>JACMZG010001914.1:31188722-31232262 GCA_018340805.1 Microvelia longipes | reverse complement strand
CCATGAGAATATTTTAACTAAACCTGGGTCAACAACGTACTTCTCCTTGAATTTTTCTCCGTCACAGTATCGGCGCTAGACTCTTCTTGCTCAAACACTTGAAAACAGCCTTGATCTGCCTTTAAATCTTTGAAAGCTTTACAATTACATTGAACATTGGTATTTGTAATTCAACTCTACTTCGTTTACTGAAAAACACTAATGTCAAAATAAACGTTTTCTAATATATTTTACACACTTCGCCAAAGCAAAGGCGCATTTGGTTTCTTGTTCTTATGAAAACAAACGGTTCATGTCCGTATGAACCAGGCTAATGAAGTTAAAAATAACATTTGATATTTTGCGATACTATTCACGTTCAACTTACAATGGTATCCTAACTTTTTGACTTAAACTACCTTAGGTTCTTACTAAAATAAACATCCATGCGAAGCCCTCTAAAAGACTTTTTAAACACGAATAGCAGAATGCTTAGGAAAATTGTTAAGATGCAATGGTAGCGAAAAAGTTACGGAAAAATGGCGTTAGGCAAAAATGTTACGAAAAAGTTAGGAGAAATGTAGGAAAATGTTAGGAAACGTCTCTTCGAATACGCCGGCCTTAGTGTTATAAATTAATTTTTATATTTAGTTAAAAACAAACTGCTTTATATTCTTTTAACAGTATGTTTTTACTTTAATAGGATCTATTTGTTGAACCTATTTTGCATGACTATGTATACAACATATTATGTTACCGACACAATACACTTTATAATTTAAGCTTTTCCAGATTTAATCAAGGTTCCTTATTTTGCTAAATGCAGTTTTAATGATAACCCGGAAACGGAGCAAGAAATTTCAATCTTATATCCCTCAGGATTATAGTTTGAAGTGTTTCCTTCCCATGTGGTTAGAACTAACTTTTATGAAATTTCATGCCACGCCTGTTTGAAACACTCAACTAAGTAAAACCTTTAAACTTTCCCAAAGTCGAAACCACTGAAAAGTCCGTGTCTAAGCTCTTTTTCTCAAACACCTAACAAAGCTGGAAGGAAACCCTCTTGATCTTCACAACTGTTTAAAGACTCTTAAAACAAAGAGAAAACCTTTAAAATAAAAATAGACTTTCTTTTAATAAAACTTGATAGCAGTTGTACGATATAAACTTATGTTTTACTAATGAAAATTCTTTTATTCCTCTTGTATAGCGGGAATAATCATAAGGCATAATTAAATTATATAAATATACGGTTCTCATTCACCTCATATGTTTGCTTACAAATATTTAGCTTTTTAGCGAATTTCCAAAGGAAAAATGAGATTATAACATTAGGGTCATTGATAAGGGGAGATGGTTTTAAAACAAACACCTTGCCTGAAATGGTTCATTCTGATGAAACTTCGGTTTGGAACTATTGAAGTGAACACTATACTTCTCCTATATTACTTCTTCTCATATACCTACGATAGTGGATGAGGAACTGAAATCTACTCTAGAACATGGAACATGGTATTGCATTATACTTTTGGTATAAATGAGGAAAAGTAATAATTAAAAGCAATTGTTAATACAGAGTAAACAAGCCGATTTGGAACAGCCAAATATCTCGATAATCAATAGGCTTCGTAATGTGTTTCAGAACAATTTTAAACTAGAATTTCACCTGAATTATCCGTTTTAGGTGTTTTTATAACCTCCTGAGTGGTTTTCACAAAGTTGTCTGCGTCTGAGTGTGTGTGTGTATGTGTATGTGTTAGTAATCATAGTAGCTCCCACGGTATTTATGCTAAAGAGTTGAAACTTGCTATGAAAATCAGTCTTCAATTCTATTTGCTTTATCCGGAAAATAATGATTTATTACGTCACTAACCGGAAATATTGATTTAGTTCAAATATCGAAAATTTGCAAAACATAGAAAAATGATCGATTAGGCACGCATTTAGACTTACGTTGGACCAACATATCTGCCAAGTTTTATGTCATTATCAACATTAGTTCGATTTGTATGGAATAACTTGTATACGTTTTTTAAAAAATTGTAAAACAGCAATAGCAACCATAGCAAGATTCTTCTATTTTATGTGGTTCTTGCAAGGCGTGCTCCTGAAACACCTATAC
Organism: Microvelia longipes; assembly: GCA_018340805.1. NCBI lineage: Eukaryota > Metazoa > Arthropoda > Insecta > Hemiptera > Veliidae > Microvelia > Microvelia longipes. The sequence goes on along the minus strand of JACMZG010001914.1, from coordinate 31,230,161 downwards.
AATGCTCTTGTAGGCTTTATCATGTGTTTCACTTTTATTATTTTAAAATCGACGTCAAGAATGATAAAAGAAGAAGGCCAAATAAGAATGATCGTGTTCTTTAGTCTAAATGATCATCGAACTTAATTTATCAAACGACCTTTGATTTTTTTATTGACTATATGATTACATTTTTACGTTTTTGTTTTTAATTCACACGATCACATTATAACTACTGCCCGCGAATCAAATCACGCCTTTTAATTCTCGACAGGTGATTCCTTCCGTGGTATATTACATTGGATTACATTTTATTTTTTATTGTGATTTCTTAGAAGTCTTATAATAGAAAGATTCATTTTATTTATTAAATATAGATTAATTTAATACTTAAATTTGTTTTTCATTTATTTTATTATCGAGATATTAGTATTAATTATTTTTGAATTGTAAATTTTAGTATAAAAAATATTAATATCTTATCATATTTAAATATATTAATTCTCCATATAATATATTGACAGTAATAGTCAGTGCCAACTTCTAAAACCATTCTATAACTATTGGCGTCCCTATTAATCCACTCCCTTGGCTGGGGTGGAGAGGGGTGGCCCTTGGTTGGAAGTAAGAGACAGAGGAACCGCTGTTTTGAGCTGTTGTAAACAGCCTGGTCCATTTTCTCCGTTATATGGTTGCAGAACACAATTTGCAGGCATATTTACACAATCGCAAAATAACTATAAACAAATTAAACAAAATTATTCTTGCTCGGTGGACTGCAACCCAGACGAATTTTCTGTGAATTCCGTGATTTCTTGCTGAACAATCCATTTCTTTTTCCCGAAGCTGAAAAGTTTTCGGTGAAGCATCCATGTATCTTTTAGGAGATTATTTGGTTGTTTACTGGTTTATATCTTTATAAGGTTGTTCGCACTGTTGTTTAACGTAAGAATTAATTTGTAAAAACATTATTTTTACTATTTGTGGGTTCATAAATCTCGTCAAAATTTTCTACAAATGTTCAACACGACATGGTTATCAGTATAAATTAAATACTTAAAAGAGTAAGAACAAATGTATAAATACTGAACATTATGGTATTTTTGAAATAAAGAACCTTGTTAGCAGAACTTGAAAAAAAGGTTCAATATTATCTCATTTGAAACATCAGTGGCGATCTTTACTTTGTAAGGGTGATCTCAGACTCGCCTTTTAAAGTTTCCTATACGCCTACGATTTGTTGGAATACTTCTCTACGCCAGATTCTCCGTGGGTTCTTATATCGACAGTTAATTGATTTCTCCATCCATATCCTCACTGAGAGCTTTACAAGCTTGGCGGCTTATATTAAAAGAATATAAAAATCCAATCCGTGCGTTTTATATCGTTTTAAAAAGAAATAATATATTGCACCGAATTTGACTGTGTTGTGTATAAAATGTTCGAGCCTCAAATACTAAATAGTTGCTACTGTAACTTCGATCCTTGTAAAGTGATTTTTACTTCTCCTCATCCATATCGTAGGTATTTAGGAAAAGTTAAGTGTTCGCACTAAAATGTCAAAATCGGATTTATCCTAAATTATCCGTTTCAGGTGTTTTAAGTGATTTTTAAATCCTCCTAAGTGATATTCACAAAGATATGTGTCTGTATGTGTGTGTGTGTCTGTTATCACCCTAGCTCCTGGTGTGTATATGCTAGACAGTTGAAACTTGGCGCAAAAATCAATTTTGGTCTAGTTGTAGTTGTAATTTTCGGAAAATATTTGTATTCACAAAAAAGACGTCGGAAATTCATATAACTGCTTTGGTCATATTTAAAAACAACAAATCTGTTGAATTTCTTCATATTGTATGCAATAGTTACATTTCGATTCGGTATCCCTTTAAGGCTACCATTTCTTCCCCATAAGGAATAATGCCACGTAAATATTGGAGCTGCAGAAAAGGTCATCATTAGGTATTAGTGGTATTAGGGTACTTTATACCAGTTCCTAATCCTGTGTCCTATATATTCTGTCTTCATTTACTATGGTCCCTGAGGTTTTCCGAATCTTAGGTTCCCAATTTAGGTTTTAGGTTAAGTTCGTAATTCTTAAGTACACGATTCGGCAACCTAAAATGTTTCCTTATTTCTTGTGATAGAACCCTATCTTTGCAGGCTGAGGACAACGGATTCGTGAACCCGAGTTGTCGGGGAATTAAGAGGATTCAAATTAGCACTTTTGCAACAATTCTTCCATTGTTACCTTTCTCTATATGAGACGCTTTCATTCTGATCCTAAAATTTTCAATTTTCGAAACTCATATTATATATGTATATATATATATATATAATATATATATATATATATATATATATATATATATAATAATATATATATATATATATATAAATAATATATCTTTATATCGAAGAAAAAGAATAAGGAGAATATAAATTACTATATATAAGCATGTAAAATTAACATTACTGCATAAGAATAAAATATTATTTAATAAAATAGAGCATTATATATTAATTTACCGCCAAGATAAAATTGTTTGGTATAATTTGAAGGGGTTGTAAAAAATATGAAGTCGTTATGCCGGGGTACAGGATTTCTTTAGATTAGGCAAGGAAAAATGAAGTTCTAGGGTTTCTAAGATACAAGGGTCCTTATTCAAGGCCCTTATTATTAGGCTATTTTTCCTTCTTTTTTCCTCTAGTGCTTTTTCCTGAAGCTTTTGTTCCTATGTTTAGAATTGAGCATAGCGAACTTTACCATATATTTTTCTAGATTTATAATTCAAATTTATAAAATTTCCTCATTTGCAGGAAAGGTATTTTGACCTTTTCTTACTGTACTGTATGATTCTCAAAAAAGAACATTGAATGTAAATGCCTTATATATATTTAAATGATGTTATAAACGTAAATGAATTTATGTCCATAATATCATACCTACAGCACATCTGAGTGGATCGAGCTTGTCATGCTGTTAGTTGCGTGGTAGTGAGAGTATCGACCGTAAAGCACAATTATCTGAGTCGAGTGTGCACTGTTCGTGGATAATACATACCTACAGGCAGCATCCATTGGAGTCGTGTTGCAGCTGTCAGTTCCTGTATAATATCATACCTACAGCAACTATCCATTGGATCGAGTTGCAGCTGTATTGCGTAAGAGTAAGTAGTCATGAGCCGTACAGGCACATAACATGTGATCGAGTGGCAGCGTGATTCGTATAGTAAATGATCATAACCTACAGCACATGCCCATGTGGAATCGAGTTGCACTGTGAATTGCGGTACTGTAAATGATCATACCGTACAAGCACAGTCATTGTAAGTCGAGTTGCAGCTGTATTTGTTTATAATATCCTACCTAGCACGGCAGCATCCATTTGAATTCGAGTTGGTCGACTGTAATTCGTTTATAATGATCAAAATCTACTAGCACATCATGATTCGGTTGCATCTGTATAGTTCGTGTAGAATGATCATAGCCTACAGCACTGCGCATGTGGATCGAGGTTGCAGCTGTAGTGCGGTATAATATCAGACCTACAGCAGCATCCATTGATCGGAGTGCACTGTATTTCGGTGTCATAATAATCAACCTAGCAGCCAGTCCATTGGAGTAGGAGTTGCCGACTGTATCGTGTAGTAATATCGATTAACCTACCGAGCCCATGCTATTGATCGGAGTCGTGCTTTAAGTTCGGTTTGATAAGTGATCATTATTGGTAAGGAAATTGTGAACATAGTGAATGTCTTTTAATAGTATTTAACGGTATTCGTGAGCCCTTCTTTGAGGGTAAGAAAATGTCCCCATATTGTTAACAAATGGGTCTCTTGGTATAAAAAAATTGTCGAGATATAAATTGTATTTTATCATTTTTATTTTCATAACTTTACCCAAATATGTTAATTTTATTGCTTGTTTTGGTATCTTTGAACAGTTTCAGTAATAATATAAGTAACATTGGCTATTTTGGAAACAGCATTAAATGTTAAACATTTTTATACTAATATCACGATATTTTGATAATTTTTGCACCTTGTTTTTGTTCGACTTATCATAAATGTTTATTAATAATATTTCTTTCTTGTAGTCGTATGACGTATGACATATGTCATACAATAGCTTGATACAGTATGACCAAAATATAGTGATGTTTACTATTATTCTTGCTTAAGATTCAAAACGGTTTCCAAATAATATTACGGTATACTATAACTGAATTTACCAAAATTATTATCTAAATTACCATATTTGAGTAATAGTATTAGTAATAGTTACAGATTTAGTATTGGTAAATTTGAATTTTGTGGATTTTTGAATTTATTGCTTAATCCTGAATATCGTCATGAAAAAAATACTTTCTATAAAGCGCAATAGACCTAGAAATTTACTTTGGCTAAAACCACTTAAAGGGTCTTAACCTCTAATTGTTAAGAGGTTAAGAATATTTCAGTTGAATTCAGTTGAAATCACGGTTTCGAATTTTTAGTGAAAACACAATACTTGTCACTAAAAAAAATGCTTCATTTTTATAGGAGACAAAAAAGTAAAATAAAAAAAAAACAATTTAAAAAAAGAAAATAAAATATTCCAAAATATCAATAGTAATTTTAATATCGATATGGTAGATATTTCCTAATACAAAAAAACAGAGGCAGATGATTAAAAATTCTTTGCGAAATATTGTCCTTTAATATCAAAAGGTTTTTAAAAAATTGTTTTTCCTTTACATATTTTGCTTCTTTATTTATTGTCTCTAAAATAAGAACTAGACCAAAATGTTAAAAAGTCGGAAAAATGTAAACTGATACATATACTTTATATACTGTAAAGTATATATTATTCCTCCTATGAAGGAAAGCTCCTTACGAAGCTATAGCGATAAAATTGGTATATGGTATCTACCCTCACTAAATAGACCACTGGTAGTTTAAATACCTAATTATTTTTTTGGTAATCGTCTGGTATGTGTGATATTATGATTTCCAAAATGTGCTTTCCTATGGTAACTTTAAAAAGTTAAATTGGAGCATACCATTATATGGATCATTTCTGAGAAGTCGCTAAAACATAAATTCTCTAGCGCTGTGGAATTTTATACAATATACAAAAGACCATGGCTTTTGGAGAAATCCTTGGGTTTCTTAAGGTATACTTTTGAAAGGAATCGTTCTCTTTCACTCCCTGCTTTAAACTGTCGTCATCTGAACAAGCACTTTAGCGTAATTTTCTCATAAAATTCGCATAAACTATACAGAACAACATCAACGGGATTATTGGCGATCTATAACAACGAGTGGCATATCTATTGGCGATCTATATCAACGAGCGGCATATCTATTGGCGATCTATTTCAACGAGCGGCATATCTATTGGCGATCTATATCAACGAGCGGCATATTTATTGGTCCTACTTAAACCACTATTAGTGAAAAGGTCATATGAAATGCGAACCGCCAGTGCCTTGTAGATCATTCAACTCATTACAATAAGTTTAATAAAAAGATTATTGAACCCTTGCATGCGCAGACTTCGCTCGTCTTCAAAAGACGATTGTTTCATTCAACTCTTTATATCTATTATATTATTTTTTAGAATTAAACCTTAGAACAAGAGATGGCGTTAATTAACAAGATAATAAGATCTTACGGCAGGTGCCTTCAGTGGCGAGTCGAGATTCTATAAGTAGATCTCTATTATATGCATTTTTCAACTTATTAAACCTAATTATCCAGGAGCCTGGGAGTAATTTCTGCCTCATAACATGTATAAATTATTTTGTCATAGGATTTACAGAACCATAGAGTAGTGAAACTCTGATTTAAAGTGTGAAAGAAAGTTTGGTGATTTTATCCGGCTGACTCAGCAAAAATTTAAAATTATTAAAACTATTTTATTTTTAAACATTCCGAAAAAAAATGCAAATGAAAATTGTGGTACACAAGAAAACTAACATTTTAGCCCTGGTTATTTTTACCCACACCGCATCATTTTTAAGATGCAGCCAATAAAAATTTAATCGATCCTCTCCGTCCAAACTACCCCTTACTCACTCGCACTCATTATATTTATTATAACTTTATGTCTTAATATCTTGAATATAAAGTGATGAAGGTAAAAATGATTTGAGTACCACAACTTTTATTTGAAACTTTTTTCGGAATATTTAAGAATAACATAGTTGTAATAATTTTGAAATTTCGCTGAGGCAGCACATTGTCCTGCCTTGAATTAAATAACCACACTTGTGATTTTCTTGCTCTACTCTATGGCCCTTTAAACCCTATGGCTAAATGGTTCATAAATCATATTATAAATAATGCTTATGGCTGAAGCGAATTAAGTTTATTAGTGACTTGACAAAACATAAGAACTATCGTCGAAAAATAATAATTTATATTTTAAATTATGGATTTGAAAGGGAAAAATAGAATAGAATACAATAGAAAACCGTATATTTTAGATTAATTTACAAAAATATGGTTATAAACGTCAAGGAATAAGAAGTGAAGAGTAACTCTTATATTAAATTAACTAGTTTTGCTCTATTAAAATTATTATAAAAACTAACTTAGCATTATAGATAATTAGAAAAAAATAATACTGCCTATAGCCAACATGTATATATGTATACAAACACATATATATATATATAAATATATATATATATATAATATATAATATAATATATATTATATATATATTATATATATATATATATATATATTATATATATATTATATATATAATGACACTAAACTTTATTAAATGATCAATACTTTTATTTAACTATCCGGGGAGCATAACCGGAAATTGTAAGATAATATAAAGCTTTCTTAAAACACTGTACATCGTATAACTACGAAACAAATCAAAATAATACTGATATAAAAATATATAAATACTATGCTAGGTAGGTGTGGTTTTCCCACGTGCAAACAATTACAGCATGGAGACAGTAAAAAATAGTAAAATTAGTTCCCCATCTACATACTCTATTCAAATATTATATTTTTCAAATAGAACTGTAAGGATACGGAAAGGGCTATCCTAATCTGATTATCTACCCATCCCTTTATAGAAAACTAAATAAATATACAAATACTACAATTATTTATGTCAAATAATATTAGTAAGAGTTTATGATTTATTTGTGTAGTTTAAAAAACTAAATCAGTTATAACATTTTATTTAATTAGGAAATAAATAATACAACGCAAAAATATTTCTTAATAAGAAAATTATAAATAGAAAATCAAGTTTATTTTTATACAAAATTATATTATGAACGGTATTGTAATCAGGGTGGTCTCTTGTGGAACACCTTACAAAAAAACACATGTAACCCCACACCTCTAATATCGACCCGCAAACAAGGGGGTTCGGAAAACCAACCCTTTAAAAGACACTTTGGTTCAAAGGAAGTACTTCCGGTACAAAATACCCGCATGAGGTTCCACCAAAAAATTGGAAGTACCCTATCATTATAATATATGAAAGATAAGATCTATTTACTTTACCTGTGTTATGGTGAATCTTTTTTTGAAGTATACCTTTTAAATGACACTTGTTCTTTTCCTCTCATTCTTTCTCATATTTTCTTGTTATTTTTTTTAAATTTTTACTCTGATTATTATTTAACCCTTTTCTATTTTTCGAAAACATCTTTTTTCATTCTATTATTTAATCTAAACACCCTTTTTAAAATAATCTAATTTCATTTATGTTACTAGTTTTTGTTTCATTACATGTTTGGTGTTCGTTATAAAGATATTAAAATAACATTATAAATTGAATCAAATATTTATTATAATGTAAGTTTTGAGGGGATACAATTAAAGAGAATAGATGTACAATAAATTATAGAGATAATTGAATTATGTCCTTTAAGTTATATTTAACAAAGGAATCTTTTAACAGTTACATTTTAATTCTGTAATTTCTAGAATTAAAATTAAGTAACAGTATTAAAGTAATTATATTAAGATCTTATATTGTAAACAATTATTTGATTCAGTGAATGTAAATAAAAGTAAATATATCTACTATTTAATCAAGTAAATAATTTAAGCATTTATTTAATACAGTTAATCAAAAGAGCACATGTAAATAAATTCAGCATACAATAAATAATTCATAAATAAATAATAATAATATATATAACTTGTATAAATAAAATATTTATATATTAATAAATAAACATTCAAACAAATAAATAATTTAACATTCAATAAATTCAATATGTTTTCATATACTAAAGATATATAAAAAAAATTTTGTTTGCAACAAGATTAGAAATCGGGATTTAACTAAATCATCCCTTTCAGGTGTTTGTTTTTAAGACCTCCTTAGTAGTTTTCACTAAATTGTGTGTAGTGTAAGTGTGTGTCTGTTATCATGTACAGTGTACAGTGTGTAGTACAGTTTCAATAAATTAAAACTAGTTAAAAAATTGTATATGACGCCATTAACTTGCAATAATGGCGCAACAAAAATTCGAAAATTCATCAAAGGCGGATAAATGTTGCGATCGATTTGAAATTTGGCACGAATGCAGTTATATATAAGCGTTATCTTATTATCAACATTAGTTCAAATTTTATCAAATGATTTGTATACGTTTAATAAAAATTTTTAAAACATTGTGAAATAATCCTATGAGGCAGATGCTATTGGTCAAATATATTTTTATTTAAAAGTATACTACGTTTAATGAATAATTGCACTTGCAACATTTTTTTTAAGTGTTCCAATTAATGTTTAAAGTTTACTGTTGTTGTCGGGGCATGTTGTTCAAGGCAGGACTGGTATCGCACCACAGCGAAATTATTTAGAACCATTCGTGGGTTATATTTTATTGCTTAACATACCTTTTATTTGAAGACTCCTATCTGCTTTATTCTATTGCAAAATGGTTTGACAGTTTTATTAGTAAAGTTAATTTCTGGCGAGAAATCCCTTTTATCACATGTGATAATAATAATCGGTGTATTTTAACTTTTTATTTATATAATATTTTAAGTATATTATAATTTTATTTAAGCTATTTAAAACTATTAAAACGAAATATTAGTGGTAATTTTCGTGTTTTAAAATGGTTTTTGCACATAATAAACTATCAGAAATAAATTTGAATGTGTTTGTTGTTCACCTTATTTATCGTTCAATTTATGAAATTATCACATTGAATTTGAGGAAATAGTTATTCTTTGTTTTTATATGTACTAATAAAACTTTAATAAAAAAATGGCATCAATAGAGCTCTTGTTTTAGTTGTCTTAATACCATATACTGCCCAAAATGACTAGATAAACAAAATAAAAAATATAAAAACCCAGGTTTACATGACAATTGCAGGCTTAAAAATAACCCACACTTCAATAAAGACTGGTATAACTAAAACTGGGTCTTGGATATTTGTTAGTTTTAGCCAAGGATGTTGAATAAAGGGGATGACGCATTAAGGAACATTTCTGACCCCATGGAAGTTGTATGAGATAGAGAAATAGGAGCAAACTTACCTTCTCTTAGGTTATAATTAAAAAAGGCACCAAACGCAGGTTATGTAGCTAAGTTGTTATACAATTCTTGGTTGTCGAGTTTGCTTCTCGACTTTCTTCAGTGCTTTCGTTATTGTTACATTTGGTGCTTGTCAAGTCATTTGTGCTTATATTTATCATTTTGGACTCTAGGTAGCTACTTTAGTGAGAGTAATTGAAGCTTTACCGTTTACTTTTCGTAGAGAGTAAGTTAAATGTGTTAGTATTTTGTCTTTTTTTGCCTAGTGAAATGTTTTGCTAGTTTTAAAGATTCAATTTTGGTTGTAATGTTCTTAATTTTCTTTAATGTTGTTAATTTTAAGCAATATTAACAAAAAACAGTTAAAAAGTATGAACTTTTTTCAATTTGTTTATAACCTTCGCAAGCAAAACAATGGGAAACCCATTGAGAGTTAAGTTTGCCTCTAAATTTTAAGACCTGCGCAGTTATAAGGATCATAAGCATGCGCAGTTTGTACCAAGCATGTGCAGTTGGTTTTTGACGTGTGTTTCGTGTTGCATTCTTCTCTATGTTTTGATTTTCGATGGGGTCACTTTGCTGAATGGCAATTCGACTTAGTGCGTCATCCCTCTTTATTCAACATCCTTGGTTTTAGCAATGACCTTTAAGATTTGAAATGAACCAATCAACTGTATAACCCAATTGACGTAGTAGCTTTTTGCTGCGAATCTTTACTTTTTTATATATTATATTTTTTGGATAAAATTTTCTAAAATTAATAAAAATTTATAAAATTAATGTATTTTTTAAATTGAAATACATTTTTTCTTATCTCAATTAAACTAATAAAACATAAATACCTATAGGTTAAAATTTATACATCTTCCTCATTGAGTTGAAATTTGTTACAAGTATATTCCTTTACGTATTAAATGAGTATACTCAGTTTCGTTTGAATACAGCAATTATTATAATAATAATAATATTAATAATAATAAAAATTTGCTCTTTCATGAGAAGGTTTCTTACTCTTAAAACTAGCCTAGGCTAAGAATTAAAAGAACATAATAATTAGTTTTGATTATCAGGGCTATGTCCAATAACAAATTAGGTTAAGAGTGCTTTTCCCTTTAATTCATAAGTTATTTTGTTTAAGGTAGCAAATAAATTAGAAATAATAAATAATTAATACTACATTAATACATAATTAAAACATGCATTTTTTAATTCAGCAATTATATCTACGGATTTAATTGTATCATAAAAATAAAGCAAGTTAATATAAATTAATATTCCGCGAAATCTCTTTTAATCCTAAAAATAATTTTTAAATTGGATCATGTTTAGAGTATATAGAATATATTACGTTCAATGTTTCAGTACAATATTTTTTTTTTTAAAAATATGAGAGTATAACAAAAGATTTAAAAAAATAAAAACTTTTATTTTGCTCTACGTATTACTCTTTTTTTGTTCTTTAGGGAAATCTAAAAGAGAGATAGGAATAGCGAGTCAGCTTTTGACATTATGGGCTCACAGAAGCGGAAAATATGGCTTAAGATATATATATTTTTTTTACTTTTTACCTTTTAAAATTCTGCTAAAGCTTTTACATCAAAGGATAATTAAAATCGTGTTTATTTTGGAGGTAAACTTTTTTTTGCTTACCCACATATTGACGGTGAGGAAAAGCTTTTTATGGATAAGAAAAAGTCTTTAAATTTTATATTTAATAAAAAGTAAAAACTTGAAAAAAATATCAAAGGTAAACTTATTATTTACGTCACTGAGATGCCTAATAAGAAATAATAGTCATGAAGAATATACGTTTAAGAAATAAATTAAACTCCTATTTAAAAATACAACTTAATTAACTTATAGTGCTGGTTCGTGTGTATTGAATTTTAACTATTCCTCATTTATCATATATCATTTGATACTACCGAGTTTTGCAAAACATGAATAGTTGACACAATATAATTGTGCGAGAGACACCTAGGAAATGTAACAAGCAAAATGCAATGCTACATCTGGGAACTGTTCCATCATTCGACATTCGTCAGAGCCTGAACTCTGTCGGCGCCCTGATGAGTTAGACGTAACGAAACAGAGTGGGACATGACATTATGTCGAGCCATCAATGATGACGAATGTCGAATGATGGAACAGTTCCCAGATGTAGCATTGCATTTTGCTTGTTACATTTCCTAGGTGTCTCTCGCACAATTATATTGTATTCCTCATTTATACCGTAGTTATGTAGGAAAAGTATTGTGTTTTAAAAAACTACAAAAATTATCCGTTTCAGGTGTTTTTATGACCTCCTGAGTGGTTTTCACAAAATTTTCTGTCTGTGTGTGTGTCTGTTATCATCGTAGCTGATAAAACCATTAATCTGATTACTTTTTACTTTTCCTCTATGATACGTTATGTGTTTTGGAAAAGTGTTGTTAGCCCAAAAAATCTAAAACCTGAATTTCACCTGAATTATCTTTTTAGATTTTTTGAGTAGTTTTTACTTATTTTGTTGTAAATTCAACAAAAACAACGGTATGTGTGTGTTTATGCTAAAATGATTCAGCTGAAATTTATAAAGCTGGGAAAAATTATTAGAATGTGTTGAAATTTGGTACGCTCGCATGTTGTACAATATAAAACATATTTGTCGGTATATGATACCCAAAATGTGCTAATTTTTATTAAATTTCAAGCATAAAAAAATATTAATTTGAAAAATAATGTAATTGAGTTGATATTCGGGACAGCAATTATACCTTTAGTATAATTCCTCTTTTTAGAGGATAAACTGTTATATCTGTTAATTATGACGTTGAATAGTAAGATTATAGCTAGGAGTATAATATAGGCTTGATTATAGTTTTTACTACATTAAAATAATTCTTATTTAGATGACAAGGCACTATCACTTTTAGCCGATCGCTAATCCTCCTTAAGTAAGTAATGAAAACCCGTCCGTAATATAACAAGAAGCAGCAAATAAATCAATCAGCCCTAAGTTTATTTATTTACAAAGAAACTGTTTGTCTGTCATATTATTCGGTATAAATCATACTCTCCCCTCACGTATATAGATAAATATTTAAACACGTATGTTAATAAATATTAACATATGAAAATGACAACTTGAAAAACAGAAACAGCTGTTCTAATACTTATAAATAAAAAGTAGTTGAACTCGTTGATGATAAGTTCATAGAGACTTGAGGCTACTTTGTGTTATATTCCAAACATAATTGTACGGTGTACTCGGTGAAGCTTCCTTTTTGAGGACACGCCTCACTCGTCCTTAGAATTTGAAAATTACCAAACTTATACTGCAACACGTCTTGGGAATCGTTTTGCTCGTCTTCAGGCAGTAAATACATTCGTTTTATTCCTATCAGCAATCACCCATCCGGACACTGACCTCGCTAGATATTGCTTAACTTTTATTATCCAACAAAACCATAGATATAACTATAACTTAGTTTCAAACCAATTTTCAACTCAAATTATTTTCCGATTTTTTATTTATTTTTTTTAAAAACTTACACATTTGTAACACGTAAAAAGTCATTTGATAAAAATTGAAATATTGCTGATAATGAGATAATATTTAGCACGTATATTGGTCTTATATAAGACTTTATGCATGCTAAACTCAAACGAAGCGGTTCATATTACTACATTTTATGAATTTTCGAAATTGTCGTTATTCAATATTCCGTGTTAATGACGTCTTAACAAATATTTTCCGGAAAGCACAGCTAGATCTAAAGATCGATTTTGTACTAAGTTTCAACTCTCTACCAAAAATGCATTAGGGTATACGATGATAATAGACAGACACACACGCACACACACACATAGGCAACTTTGTGAAAACCGCTTAGGAGGTCTTAGGTGTCTAACCGCTTAGACACCTAAAGCGTATAATTCAGGTGACATCCCGATTTCGGATTTTTCGCATACAAAATACTTTTTCCATATACCTACGGTGTAAATAAGGGAGAGCATCTTGAGTTAATGCTTATACATATATAGTAATAAATAGATAGTTGACAGTGATATATTTTATTAGGCGATCTAAAGGAGTTAAAAAAGAATCGATCACTAGGTACTTTACTTAGCGTAGCGAAATCTCCTAATATAGTTTAAACTTATCCTTCATCGATTTTGCCATCTCTATTAACTATATTAATTTGGGTAATGTTATAATATGGTCATAAATTCCATGTACAATTGTTGTCGATACTATCAATATTTAAACTTTTCTGGGTTATTATTTGTTAATTTTCTTAACTTATACTTTAGCTATATAAGAAAAGTATTGAGTTTGCGAAAAAATCTTAAAACGATTTAACCTGAATTATCCGTTATTTGTTTTAAGACCTCCTGAGTGGTTTTCACAAAGTTGCCTGACAGGATGTGTGTTTCAGTGTCTAATATCATCGTAGCTTTCAGCGTGTTTATGCTACAGAGTTAAAACTTAGTATAGAAATCAATCTGTAGGTCTATCTGTACTTTCCAGAAAATAATTTTTTATGTAACTCGCAATAATGACTTTTCAAAAATTTTGGAAATTTGTAAAACGTTTGTTGTTTAGTTTGAGATTTGACATGCATGTATTGACTCATATGTGACAGCAGCATATGTGCCATGTTTCATCTTATTATCAGCATTGTTTTATTTTTATGGAATGAGTTGTATACGTTTTATATAGAATCGAAAAATAATCTAATGGAGATGAAATTTATTTCAAGTTCACCCCTTTGCGTAATGAATAAGAATATTAAGTTTCGTTTTAATGCTACAAATACAAGCATCGATTTTATTGGATCATAAAAGTTAAGCAGCATAGAGCAAGGTCAGTGCCTGGATGGACGAAGGCGAGTCTGAAGTCGCTTTGCAGTAATTTGGTGTTTTTTTATTTTCTGAAGATGAGCAAAGCGTGTTCAAAATAAAAGCATAGGCTTAGCGAATCCGATTTGGTGAGGATAAAAGTTTCTGAGGAACCACGTATACGGTTTTTTATTATTTTAAGTTTGCATAATACTGCAAGAGTACGTTTTAAAAATGAGCTATGTTACTTTTTAAAATGTAAATATGAAAATATTGGACTGAGCAGGTGATTTAGAAACCCTCCTGACAATGATGATAGAGGAACTGTGACAGAACCCTGCGATGGTCCTCTATTAACTATACTAGAAAGTATAATAATACCGCCGCCCACTTAGACCGTTTAGTTATTTTAATAGCAATAATTTTAGTTGTTTAATAATAATAATAATAATATTTATTTATTATTTTAAAAGCATACATACAGTATGCAGTATGCAGTATGTTTTTTCTTTTTTTTTTTTTATTTATATTGTTTATGTAACAATTTTACTATTTTCAATTATAATGTTAACAATACTCAAATTTAAACGAAAAACAAGATGTATTTAAGAAACGTGGACTTATTGGAATGAAGAGTATTATGTTTCTGGATATATAATTTTGTAATAAAATTTATGTGTTTCTAATAATAGCATTAGACCGTATGTTAAAGAATATATAGAATAGTTAAATATACAAGAAGATATAGATTGTATAAACAAAAGATTATGATTTTCCTAGTAAATATTGAATGATTTAATAATAGAACGTGATGCTATACGTGTTTAAAGCTGTTTGCCATTCAAACACAGTTTACACATTGGTAATAGAATTTTCTTTTTTATTTCAAATTAAATTTTGAGCATAAAAAAATTTATAAATTAATTTAAATAAATATTTCTTTATGTTAACAAGTAAAAAATTATAATATGTTAGCAAGTATCAACTATAATATGTTTTTGGTGGCAGCCCCTCTAAATTTATAAGGGGGTCCGACCCAAAAAAATTAGAATAAAATACAACCAACCATGTTAAAATAAAATCAACGTCTGGAGATAAAATCTTGTATGCACCTTGGGAGTAAAATGCTATTTTCCTTCTCGCAATTACCTCCCTCGGCTTCGCCTAGGGAATTAAACACACAAAAAACCTCGGCTTCGCCTCGGGAGTTAAATAATACACCCCTCGGCTTAGGCCTTAGAACAACTAACTGCTCAGGGAAATAATAGCATTCTTTACTCCCTTGATGCATAAATAACTATTATTTAATTATAATAAAAACTAAATTAAATTAAGTAAATTAAGCTTGTTATACTTATTAATATTACTCTAGTTAAAAGTAGACCCCTCTCTGGAAAGCATATAGGTACTCCCACCCCCTATTGAGCCCCTTGAGATGTAGGTTTGGGCCCTTTACGCCAAAACTTCTCTTGGCTCAGTCCACCTCTGCATAAGAATGTAACAGCAAAATGCTGAACTATATCTGGGAACATTTTAATTTTGTCATTTTTTGGGCCTAGTGTTATATTTTTAAGGTAGTTTGCATTCATATATTACAATTATTTATGTATATATATATATATATATATATATATATATATATATATATATATATATATATTATATAATATATATATGTATATATACACCTCTATTTCAATGACCACCGCGGCATTTACTTGTTAACAAAGGGTAGGTAGGTAGTTGGCATGATGATACCTACCTCCATCCTAGTTAGCCTATACCCCAGTCAGTCAGAACAACAAGTGTCCCGAAGTAGGCTAGTCATGGCTGACCTGAGAGCCAAAAAGGTCATTCAAATATATATATATATATATATATATATATATATATATATATATATATATATATATATATATATATATATATATATATATTATTTATTGGAAATTAAAACGAATGAAAGCTAAATAAAAAAGAATGATACATAATTGAAACTTTTAGAAAGCTTCTATAATGCAAACAAGATTTTGAGTTCAAACTCATCAAGAACCTCTTCTCAGTTAATTAGGATTTTTCTTTAATAAACAAATTCTTTTCATCTTTACGAAAAAAATGTTAAATACTTTATACGCAAAATAAAACATAGTAGGCAAAATAATGGAAATTAAATGAAGAAGTAAAAATAATAAAAAATATAAAATCTTAAAAAAAGACTTTACTTTTCTTTTTACAATTTTAAAGATGAAATATTTTACGTTTACAATATTATATAATATATAATATATATATATATATTATATATATTATATATATATATTATATATATATATATTATATATTTATATCTGTGTGTGTATGGGTTAAATATCTACACATACTATGTATTAATTATAGAATTGAAATTACTTTATTTAATTTCAAGTAAATTATACGTTTAAGGTGTTTTAACAATTTATTGAGTGTTTTTACTATGCTGTCTTTGTGCGTGCTTTATGTTTTTATGCTAGAGTTAAAACTTTCAACACTTTTTATACTTTCTTCTACTTTCATAGCATTAGTATTAGTTTAATTTTTATCAAATTATATGTACATTGCACTCAAGCTGAGAGAATTTATAAGGTGATTTAATTGGAGGGTTTTTATGCATGAAATCAATTTTTTAGACCTATTAGGTTAGTCCGGTATTGACGTCATTGCAGGAATAAATAGTAAATTTTCAATGTTGACCCCGCCTATACCGATTCCTGCAATGACGTCACACGTCATTCATAAGACTTAAAACATTCAACAGTCAGGTTATAACCTCCGAATGTGTTTGGTTTGTTTACATCGAATTGAATCACTTTATAAATTTCTAACTTCTTGCATTGCACTGCAGATATTAGATTTTATACTTTTTGTTTATTTTTATATTTTTTAATGTTGACGTTGACAATTTAATTTAATAAAATAAAACAGAATGATTCTTTCGGTTTACCAAACTCGCCTAAGTTAATCTATAGCGTATTATCGTAGAATATTCTTACGCTGTTGCTGTTGATAAGCTTATGCGAGTTGAGTTGAACGACAGAATAATTCTGTTTTATTTTATTGACTTAAATTGTCATAATTAAAAAATATTAAAATAAACAATAACAATGAAATATAATATCTGAGCCGCATACCTTTCCCCTGAGTGCTTTTTCTAATAGCTTAAACGTAACTCGATTCTCGGGTTTTTCCTCGTTGAGGAGATTTGCAGGCTTTAAACTAACAATAGAAATCCATTTTTCTTGTCCTACTACATCGACTATATTCTAGTATTAATTAATATACTTGTAGTCATAATTAACGATAATCTAGTTTATTGCTCTTATTTATAATAAATAAATTTTATAATATAATTTTATAATACATTATTTATAATAAATTATAAGTACACTATTTCTTTCTTAAAATGTTTAATTAAAGAAAAATGAAAGATTTAAAATTTTAGTAATTACAAATGAAGGTATTAAAGAGAATATAAATAAATTAAAGAAATATTTATCTAAGTAGGAAAGGGGCGCCTGTTGTTTTAGCGAATTTTAAATTCACACAAATTTTAAATTCACACAAATTTTCAATTGAAAATTTGTTAATGGCATGCAAAATAGCATGTAGCGACGACAAGGTTAGATTTATGCTACAGCACATATCTAGACACACAATAGACTTTTTCAAGGAAGGCTTCTTATTAGCTTTTCTATTGAAGCATCTAAAGGTTTTTTGAAATTTTAGGTTTTTTAAGCATTTATCATTACAAAACGGTTGTAGACATAAAGATATATACTAGAGGGGGCATAGCCTATCTTAATACATTGCGGTGCCTGAAACATCATTTTGGGGGTCTCAGGGTCTGTGTAACCTCAATGAAACCTCCTTCAGGAGTAATTTTAGGTTACAATAAATTTATTGTTTTCGGCTTCCCGCAAATGTTTTGTGTTTTAATTAGCATTTTAACGTTATACTATCTAAGTTATTTCTAATATTGCACTGATTATTTGATTATATTTACAAGCGAATGTAGTAAGGTTACTTTTTTGATGTTTCAAAATTCCATTTATCACTAAATTCAATCAATTATGTTTTAAATATCAATTTATTACTAAGTAGGGCCCCCTTAGTAATATTAAATCTCTGGATGAAGAGACCTAATATTTCCTACAGAAGGTTTCAATCCGATACAAATCTTTCTCACTTATGTTAATAACATTATTAAAGATCTTAACAATCTATAAAGATTAGCGTGTCGTTAGCTTTTTGTTACGGCCATAACTCCTGCTGATCTCGTACTAAGTACATACTCAACATATGCATACTTAACATATGATTAGGTGAAAAATACGTCGATAGACAAAACGTTAAGTTAATATATTAACGATTAGAAATTAAGAATAGTAAGAATTAAGGAATTGTTTAGTACGATATATTTTTATCAGCGATACCAACGAGCATACAAAAAAGTTTACACTTCGATTTTGTGTATGCAGTACTTAATATTCCAAGGGTTTATTGTATATTTTCTTTATATTTTAATTTTCTCTTCTTAACCTTTATCATTTTTTGATCAACGTTTTCTCACAATTCAATTCAAATTTATATCGACTTCATTATCACCTCTCTTATTCGTTACGTCTTACATGTTTTTGAAAGAATTCTACGTTTGGCACCGCCCTAAAGATCTAAAGATACATGATGTTCTCCAAAATGCACGAGTCCAAAGTCCTACACTAAATCTGCATTACACAAGCCTCCAAGCCGATGGAGCCGTGTCCACAACTATCGCACTATGGGTACTAAGCGAACTCTCCAAGTCCCCTTACGATCCACGAATAAAGTTGAAACATAGCACTCTTAATCTCCAAAACATACTGTATGATATCCGCAGGTATAGCCCTAGTACTGGCCCACACATTGTAGTATTCTACCTGCTAACACTACACCACGTAATCCCCCTCCGTAGTAATTGATTTGATAGTATCCGAATTCGCCAAATGTCAATTGGATCCGTACCCTTCTGGAGCTCACCCATCTCAGAACAAGGCGTATTCGAGCCCTGCCGAATTGTAAAGACAACCGACACTTTTCCGTGGCGAGCAGCTATCCACTGGATCAGTGACATACCGAGGACATAGATCTCATAAGAAAGCGGATTTAACCCGGGTGGATCCCTTTCAATACCCTACTATCTCTGTACTCTTCACAACATTTCAATTTCTGCAGGGCATAGGCTAACGGCCCATCAGCTGACCGCTGCCACGGCATAGGGTAATGAACTTCTCAATCGAACCGGTTCGTCCTGTTCTGTCCCTGCCACGGCTGTTGCGTAGTATCCCTTACTAGTGTAGACGACATTCGATATTTGGTTATTCCCGTAACTTTCGCCTAGATGAACACACTTCTTTCTGAATTTTGTTTTTTACACTCTCAGTTCACAAAGAGCATACGTGGCTTGCCTCAAAATCTTTAAACACATCATGCACTAATAAAAAAAAATATATTCTAAGTGACCCCATCTCAATAGAATTTCTCTTCCTTCTGACTCCCGATAGCCTCGATAAAATACACCATAAATATTTACTCATGCCAATGTAAGGAAGATTTTATATATATATATTTGAATTCTGCGTGGTACTGACCTGTTAAATTCCTCAGAGAATGAGTTTAACTATAGTTTCATATCTATGTATACCGATTTTAGTGCCAAATGACCCTATATTTCATTATATATATATATATACCTCATACTAGTCGTGGCGAGTTAAAGCCATCACTACATCGCGATCAACAACCTCACTTGCGCGCATAGAATTAGGCCTAATATACTCGTATAACTGCTGCGCATTATGCAACATGCACACTACCCTCACTTCTTCGAGCCATTCCAGATAGCGGCCTACACTGCCACCAGTTTCCCTACAATCACCCTTAGAACGCAATACCGTATCGCGTGCCTGCAATCATCCATCAGCCGACACAACACTCCGACAATACCCTGTAGGTCCAGCTATGCAACCATCGACATATACGAGCCGTGTGTAAACTCCATTAGCCATCATACTCACTTCAAAAAGATCTTCCGATACTTCCTAAGCGGCACTGCCTAAACAACGCCCGGTTAAGCCTCGATCCTTATCACACTCCCCACACGCGCGCGCTCTAAAATTATGTAACGGTAATATCTTAACTACCAGCGACAAGCAGGAATTAGCAATAGGTTAACAGACACCGTTGCCCACACCACACCCTATCTGCGAGGCCCTTCGTGTTACCTCTAAGTGCCGAAAGTTTTGTGACTAACTGGAACGAAGTATAAAAGAATTCGAAAACTGTATGTGCTAGAATCCCGTCTGCACCAAAACAAACATCTTACACCCCTAATGGTCTCCCCAGATGAAAACCATAATGCTGTTGAACCTCCTTAATCCCCTTCTTCCCGGATTTTATTATTATCAATGTGATCCTTTTATCTTCAATTAATAATAGCTCCTATAAGTGGAATAAATTCTTTTAAAAAAAATCACAATAAATCAGTCTTCAAAGGTGTAAATTTTAAGCTTAATCTTCCTTTGTACTTTATTTTCTTGCTTCTTTCATGTTTTTTGAAAAAACAAGACCGTACAAATTAAAACTTTATTACTTATCACTTGATTGGATAAAGGGTTTAAGTTTTTCAGATGAAAAAAATAAATTTAGCGTTAAAACGATTTTACGTGAAAAATTAGGGGATTTTGTAAAAAAAAGCAGCTTGCTTAGGCACGTGCTGTGGGGAGCATTTTGGAACACCAGAGGGGTTCGGGTTTTAACAATTAGCAAGCTTTTCAGAGGGAGTCAAACCTACTTAACCAAATAAGAACCTTTTGGATGCGATTTGATTCTGTTATAAAAATCAAGTTTATGATGACGTTTTAAATACAAAACGAATGAAGCGTGGCGCAACTTTTTGAAGTTTGATCTCGTCAAAATTAAAATTGACATTTTTACGACACTCGATTCAATTTAAAGTAACAATAGATTTTTCCTGACTTTTATGAAGCGGTCTGAGAGTTAAGCTGTAAATATTCAATGGAGTGTAATAAAATCCATAAAAGCTAAACCCCATAAAAACCATAAAATGACTAAATCAACTTCGCTATTGTGATATGAAATTAAATTTTTACACAAATTTTACGTCAATGCTTTCAGCGCGAGGGATAAAATGAATTAGATTAAATCGTGCTAAGGCTATAATACTTGTAACAATCACAATTGTTGTTGTTATTTAAATTCAATAAATAAATTTAAAAAAAATTAAACATTTCCTACTTATAAATACCAAATAAAGTGTGTAGAAAAATTATTGTTTAGCCTCTTGCACTTAAGAAAGGGTTTAGGCCTTAAAAATTAGGGTTAATTACACTAAATGCTCGTTATCTTATTCAGTATATTTTTAAAATTCTTAGAATGCAATAAATGCAATGCACAATTGTTGCGTTCCACGCAATGCACATGCACATGCACAGTCTATTGGCAATTGGACTCGTTTATACCCATGGGTTTTCCCGTTACATTTTGCTATTGCCAAAGCGAGGAAAGAGACAAATAATTGCAATTTTCTAAGCATGGTCCAGCACATTTGATTTAATGAACTTCGTAAAAAATTGCTTATAGAAATTTTAAAAAAAAATATGGCGATGAATACACACTCATACATACATAAATACACACACACACAACACTATATACATATATATATATATATATATATATATATATATATATATATATATATATATATATTGAAGTCAAGAGAACGGAATCGAACCTCCTTTACCATTTCCACGCCAGCGACTACATTAGTTTTTAACGAAAAACATTTTTTTACGAAGTTTATTAATATTTTTAAAACAAATATTATTATTGTTTAATATTAAGCTGCAAAGGGATGTAACATATTTTTAAATGTGCAGGATTGGCATAAGAAAATGTCTATCATTTTAAGGTACTACTGGTAGAGTTATTTTAATTTTTTTTTAATTCCTTACAATTCATAATTTTGGATATTGTTTTTAACCACGCCAAGGAGTATCACCACTGGGTGATTCCTCCTATCAAGACTGCCAAGTCACTTTTACCAACATTAGCACTATGTCAAATACATTTATTGTAGACAATAATCAATAAAGTTAAAAAAAATAAAATAAAAAAGGATATTGTTTTGTTTTGTTTCAGGTATGTTGATTTATAAAATTTATCAAGCAAACGAATGTGCAGGTTACAGGTTTTTAACTATTTATTTTGAAGGTATATATAATTACTAAAAGCTGCTAAAAGGTTTAGTTCTGATAACAGACTAAGTGACAACAGCATAAACAGACTAAGCAGCGACAGGATATGTGATAACAGACAACGAAACAACTGTATATGTGACAACATACAAAGTAACAATAGACTAAGTAACAACAAGATATATAAAAACAGACTACAGACTAAAAACCAACAGTATTTGTGACAACATACTAAGCAACAATAGGCTAAGTAACAACAGGATGTGTAACAACAGACTACAGACTAAGAAACAACAGTATATGTGACAACATTCTAATTAAAAATAGGCTAAGTGACAACAGACTAAGCGACAAAAGACTATTATCGGGTTTGTTTCATTTGAGACAAAGATTCTGTCTCAAAGGAAACAAACCGTTTAATTTTTATCGTTTTCTTTCGCACCACATCGGCACTGATGATGGCTGTTTACAGTTGAAAGCCGGCTATGTAAATAAATTTTACATTTAGTGGAGAGACTGTTGTTTATATTTAATATTTTAGATATATTTAGGGTTCTCGGGATTTAGGGCACTCTGGTTTAAAAAGAACATTAAAATATATTAGTTTTAATTTCCTTTTATTTGTAATTTAATTTTTTCGTCTCCAAAAGGGACTAAAATGAACTTTTTTGCTCTAATATAAGGGATTAAAACAGGGCTTTTCGGCCCTTATCTTATTACGCGGGACTAAAATATTAATATTTATTAAATTTATTAATATGCGGGACTAAAATGAAAATCAGACATTGCGCATGCGCGAAACATGTAGTAGGGTAGTATCTGGTTGCCATAACAACCAGACACGAACAAAACAAACATCAAACTACGCATGCGCGTTTTATATTGACATCAATTTAAACGCGTGTTTAACAATATTAATAATTCTTTAAAGAAATATTTTTATTTGTTTTTGTTATAATATTTTTCGATACAAACTTGTTCATTAAGTTAAAACTGTGTAAGTGTTAGTGTATAACCATATACCAAATCGCTATATTATGTGGTATGTGTTTTTTTTTCTCTTTTGAAGATAAAATATTGTATGTACCATTTGCCCTCACTGTTTTCCTCCCTTGGCTCCGCCTGGAGGGAGTTAAAGTTTTGAGAGTGAGTTAAGGTTTTGATAAATTAATTGATTTCGGCTTCCCGTACATCGATTGTGTTTTGATTTGTATTTTTAACGTTCTATATAAGTTGATTATATTTATAAGCGAAGGTGGACAGGTTACTGTTTCCATGTTTCCAAATTAAACCTATAGGGCCCCTCTAGTAATAATATTTCTTATTTTTAGAAATCATTTTGTCTCTAAAAAATTGCTGATAGATACAGGTGTGAACAACACTTGAAACCTAGGATCCTAACAAAAGTTAGTTATAAACTAACGAAACCCTAAAAACAAAAATAAAATTCAATGTACCAAGGATTAGTCCGATGTCCCTATGTTTTTTAAACACAATGTTATTATTCTTTATCTTATAACACTGCATACGAGTGATACAAGGGGTTGCCCCCACCACTGGCTAGTACACTCGGATCTTCAAGTGGGGAACTCACCCACCCTTTGTTCGTAACTCGTAAATCCAGTCAGTCACTGTCGGTCCTCCGTCGTCTCTTTAGGGTGTATCTACGTTATTGTATAATCGTATTTTCTATTTACGTATTCAAGTACAACTATTTGTTGATAACTTTTTCAAGTTTTTTATCAGTGCGTTCGCTCGCTCGTACGATCGTATTTTAACTTGACATTATTTAAATAAAGAAAATACCTTCTTTTAAAACATTTTTATATCTGTGCAATGATACAGCTTTTTTAACTATTTGTTTTGATTTTAACCTGGATATTTTAATTTTATATAAATACAACTCTGTTATCAAAAATCAATACTGAAAACATTGTGACAATTAATAAAATACTTAAGTGATTACCATCAGTGCTTCTTTTGATTTTTATGTTCAAATTGTTTTCATACGTAACATTTGATTGAATTAATCTGGATATTTATTAATGCTTAGAAGTATTGAAGAATAAAATTAGTTTATTTTTTCTAATGGCAATAACGAAGAGCGGTGATTTCTATTAAATTTGGTGTTTCAAAGTTGTTTGGTGTTTTGAAGTTATTTTTTTAAAGAGAACAACTGGAAATAATGAAGTTCACGAGCTCTAGCAGACGAGATTCCTATTCGCTGAGTAGACAGAGGTAATTTTTTACTTAAATCTGGTTAAACTTCGTAAATTAGCTAATCAATGGCACTACTTTTTTACAATTTTTTCTAAAGTAGCCAAGTTCAACCTAGGTTCGACTTAATATCTGCTTCAATGTGCTTTCATGAAAAAAGCAAATTTGAGGTCAGACTATTTTCATACCGTAATAGCTTAAAAAACAGGAAATGGTATTTATTATTGACAAAAATAGATCTGGATTTGGTCGATACTCGTTGGTTTTTATGACGAGAAGTGTTAAATTTCTAATCTCAGAGGCTAGTTTGAGTTCAAATTTTTATGCTAGAAATGGCCCATGAGTATTTTAGATGCAGGTTGATATAGATGCACATTTTTTACTTTTCCTCATTTCTACAGTAGGTATATAGAGAAAGTATTGTGTTTGCATAAAATCCGAAACCGGGATGTCACCTATATTATCTGTTTCAGGTATTTTAAGGCTGCCTTAAGTGGCTTAGTTTAATTGAAGAATTATTTTATAAATATGAAATTTGGCACGCATAGTATTTTGTGCCATTTCTATATCCAGAAAAATATTTTTGTATAACAATATTAACTTGCAATAATGACTCGGCAAAATTTTAAAAGTTAATTAAAAAGTGGAAAAAATATTTGAGATTTAGCACGCATATAGTCTTCTTTAAGATCTACAACTGTGCTAAGTTTCATTATCAGCATTAGTTCAATTTTTAGCCTGTGATATTTTTTTTTAAATAAAACGTTAAAAATTTGTAAATCCCCTAATATAGCTATAGTTTGACACGAGTGTATCCCTTTTTATAATAGGGATGCAGCATTTTCAAACAGCATCGATCGTGTTCAGTAATTGAATTGGTGACCGTTGGGATAAAAACTGAATTTTCCTGTTAGGTCGAACGAAGTGCATAGATGTGCGCCCTAAAACGACACTCAGTTTGTACTGATTTAAATCATTTTTTTTTTAAAATACCTTAATTTAAATGATTAATAAAACACATAGTCTGCCAATGCAGATCCCCTTTATATGATTGCGCACGTTCAAAATTTTAAAAAATCGTACACATTTTAGGTTTTTTAAAATAAATTTAATTTTATTAGTTATTTTTATTTTATTTTATTTATTAATTATCTGTTAGTCGTGTATAAAACTTGAAGAGAAACATTTTTAAAGCTGAAAAAATTCCAATAAATGAAGTGTTTATTTGTCCACATTAGATTACTAGTACCTAAGTTATTACATTTGCAAACTGACTTAAAAATACAGTAAACGTAGATATACTAGTAGAATGAGCGTGAATGGAGTCCATCATAGGTTGAAAGCGCTTTAAATTTTTGAAAGCGCTTTAAATTTTTGAAAGCGCCAATAAAGTTTTGTTTTGTGGAGAGACTTCTTTTCTTTTATTATTTAGTAAACGTAGACTTTTTGTGAAAGAAATTCCCTGACTTTGCCATAACTTTCGTTTTAGTTACCCGATTTTTATGAATAAATTATCGATTTATTAAAAATTTTTGCCACCTTTACAAATTTGTGCGATTTTTTTATCATTTTCAGCTTGCGTAATCATATATGAAGGGCTCCACTTTAAATAGGCAAGACTATATTTTTTCTTCATCATTTAGGTTATATTTTTTAAAAAAATTGATTTGAAAAAGTACAAAATGAGTCGCGTTCTTTCAGGTCCTGGACTAAAATATTTTAAGGGCCAGCGAACCGTGTACCTGCGGCTATGGTACCCTATAACCGATTTTGTGAGTGGTTTTACCAAAACTTGTTGAAAGATTGTTGTCATTACTTGTTATAAATTCCTGTAGTTGTAGACAGCATGTCTGGACCTGTTTATTTTGCTTATCAAATTTACTCAATCTTTTTAAAACCGTCCAAGGTCCTTCCAATATTTGATCGACTTTTACTGTTTATTTTTTTCCGATTTTTAATTTATAGTCAATCAGTCAACACACTAATATTTAGTTCTTATCTTATTTTTTGTAACCTTGTTTAGTTTAACTGTTACAATTTGTTCCTTTTACTTTTTGTTGTTCATGATAATTATTTTTCATTTATTTCTTAAATTATTAAGTTGGCAAATTGTTTGGTTATTTCTTTTGTAAATTTGTATGACTATTTATTCAACTTAATTCATTTGTAATTATCTACTTTAGCCAATTATAGCTAATTTGTATGTCAAACCTTTCCAAGTTAGTAGTATTTTATTTTTTATTTCTATTCATTTTTTTTGTAACTTTTTGATTTATTTTACCAACAGTGTTAAGTTCACAATATCACATGATATTGATGTATGATATATCATATACATACATGATATATCATATGATATGAATATTCGGGAAATAATGTAACTCGGGATTAATTCCGCTTGCTCTCAAAAAAAAAAAAAAAAAAAATATATATATATATATATATATATATATATATAATGTGTGTGTGTGTGTAAGAAAATTTTAGCAAACAAAGCAACTAAGCAACTCAGCTTAATCGCATCATACTGATTGGTGCATATTGGCATCATCACACACACACACACATATATATATATAATATATATATATATATATATTATATATATTATATATATTATATATATACCCCAATCAGGTCTGCGAGACGAAGGTGTCTGTCGAGTGGCCTAGATAATTTTATTATTTTATTAATGAACTGTACTATGTCTAGCTAGTTAAAAATATAATTGAAGTATCTAATGAGTGATAGGTAGAATGTTAATTTTATTTTTAAGGGTACCTAGTATTCATATTTTATTAATAAATGCATTTAATCTATTCAGGTCATGGAATTTTTCCATTCATATTTGTAGTTATCACTTTAGTTTTTTAATTAATGCTTAGTGACAGTTTATGGTTGATTAAAAAAAATATTCGTATCGATTCGAGGTATGTTATTCATATGAGTCCATTACATTAGTACTTGCGTATCATCAACATATGTGCTATGATTCGTCTCAATAAAATGATAGGATTGTAAAAATAGACAAATAATTAAAGTGTCTTAAAAAGCTAGCGTAGCGAATAAAAAAAGTAGAGAAAATTTTTGTCGTTGCAGTCCTGGTAAAGGAATTTACTGACGTCAACGTTCATTATGTTGCGGGCAATTCTGGAAATTGGATGGGGTTCTCAATGCCCTACTAGAGCAGGCATTATGAAAAATGTTGTCAGATACCTATATTTCTCGGGTATTTGTGCATAACGTCTGTCTCCTGTTGGGAAATTTGGTCTAAATAAATGTTTTCCATTTGTGATACTTTAATTATTTTCTTTAAAACTATAGATGCCAAGAAACTACACATATAAAATCATAGAAATATATACTAGGCATAACCTATTTAACTACATTGAGAGGCTTGAAACATAATATTGGGGCTTTTAGAGGCTCATGTAACCTCATTGAAACCTCTATCAAGAGTGAGTTAAGGTTACAATAAATTAATTGTTTTCGGCTTCCCGCACATTATTTGTGTTTTATCTCATTATAAGCATTAGTTCAATTTTTAATTGAACTAATGACATTTAATACGTTTTTTTAAAAAATTGTAAAAAATTAAATAATAATCCAATTCAGTTGAAAAATTTGGAACTAGTATATCTTTTTATGTATTAAATAATTATACTAAATTTTGTATACTTTTAGTATACGAAATGACCTCACTGCATCGAGCCAGCGCCTGAATGAGTGGCCGCTGGGAATAAAACGAATGCATTTGCTGTCTGAGGCCGAGCGAAGCGAGTTCAAAGGAGTGAGTAGGAGCGCATGTGGTTCGGATTTGATGAAAAGTAGTTCGGAGGTACCCCGTATCCCATTTATTACGTTCGCTTCATAATATAAAAGGAACGTAGTTTATTCAATAATTTGAATAATGAACCAATCAAGGACATGGACGCATCGAAATTAACCAATAGAATAATAGTAAATGAAACTCAGTGCATAAATGAGGCGCAAGGACACCTTATGTGTAGGTTGTTTCATTTACTCTTCCGCTAAAGATCGCGTTAGATAAGTTGGTTTTCGTTTCTACTTGGAGTTTTGTGTCATTCTATGTTTAGTCATCTGTTCCTTATGCTTGCATAAAAGTTAAGGTATCAGATTACATTATGCTTGACAGTATTGTTGTTGACAGTAATGATTTATTAACTGTTAGAATTTATCTGAAGTATATTGAGATGTAAACAATTGATAACATTGAACATAATGTAACTATTAAAACATAATGTATGATCTGTTGCAAATATCTCTCACCAATGTTTATTAAATTAAATCGAAATCGGCTTTTAACCCAAACGGCCATCGTCACTGTCTGACATTAAATGTATAAGACATGTGTGACTCATATTATAGCTTGAGACTGATTTTCATCCTGTAGGATTCACCTTTATATTTATGTTAATCTCTGGTACACAACATGTAGGTTGGAAGCCGGTTTTGATAAAAGTTATTAAACATTGCTGAGAGACTCTTGGGTTGACGTAATAATTGCATTTTTATTAATTTTTTATTGTAATTGTAAATGAGGGGATGGGATCAGGGAACATGCTAATGCGCTATTACTTTGTAGTTAATTTTCTTCAGAAAATTACTTATTAATTA
This sequence comes from Microvelia longipes, assembly GCA_018340805.1. Taxonomy (NCBI): domain Eukaryota; kingdom Metazoa; phylum Arthropoda; class Insecta; order Hemiptera; family Veliidae; genus Microvelia; species Microvelia longipes. The sequence continues at coordinate 31,200,687 of JACMZG010001914.1, read as the reverse complement.
AAAAAAATACTTATAAATTACTTATTAATAAAAAAACTTATAAATTACTTATTAATTAAAAAAGAATACTTATAAATTACTTATTTCCTCATAAGATTCGTCCATTTTAAAAAAAAAAAAATAATTTTATTAAAGCTTTTTTGTGTATGTAATTTTAAATGAGATGGAGAGGGTTGGAGGACATTCTGCTACGCTTTTGCTAAAAGCGCAGCAGAATGTTGCTAAAAAGCTAATTAGCTTTTTTTAGCAAATTTTCATAAGAATATCACACTTAATGGGTTGTTTTTTATCAGTTCATCTTTCGTTGATGGTCGAATAGCTTATATTCGTTTAGTAAAAAAATCGCTCTTATTCTTACCAGTGATTCTGTGAAAGATAAATTATTTCTATAGTACATGTTGAGCTAATTATATTAATATCATAGTGATAATGCTATAGTAATATAATAATGAACTAATATTGTAATATATAATGTATTGTATATTGTATACATACTACAATACATATATATATATATATATATATATATATATATATATATATATTATTATTTATTATTTAAATTTATATCTTTTGATTTCAATTGATTTATTTTTAAACTCGTATAGTTAGTTATTCGTATTCTTGTATGACGTATGTGTAAAATGATGTATAAGACATTTAAAAACGAATTAATGCTGCCAGATACTTAAAAACAACCAAGTGTAGTTATTAAATTGATTTCAGTGTGAGGACAAGTTGGCCTGAGCCACAAGACGCTCAACTTCAAGGGACCTCATCTCTCAAAAAAAATTAAAACATTAAAATTGTTAGTTCGCTTTCTTAATTTGACTTTGATAAAATGATTCCGAATACCTTTGCTCAGACTTAAGTTAATAATCTGGTTTAAATATATTTTTTTATTTTAGAAAAAACGAACAGTTTTGCTGGAATTACAAATAGTTTGTTGAATAATAGGGTTTTTTTTTATTACCTTATCAAATATTAATTAATTCAACCAGCTGAATTCACCAATCGTTTTAATTTTGTCGTGTTTACAAATATTAAATAGTTTTTACTTAAATGACTAACAGTCCTTGTTTTATTTTTGTTATTTTTACAAAATACTAATCGCTTTGAAATCATATTCCGTTTAAACAGTCAGTTTTTTTGCTAAAAGAAACTTGTTTTGCGATCATATAAATTAAAATGAATACATTTTAAAATATGAAATAGCTTTATAAAAGGCAAAAAGGTTTGCTAAAATCTCAAATTGTTCTTCTTTGTTGTTGTTATTCATGAAAAAGGATAACTCTGTTTTGCTAAAATTACTAATAACTTATTATTATTGATATTGTTTTATATGAGTCTAAAATATTTGCTAAAATCACTAATATCTTATTATAATTGATATTGTTGTATATGAGAGTCTAAAATATTTGCTAAAATCACTAATATCTTATTATAATTGATATTGTTGAGAGTCTAAAATATTTGCTAAAATCACTAATAACTTCTTATCATTGATTGTTTTAAATGAGAGTCTAAAATATTTGCTAAAATCACTAATAACTTATATGTTTAAAATGAGAGTCTAAAATATTTGCTAAAATCACTAATAACTTCTTTTGTTTTAAATGAGAGTCTAAAATATTTGCTAAAATCACAAATAACTTCTTATCATTGATATTGTTTTAAATGAGAGTAAAATATTTGCTAAATCACAAATACTTTTTGAATTTTATTATTAAAGAAAACGTTTTGCTGAAAAAATCACATATTTTTTCAGTTTGAAACAAATTTTTTAAACTGAACTATTATTAGCACATCTGCTATTAGTATGATGATCCAAACAAATTAAGCTGAAGATGCCGGCATATAACATTTTTTGCAATGTTAAATAATTTCATGACATGACATGATATTTGAATTTATTTGATCAATTATGCTCTGTCGTACAAAGCTCTCTTTTTTGTTCATAAATTACACTTCTAGTTCTTATACTAATTATTCAAACCCTTTGTTTAGCTCTAATCGACTTTTTAATTTGAACATCCTAATTTCGCTTCAAATTAAAATAACATTCATTTTTATAATTAATAGAATAGTTAAACAACATGTTTACTCTAATTAATTCGATGTGGCGCTTATGAAATAATAATACAGTAGTTTATATGGGAAACGTTGACACATGTTTAGCGTTATGTAAACACTTGTTGTGTAACATGTTTGCTTTATTTAACATGTTTGTTTCATTATGGTCTTCACTTGCTTGTTGTGAGTCAGTTTTTTAATCTTTCACATAACTAAATTCGAATGATCTTGCCGGATCTGGTTCCTTATGTATTTGTGCTTTTATGTATATTAAGTTTCCTTTTTTTAATATGATTCAAACATGGTCTTCACATTTGTAAAGTGGACATACCCTGTTGTCTCTTTATTGATTATATTTTATTGTATATTATGACCAATCAAATTATAACCAATGTTGACCATGATCGTCTATGTTAAAAAGTTGTACTGTACCCCCTCACCCTCAGGAGTGGGGGAACCTCCCTGCAGGAGGTTCTTGCAGGGTGATTAAATGAGCTTTTATTTATGATTTACTACAATACGATAAGAAAAATTTATATTGGCAGCAGTCACAATAATAGACTTTCAGAAAGAAATTAGACTCTTTTTGCAAGGTAATAAAAAAGGTTGGTTTTTAGATTTTTTCACCCAAACAGTACACTGTTTAACTAACAGCACACTTTTTGAAAACAACTTGCAATATTTTGAAAACAACACTTCGTTACATTTTTCTTACATTAAAAAATACCATAAACAAACAGTAGGTGATTACATTTTGAAATCTGGAGCAGAAAAAACATCACGATTTATTATGAAACTTAACTTTACCGACTAGATTTTATAACTAAGATCAGAATGACAGCCCCGTTGTCACGGAGTTGTACCTAACGAGACGACAAATTACTACAACAAATATAAATTCACGACTTGACAACCTGAAGTAAATAAAGCAAGGGTAAACTAATAAAAGGAATACTTTTTATTTAAAAAAATAAACAGATTAATAGCACTAAGATAATATTAAATTGTAACAATAGGATTTCAAAATGAAAGAAACATAAATTTTAGTACTTTAAAATTTATATTCAAATTTATTTTCACCTAAAGCTATAATTATTTACCAATGTCTTTATTATCTTTTTTATTTATTGGTATTGTTTTACTGTATATTTTTTTCGTTTTTTTACATCTGTTATTTTTTACTTAAATTATTATTTTTTATTGACTTATTAATCCATTATTTAATTATATCAATTTTCTTAATCTTTGTTTTGTGTGTAAAGGGTGTGCTTGTAAACTTAAAATGACCTCACGACAACAATTTTTTCCTTGCTATTTTAATTTAGCCAGATTTCGTTTTCCTTGTTGATTTGTGACGTCGTAATATCTATTTTGGTTACATGTACTCATTAAGGTTATATGGTTCCCAGCCTAAGAGGGGGGGGGGGACTTTTGTTCTACCCTGTATAGTAGTAATATTTCGAAGATGTAGAAATTTATAGCACTACTGTATAGTAGAAATTTATGAAGATACATAAAAGAATTCAACAGCTTTAATTAATACTTAAAGGATAGTAGATACAACCCACTTGAGATGAGATCTACTATATAGTATTAATACTTAAAGGATAGTAGATACAACCCACTTGAGGGGAGTAGAATCTACTATATAGTATTAATACTTAAAGGATAGTAGATACAACCCACTTGAGGGGAGTAGACTCTACTATATAGTATTAATACTTAAAGGATAGTAGATAAAACCCACTTGAGGTGGGTAGAATCTACTGTATAGTATTAATACCTAAAGGATAGTAGATACAACCCACTTGAGGTGGGTAGAATCTACTATTTTCGGCCTGATAGTCTGAAAGGCATTAAAACCGGTATGATTATTATTATATAGTATAAGTAGTATTGCACCATTGTGCAATTTTTATTATTTTTACATTAAATACGAATAAGTATGTTTTATTTTCATTGTAGTTTGTTTAATGTGGGATATCTATTACCTTTTCAATTTCAATTCTTACTATTGTTTTATCAATCATTTGACCCATTTTATTTTCTTTTTTTTCACATGTCTCTTTTACTTTTAAATAAAATCATAAACTTCAAAACTCTATAAAATAAGTTTGATGTTAAAGAGTTCATAATAAGTGAACAAATGGCTTTATGGCTGTAGATAATTTTATTTTTATAACCTGACACATGTAACCTGCACTTTTAACTACCCACATCCAGTGTGTAGGTTACTTCAAGTATCTATTTAATTTTTATTTTAAGAATTTTAATGTAGGTTTTTATGTAAAATATATTTTTGTTATATCAATAGGAATACCGCTTCTATACATGTGTTATTGTGTATATTATACATATGTATGTTTATATATTGAGCTAATAAAAGTATTCAAAGTATTCCAAATACAAGTATACAAGTATAGCAGAACCTGCTTATACTTGAATTTACTCGAAATTTTTATTTAAGTTCTCTTTAATGTAAATTATTTATGACAAAACAAACAAAATGACATAAATATTATGAAATAAAATAGTCAATTCATGTAATTTAATTTAATTTAAAACAGTAACCTGTAAAAAAAATAAAAAATCGGGTACAGGGTACCTCAGAACTTTTTCTCGTCACATCTGATTCGCTACGCTCATCCATCCTACTTCGGACTCGCTTCGCTCGTCCACAGATTGTACAATTCATCTAATGTACACTGCAACACCTCTTCGGACTCGCTCCGTTCTTCATCGGATAGTAATATATATTCGTTTTATTCCCAGTGGTCTAACAAATCATGGATATACTTGTTGTATTAAAATAAAACTTAGTGTACTTATTTATTACATAATGGTGTACTCTTGTTCTGAATTCTAACTTTATTGAATTATTTAAAATACATACTCTCCATTTAAACTCTATTTTTTTAAAAAAGTTTTATTTAAAATTGAACTAATGCTAATAATAAGATAAGAGCTGGCACATTAGTCTTATACAAATTTAATCGAATCGCATCATTTTTCAAAATTTTTGCTCTGTCATTGTTGCGGGTTAATGACATAAAGAATTATTTTTCGAATAGCACAACTACAGCGGTAGACTGATTTTTGTACAATGTTTAATTCTCTAGCATAAATACAGTGGGAGCTACGATGATAACAGACACACACACAATCACACATACACACAGACAACTTTGCGAAAAACCATTAAGGAGGCATTCCGGTGACATCCCGGTTTCGGATATTTCGCAAAAACAATACTTTTCCTATAGGCCTATGGTATAAATAAGGAAAAGTAAAAATGAAATGGTATAAAGCATAAAATGAATAAATATATAAGTAATCACTTTTTAAAAAAATATATATTTATAAATAAGAGTAAAATAAATAAATATATATTTATATTTAAGTCGGATACGGGATAACTCGGAACTTTTTCTCAACCTTTGCCTGTTCTAAGAGGACGAGCGGATGTGCCGAGTCATTATGATAAGGTCGAGCTGTATGTGTGTGTAAGAGGACACACACACATACATACAATAACAACAGAAAACAACAAAAACAACAGACAGACAACTTTGAAAATAACACTCTTGAGGTCTTGAGAACACCTGTAGCATATGATACAGAAGAAATCCCAGTTTTTAGATTTTTAGTGCCAACACAATACTTTTTCTGTAATTTACAGAATAAATAAGGACAGTATAAATAAGGAAAAATAAAAACTAAATTATAATCTAACTTTAATATTGTATCAATACAACTTAAACTAATGTTAAAAATATGTAAAATCTTTAATCTTTAATAGATTAAAGAAAAAATAATTTTATTTGTATATAAGTACAATGCATATACTTTTGAACAGTTTTGGCATGGTTTAAGTTTGGTTGGTTGGTTTTAAGTTTTTATACAAGTATAAAAAATAAATAAATATAGCTTTATTTAAGAGGCAAATTGCATTTTGTTATAATACAAAGTTGCTATAATAAGAATTTATATTTTTTAAATAATTATTTAAAAAGAATAACTACTGCTTTAATTAAGGTTCAGAAAAGGTTGCTAAATCAATACGCGTAGTTTGGGTAAATAAGTGAAAATATATTGAAACTAAAAAATGTAAAAGAAGTATGAACAACTAAAGTCATTAAACAACTTTTAATACAAAACGTTTACATGTTTAAATAAAATTAAATAATAAAGTATTAAATCTGTTTAAAGTATAGTAACATAAATAAATAAAAAGAATAAAAGTAGTTCTTTGTTAATCCCATTATTTTTGTAGAAAAAAAACCTAAAGAACAAATTTAAGTTAAAGTATAAAATAAAAAAAACATAATTAATTTAAAACAAGAAGATTATTTAAATAAATAAAAAAAGTTACGAAAAAAACTGAATTATGTGTGACAAATTAACATGGCCTGTCAACTGAATTAATTTTTACTTTACGCGTGTAAAATAACAAGTTTAAAGCATTATCTTATTTCTTTTTCTTGTTTTTTTTGTCTTAATATTTTATGTTTTTACTTATTTATATTTGTATAAAATTATAATTTACCACATGCAATTTTACAATTCTTCAACTTATAATTTAAAATATACAATATATGCTGGAAAATTGAGTTTATTGAGTAGAAAATTGAATCAAAGTAGTTTTTGTAATCCTTTTTTTAAACATTTCTTCTAAATTCGATAGTTGAATAGATTTTTGTGTTTACCAGTCTATAAAACCATCTGAAAAATCCTATAAGTGCAATACATAGTTTTGTTTGCCTCTAATAATTATTTTTAGGGTTTACTTATCCAGCAAAAGTTTATTTTGATTACGACTCATTCCTACATAAAATGTAGAAAATTATTCTAATAAATATTATTCCAAATTTATTTCTGGATTTTGTTACACTGAACTTGAATAATTCTTTTAGAAAAGTTAAAAGAGTATTTTAGTTCATAGGAAAGCCCTTAGTTGCTCAAAATTACTTTTTCCTATTTATACCATTTGTTGAGCTAGTTTACCTGCTGCAACTGGCAGTTTTGTCAGTTTTTGGTCACCTTTTACTCAATTTAGTCAATATATAAAATATTGCTTCGTATAGCCTTACGATATAATAATTATAACTTTCAGATGCCCAACATTGAATCCTTAAAGATTAGAGGAAAACATAGTCCTAGGCTTTCGAAAATGTCTCTGCCCCTTAAAATTGACTCTTGCATGTTGAAATTTACCATTTTCATATCAGTAACAATTACTCAAATATAGTATTTTTTTTCTTACCACTTTTGGTTACTTAGAAAAGTTAAACTAGAACATACCATAATATTACATACTTTAGAAGCTGTATTAGGTCCTTCGAAATTAGATACAGATATAACTAGCAATATGCCAGTCATATTTCATTACCTATTGTATTGTTTGACATATACAATCATTTTTGTTTGAATCTACATGAAAAAAATCGGCTACGGGTTACCTCGGAACCTTTCCTCATCACATTGGATTCGATACATTCATCCTCCCTGCTTAGGACTCGCTTCGCTCGTTCTCAGAATATACAATTCGCCAGATTTATACTGCAGCATGTCTAAGGACTCGCTCCGCTCGTCCTCAGATAGTAAATGCATCCGTTTCATTCTTAGCGGTCACCCATTCAGCACTGACTTCGCTCAAAGCTGCTTAACTATTATGGTCCAGCATAAATTATGGATATACTAGTCATATTGAAACGAAACTTTGTGTTCTTATTTATTACGTAAAGGTATTATTACTTATACCAGATTTCAACACAATTGCATTGTTTTCCGATTTTTTTACAATTTTTTTAAAACCTATTCAAATAATTTCATAAAAATTGAACTAACGCTGATAATGAGATGAAACTTGGCGCATATTTTACTTTTGAATAATTTTTTGATTATTCAAATAATAATTTGATTAATTAAATTGAAAAATTTGAATAAAGTTTTATTCAAATTTTAATCGGACTGCATCATTTTTTCGCGTTTATGATTTGTCGAATTTTTTTTTTGTCATTATTGCTGGTTAATGACGCCATAAAAAAGATATTCCGAATAGTACAACTACAGCGGTAGACTGATTTTGGTACAATGTTTCAATTCTCTAGCATTAATACTGTGGGAGCTACGATAATGCAGACACACACACACACTCACACATACAGAAACCACTCAGGATGCCTTAAAAACACATCCCGGTTTCGGAATTTTTTGCAAACACAATACTTTTCCTATATACCTACGGTATAAATGAGGAAAAGTAAAAATACTCTAATTTAACTTTTCAAAGTTTACTACTTTGGTATCAACATTATCATATTTATGTTATAGTTATTAATTTAATAGTGATTTGCAAGTGTCTATTTTTAGGGACAGAGACTGTTTTTGAAGTCTAGGACCATGTTTTCCTTTTATGTCAATAGATTTAATGTTAGTGCATCTAAAATGATCCACCCGGTATAGCGATTTATTAATAATATTAATATTAATAGGATTTTAAAAAAATATCGCTGGAAGCATCAACGAAAAAAAATAATGCCTATTAGTACAGAGTAGCTCTTTAATTTCTAAATAATTATGCATTCAGATTTAATTGCATTATTCAAAATTAGAGGCGAAACCGTTATTAATTTGTTTCCAGTTTAATTTTATTTCCTATCATGTATTTAAATTAATTCTAAATCTATTACCAATCAATATGTTATTGAATTTAATAATAAAATTTATAAATTCACGTAATAAAATGCCAAATTAAGTTTTATTTTTATTTATCAAATATAATATTTATTAAATATTTACTTAGAAAATGTTTAACGTTCTTTGTATTTAATTTTTACTTATTTTTATTAATTTAAGTGATATTTACCATCTTGTTTATGACTTCTATTAAAGTTGAAAAAAATATATATTTTTTAAAGTTATTCTTCTTATATGATTTCTTATCTTAATGTGTTTAATAAATATAGTTTTATGTGTTGTATTTATAATTTTATTCAAAATCATAAAAATTACTTGGTAGGTGTTAATGACGTTAGCCAAGTAACCTACACCTTAATGATATGAAAGTAGAATAAATATAATATATAAAATAAGAAAAATTGAATGATAAAGTAAAGTAACTATTTCATATTTCCATGTAGGTTGAACATGGAATGTGTTTTTATTTTTACGTCCTGTTCTGTTTAATTTTTTATTCTAATTAAAACATTATGGAATATAATATTTCCATTATTGATTTAGAAACAGTTTGTTTATTAAAGTATAAAAATGTACGAGTTTAAGGTTAAAGGTTTATCGATATTATATTATTTAAAACGGTCTGATATTAATTTACAGACTGAAATTGGCATCAAAGGCGTTGTCCACTTCTTTGATGCCATTAATTAATTTGGCTATTAAGTTGCATCCGATGAAATTGATGGTGTATGCTTTCTTTGTTATTATTAAAAGACTAATATGTTAAAACCTTGTCTATGCAAAGAAACCAAATACATTTAAATGCCTTTCTAGACTACTTGGCAACACAGGCCCGTATTCAAAGACATTTTCCTTACCTAAACCTAACATTTTCCTTAAGGGCTCATTAAGGAACCCTCAAGGCTTCCTTAATGAGACCTAACATTTGTTTTACCTAAACTGTAAACCTAACATTTTCCTTAAGGGGCCCTTAAGGAAAATGTTAGGTTTAGGTAAGGAAAATGTCTTTGAATACGGGCCTTAGCCTGAATATTTGACCAAAACTACTTTAATACAATACAATACAATAATACACGAAGATTGAGATTTTCTTGTTTTGGCGATTTTTCACAGAGAATGTTTTGCTGCTTAAGATCGACAGCATGTTATTTCCTTAAAGATTTGTGTACACATTTAATAATAAACTGATTAAGCGCGGTTATTGTCATGAAGATTTAGGTCTTCCGGTGGTAACCGCGTCAATGTAGATGAAAAATCCAACGTTTCGCTTCCATTGTGGGAGGTATTTTCATGGATCTAGGACATCATGGAGAAAAGACGCCTCATTCTCTGAAGACGCCTCCCACAACTTGAGTCCAGTAAACTTGAGTTTAGTTTTGTAGAGCATTGTGTTTTTATTTATGATATCCTTTGCCTCCTACAGTGGAAGCGAAACGTCATATTTTCTATCTACATTGACGCGGTCACCACTGAAAGACCTTAAACTTCAGATCTAATAATAATTAAATGTTATAACTATTTTTTTCTTTTTACTAAGGAAAATCCTTAGTAAAAAATATTAGTTATAGAAATTATAAATCAAGAAATAATAAACAAAATTGAAAAAAAAAATTCCCACAATTTTCTTTTAGTACTTCGAACTTTGAACTCATACTTTTTAAATTTCCTAAAATCATAACATTAAAAATAAAAATAAAAGCATAAAAAAATATTGGAATGTTTCATCATAAAAAGTCATTAAAGTGATTCTACGATTCTTTTCCTGTAAACCGTCCCGAACTATAATACCTCCGGGAAGGCGTCTGTTGTAATAGAATTGTCTATCCGTGTAATATGGTCTTATAGATACTGGCGCATCCATAGGCGCATTAATAGTTATCTAGGCGGGCCTTTTAGTTTTAGGAAGATTCCTCTACGTGCTTGGCGTGAACTTAGGTTTAATTTTATACCTAGTAATCAATAACTAATAATCTATATTTTTCAATCTATATATAAGAATTTAATCTATGGGAATTCCATTGTAAATTTAAGTCATAATGAAATTTTTATATGTCGTAATGGTAACCGTAACCAAAATTATTATGGTTTTTATATTCATTTTTTGTTGTATATCATAACTTGATAAAAATACATCATTTTTACATTCCGTCGTTTCTACCGGAGGTACGTGAAAAAGAAATGTGTCCCCTAAAAATACGAAAATTATGTTGATCCCTAAGTAAGTATAATAAACTTATTTAGAAATTATGTTTTTCTTTGGAGCCTCCCCCCTTTCTCTACCTATACTTCCATTCTTATAAGCTCACTTCTTCCTTTGTAAATTTGATAAAAGAAAAGACTTTTCTCGTTTTCGATTTTGCTGATGCTGATCACTTAAACTTATATATTGATGACTTATGTTGAGGAATTGGGATAAGACATTATTCATAGTTGCTACTACGTTTTGCTGGTCCATATAATTAATCACGACCTGATAACCAGGTGTAAGGAAACTGGAGTGATCGATACCAAGACATCCACCTATCTCTCTCTCTCTCTCTCTCTTTCTTCCTCTCTCTCTCTCTTTCTTTCTCTCACTCTCTCTCTGACCCTTTACATTATATTCCTTTTAGGATCTCAAGCTACATTCATTTAATGGAGTAAGAATAACTATTGTTTTAAAATTTGCATAAAAAATATGTTTATTTATATATATATAGTATATATTATAATATATATATATATATATATATTATATATATATAATTATATATATATATATATATATACTTATATATATATATAATATATATATATATATATATATATATATATAATATAAATATATATAAGATATATATCATATAGATATTAATATAAATAATTAATATATAATATTATATAAATATATATATATATATACTATAAATATATATATATATATATATATATTATATATATATATATATATATATATATATATAACTATATATATTATATATATATATATATATATATATATATATATATATATTATTAGTATATATATATATATATATATATTATATATATATAATGATATATATATATATAATAAATATGATATATATATATATATATATATATATATAATATATATAAATAGATATATATACATATAAATAAAATAAAATAATATAATTATATATATATATATTATATATATAATAATATA
>JACMZG010001914.1:31096408-31187951 GCA_018340805.1 Microvelia longipes | reverse complement strand
AGAAAAATGTTTTATTTGGTCGCAAATAATGGGCCAACTTCTGAAAACAGTTCGAATTTTATTACACTTGGAAATTTGATTGGAATGAAAATGTTTGAATTAAAGATTTCTAATGATGTAATGTAGTTATAATGTATAACAGAAAGAATACATAATGTAAACGGTGCAATATGTAATCAATCTAAGAAATTTACGCTTTTATAAAGATTTTTATGTACTTACGACTGCACACAATAGTCATTACTGAAGTGTTTTTAAGCTGCAAATTGTCATTTTACCAACACTGTCGACAAAACACCCTAGGAGGAGAAACTTAGAATAATACTTTATATAGAAGGAGCACTACTGATAACACGAAAGCCGGTTGACTGGTGCAACTAAGTAATGCTGCCACCCTAACAATATACAGTTTTCTAAAAAAAAGTTGGCAATACTTCCGGTTGCTGAATTATTATGTTCTATTATTAATTAATGATTGATTATTCATAAAATACTGATATAAATATCGGTGCATTACAATATTTAAAGCATTTTAGATTGTAGTTTAACGTATTTATTAAAATTATATATAATAAGTAGTCCTCGTCAACTAAATGTAGATTCATGTATTCCGCCACCCTTTTGCCATCTAAGACCAGTTTTATTAAATATTCAGCAGGTGTTTTAAGTTATTATATTTGTTCTTTACGATTTTTCTTCATTAATAGATATTTATGACAAATATTTAAAATAATGTTTTGTTGTCAGGTTGGCAGCATTACTTAGTTGCACCAGTCAACCGCCTTTCGTGTTATCAGTGGAATTACATTGTGTTTACGTCCTGTGCTCCTTCTATATATAGTATTATTCTAAGAGGAGAAATGAATTGAGGTTATTATGTTTCAGGTTATTGAGTTAAATTCAGTGTTTTTCGTCTTGTAAATATGATTATTGTTTATTGTAATATTTTCTATATATCTATTATTACTTAAAATACGATGTATTATTAAGTATTAAACATTTTTATAAAATACCTAATAAATCTAATTTTATATAGAATAAAGTTATCAATGATATTCATGACATTTTTTAAATTTGATACCATCTGTTTATGAATCGTCAGATTTTTATTGTTTGTTTTGTCACTTATTTCATTATTTGTTTTTTATTAAATAACTGATAAATTATAACTTATAAATTAAATAACTGATACTATACATACAATATCGTAATTTTAGAAAAACTATGTCATCAGAGGTAAGTTTCATACTCAGGGTGTACCTTTAATTTTTATTAGGCATTTATATGAATAATATTTTTTTTTAAATTGTTGTAGCTAAAAACTATTATATAGTTCTCAAAGGACATCATCTTGTTCGTCACAAGAGGCAATTAAACGAGAATTTCATAACTCAATGTATAACTTATGCTCTTTTACAAAATGTCCTTTCTGTACAAAAACCTTGGACATTTTTTCTTTTAAAATAGCGTGCAATAAACAACATATAAATTTAATTTAAAGGACAAACTGACCCTCGTCATTTTGAAAAGACCTTAGTCAGAATAATAAAGTTAAAATTTTCAAAGCTTTTCTTTAATGTCGCTCTAAAAATACCCTGAGGTCGGAAAAGACACATAAAGCTACAAAATACCAAAGGAATTATCTTTGTGGTGAATTGGTTAAAAATTAAAAAAAGGGAGTTCGATCAAATTAAATTATTGAAGTAGTAATTGCATTAGTTTGTTGTTTTATTTTCAAACTAAGTTTGATTTTTTTTACTATTATCAATTTTCAAAACTAAATTTTAAAATATGGAATATCTAGCGATCGATGTTTATAGGATTTTGGTTAGACATTTTTTTAACAAAGTTGGAGTATATAGAGCCGGAGTGACCACAGTGAAATCTACCTCTGGGGGGAGATAAACATAAATTCTACACCTTTCCTCTTTCGTGTAGTTTCTCTTTCGTATATTTGGTTTTTCTCCGAAAGTCCATAGAGGTAATTTTGTTCTTTTCACATCCTGTGTCCGTTGAAATTTGTGTTTTTCCTTCGTTTTGTAGTAATAAAGAGATAAATCGGATTAATTCATTGTATGGTTTATAATTTTGTTATTATATTTGCTTTTAGCTTATTTAGTGGCCCTTGGCGCAAAGGGGAACATCGCATCTACATGGCTATTGTCTGGTGTTTGTCATAATTTTGAGTGTTCCCTGTGGTAATAATGTAAATCCATATTTATAGTTTAGACAAATCGATTAAAATAAATATAACCTGACAGGTTTCTTTTTTATTCAAATAAAATCTCTCTGGTGTTATAAAGATTTTTATGTACTTACGACTGCACACAATAGTCATTACTGAAGTGTTTTTAAGCTGCCAATTGTCATTTTACCAACACTTCTGTGTTAGTCTGTTGTCATAATTTTGAGTATTCCTATGTCTAAAGTTAGTCCGTTGTCATAATTTTGAGTATTCCTATGTCTGGTGTTAGTCTGTTGTCATAATTTTGAGTATTCCCTGTGTTAATAATGTAAATCCATATTTATAGTTTAGACAAATCGATTAAAATAAATATAACCTGACAGGTTTCTTTTTTATTCAAATAAAATTTAACGTACGGAAGAGACAGATGCAGTTTTGTTAATCTATTAACTAAATGCTAATTCGATGCGTATATAAGAACACGCGTTGTTAAAACATAACCGGAAGAGGCAGGTTTTACGCACAGCCGTGCAGGAAAAAGACGGCCTATTGCCTGCAAACATTAATTCTTACTTTATAATTAAGTTGTATTAAAACATACTCCGAAACTTTGCTACGAAATTTCTTTCATCATTATTAAAACATACCGTATCAAATAAATACTGGCCCGTTACCTTAAATTCTGTATAACCAGGTTTTTTTTATTTATTTATTCATGCCTTAAGTTTTGTTTATGTAAAATCATGTTATATCGCTAATGTGAAAGATTCTACTCAATAATTCATTATTTTAATTATATTTCAATACCCAAATATTTCAGAAAATCTTTTTAAAAATTTATTATTACGTGCTACATAATCTTTAACACGTTTTATGACATCTAATTGAAAACATTTGTCATTTTAAACCAACAAAAGAAGGAGAAAAGAAGAAAAAAAGGCAAAATTAAAATAAACGGCCTATCGTATAGTGATTACTAGATAGAACACACCCACACATACAGACAGACAACTTTGTGAAACCAGTCAGGAGGTCTTAAAATCACTTGAAACGTTTTAATATTTGAGGTGTATCCTGGTTTCAGATTTTTTTTTCAAACACAATACTTTTCCTATACCTACGTTGCCAATGAGTAAAATAAAAAATTGCCCGTTTAAGGTCTTTTATATTTTTTACCAATAACCTCTAAGTATTAATTAGAGTTGGCGGAATCTTTGTCATACGCGTACTATTCATATAAACTTAGAGCATAGCCCGGACTGCGAACCCCGGATCTCCGGAGCCGAAATCGTGTGCTTATACCATCACGGCCACGGAGGTAACATTAATAAAATTATAACTTAATTAGCAAAATCGTAATACACAGTAAATGAGGACGAAATGACAAGGAATTAGCTATTAATATAAGCTGTAAAATAAATTAAAAACATAAGGAGTAATTTATAATTTTGTCGGGCTGTTGTCTAGCATGTGGCCACCAGAGCATATCGCACTCTATGGGTTCGCTATCTTAAATTTTGTTTCCCTCTCACAGTTTTCACGCCTTTGATAAGGCCGTTCTCTTAATATTATACTTGAGTCCTATAAGTATAAGCTTTGAGCTGATGTTGCTGTAAGAAGATAACTTCTTCTTCTTTCTTACTTCTAACTTCTAACTTTCTAAATTTTATTTCTTTGTTATTATTATTAACCTATCTATAAGTCTTACTCAAACTTAAGTATTAATCTTGAATACTACATTTTTAACAAAGCATTACTTTCTGTTATTTTGAAACTAAATTAAAATGCAGTAAAAGGTAAAAGGTTTGTGACAGATGTTTTCAGCTTCCGTATAATGTAATTAAATTAAGCATTTGAGTTCAACACACCTAACCATCTTTTCTCGAAACTGTAAAAACACCTTGCTGTTCGAAATTTCTGTGAAAATTGCCTTTTCATCTTGAAAACACGTATGGACCAGAAAATGAAAACAGGTGTTCAGAAAAAAAACGTTAAAAATGAAATTGCATTAGTCTAATAAAAGGAGGAAATTAATGCAGCATCCTTTATTATTACATCATAGGTAATAATGTAAAAGACCTTCAAAGTGTTAGTTATATATGTTTGATATTATGTTTCTTTAAGTAAAATTTATATGTTCTATATTTAAAATAAATTTAAATTAAAGCTTTAAACTTTTATTAGGTGTTATTAGATGACAAAATTAGGTGCCAAATTCTTTTAAATGTTTATATATTTGATGCGAAATCGTCAAAAATGCGGATTTATTGTAAATAGTTTTACTAACTAATAAGAGCCGAACAATAATATACATTAAGATTGAAAGAGGTAGATAAAAATAGATGATGCATGAGCATATAAAGTCTAAATAGATGTCAGGAAATACTACCTTTAAGTTATTTTTTATAAATATTAAATTTTTTTTAGCAAACTATTTTTTTAATTACTGTTTGTTTATTATTTTAAATTTAAGTGTCTAAAGTATACCTTATTTCAAAAACTTATATATAAAAATAACTTAAAACTTTATCGATGTGTTAAATATAAAACTTTATTTTAAAATAAAGATCACCTGCCTTTTTTTATCAAGGTGTTTAACTCTTTATTGTAGGTGTTAAAATAATTGTATATACAGTAAGAGTAATCTTAATTATATACATATAAATGTATCAAACAATAATTGTTATTAATTTAAAAGTAGAAAGTTATTCGGAATTAAAATTGAAAGTTCTTACGTGTATAATTTGTAAGTAGCTTAGTGCTAATGATAACAAAAAATTAATGTGATCTTAAATAATACGTGTTACTCTGATAATTTACTGTTTTAATTTGAAACGTTTAATTAGTTTTAAACAAATGTTAATCTGATGATTTGAAATTGGTGAAAAGAATAGTGAAACCCATACATATGGGTTGAAAATACCTTGAGCGGAAAATTCAGGTGAAATTGGATACTCAATACTTTTCCTAATTATAGGTTTGATAGAAAACGATTCATAAACCTACAAGTCACAACTACAGGTCTCTCCCCTGACAATTATAGGCATCACTTAAGTCATAATAATTGGATTTGAGAGTTTCATGCCAATTTGAATAAGACTTTACTCTAGAAGAATAAATGAGGTTATATTTACCGAGTTAATGAAGCAATTGTAGAATCAGCTGTCGTCGATACTTGGTGTTGAACACTCCTGGACCGGTTTCGGCTTAACGTAATTATCAGCAGGTGGGACTACTTTAGAGCTTTCGACTAATAAAGTTTACAAGCTGGACAAGTCTTTAAAATTAGATTTTTTATCCTTTTCGCTGAGACTAGAAGTTATTCACTGGTATAATTTCGTTAGTTAAAAGCTCAAGTGTTGTCTCGCATGCTGTTGATGCCCAAACCAGTCCAGGGATATATGCGTTAAACTGATTTTACTATAATCTATTAAAATGATGTCTTGTTTAAAATTAATCATCAAAATACAACTTCTGGAGTTGTAAATTTGTAACAAGTTGTAAATTAAGCCAAAACTAGTCCAGTAATATTCGCATCTAACAGCAAGTATCGAAGCTGATTCTATTACTGTCTAGATCAATTTTATAATCAATAAATTAATAAATAAATAATTTAACAAATGATATTTGTTTTGCATGCCAAGCGTAATAGCGTTAAGCCAGCACCGCTCTTTTCTTGAAGACACTTCACTTATATTCTTTGTAATTTGAAGTGAAGAATAGAGTAAGTGCAGGTTTTGTCGGCGCCCTGATGAGTTAGATCTAAAGAAACAGAGCTCGACATTATATGTCGAGCTATCATGATGACGAATGTCGAACGATTGAACAATTTCCGGATATGACATAGCTAAATAAATTATGTAGTATTTAAAATTAAGCAATTATGAAAATTCAACTGCTAAAACGTTGAAAATTAAGCCGAAACCAGTCTAGGGATATCCGTATCGACAATAAACAACTAGCATCAAGTGAAGCAAGTATTGAAGCTAATTCTATTATTATCTATTACAAAGATGTCTAGTTTAAAATTAAGCAACTGCTTTTAAATCATTAAATGATCACAATCACAATTAAATCATCATAATGCAACCGCTTAAAAGTTGCAAATCTTTTTAAACGCATCCTTCGCGTGACATTTAAAAGAATGTTACGCGAAGTTGTATAAGCAACCATTTCCTTATTATCTTTAAAGAAAATAATAATAATAATTTAAAATCTACAAGACAAGCACGTGTAACTTAAAATTACAGTATTGAATTTTCTTCAAATCATCTTTTTCTTGATAATTTTTTTTTATTTATATATTTCTTATTTTATTATTTTTTTACGATTTTTTACCAATTAATACATGCGAATAACTTTTTATTATATTTTTTTTCCAATATACTTTTTTGATATTTTATTTTTTAATATCACTTTTTTCCCCAAATGACTTTTATTTCTACACCTTTTTTCCTATAATAAATTCTTGTATAAGAAACCAAAAAAATGCAACTAATTCAAAAAAGAAGATTTTTAAAATTTGCAAACATTTTTATAATGGAAAATGATTTGTCTCTCTCATTTACGAAAATGAATGTGTGAAAAGGATCTGCAAAGAAACTTGATCCAATTAAATTTGAATATTTTAAATTTTATTTTTACGACCGGAACACCTTTTACTTTTTTTGGTGAATGCCATTAATTTTACTGTCCTAAACTGGTTTATTCATTTATTTATTTATTTTTGTATTTGGAATTTATATTATACCCGGTGCTATAAACAGATCCATCGATAATGTGTAAATTTCAGTCAAAAATTAATGAAACTTAATTATTTTTTAAGCAAATTGGATATTTAAATTAATTTAAAAGGTTAAACAAAAGATTTGTTTTCTTTCTTTTTACTTTTCCTCATTTTAATAAAAAGAAAAATATTTTGTTTGCTTTAAAAATCCGAAACCGAGATTTCATGTGATTCAGCTGTTTTTAAAACCTCCTTAGTGGTTATTACTAAGTTGTTTGTCTGTATGAGTGTGCATCTATATTATCATCGTTGTTTCCAGTCTGTATATAATTGTACTAGAGAGTTGAAACTTGGTACAAAAATCAATTTTTAGGTCTTTTAGTGCTAACCGGAAAACATTTTTTTCTATGACGCCATTAACTGTAATTAATGACTTGTAACAATTTCAAAAACTCATAGGACACGAAAAATAATTGGATGTTTGAATAATTTGGCGTACATTTTTACTATGCATACATTTTACTATATCAGACCAATAACGTGGCAAGTTTTATCTTATTAATAGCAGTCAGCATTGGTTCAACTTTTATCAACATGTTTGAGTTTTTTTAAAAATCGTTTAAAAATCCAAAAAATAAGTTATTGAGTTTGCCATGAGTATATTCTACAGTACAAGTGTAGAAGGTTTCATTTTAATACGATTAGTATATCTTAGGTTTTGTCGGATCTCTCATGTTAAGGAACGTCAATCGTGGTCAGGTGGCGGATGGGTGACTGCTGAAATTAAAACCGATCTTTCTTATCAGAGTATGAGCAAAACGAAACTGAAGATGTTCTAAATTATAAATTAGACGCTTTTATAATACGACACACGGCTAATATTAGTTGACAGCGTGGGAAAATAGGGTTAAGGAACCAATAGGCTTGATTTGAAATTAAGGCCGTAGTTTAACATGCAGGACTAACCTCATTGGCTCCCTCACATTATTTTCCCATGCTGTCAACTGATTTTAGCCGAGTGTCGTATTATAATATTTTGAAGACGAGCGAAGCGAGTCCGAAGTAGTGTAAATGAAACTGCCGATGTACCCCTTACCCGATTTATTTTATACCAACATTTTACAGATGGTTTCAAATTTTTTTTAATTGTAATTTTTTCAAAGAATAATTAATAAAGGTTTGTCCTAAATAACCTTTTGAAACGAAATAATATAAGCAGTGATAAACTATTTAGTATTTATAAATTTTAATAAAAAGGTTGTAATTTTATAGCTTGCTGTTTTGATTAAAAAACAATAAAAAAATAATTAAAGTCCTTATCGTTCTCTATTTAATTCAAGAGTCTGAGTTAAATTATTATGAATTTCTATTTATTTTATATGTATCAGTATTAATCAGAAAAGTTTATATTTATTTGGTAAATCCCTTATGGACTATAATAAAATTTTATTTCTAGTTTATTTCACGTAAGTTTCTTACCTTAGACATTTAATTTAAATTTAATTAATCCTTTCTAATGTATAGAATTGTTAATAAAATAATAAATGTTACTTAATATTTAAATAATAGAAAATAATCATAAAGTTTTAAACGATTATTGTTCATTTCGTAATATTAAAATATTAAAATAATTAGTTGTCAGATTAAATTGCTATTGGATAGTTTTAATATTTTTTGATATGAAAGTGGTTAATAAAATTGCGTTATTAAAAGTTGATGTAACCAAATATAGACTATGATGTTGTTACAGGGTCATTCACTGAGGTTCTATTTAAGATATGACTTTGGACTTGATTTACAACTTTACCAAGCTCACAGATTGGTTGTGTTTAGTTTTC
This sequence comes from Microvelia longipes, assembly GCA_018340805.1. Taxonomy (NCBI): domain Eukaryota; kingdom Metazoa; phylum Arthropoda; class Insecta; order Hemiptera; family Veliidae; genus Microvelia; species Microvelia longipes. The sequence continues at coordinate 31,179,202 of JACMZG010001914.1, read as the reverse complement.
TTGGTTTCATTTTGAAAAAAAAATAAGTTTATTAATTGGTATAATATTTTGCAAAAGACTGGTACGGAAAGGAGATAAAGCAAATGGGCTTGGAAAATTAAATTCAGAAAATTGGCACGGTAAAGCAGATTCAGCAAATAGATTTGGAAAAGTAAATACAAAAATAGCCCAAGTAAAGGAGATTCAGCTAATGGATTTGGAAAAGTAAATACAAAAAATAGCCCCGGTAAAGGATATTCAACTAATGGATTTGGAAAAGTAAATACAAAAATAGCCCAAGTAAAAGAGATTCAGCTAATGGATTTGGAAAAGTAAATACAAAAATAGCCCAAGTAAAGGAGATTCAGATAATGGATTTGGAAAATTAAATACAAAAAATAGCCCCGGTAAAGGATATTCAGCTAATGGATTTGGAAAAGTAAATAAAAAAAATAGCCCCAGTAAAGGAGATTTAGCTAAAGGATTTGAAAAAGTAAATACAAAAATAGCTCTGGTAAAGAAGATTTAGCTTATGGAGTGGAAAAGTAAATTAAAAAAATAGGCCTAGTAAAGGAGATTTAGCTAATAGCTGAAAGGATTTGGAAAAGTAAATAAAAAAAAAAATACATATAGTTAAAGTCGAAAAATAATCCAATTGAAATGAAATTTGGTACAAGTGGCCCTTTTGTGTACCCCTTACGTATTAGGTTTTGCTAAGACAAGTATATCTACGGGTTTCTTGGACCGAGTGAAGTCATGGCCTAGATGAGTGACCGCTAGGAATAAAATCGAGACATGTTGTTGTATAAATTTGGTGATTTTTATGTAATGAGGACTAGCGAAGCGAGTCCTACATGAGGATAAGCTTAGCGCTTCAAAAGTGGTGAGGAATAGTGCTGTGTTACCCTTAACCCGATTTTTCATCATAATTCTAAAAATATATCAGTTTGTTCCCCGGGTACGTTAGGGCCTTTTAGCGAATTTTTCAAAGAAAATATGAGTTTATGAGGGGTTAGGGTGGGGGAGGATTTTTAAAATAAGGGGGCATATATTAACATAATGTAAATTAATCACGTTTTTTTTTATAAAGTTTACTTAAAAACGTACTTTTGATAAGTTACTTAAGTTCGCTTGTATGACGAGCTGATACAAGACATCAACCATGTGACCGGCCAAGAGGAAGGCCTCTTATTTAATAAGTATTTTTATTAAAATAATTACTATTTTGCTAACGTTAAATAAGTAATTGTTTATATAAAACATAAATATTTGTATAAAACATACATCAAACATCATTTTCTAATAAAAATCCGCTCAAATAATTTTACTGTCAAATTCTGGAATCACTTTTCTTCCATCGCTTGAATCTTCTTCCAATTTCTTTCTGAAAATTAGGTTTCTTTATATTCATGGATATTTTAACCAGGAGATAAGGAAAAGGCAAAAAAATTGTCAAAATATTCAATATCTAGATGAAAAATACAAGTGATTCTTTCCTCCCCCCGCCTCGTCTTGGTAAGAAAATTGGTAATAATATTATGTATTGATGTTTTATTTATTTGTCGATTTTTCGCTGGAGTTGTAAACTTTTTATCTTTTGTATTACAAGTATCCAGTTTTTGTCAATTCTCTATTATTTATTATTGGATTATATTTTATTATTTTACAACCGCCTTCTCCCTTCTTTATTATCTTCTGGTCCTTGATTTTTCATAGCATTTTACTTCTAATATATTTTATTTTTATTATCTTTTACTGAATGCACATTAAGAGTTAACAATGACATTACTGAATTAGAAGAATTTGATTTCTACTAATTTATCTTTCTTTGACTTTTCCTGTCTGACAGTCTTTATTTAACTATTTCCTTATCATTTATTATTAATTATAATTTACCGTTGTAAATTGTATACAAATGTTATCTTATTCAAATTGAAAATTTTACTGTCATCCTTACAATATACTCAACAATACAATACAGTCAGTATTTTAAATTTAAAATTTCTAAAATTAAAATGAACCACTACTATTAAGAGTAAGAAAGTTGAAATTAACACAGAAGATTTACAAGACATTATTCTGTACTGATTATTCTATACAATGTATGTCATGGTTATTTGCTTTATTATAGTATCAATATATGATGCGAATATTAATATTTAATATCATTACTTTTATAGAGAACTTCTTTTGAAAACAAATTACTAATGGGATAGAGGATTTCGTTAGAAATATGTTCAAGATACACGGAAAAATACGCTTTGCTAAACATATAACGGTATATATATATATATATATTATATATATATATATATATATATATATAATATATATATATTTGTGTGTGTGTATAATTTTTTGTGTGTGGTTCGCTTTATAGCTTTTTCTGCATTTTTATATTAACTAAAAGAAATTAGCATAATGACAAACTGAGCTTGTGCCACTTACAGAAACCATACTTTCTTATAAATACCTATTAATGTGTTATGTTTAATATGTTATAATTTCCTAATAGTATAATGATCTCTTGAAGAGAAAAATTGTATGTATGACCTAAATGGCAAAATTTGGGCATTAATATTAAATCTGTATTTTAAAATTAAAGATACCAAGCGCCTGTAGTACTACAAGGAGCAGGCGCTCTAAATAAAAAAAATAAATACAAAAAGCTTCTTGAGCAGTAATTTAGTCCTAGTAATTAGCTTCTATTTAGTCCATTTTTTCTGGATTTTGCAAAGGAAATACGGTTAACAACCCTTAAGGTTTTTTTTAAGTTTTAACGCTATAAGCAAGAATTAAGCCCTAAATGTGTTCAAATAATCATGTGCACTGCCAATTTTGGAAGCATAGCAGGGTTTTGTATAACCAATAGGATAAATGTGGGCATATTATAACTTGAATTTAGAAAAGAAGAGTTGTAAAGACATAAAAAGGATTGCTAAATACGGGGCTAGTTTTGGAAATCGTACGTAAAACATGTATGTTAAAGGATAAAAGCCGCATGCGGACCTTTGTGCCAGAATTATTTTAGCTCTATCTAAAAAAAAATGTATTCCCCCTGACGCCAATGATGTCCTGGGGTATAGAGATATACACTAGAGGGAGCATAGCCTATCTCAATGCATTACGAGTCCTAAAACATCATTTTGGAGCTCTCAGGGGCTCTGTGTAACCTTATTGAAACCTCTTTTAAGAGTAAATTAAGGTTATGAAATCAATTCGTTTTGGCTTCCTGCACATTGTTTGTGTTTTGATTTTTTATATTTTCAGTTTTCTACTATATAATTCCCTCTTAATTTGTTCCGTTCATTGGATTATTGATAGTCGAAGATGGCCAGGTTATTTTTTCGATGTTCAAAAAAGGTTGTTTTTTCAAAATTCATCCTATCTATGTATTGGCGTATATTTTTTTTTTTGTTTAAACAAACGTTCCTATAATTTTTGTATTATACAAATAAAATTCTTCTTCTTCTTCTATTTAACCTCTATCTATTTGTATTAATTAAATGCGTGTAAAGTATAAAGTAGAGCAGTGTGTCACGTTAGTCGCAAAGTGCAAAGTTTATGATCATGGCTTTAAATAAAATGAGTCACGTGTCCGGTCACTGTGTCATATCTCTTTATATTCTTGCTTTATTACGATGTTGCCCTTACATTTTGTTATCTTCTGTATTTGTCTACTGAATTATTCTAAAATAAATTAATTAAAAGTTTATCTAATTAATAAAACACTATATTTTTTTAAAAAAAAACTCATTTTTTATTTTACTTTGTCTATGACAATACAAATTATTCTTTTCATTATTTATAAATTAATTGTTTTGTAAAATATTTTTATTTTTATTATCATTGTTTATTTTATAAAATGTGCAATTATCACAAAATCTCGGTCAAAATAACAAACTTTGTTAAAAGTTTATCATCCCTGAAATGAAACAAAGATATGAAAATAAAAAAATTGTGAAACAAAGCAATTTATTTTTCCACAATTATACATTATTTTATTGAAATGTTTCATAAAGTTTTAGATAGAAAAAAGTGTGAAAAATATCAAGTACAATAAATGTATCGATGTGGGATAAATAAAATCAAATATGGAAAATTTTATGTATCAAATAAACTATCGTGTAAATTTAATATTTGTAATATAATAAAAAGCGTATTTCTCTGAAGGAAATTCGCTACTTCTAATACTTATTTATTTCACAATCTTTTCCTATTTAGATATTTATTTTTGTTTTTAATATTAAATAAATAAATTAAGTAATTTGTTTATTAAGTAATTTTAGCTGATTTATTTAACCTAACTTTCCTAACACATTTTACAATCTTTTCCTTATTAAATATTTATTTTTCTTTTTTATAATAAATAAATAAATTAAGTAATTTGTTTATTAAGTAATTTTAGATGATTTATTTAACCTAACTTTCCTAACAAGTATGATGATTGTTGAATTATGAATATATCTTTATTATACCCTATTATATCATTACGTCATGATAAAATACAGTATCGTTACTGACTTATTGAAAGTGCTTGATAGCATCTCTTCTTTTCGATGTTATGAGGGTTTAACTTGTGAAGTGGGAGGATGACAGCCAGATGTCAGGTGTGGGTCGGACTGTCCTGTTAGACACCTCTCTCGTACACTCCATGGGTCCGATATTTTTATTTCTCAGTGTAGCTTTAAAAGTTAAAATACATCCATACTTCTTCGGTCTAAAATTAATTAGTATATTGTATGATTAAAACAACAGAGTCCTTTAGCCGCCACGCGGTGTTGGCGTTGGAGGCTGCTTCGAGGCCCACGCACGACCTGATATAGGGCTAAAATAATGAGGCTGCGCTACCGCGGCTCTCTATGAAGCTTTATGAAGCCGCTGCACAGCTACATGATTGTTGTCCTATATCAGTTCGTCGTATTACTAGTTTATATCAGTAGCATACTGCCACGATGTAAGGGAATTTTTAAATTTAATTATCAATAAACGCGATTTGGTTTCATAATCATTGCGAGTCCGAAGTAGTTATGATGCGTGGTAGTGGATCAGATGGAAGGGGAAAAGTTCCAAGGTGCCCCTTACCCTATTTTTCGTAGGTATATTGGAAAAGTATTGTGTTTGCAAAAATATCCGAAACCGGGATGTCACTGGAAGTATCCGTTTCAGACGTTTTCAAGGCCTCCTGAGTTGTTTTCGCAGTTGACTGTGTGTGTGTGCCTGTTATCGTCGTAGTTCCTAGTGTATTTATGCTAGAGAGATGGAACTTTGTTAAAAAATCAGTTTACCGTTGCAGTTGTGCTTTTTGGAAAATATTTATTTCTATGTCGTCATTAACCCGCAATAATGACTCAGCAAAAATTTTGAAAAACCAATAAACGCGACAAAATGATGCCATCCTATTGAAATATATAAGACTAACATATGTGCTGAGTTTTATTTCATTATCAGCATTAGTTTAATTTTTATCAAATGACTTGTATACGTTTTTTAAAAAAATGTAAAAAAATCGGAAAATAATCCAATTGAGTTAAAATTTGTTTCAAGAATATACTTTAGCGTAATAAATAAATACACCAAGTTTTTTTGAATATAAAATGTATGTATATTGGATTATAAAAGTGAAGCAGCATGGAGCGTAGTTAGTGCCTGGATGGGTGACTGCTGGATGGAATAAAACCGATGTATTTATTATCTAAGTACGAGCGAAGCGAGTCCGAAGCGTGTTGTAATATAAATGTAACGACTTGTATATTCTGAGGACGAGCGAAGCGAATCTGATGTAATAAGCAAAAGTTCCGAGGCACCCCGTACCCGATTTTTTCTATTGCTTTATAATCATTTATGTATCTTTCTATTTTGTACGTCAATCTGATAATGATTTTTTTCTGTTTTCAGGTATGTTTGCTATTTCATTCCTTTGAACTAAATGATCGAAAGGTATTTATGACAATGCCTTACTTAATTAACTTACTTATTAAGGTATCAAATAAATTAAAGAAACAACATGTACAACTTTTGAATGTGATTGAGCAATGTGATTTTTGACACAATATAATTTTGCGAGAGACACAATTGACACAGTTGACTCAATATATTGTGTCAACTATTCATGTTTTGCAAAACTTGGTAGTATCAAATGACAAATGTGATTTTTGCTTGAACTTGAGAATGTGATTGTTTATTTGTGTTCCTTGTATATTAATGTTGTATGTGATTTAAAAATGCATTATTTACTCTCCATAAAATTTACTTACACTTAAATATGGCTTCTATACTTCGCCTATAAAGTTAATTGTGTGTGTTGCTGAGAAAATAATAAAGAAATAATTAAGCCCTATCAAGTTAAACTATGATGTTTTTTGAAAATTTAATATAAAATTAACATCACCTAGCTAACATTTTTTATTTTCCATTTTCTTATAAAATAATGTTTGTATACTAACCACAAACTATTAGCATTGTGGTGATTTTTATTTTATTATATTTCCCTTTATAGTTTGATTTTTTTTAATTCATTAAAAATAAATCTGTATTTTAAACTTATAAAAGAATGGTGATTTTAAATTTGCGGTTTGAGTAAATAATTTTTTTTTTAATAAATTCCTTTAGAAAATAAATAACAAATTAATTATAATACATAACATTAAAGGATCTAATGCCACATTAAAGAGTTAAAAACCCTGCGCTGTGTGGCATTAAAATGATAAAAGTGGATTAAGTATTCATAATAAAGTTGTAAAGTTTTGAATATTTAATTCATTTAGCATTTGATTTTTTAAATATTACCTATAAGGAATAAGAGATATGACCAATAAACAGTTATTAAGGGGAGAAGATGTTTTTTTATGTTTATTTTTTTAGGTGTGGGTATTGTTTAGGTTGGTAGACGTGAGAATAGGGGTTGCTCATGGATTAGGGTTCCAGTCTTCATTTAGTACAGTTTGTTCTTTTCTTTTCAGAATTTTATCTTTTAGCGAATTTTAAAGACAAAATGAGTTAATAAGATTGGAGTTTTGGACGAGAAAGGTTTTTTCTGAAAGGGGTGTTTACTCTCTCTCTTCCTCTCTCTCTCTCTCTCATTCTCTATAATATATATATATATATATATATATTATATATATATTATATATATAAATAATATATATATATATAACATACATTACACACACATACGATAAAATTAGACCGCTTTTTTTAATCGGCATGATACTTAATTCAAAAAGCGATAATTTAAAAGTACAGAACTCTATTGTACTTAAAAATATTGTACTTTAAAATTATTTATGAAATAATTTTGACTCTGAAAAAACATTAAGAAAGCACCAAAAAACTCTATAATACAAATTACTACAGATTACAAGCAACTAAACAAGGCAAAAAAATGTTGGTAGTCTTTATAATATCATTGGCATTAGTTTCATTTTTATGGGTCGACTTGTATAAATTTATGTAAACGTACAAGATTTATTTAGGATTTATTTGGAAATATATAATTTCGCTATAAGTTATTTAAAAAAGTAGTAATACTACAAACTAATACAGGGCAAGAACGACCAAGAAGCCAAATGCATTTTGTTTCTTAATTTCTTGTAGAGAGAAACATAATTTATTTATAAAAAATACAATATGAGGCTGCTTATTTACAATAAGTTGCAACATATACAGTATACTGATTAATCATATTCAAGACAATAATTAAACTAAATAATAAAATAAGAAATTTACAAGAATAGCGTATAAATCACCGTTATACTTAAGTCAAACAAATTAAGAAATATTGCATACATTTTGTCAAAAGATTTAAAAGATAAATAAAATAAAAAATTAACCGTATATATGATGATTTAAAATTCCAATCGAACCTAAAATAATAGATTCAGCAAATATATTTTTAACTTTGTTATATTTATGTGAATTAAGATTCCCAATATAAAACCGTGATTCCTTTACCGTATTTAGAAGATCTAGGAAAATCTTGGTTTATCTCTAAAATTCTAGCTCCGACAGCAACTTCCAGTGCAATTCTAGCTCCGAGTGCAATCACTGCATTGTTTCTTTACCAGTCCTATCAAGTCTTATGACTGTGTTAATTCTGATACCCTCGACCATCATAATTTCAAATAATTGTTTAAATTATCAAGTTCATTTTTACAAATTATACATGGCATTTAGACTCTAACATTTTTATTTTTGGGTATTATGGTGCTGAAATGTGAAGATTTGATGAAAAAGTGTGTGTTACATGTTTTTCATTTACAATGCCCTATCTAAATACAAAAGAAAAGGAAGCATAATGCTCAATTGCATTTATATTACTTAGAGTTCAAGTTCTAGCGGAATTCGATGTATGATCTTTTTTCGACCTACATTTTCAATCTCTGATTGACACTTCTATAGCGTACAATAGTTTCTTTCAACGCTTATATTATAAAACATTTGGTATAGAACGCTAACTCCGTTTCATAAGAAGATGCAAGGAATGTAGTTCTAAAAACTACCACACCCCAATCTAGGAGCACTGATAATCATCATAAACATCCACGTCTAGAAATCTCTATAACTCATATTTTTTTATAATGCGTTCCGAAGGGTAGACCGGTAGATAAAATAATACACCCGGAAATATAAAAGATATTTGTTTGAATCATCTTCTTTTAAATTTTTCCGTCAGACATGAGTCGGACCGAAGGGTCAATTATTTGAATTTAAATTTTTTTAAAGGATGGATAGATGTAAAACAGAGTTAATAAATGATTAATGTAACATACTAACCTAAGGTACCTTAGATTCATTATTCCACTTTTAATTAATTTTACACTTTTCTCTTGTGATAGCAATAAACAAGAGGTCTTCCGGAACTAATGCTGATGGTAAAATTTAACTTTGTATGTTAACTATACATGGTAGTGCATGTGTATAAAATTTCAGCCCGATAAGACAACCTTTTGAAGTTTTGTGATTTTACAAAAATTTTGCTGAGTCATTATTGTGAGTTAATGACGTCAAAAATATTTCATAAACAATAGGGTTCGAGAAATTAACAATATCAATAGAACGAAAGAATAAAAAGTCTCTCCACAGTTAAACTGTGGAGAGACTTTTTATTCTTTTGTTCTATTACGATGGACTCCATTTATGCTCATTCTCAAACATCTATTTAACAATATCAATTATCGTACAAAGTTTCATTTTGATAAGAGATAAATTTATAAAAAAAACGAAACCCTAGAAAGACTTTAGAACTCATTGTATAGTTAAGAGATAGATTCAGGAAGTACTAAACCCTTTAAACTTGATTTAAAATCCAAATCACTCAATCTACCGTCATAGAATCATATAAGGTACACGGCTTAATTTAAAAAATGACATCATACTAGCGCTCCTCAAATAGCGGTTTTAATTCAAACTATAAGTACAAACTCGTGCCCCATACTCCCACTTAAGTTGCATCACTCCTTATAAACATAATGTATCATTAAATATAACAAGATAATACCTTTATTCTATCCAATATATGATTGATTATTAAATGAAATGTCATATTGATCTTATAAATATATATATTTCTGTAACAGCTCTGATGTAATAAATGTAAGGTATATCACGTTTTGGACTCGAAAAACAGGAGAAACTACTTCATGTTTTTTTTGTTTCTTATATTTTACAGTAAGCTACCAAATTTGAAGGATTACAAGGAATCAGTTAGGCTTATTTTTTGTCGTATTAATGAAATAAAGAAGTTAGAAAAACAAAGTATTAATTCACGAGTTTCTAATAATCCGCCTATCAATTAAAAGTATAAAATATATACATATTAAGTTGTATATTAAAATTACACTTATAAAAACAATTTATATATAACAATACATTTATTGTTGATACAACTATTGTTACTAAATATTTTGAAGGTTGAAAAAACATACCTTAATATTGTATTATTTAAACTGCGTTTAATTCTAAGAAATTTAGTATTAATATCAGTATTTGGCTAATACCAAATACTGATATATATAATTGGTAATCCAAAATCCTGATGTTAATATTAAATTTCTTATCGACCCCCGTTATAGCGATTTATTATTTATGTTAATATTAGTTCGTATTTAAAAAATAAATTGTTGATAACATCAACCATTTGAAATGCTCCACCAATATATATATATATAATATATATATATATATATAATATATATATATATATATATATATATATGAGTGTACTGACTTCTAAACAAATTAATGAATTAAAAAAATAAGCAAAACAATATCTAAAACCTTAGAATAATACTAATATAGAAAGAACATATGACCGTAAACACAATGTAATTCTACTGATAACACGAAAGCCAGTTGACTGGTGGTCATAGTTAGGGGTACTACCTTAACAACAAAACATTATTTTAAATATGTGTCATAAATATCCATTAATGAAGAAAAATCGTAAAGAACAAATATAATAACTTAAAACACCTGCTGAGTATTTAACAACACCGGTCTAAGATGACAAAAGGATAGCGCAATACAAGAATCTACATTTAGTTGACGAGGACTACTTTTAAATAATTTTAATTAAAAACGTTAAACTAAAATTTAAAATTCTTAAAATATTGTAATGCGCCGATATTTATATTAGTATTTTATGGATAATCAATCATTAATTAATAATAGAACATAATAATTCAGCTACCGGAAGTATTGCCAACTTATTTATAAGAAATTTGTATAATGTTTGGATGGCAGCATTACTTAAGACCACCAGGGAACCGCCTTTCGTGTTATCAGTAGTGCCCCTTCTATATATAGTATTACTCTAAGTTTAAAAAAAACTTCTTAAGAAGAATGAAGGTTTTAATTATTGCTCTTCTTTGTTACCTTAATTATTTTGAAAAATAAACCAGTAAAGAATTATTAGGTTTAAGTTATATTACATAAAAACAACATTTGATGATGACAAATGTCATTATCAAATATTGTTGATGAAAACAAAAACAACTTGTTGATGATGACGTTAGGCTTTAGCCTATCCAGAGGAAATCATATCCAACTGCAAATTATCGACGGTAACTTATCCTTTAATTGTCTTTATTTTCTTTGTCCGATCAGAAAAAAGAAAATAAAACTTCAACAATTTAATATTTTATATCACTTTAAAAATGTTTGTTCTTCACAAAAGATCGTGTTCAATAAAATATCAATTTCCATACTTAATTTGATTTGATTTTTCTTTTAAAAAATCTATAAGTCGTGCTTTCATTTGTTTTCTAAACTTTCCAATATTTTTATGTATTTAAAGTGGTATTTTTCTGTTTAGAGAATAATTGTATGGTACCTTATATTTTCTGTAAAATATGTAGTTTGTTCTGTAATAATAGTTTTTTCTGTAAATTGAAAAACATAGAAACAAAAAAAAAATAAATAATGTAAAAAATAAAAGACAATAAAAATAAGAAAGTGTTTTATAAAGCTAATAACTCATGCATTTTAATTCATCAATCATGCTTTTATTTAGAAGTAAATAAATGTTTGTTTGATACTTGATGTATAATTAAATTAATATTAATCATAAATATTTGAATCATGAGTATTTTTTATTAATTCTAATACAACAATAAAAATTATATTTTATACATAATTATAAGTAAAGTTGTAAAAGTATGAAATTAATAAATTACAATATACTATAATAACAATATGTGTATATTTTATCTGCGGGTATAATTAATTTTTTAATAAATTGGTTAGTGTAATGTGGTTTAATAGCCTAAACCATTATCTTTTTTTTTGGTCTATTTGTATTATTCTTCTTAATGCTATTCTAATTTTCCTATTCTTCATTCTTCTTAATAATTTCTTTTAAGTTAACAAAAAAGAAAGTATTTAGTGAAAATAAGTTGTTCACATCAATTTTTTTTATGGGAAAAACTCTTGAACTTAAAAAGATTTGACGGACGGAAAGACAGGGAACAAATGTTTGACTGAGATCTCACGAATATTTTGACTGAGAAATTTCTATATGAATCATAATATTCGTGAGTGATTTTGAATTTATGGGAAATATAGGTAATATTCTAAATATTGTAAAAAAGAAAGCATGGAACAGCGCGATGTGACGTCAAACGTGAACCAAGTTGATTCGCTCTGTGACGAATAGATCAAAGTTTTATCTACTCCTTAACTTAAAAATAGTATTAATGAGTCCTTAACTTAAATATTGTTAATTTTATAGTATTAATGAGTACTTCCCTTATAAAATTAACAAATAATAACATAATAAATCATGTTTGAGTAATTTATATTACTTTTATTTGTATTTATGCAAATAAAGATTTTTATTTATTTATTTTTTGAAAAATTCTATATGCAGTCTCGTTAATTTGTTGTGTAAATGCTGTTTACCTCCCTTGGAATAATTAATAGCTGTATATCGCATAGACAATTTGCAAGACAGTTAGTTCTGTAAACAGTTCTGCTGTCTGTAATTGTTTATTCATATAAATTTGATGCATTTACTAGAGTTGACGTGAAATCTGGCTGTACGAGGAGGCAGCACTAGGGCAAGCTAGGTTATTTGTTACTAAGTATGAAAAATATTTTTTTTATTATTTCTAACTGTATGTATAATATACAGCAAGTGTTATAAAAAAGAGCAATTTTTTATTTACCAATATTTTTATATCATTCGTTATATTTTCTCATTTATATTTTCCTAAAAATTATTTGAATTTCCTTCCTTTTTGTTCCAACATGCTCATTACTCTTTACTTATTATTTTTTAGAATAAATAAATAAAAAAGTATACAATTTCATGGTGGAAGACAGCTAAACAAATGCCTAGTCTTTGTGTAGAATTTAATTGATAAGTACCGTAAGGAAAGGAATATCCTTACCTTTTTCATTTCTTATTTTAATCTTTTTTCTGATCCTTAAAAAGCTATACCTTCCTTAAAAGGAATAAGAAGAATTCCTATTCGTAAAATAACCACCCAATAAACTTACAATGGGTTGACCCTAGTCTTTTATCTTCCAGACGACTTAACGCTAAATTAACTTTTAAATGAGTTCATAATTAGTAAAATCATAATCGATTTAAATTATGAAAAATAATATAATAAATGATAAACACTAGATATAATCTTGTATTTTTTAAAATGTATATAATTGTATTGCCGAGTTTCTAGATTATTATTCGCACTAATAATTGTGCCAGACACACGAAGCACGAAGGATTGTATCTTGTGGTTTATTTACAATATGTTACTCGCAGAAATTAGACAAGACTGTCTAGATATTATTATTTATGTCTTGACATAAATCAAAATTCTTCTGGCGTTAATTAGTAATCGTGTTTTGTTGCACGACATATTATTTCTAAACTTATAAGTCATCGATGATAGGCGTATTTTGGTAATGTTGCCCTGTTGACTGGTTTTGGTTAGCTTTTAACGACCACAGTCTTGTTAAGATCCCAAAATGCGTAGCTATTATTTTAGTTAGATCAAGGAACCTATATAAAGGGGAAGGAACATATCAGGTCTTCGCGATGTTAAATAGTGTCGCCAACCCCCACCACTACTTCTTTTGTCACATGTAGCACTACTACATCTTTCCTATCGTCAGGTTGTAAACATGTCGACTGAAATTTTACTTCTTTATTATTGTGAGGTGTTTAATTGTACGTGTTAAATGTAAATGTTATTCCTTTTTGAGAATATTAAGTTATGAATTCAGATGAAAAAAATTACTAAAATAAAAGTCTGTTGACATTAAGCGTGTTTGACATTAAAAGTGAAAAACACAAAATTTATACGCTTCTCCAATACTTTTTAACTCAATATGACACAAGTTGCCCCACGCCTAACTATTTTCCTTGAAAACGTTGGCCTCACTTTTTGGGCTTACGCTCCCTCTGTGAGTTAGATCATTTGGAAGTCAGTAATCGTGTAAGCGCTAAAATAACCATTGTAACACAAGCCGATACACGAAATATGTCCCAAATGTGATACGTCAAGGTTCTGCTTGTATGTCAATGTTAAATTCCAAACTAGACTGAAATTCAACGACTAATTTAGAGTCTAAGAGTAGTGAGACACATGTTAGAAATAATAAAGAAACAGCTTCTTTAGATTTCCTCACAAAAACTTCAATCACCTACTTCAATGTTCAATAATTAAAAATGGTTAATAATAATTATTACTTAAATAATTAAGCATCAAAAATTTTATGTTACGTTTTAAGCGCTCTCTAATTGGGTTAAAAACGAAATATAAACATAATGTGAGATTATCGATTTATAGAAATTTTGTCGAATAAACCAAGATTTTCTCAATTTTGAATTCGGTCTGTTTTCAGTGACATAACTAAATTATATAAACTGAATTCTAAAATCAGTCAATAAATTATCCAAATTATGATTTTGTTAAACTGGATTTTACTGGTTTATAAGAATCAATATATCAAACTCAAAAGAAGCATGTATCATGGAATACAAACAGTTTATTTCTCACTCTAGTGAGTTATTGTTTTTCATCTTTGAGACTGTATTTGTTTATTTGTATTGTGTTTTGATATTGGAATCATTAATTCGACTTCTTCGTCTTGTGACTGAGCATTCTTATAGAGGCCAATAAGCTTTACCTTTATCTTTAAAATATTTCTGAGTTTCTCGTGTTCCCAAACGATACTATTAATCAAATTCCACACGGGACTGGTAAAGACTCGGAAAGAGTCCTTTTTCTTTAAGCTGCCTTTTTTCAAAGATCTAAGATATCCTCAACTGCCCACTTGAGAAAACATCTTTATTTTGCTTGGTCAACTTTTTTAAGTTGTTCTGATTATATTCTAAATGTTTTTTTTGCTTGCATGATTCTTTCTTTAAGACATCATTATTGGTTTTAGTTCTTTTTATCTTTTTACCGATCTCCTATAAACATTTAACTTTAGCATTCCAATCGAAGAATGCATTAGGTATTTATTTTTAAATTTTGTCTCGATATTCTTTGTATAATTTTTAATTATTACTTAAAATGAAACATCTTAATTTTGGATATGTTTTTGAGTGGTGTTTAGTTTTGAATTTTTCATGACTTACTTTTTCACTCTGAAAATCTTTATTGTTCGTCTAAGCGAGTTTCCTATTTTTTGTCTATGTATGATTTATTTAAACATATTTTTTTTAATTTTATTTATTGAATAATACAACAACAATTGTGATTGTTACAAGTATTAGAGTTAGCACAGTTTAAATGGCTTTGGTGCGCTTGATAGAGAAACAATCCAGTGATTGCACTCAGGCGGGAGTTGGAAATAGATAAATAAATAGTGAAAATTATATCACTATTGAAATGTAAGAGATAGGAATATTAAAGAACAGATTTGGAATAAATAAATTGTTAAAATAAAAAAAAATCCTATGCGTCTCATAGGATTTTCAGGAAGGGTATTAGAGGATAGAGTTTTTACAAGAGGATTTGGATGATCGATTATGGAATCATGGAAGCGTTTATTCCAGGATATAGAAAAATTTCGGACAAATGGAACATTAAGGTCGTTGTGGAGAGTAAGGTTTGATGCATAGAAAGGAGCATTGGTAATGGTTCGAAGGATTTTAGATTGCAGGACTTGGAGACGATTGGAGTTAGAACGCTTGGTGTTCTACCCCACACTTCCAGACCATAGGCCCATGATGGTTTTAATATGACATTATAGATCCGAAGTTTGTTGCTCAATGTTAATTTGGACCTACGATCTAAAAGACGTGAATTAAACATAATTTTAAGTCGGTTTATAGAAATCAATGTGACAATGGGTTAAAATTGTAAATTTTTATTTCCACATTAACTTTATATCTATAAGGTGGGGTTACATATTTTAATAGTTAAAAGACGCATACTTTTGAGAGCTTGCGTCCTTTAAAAATACAAACATTATTAATTTAGGATTTATGAATATGCTTGGAATAAAAATTGAGAATTAGAAGGCAAAGACTGAAAAGCTTATAAGTTCTTCTGTTTTTTGAGCACCGAATTATGGCTTTTAAGCCTTGTGTATTATTATTATTTGACTATTGGTAAAACGCAGACTCTCGTTTTGAACTCTTATCTGAAGGCGTTAAACGAGCTCCTAAAATGCACGTGGCATGATTTCTAGCCATCACTACCCCGGGGCTATCCTAACATCCTTATTATCCCATACCTCCCGTGGATGCTAAAATAACAACCAGAAAGCACCACTAAAATGTCTTATAAAAAAGTCTACGAAATCACCTGTTATTGGAACAAGTTGTGGATTAAAAAAGATATCCAGTAACCCGATCCCATCCGCCCACTGGCACCCGATATGCCTTTTACAGAATTCTCCTTTAAAACACTTGACCTCTGCCTTCTTTCAAAGATATTTAATCAAAATCTAACAGATTATACGTTTTATGAGGTATATTATGTTTGCAACTTTTTCCCATACAACTTGATTAATTGGCTGTTTTTCTTCTTATGGGCAGATAATTTGCAGCATCCTTTTTTTAATCAACACTCAAAAGAAATGATCATTTTATTAAACATTATGATTGAATTTTATGATGTAATTATTATTACGAAGCTCTAAAGAATTTTGTAAAATACGTTGAAATTGATACAAGAGTGATGTCCTTTTATTATGTCGACGCCCATAGAATCTGATTGAAAGGCAGATGAGAAAAGAAGGTGGTGAACACTTGTGTGGGCATTACCAATTACATCTTTCCTGTTGCGATCTTTTAAACAGCGGGTGTAACATTTACAAAACGCATCGCCTACGTTGTGTTTCCTCGGAGCTTGAAGAAACGTGTAGTGTAAAATGATGATATAATATTAAACAAATTCTTGCAAATTGATGTAATGAAGGTCAATTTTACCGAAGTTTTTATTATAAGGACGTTCAACTTGAGGCTTGAAGCACTTGTCAAGAAAGTGAACTCATTGAAACAGCCTTGACCGCATCTCAGTTTACCTTTCATATCAAGGCTTCTTTAAGATAAACATGCCCTAGGCTATGTTAGAAGTTTGAAAATCTCTCTTCTTCATTCTTTTACCAGAGTAGTCGACCTCAAAGATTTAATAAAATAATAATAGACTTAAGATAGTAAATCTATAATATCATATTAAGCTATGGATTCTGAAAGATCTTACCTTTGGATAAAATAGTTTCATATCATCAGCATAAGTATTATAACATTTACGTCTTATAATACCAGTTACTTATGTTAAGTTAGTAGTTACTTTTTAAGTGTGTGGGCTTATGCGGTTATGACCTTGGTGATTAAGATAATGATCGTGTTAAATTAGATTATGAATCCGATGTTTAGCTTTTACTGTGTGAGGATATAGAGCACCATGGGTGTTAACGATGTAAAGCGACTGCAGTTCACGTTGAAATTCTGTTAATTTAAAGAAAATTTGCTCTACATCCTCTACATTCAAACCGAAAGTGGAAATTTTCCTGGTCATTGCCGAGAAACCTTTAACTTTGTTTTTTAACTGTTGTACATACTTCTTAGTTGTACCAAACTCATCGAATACTTTTCTTTTGATTGAAGTAACTAATATAATGTCAACCGTAGAGAAATCCTTTTCAACTATATCATCCGCTCTGCGTTTTTTAAATTTCAATATAGTATAAAAAGTTAGGATGATTCGTGGTAAGACATTTTTAGATTACAGATCTGACTGTGTCCATGAGGCATGTTCTACTGATGTGTTTCTTTATGACATAAAGGTATAATGAAAGGACGAAAAAAAACCTGTATACTTAAAATTCTTGATTATTAACAATTAACATTAATTTAAAAATAAGAGTACATAAGTAAGTAATTGTTCTGCTTGAGTACGTCGACATTCCTTCTTCACCACTTTTAACTCCTTTCAGTTTCCTATTAACTTTTTCCTTTATTTATTTTCCTGTCGTTTGATTGAGTTTAGTGAACCGAAGCGGAAAACAATCGATGTTACAAAAACTAGACCGTACAGCTTTCGGCGCCGTGGATGTTTGAGCGAGAAATTGATTTCTACTTGTTTTTCCTCAGTCATTCTCTTAATAGAGATTTTTAATGAACATTTTTAAATTTTCAATCTAGGGTGTAGTTTTGATATAGAAATAAATTTAGAGGTCTCAGGTATTACCTGTAAATGCTAGACTAAGTAGGTATTGGAAATGTTTTAGTATGGTTGTTGAATAATCTAGACGTTTTGATGTCTAAATTTGGCTAATATTAAATTAAGAACTTTAATTTCTTGTATAACAATAATTTTACAATAAAGTATAATTTAGACATGTGCATTCGTCTTGCTTATTGCCTACTATAACCTAGTAGACCTTATTGCTTGCTTGTAACCTCTCGGTTCTCTGTCTCTAGCAATCACAATTTTATTCTGAAATTAGAGCCTGCGCTTGTTAACATTCGACTTTTAATATGTATCCAATTGTTGTGGGTACAATGTCTAGAATTCCTATTTTCTTGACAAAGGCGGTTCTTGACAAATAGCATGATGGTAATCAGAGTGGCCTGGAATTATCCAGGAAACTCAATTTGATACACGCAATTATCGTGAATCAAATTTGACAAATCAGATAATATTTGTGGAAGTTATTTACTGCATTAGCATCGAATATGACACTTATGGGTTGTTTAAAATAGTGCCATTTTTGGTGAGATGGCTTTTTTTCAATGTCAGGGTAAAGTGCTCTGGGTGTCTATCCGGAACCATAAACTAGAAACCCTTCTACAGTATATAAACAGGTATAGAAGATTGGGATTGGACACGCCAGTACGACTTTAACTAGTAGCTATATTCTGTGGGAGTATTGACAATAAACTCGTTATACGTCAATGCATTTTAGAAGGATGTGCTACTTTGTTAACGGCCCCGACTAATATACCTGTCCCGATTACTGTACTATTTAGTTTCTATTTCGTTATGAAGGATCCAGATCTATTTTTTGTCAATAAATAATCTTAATAAGATGGCTGAGGAGTAAGGCGCTTGCTGAGGAATCCATATAGTCTAATTCTCTAGACGGAAGAATGTAAAAAGAGAGTTAGAAATTTTGTGTAGATGAGCTTTGTGTGAATTTCAACTGGCTGTCACAGAATATGTAATGTTACAAAATAATTGGTATCACGAAAAAATAAGTCGTAAGTCAAACCTTAGTGCAACAGGAAATAGATCCTCGCTTGGATTCTTCCTTCCTGTCGTCCATTAACTCGTTGTTGAGGACACATTCTAATTATTGTTCTTCGCCACTGAACCTGTCCTAACTCAAACGTCCGATAAACGATAACGTGATACGCTGCTGTGATTTCTTTCATATTTATCTTTCATATCGAAAATATCCTTTGTTTATTTTTCATTGCTTGATATCCTTCTGTTATTAGATTGTTATAATTAGGATACTGTCGCCTGTACGCATAATTATTTATGCTATTAAAAGTAATTTCACCACATGCAGGATGCTCTTTATTGAGTGCAGTGATGTACTCATCATTTATAACATTTTTTTCACGATATTTTTCTATTCTTTTTATATTTTTATTAAAGCAGTAACCCAGAACGGTAAAATATCGCCGAGGGGTGGACCTTTCTTTGTCTTTTAACGTACCATAGAAAGACTTTCGACTGTCTTTCTAAAAATTACATTTTTAGCCCCGTAGCCAACCAAAACTTATAGGGGAGGGGGAGGGGGGCAACACCAATCCCAGAGCGGCGATGTTTCGCACATCTTTAAGGGACTTTCACTGGAACTTACTTTGTCAAACAGGGCAAAAATTTTCTAGAAATATTTTTGCTGAGTCATTATTGTGGATTAATGACATCATACGCCGCCTACGTGACCGAGGTCATTAGGGCGTTAGTCTTTACACTGACCTTTGACACCCACGGAGATCTGGGTTTCGCATCCCAGGTTACGCTCTCAGTTTATAGAAGATTATTGTTTAGATAAATTATCGCCAACTTTAGAATACACTGTGAGCGTAACGGTTGCTACTACCACCAGAGGTGGTTCCTGCAGGGATTATCCCTGATGAGCCGCAAGGCTCTAAACGGTCATTATTATTAATAAAAGAGAAAGAAGTCTCTCCACAAAAATATATTTTTAATAGCAAAGCGCTTTCAACCTAACAAGAGGTCATCATCAGTGCTAGCCGTTTAGTGCTAGCCGTGAGTCTATCTTTGATATCTGATCTATAAGACTCATCTATCACCCTCTTCTTTATTCAACGGCTAGCACTGATGATGACCTCTTGTTAGGTTGAAAGCGCTTTGCTATTAAGAATATATTTTTGTGGAGAGACTTCTTTCTCTTTTATTAAGATGAACTCCATTAACGCTCACCTTGGTTCTTCGTCATTATTATTATTATTATTATATAATGACATCATACACATTTCATACACATTTCAAAAAATTGATTTATGAAACTTTTGAGAACAAAAATCTCATACATACATACATAAATGTATATATATATATATATATATATATATATATAATATATATATATATATATATAATGTATCTGTGTGTGTGTGTTCTCTATGAGGGTGTCCCCTTTCAAAATAATGCACCTCTCCCCCTCACTTCCTTCATGACAGCAACGTCATTAGCTTATTTTTTTAGTTCACTAAAAAAGAGAACAAATTGTTAAGGATTGTAATTGCTAAACATATGACTTATTTTGTTCATGTAATGTCTTTGTTTTACCACCCACTTATTCCAAAAACCAGGAAAAAGTAAGTGACCATTTATGTATGTCTGGATATGTGCTTGTATGGATTTGTAACCAGTTTTTCTGAAACACGCTACATGTCAAACGCCATATCCCATTGAGATGAAATGTCTACAAGAATGAAGAGCGACTTCATTCTTGTAGACATTTCATCTCAAAGGTTTGAAAAATATTTAAGATCTTTATTATTTGACTGGAAGTCTAATGAGTTCTTTTAGCGAAAAAGAACTCATTAGACTTCCAGTCAAATAATAAAGATCTTAAATATTTTTCAAACCTTTTTCTTTTTTAATCAGACTTAAAGTAAAACTATCATTAATGAAATATAATACGTTCGATATTACCTTGTTCAAGTCTATTCAATCTATTACTTCCTTAACCTATTTACACATAAGCATTGTAATTAAACCACATAAACCATAGATTTACATAGATTACATGAACACGACATTGTTGTATCGTATTTCAACATGCCACTCAGTCAACTATAGTCCACGATATAAACTCTATAATCTATAGTATAATGTTATCTCGGTTAATTATTCTTTCATCTTTGTGTTGGATTAAAAGTTAGAGATTTATAATATTATATTTCATTTACTACCTTGTAGATGGACTTTATTCTTTTGATGTTTTTAAATGATACTTTAGTTTTTGCTTTTTCTCGTCCATATCTTAGTTATATAGGAAAAGCATTGTGACAAAAAACAACCTGAATGGTTTTCACAATCCTGTGTGTCTATATATATCTTCGTGGCTCCCTGCGTGTAAGAGTTAAAATAAGAGTTTAAATTTGGTACAAAAAAACTATCTTTATGTCTTTTCTTATCACGTCTTTAATCGGCATTAATGAATCAACAAAAATTCCCCGTTATAAAACGCGGAAAAATTGTTAGATTAATTTGAGATTTATCATGCTTGTGATCATGTATAAGAGCTCAATTAATGCCTCATTATCGATATTAATTCATTTTTTCATTACTTGAATACGTTGTTTTTTTTTTAAAAAAATCATAAAATAATCCCAATTGATTTGAAAATTAGTAGAAGTACTCGTATATCCCTTTATGCAATAAATAAATATACTAAGTTTGGTTTTGAAGAGTGGTTGTTGAGGTACGCGGACAATACACAGAATGAATGGACTTTAAACTTCTAAGTTTATTTAGTCATGGGTTCAATCCCTGCACGGGCCTCTGGGATTTTGATGAGAAGGATAAAAATTCTGCGTACTACGTCTTTCAGAAGGGTCGTAAAGCTGATGGTCTCGAGCCTGTGCGTTGTCAGATACTATATCAGATATACGTTAAAGATCCCTTACCCTAAATGAAACTGGGTATAGGCAAAATGTAGGACCCTCATAGTAGATTCATTATGATACTATAATAGGGTATAAGAGTCAATGAAAATATTGATGACTGCTTGAAAAAAGCATGAGAGGAACCATAGAAATCCACGGCTCTTCTGTCTAGATTAGATGAAATATACCTGCACTTGAAATTAAAAGGAGTAGAACACTATCTTAGGGAGCTGGCAAAAAGGGCCCAAGAATGTGGCCTACTTGCCTGGCAGTTACTACCACTCCCCCCCTCCCCATATTACTACTACTAAGTTTGGTTTTAATACGACAAGTATAACGACGGTTTTTGTTGGTTCATAAGATGGTTTGTTGGTCAGTTCTTGGATGGGTGCATGGATGGTGAAGTAGTGAGGATGAGCGTAGCGATTCCCATGTGTTGAGGAAAATTTCCGTCGTACACAGGACACGATTTTTTTGTTTTGTTTTTAAGTCGTTTAAATAATAAATCAATGAGTATCAATTAAATGTATGTATCTACTTAAAATTGCGTCTAATGTAATCTATATTATTTCTACCTATTTACTCTATATATTCATGCTCAACCTTAAATTTTTTTGACATGTGTAGGGGTGCTAACGATTTAATATTACGAACCTTATTATAAATAAATAAATAAAACAATGAGTGCGACAATTTTCTTTCTACAATTTGTAGGAGAGCAAAAAATAAACATTTTTCAAAAAGAGAAATTAATGGACTGTAAAAAATTAACTAGTGAAATGGTTTATAAAAGAAGACAGCAGTCCAAATATAGTTAAAAAACAACTATCGAGCTCAACCAGGGATCCTGGTCGTCATCAGGGTAAATATATTTATTAAAACATAAGCAACAAAACTATAAACATTAAACTAAATAAACCAACAAATATTCAATATCAATCTTATGCTACCTTCATTTTTGATAACTCTTATCTTTTGTTGTTTTCTCTTACATTATTTGATATTGTATATTTGTTGGTTTATTTAGTTTAATGTTTATAGTCTTTTTGTTTATGTTTTAATAAATATATTTACCCTGATGACGACCAGGATCTCTGGTTGAAAGCTTGGTGGTTGCTTTTCAACTCTATTTGGACTACTGTCTTCTTTTATAAACCTTTTCACTCATTTTTTATTGTTTTCCCTAAAAATTAATTATCTTTTGGGTAAAAACTCGTAAAATAATTGAATCAATTTAATTATGAATGTCCAAAGATATTTTCATAAAAACATGAAAAGTCGATGCGGAATATTTTCATCAGTACTCATTTATTAATTAATTTATACATTTTAATTTAATTTGTTTGTTTAAAGATTTATTTAAATTTGAAAACGTTCACTTTTAAAAACCCCGTACCGTGACAAAGTGCTCGAGGAAATCCTCTTGACTTATTCTACTACCGTTTTATTATAAAAATGTACAAAAAGAATTTTCTTTCAATCATGGGAAACAAACTAATTAGAAGCAAAAAAACGTTTTGTGGAAAATTAAAATGTAGGTGCTCTAGTAATGGCAAATGAATAACTTTTTGTAAAGTAAGAAACTTTATTTGAGTAATTATTTTCTTTGAGTAAATACGTTGTACAAATTGGAATTAAATTTACTGCTTTGCGGAAGTGTTTGTTTAAAATTAACTTTGTTCTGGTCATTTCTTTTTTTTTGTCGATGTTGGATACATCCTGCCCAATGTTTTAAGTTAATAATAGAGACTGTGATGTTCTTTCTTCTTGTTAAAGTAGTTTAGGCACTGAACTGGAACGTATCAATAGTCTTCTTAATATAATTATTTTATGTTGTCAATTTTAGCGAATTTTTAATGAAAATCACGCTCATAAGTTCGTCGCGTGAGCTGCGCGTAGAGGCTAAAGGACTGAAGGCCTCTGTTTTCGCTCTATATTAATAATGTTTTATAATAATACTCACAAACATATACATATATATATATATATATATATATATTATATATAATATATATATATATATATATATATATATATATAATATATATATATATATATATATATATATATATTGTTTATTTATTTTTATTAAAAATATATTATAGTGTATTCAATATTTGTAAATACTTCCTCAAGTTTGTTGATGTCTGCGGAAGTTACCAACGATTCGCTGTCAGTCAATCGAAGCAAGTCCGAAGACTTGTTGCTGTAAAAATTTGGTGATTTTTTTATATTCTGTGGACGAGCGAAGCGTGTCCAAAATAGTAAGGATAAGTGTAGCGAATCCGATGTGAGGAAAGCTCTGAGGTACCCCGTGCCCGTTTTTTCGATTGTTATTGGTAATTGATTTAATACTTCTAATACTGATTTGTTGCAAAAAGTATTGCAACAATACTCTACCATTATAAGCATGCTAAAGATAAGCCAGAAAGAGAAAAAAATCAAATATTTGGGTGAGAAACCAAATAAAACTAAGAGACGTAGGTGAGATTATGTAAAGGAAGTTCAAATGGAGCGGACATATAGCCAGGGTCAAAGATGACAGGTTTACCAAAGAGATACTATCATGGTACCCAAGGGATAGAACTAGGAAGAGAGGAAGACCAAGTATCAGATGGGATGAAGAGTTCAGGAAAGTGAGTGACATGAGTTGTACCTGTCAGAGATTAGCAATGGATAGAGATGAGTGGAAGAGAACTTAATTCTCAAGTTTACCTATCTAAAAATTAAATTTAAAAAAATATCACATTAATTAATTATAATATAGCGCGGAATTACCGATTATTAACATAAAATTAAAATACATTTGTAAAATAATAATATATATAAAAAATATAAACTTTCAGACGTAAGTGTAAAATAAATAATAAATATAAAATATTTAAAATAATAAAAATTAAGATAATTAAATAAGGTAAACTATGATAATACTATAAATGCTAATAACAAAAATATAAAATAAATAAATTCACAATATAAGACTGAAGTAAAACTATAAAATAGAATTCTTATATAAAGAAAATAAAATAAAAAAAATTGTTTATGTATGGGTATGTCTATATGTATGTATATATATGTAGAAACGTATATGTATGTATGTATAATATATGTATTTATCTAATGTTAACAGAAACAACAAATCATTTATTAAGTTATGTTAAATATTTAATTATAGATTTAATTTTTATATGTAAGTTATTATTATTATTATGTATGTAATGTAGATTTAAGTTTATAATGTATAGCAGTAACTTCATGCCCTTGAGAGGGCCACCTCGGCAACCAGCCGATTTAAAATCAATTATATAATGTATAGTTTCATAATTTGCATGCCAATGAATTGTATGAGTATTGATTTTAATAAAAGCTTTTTTTTTTTATTTATTTATTACTCTACCATTATATTTATAGTAACTAAATTGCGTTATAATGTGCGTATTGAAACATTTGCTGTTGTTATACCGAGTCGTTGATGCAATGAAACATTTGATCTTATAAGTGAAACTATTATCAATAAAATAAATAACCTTAATATTTAAAATCCAGTACCAAAGTAAATGTCAAAAGTACGAAACTAATTATAAATCAATTGCTTATTGAAATATTATTATCTTGTATCATAATTGTCATTGATAAATCCTAAATGATTTTGTGACTCGCGAAATCACTTATAAAACTTATATTACAACCTAAGTCGAATCGAGTACAATATCCTTATCTAACAAAATCTAATATTAAAATTTACAACTATATATATCTATATGACTTATTTGACATTTATAATCGTGATCGTTTTCGAAGTTAAGAAAGTGGATTAAATTCTTCTCGTTAAAGTCAAAGTCGTTTCAACCATGACCTTAAACTTGTGTTTATAAACGTTTATAACTGAGACTCTCGTGACCCTTTTGAATTGAATCGACTTGTCCCTAATATTAAACAACTATTAGATATGTCTGTTGATATTTTTTGTAAAATAATATGATTTTTATCTCTTTTTCAAAATGTATAATCACCTAGTTTTTAGGGTTTTAATTATAAAATTTTATTTACTAAAATGAAATAATTTTGGCTTTAGTTGACTTGAGTTGTGATTTCAGGCATGGTTGATAATATTTGTTTTATAAATTCTTTGTGGGATGATACTTCATAATTTGAAGACAGTTGTTCTTTACTTCAATTCCACGGTAATCATTGGCTCCCGTTAGATGGAGGTGTCAAGTCCCGGCCCGGAACCCTTTCACCCTTGGACTCTGTAATACTTTCCGTTCCAGTGCTGACCTATTTCCTTTATTTTATTAAATTATTTTCCCAGGCTGTCGACTTTTTATATAATTTTTAAAAAGGTGTTATTTCAAAGGACCGATTGCTTTTTACTTTTCTCATTTATACTGTAGGTATATAGAAAAAGTATTGGGTTTGCAAAAAAATCCTTAACCGAGATGTCTTCGGAATTACCCATTTCAGGCTTCTTAAGGCCTCCTGAGTGTTTTTTACAAAGTTGTCTGTCTGTTTGTTGCTCCCAGTGTATTTATGCTAGTGAGTTGAAACTTTGTACAAAAACCAGCCTATATCCGGAAAATATTTTATGACGTCATTAACCACAATAATGACTCAAAAATTTCGAAGAATCATAAAACGCAGAAAAATGTAGTCCCAGATAGTGCAAGGGAGTTACTGTGTTCCTTGCATCCATCCATCATCTTACAGCTTTCTATCAAACCTCTATTGTGAAAAGTGTTTCATTAGACAATCTATATCATTGAACATGTTCCTCCCATCTCTTCTACATCGTCCATTTTGAGTTGATGGATACATCAGAATAGCAACTAAAAGGCGTAATTGCTGTATCTTTAAAATGCCTTAATGTAAAATATTTTACTTTAGTTGTATTCTTTTTGTTTCAGGTAAATGCTAACTGTTTATTAAAATTAAAAGAGACAAATTCGTGTAGTGAGTAATTATAAACATAATTTATTAGCATGAGTGTAGAAAAAAGTTTTCCAAAAATGTTTTAGTGTATGTTTAAATTTTAAGAATCGGAACAATATTTCTTATTCCCAGAGAGGATTTAATAATCTAAGGTAGAGCACGTTCTCTAACTTAAATTTTACTGTAAGGGCTGTTGAAATCTCTAAGGGTCTACATTATAATGTAAAGATTAAGGATACCTGGAGTGACCCCGGAAGCCTAGATAGTTAGTTAAATTAAAAAGTATATAATTAATAAAATGTATTTAATATATTTATTTTCAACTTAGTTATCTGTGAGATTTTATAGGGTTTTTATCACAAATCTGTAGGATACAATTTCACTGCCTAAACAACAGTGAAATAATCGGTAGACCCGTATATATTGTTATACAAACTAATGTATTGAAATACTTAGTTTGTTAAAAATGCATCCATTTTTTTCGTGTTAACTGACACTGGAGTTTGAATTCGTTTTAGTTAAATCAACAGGATTAAATTGTTTCTTACTTTCCAAAATTGCAAAAAGTCCTCCTCGCCCCTTATTAAATTGGTTAGTTATTTATAATTATTTTTAATAATATAGTCTTAAAAAAATGGAGATTCGGTTTTGTTGTTCGAAATGCTGAAGAAATTAAGTGCATTTAATTGCTATAACTTAATTCAAATAGGCCCAAACTAAAGAAGACATAAAAAGTATAAAAAGTAATATTAAAATTGGTAGTTTTTTTTTAAAAATGTCTTTTGTATTAAAAATTTAATTTTATTACTTCCTGGTGCCACTTAATGAGGAAAGGACGTGATTTCAAGTCAAAATTAGTTCCATAAAGCTCCAATCTAAAATCCGTATTAGTTTTCAATCCAGAGGATAAAAAGTTATTAATTTTAAAAGGTTTTTCCACACTTTTATTTACTTTGTCTCTGTAGATAAAAATACTTATAGAAAATTGAAAAGAAGAACTTTTCGAAAAAAGAACAATTTTCAATTATTATTTTGGTTTCGTATCGTCAGGTTTTTAAAGCTATAAAAGTATTAAGTTGGGATTATAGTTGTTTACAGAATTCTAATACTAATGTTACGGTGGTATGTCAATTGACGTACTATTTTTTCTGTTGCTATTATGACATACTAAATTATTTATCTAGTTATGACATACTTAATACTTCTGGTAAACAATAATTTTTATTGATTGACATATATTTCTCTTATAAAAAAGGATATAATTTAGGATTAAAAAGTTTTTATTTTAATGTTTACTTAGTACTTAAAAAGTTTGAGAAAAAGGTATAAGCCGTTTTACTCGATGCTTATGGCCATAATAAAACTAGATAAGCTTATATTATGAAATAAAATATAATATTATTTAAAATATTGTTTAATATTGTTTTTAGATGGTAACCATTAAGTTTAGAAGCAATTTGTATTTAGCTTTGTGTAGGAGTTTGAAAATTGAGAGGATTGTTGGGTTTGTGTAATCGGGTGGTGTTGAATAAACTGATAAATGGTGGGTTTAGTATTCATTTTTGTGATTTGTTATAGTTATTAATGCGCCAAGAGAGTAAAGAATGCTATTATTTTCCTGAGCAGTTAGTTGATTCCAAACAATTGGTTCCTAAAGCGAAAGGCGAGGGAACCAATGCATTTAACTCCCGAGGCAAAGCCGAGAGAGTTATGACCATTTGCTCTCGTAGGAAAGCCAAGGCAGGCAATTATTGCGAGGGCAAGAGAAAAATTTTACTTCCAAGGTGCATAAAATATTTTTTCTCGAAAGGTTGACGTCAAGTCTTGTTATATTCTTGTATTATCTTTTGTATTAAATACGTTTTGTTATTTTAAAATTTAAGTTTTTTGGATCAGACCTCCAAACAACCAGGCTAATAGAAACAACCTCTTTTGGTCTGAAACGTATTTTAAGCCTGTATATTTTTTGTGGTCCCCTTAAGAATTATGGGGATGCTGCTCTCTCCTCCCCAAAAAATTATTGCTTCAAAAAACTTCTTTTGGTTTTGAACGGGTTTTGAGCCAATAAAAAATTTTGCCGCACTAGGAAAGTGTTGAAAAATGTCATCGGTCCCCCTTATAAATTTATAGGATACCGATCCAAAAAAGTATATGTACCCCCTCATTTATTTGCTCTTGAATATGACATATGTTGATATCTATCAATCCAGTTAAAAAATGTTAGTTTATAAATCCCATAATGCACCTGAATCTCAATGTTATGACGAAACATTAGAGTTATCATTCGCTTTTTCGTATCAGTCCTCCTTAAACGAAAGATCTATGACTTTTTCCTTGTCTCAGTTTAGCTAAGATAATGTTTATAATCTGCGATTCCTATTTAACTTATTAAAGAAAATATTTCCAAAACAATCTTACGTACCTATTTTAAAAACTGTTTATATCTAAACATTCGGAATCTAGTAGAACTTTTACGTGTTTAACTCTAAAATAGATATCTCTCATTCCATAAAGATCTATTGAAATCTTTAATGAGAGAATTTTTTTTGTATCAATATCTTTATATTAAGATAGTATGTGATATATATATATATATATATATATATATATATATATATATATATATATATATATTATATATATATATTTTAAGACATTACTTATATTAAATATTTACATTAAGAGAAATTTATATTAAGATATTGATGTGGTGGTCTTTATCTAGATCAATATTTATTATTCCACTCAACTTTCAGCCTGTATGAGATTCCAAGTGTATTGGAAAACGCCTTTTTGAAATCATCTGTATTATTTATATACGTAGAGTATATGAAATATGTATTCTACAGTTTTGAGAAACCAAAAGATGGTCTTTTTTGTATGTGTTTGGAGATCAAAACTACGCAAGTTAATTGACATTTAATATTTATAGATTTGTTCCTACACTATTTGTTCAACATTATTCATCATCCTTGATGAACCAATGTTTGCTATGAACCAACATCACACTAGGACTTCTCATTTAATCCTTAATTAATTGTGAAGTTATACCGTATTCTATTTTTAATTATAATGAAAGCATTGACCGTTTAGAGCCTTGCGGCTTATCGGGGATAACCCCTGCGCGAACG
Organism: Microvelia longipes; assembly: GCA_018340805.1. Taxonomy (NCBI): domain Eukaryota; kingdom Metazoa; phylum Arthropoda; class Insecta; order Hemiptera; family Veliidae; genus Microvelia; species Microvelia longipes. The sequence continues at coordinate 31,149,103 of JACMZG010001914.1, read as the reverse complement.
ACCTCAAATGTAGTAGTGGCAACCGTTACAGTAACGATAAAGTGAGGTGATGCGAACCCCAAACCTCTATGGTGTCAAAGGAAGCGAAGGCGGTTTTAGCGAATTTAAAAAAAATGAGTTTATGAGGTTGAGGGGGTATAAGTCATGGAGGGGGGTTTGGGTAGATTTTTTCACTTATACTAACTAGTAACATGACGAACTGATATGACAACTACAATGTGGCTGCGAAGCGGCCTCTTGTTTTTTTAATTGATAAGTACGGTTAAGTACGGTTGATCTTGAGGTTTAAGTTGTCTTCAACTTAAATCTCCATACAAACTTTAGCTTGACTGGGTCAAGAATTTATTTTTATCATATATAATTTGAAGAAATAAAGGTCACTGTGTAGACAAGACTGAGTGCACGTGGACCAGACTGAGTTCAGTCATTAAGACGTTCTGGAAGATGTGCGAGAGTGGCCTCATAAACCTGTTATATGGTCACAAGTCCACGGCCGGACTGCACCTGACCTAACACTGTCTGTCCGTTATAATCATACTATGCTAAACGAGTTCGATTAGTTTACTTCTAGACATCATTGTCATATTTGCGGATTAAAAGATGGATAGAAAAAAGATGGACAATAAAAGAACATACGGTTAGCTAAATATTTTTAATTTAGTCACTAGAGTCGTATCGTAGAGTACTTAAGGGTGCACTGACGCTATGTTTTTCGAATTATCCAAATTGCTCCGTTTCCATTAGACTTAAAGAATTAACATTTTCCACTGTTAAAATAATTGAATAGATGAATCGCTCTTTTCTAAATTTTCGATGTCAAACTAAGAAATCCAGTTTTGTTCTTTTTAAAAAAAAATATTCTGAAATTTATTGTATGGGTCTAAATAGAAAAATGGAGAAGTCAATACGTCCAGGAATGTATTGACTCTCTCAATATTTTGGGACCAGGTTCTTAAAAAGGTCCAACTTCTATGAGTCTCAGAACACTGTGGTGTTAAAGACAATGAGAAGGCTGACCAACTAACCAGGCCTGCTCATTGCCTGCCTGAGCAGGCAATTTCTGCCTATAGCCCAGGTTTCAGTTTCATTTCCTTCACTTCAGAGCCTGTAGTAGGTGTTACTCGCTATATTGTTAAGATAGCTCTTAAGGACTCTATGGATAGAGACTTTAAAAACCTGTGGATTTATTCTGCTGAAACGAGACAGTCCAAGCTGCGTATCAAAGCACCGTCTAAAAGACTTACCAGGTCAATTTTAGCCCTGAAAAGAAGAATCTACCACTTAATAACAGGTATTCTGACTGGTCATTGTCGGCTTAACCGCCATCTAAATCTGATAGGATTGACAGTTAGTCCTAAATGCAGGCTATGTAAGGCTCTTGTAAGGCTTTCCTCGTCCTTACAAGAGGACGAAAACTCCTTAACTTATCCCAAGCACTGGTCCTGTATTGACGTATTTTTAGGTGGCAGACGTTTGGTCTTACCAACGTTCCTTTAGAGGAACTTGTACAACTACCCTTAAACAAGTTTAAATTTCTTGCGAGTCACTAGACTTGATCAGGGGATAACAGGAACTGGATTACTTTTTATTACTTTCTAGGTTTGTACTAAGGACCCAGCTCATTAGTCAATGCTCTGGTTTATACCCCCGGTCTTTAAAAAAAATGGATCTAAATATTACGTACACTAAATTTGGTGCGATTCTGATAAAAATTGTTGTTTTGGGAATAAATTTACATTTTTTCGTGATAATAAGGCTATGGTGAACACTCATTATAATGGAAAATAAAAAAATGCACTATTGTCGAGGTTTTTACTGCCAGTACACACTAATGTCATAAAATGAACTAGTATTAAGATATTTAGACCAATTTAACTGTAAATTATACAAATCACAAAATACTAAGTATTTGCAAAAGAATGTAAGTAAATACTTAATATAAAAACTTGATTAAGATTTTAAAAGAAATTTGTAGAGGTGTCGAAGTTATCTTACATCTATTACAAGTTGATTTTAAATCCAAATAAGGACATTTTTAACCATCCTACACAATCTTATTTCTTTAATATTGAGTTTTAAAGCGTTTAAAGTAATAAGTCTTACAACAAGAACTATTATTTCTTGATGCCGACTTATGATAATATATTTTGTTAAAAATATATATTTTTTTAAATTAAATTTACATTTGTATTGATTATTTGGATTATTAATGATGCCTATCAAGTTGAAAGTTCTTTTCATATTTGTAAATTAAGTAAAATTTGCACTTTGACTTTAAACATATTGGTTTGTCGGGTTTAAGATGAATAATTTCTATTGAATTATATTAGATCTAATCATAGAAAAGGCGTATGCTGTCTTAGAAATAAGTATTTAAGTTATCAAGGCTAAGCAGCTGGATATGAAAAGAAATATTAAACAAGATGAGATAATAATCTTTCATTAGTAATGACGTGTAAATATTGGGTGATACATAAATTTTAAAGTAAAAAAATGGAATTTTTATTTTTTGGGTTCATTAGAATTAGTGTCCAGTGTGAATCGTCAAAAAGTCAGTATTTGTACTGACCTTTGGCAACTCGAAGTTTTGATGTTCGTATATTAGGTTACGCTCTCAGTTTATTTAAGATTATAATACCAATAAATTATCGCTAGCTTTAGAATATACTTGAAGCTTAATGGTTGTCACTACCTCCTGAGGTGGTTTACGCTGGGGTCTTGATGGTTTCCGTAAGGTTCTAAACGGGCATTATCATTATTATTATTTTCAGTCAAGTTTCCCCTGATCGATTCAGGGTGTTTTTCTGTTCTAGATTTATTCTATGAGTGCCTGTATTACACAGCACTTCTAGATCATTATTCTTTTGATGCCCGTATAGGTTACAAAATAAAATTTCTCTGAAGAAATACAAAACGACAACAGTAGATTAACAGATCCAAACTTTTTGTTTACATTCAAAATAGATTTCTATTGGCTCTTATAAAAATTATAAAACCAGTGGTATTGTAATTTAATATAATAGATAGGTTATACCTAATAATATGGTATAATTTAGGGTAGGCTTTTGTGTCCAGTTCTATTCCTTTAATTTTTCTAGAATATATAGTCTTCCCATTTATTTATATATGATTCAACATTATATATAATTATGTATAGTTAAAATATAACAATTAAATTTTGTTATTCAAGAGTGTATAGCTCAAACAATTAGGAATTTATTTTTAATTCTAAAATTAGTAATTATTATTTATTTGGGTACATAAGTAGGCATGTAAAATTATTTGAAAATGTATCAGGTATAAGTTTAAATGTTATTTTAGGTTAAATGAACCCTTTTATAAACACTTCATACTGTCTGTACTTGGGTTATTTAATACGCCGTAGTTAAACTAACACCTGTTTTTAATTTTACCTATGATTTTAAATGTTAATCTGGGTTTATGTTTAAATAATTCATAATTTAACTTGTTCTAGTCTAGGCGCAAAATGATTTTATAAAATGTTTCAGCTATTGTAAATGTTATTTTGTATGCAATTATTATTGTACTAAACAAAATTCAAGTAAGTAGGGATAAAAAATACCTCCGGCCTCATTGCCTCTCCGCGGCCTATTATCAGTAATACTGATAATAAAATGAAATTTCATATGATTGTAAACCATACAGAGTAGTATATGTGTAAAACAATTTCAGCCCAATCTAAACACTATATGAAGTGGGGTCATTTTTGTGGGTTACTGACATCATACATCATACATATTTTAAAAACAATAGGGTTCGGGACATTAACTAGGTTAATTTTTCTACCAAGTTTTATTTCGATTTAAGAAAGCGTTTGAAAGTTATCGTGTTCCATAGAAACGTCTAGGACACGATTTAGATTTAGCCTAGGAGTTCTGTGTCCCTCTCTACAAGAGAGAGAAAAGTATGCTTTTACTCCCTTTTGGAGGTAAATTCTATATGTGGTTCAAAAGAAATAAAATGATTAGCTCATCTTTTTTGTCCGTATACTAAAAGCGATCAAATCATTAATTTTTATATGCGACCATAAAAACAGTTTTAATTAATTGTAATTATTCCGACTATACCCTTATTATAATTTAATTTTCTTTGCCTTGTATATAAGGTTAGATTTTTACGCTACTTACATTCATCTAACTGGCAATAAATCTAATAAAAATATTTAAATAATATCAAAAACTATAAAATTAAATTAAAAATTTAAATTACCTCCATGCATACTTTTGTTTAAAACAGATTATGCCTTGTTTCGAGTCAAAAAATAATTTTTATTATAAGTTACACTAGAAAATCTTACATTCATTTATTACTTAAAAACAAGTTTAAAATATTCCATTAATGGAAGCCTAGATATAAAATCAAAACTCCATGCTTAAAAATTATTTTTTTTATAAATATTAAAAATACTTTTTACTTTCAAAAATTCAAGAAAAAGGTAGAATTTAGGTTCCTATTTAGAAAATCTAATTTGAAAAAAAGTTTCTTTGACACCTGCATCTTCCCTGAATAATTTAAATACTTAGATATTATAAAATAAAAAACCAACCATAAGTAGTTCCTATAAATAAGTTAGTTCATCTTCTCCATGTAAATTTGCTGAAACGGCATATCATAGTAGTAGATAAATGATCTTAAGCAGTAGTCTGGTGATTAAATTAGTTCATATTCATTTTGTAAATTCGCTGAAGCATATCATTCTAGTAGATGAAAAACCGTAAGTAGTTTTCTGGTGATTTAATTGATTCAATTCAATGCAATTCTAGTCCATAGTACATATTTTTCTGTAAATTTGCTGAAACTGCAATTCATAGTAGTCGATGAAAGACCATAAGTAGTTGTCTGTTGATTTAATTAATTCATATTTTTCTTGTAAATTTGCTGAAACTGCAATTCATAGTAGTCGATGAAAGACCATAAGTAGTTGTCTGTTGATTTAATTAATTCATATTTTTCTTGTAAATTTGCTGAAACTGCAATTCATAGTAGTCGATGAAAGACCATAAGTAGTTGTCTGTTGATTTAATTAATTCATATTTTTCTTGTAAATTTGCTGAAACTGCAATTCATAGTAGTCGATGAAAGACCATAAGTAGTTGTCTGTTGATTTAATTAATTCATATTTTTCTTGTAAATTTGCTGAAACTGCAATTCATAGTAGTCGATGAAAGACCATAAGTAGTTGTCTGTTGATTTAATTAATTCATATTTTTCTTGTAAATTTGCTGAAACTGCAATTCATAGTAGTCGATGAAAGACCATAAGTAGTTGTCTGTTGATTTAATTAATTCATATTTTTCTTGTAAATTTGCTGAAACTGCCAATTCATAGTAGTCGATGAAAGACCATAAGTAGTTGTCTGTTGATTTAATTAATTCATATTTTTCTTGTAAATTTGCTGAAACTGCAATTCATAGTAGTCGATGAAAAGACCATAAGTGTTGTGTCTGTTGATTTAATTAATTCATATTTTCTTGTAAATTTGCTGAAACTGCAATTCATAGTAGTCGATGAAAGACCATAAGTAGTTGTCTGTTGATTTAATTAATTCATATTTTTCTTATAAATTTGCTGAAACTGCGTTTCATAGTTGTAGATCAAATACTATAAGTAGTTTTCTAGTAATTTAATTAATGCATATTTTCCTTGTAAATTTGCTGAAACGGCATATCATAGGAGTAAATGATTATACATTATACTTCTCTGTCCTAACTACGAACGAGAACGACGTACTTCAATACAAGAATTTGCCACAAGAAACATAAACTGGCCCCCAAACTGGAAGATATGGGTAGAGAAAGACTTCTTGCCACTACTTGAGGAATTTGTAAAAGTTGTTGACTTGTATAAAATATAAATTATGGTAATTGTAGTATGTTAATCAGTGGCAACATGTAGTTGGATAGCTATTATATTGTTAAGGCTCAATGTTCTATTACTATATAATGTACTAATAATAATATAAGTATAATATATAATATAGTAATAAATAAATGTATATACATACACATATTATATATATAATATAATAATAATGTTTGTAATAATATATAATGTCTTATAACTATTGTGTTTATTTATTGTAAATAGTACTGTATTTTAAGTGCGTAAATGTAGATGAATGTGTATTTATATGTATTAGTATGAATATGGGAGTGTATGTATATGTATTGTAGTGTGTTTATGTGTATACATGTATGTATGTGTGGGTATGCATATGTGTGTAGGTACATATATGTGTGCATATGTGAACATGAATGTGTGAGTGTATATATCTATGAGTATGGAAGTATATGTATGTGTGTAAGTATATATATGTAAGTATATATAAGTATATGTGTGGGTGTGGTTAAGTGTATATGGATATTGTAATATTGTAAATGTAATGTAATGAGTAGTGTATAATGTAATGTATAAAGTGTAATGTAATACATAACGTACATAATGCATAATATTATAATGATACATAGTGCAGATACAGTATATAATTATAAAAATAGTAATAATAATAATAATAATACAATAATAAGTGGACATAATGCATAATGTGTACATAATGTACATGATACATGATAATGCATAGTGCAAATACAGTAATACGTATAATACAATAATAATAATGCAATAATATAGTATATGTTACATAATGCATAATGTATGTATGTATGTAAATGTAGTTTTGTGATATTGTAATATAAAGTATTAATTGTAATAATAAATGTTATGTCTCTTGAAAAGTGGCAATGATCATGTATGTAAAAATGTAAAAAAAAATAATGTACGACCTAATGGCAAAATAAGACAATAACATTGTTAAATCTGTATTTATAAATTTATGATTCAAGCGCCTGTAGTACTACGTGGAGCAGGCGCTCTAAATAAATGTATATAAAAAAAAGAGTAAATAAATGATCTTTAGTAGTAGTCTAGTGATTAAATTATCTCATCTTCTCTTTGTAAATTCGCTGAAACGGCAAACCCTGTTAGTAGATGAATGGACCATAAGTAGATTTCTGGTAATTGAATTCGTTTATCTTTCTATAAATTCGACAAAACTGCATGTCGTACATGTTTTTCTAATTATAATCATGTTGCATAAAAAATTTTTTGGCTATGAAAAAATGTCACATAAATATTCTTTTGCTATAAGAGAATTGTAATCTTGTTAGTTTTTAAAAACAAGTATACAAAATTTAAGTTAATACGTTAAGTGGTTTTTTGTGCTTTTAATGTTTACAAAGGTATTACATTATACTTCGTGACAAAAGTAACTTTTTTAAAGTCTATGGAAAAAAAGTGTGCTTTATCCGTATAATTTGAATTCGTATATAAAAGAAAGTGAGTGGGGGGAGGGGGTAAAAAGGAAAGCAATCTGTGAAAGCAGCCAAATAGAATATTTATGACGGGGGATTGTAGAGCATAGAGGAACCAAGACTCGTTCTCCCACTACTCTGCTTTCCACAGCTCTCCTGTGCCCCCCACTCTTACGTCCCTCTATTCCTTTCCTTTATTCCCACCATACCTATTATTATTAGCAAGTCAAATCCCACCGAACGAGATTCTAAGTGTTAAAAGATTTTACATTAGATTGCTTCTCTTTTTTTAAAAAAATCGAATACAATTACTTGAAGTGTTACAGTAAAAGAGAGAAGTAAGATTGATATAAAAGAAATATAAATTGGAATAAAACAATCAAATAGAATAATAAAAACTTGAATGATATTTTTAGCATTACAAGGAAATAAGAACACAAAATTCAGGATACATTGATTTATTATGTTATATATATTTTCTTGTTCCATATTTTCTTTCTTACACCGTAAAAAAATAGTACGTTTTCGTACATGGAAATGTATCTTTTTAACCTTTGAAACCTCTAAATTAATTAATGGATAATAACAATAATATAAAATAAATAGTCAAAATTAATAAATGTAATTTTAAAAAAGTAAAATAATTTTTAGAGGGGAATCAGAAAATATAAGTTTAATTTATTTTTTACTAAAAAATTGTATCTTCTGCAACATTTTAAAGCAATATGTGAATAATATTAACTAGTGTGTTAGTATTACTTTTTTTCTGTATCTTCTTGCAGTCCGTGAGAATTGATACGATTTAAATTTTTCATATTGCTTTCTAACTTTGTCAATCAAGCAATTCCTTCATTACCAAGAATTTTACTTCCTCTTAGTTATCTTTTTTAATTTCTTTTACGTTCAGTATTTCATCTTGAAAAATCTTAAAACTTTTTATGTATTTGAATTATGCTTATGCACTAACAGATAAAATGTGAAAGTATATTTTATGTATATTTATGTATCTCAAATTTGTTTGCACCTGTTTATTGAGTGTACGTTTAATAATTTTTTTATTAGCTTAGTTACTTAAATAAAAAAGTATACTGTTTTATACCCGAGAAGTTTCCATCTCTCTCATATTTTTTCTTTATGCTTATTACTTCCGAGAAAAACTTTTACATCATATTAAATTTTATGTAATCCAGATAGGTGTTATGAAATAATTTTATAAACGTGGATCTCGTTAACTTGTTTATTATTAAGTCCTAATTCGTATCTTGTATTTCTTTTTATGCCTTATCAAATATTCTTTCGTATCAAGTTTACTCTAGAATTTTTTATCGCTGTTTTATAAATATTTTGCCACTTGGTACAGAGCATCATCGTAATATACTGGTTGTAGTCGTTAATTTAGGGTATGGCATGGCCAAACAAATATCGGCGATTTCCTGCTTTTTGCGAGAGACCTCTCGCCTCCATTTTGCATTCACAATTTCAATCTACATTAATTGTATAGTTATTAATAATGCTTTATTTTATTTTAATTTCAAAAACTACTGTGCACATATTCAGAAAATTAAATACTTTTTTATAATACAACCTATGGTATAACTACTATAGTATAGTACCATAGTATAGCTACTATGGAAGGATATTATTATAGCTACTAAAAATGATAGTATGTAAGTCGATTTACTCTGCGGGTAGAGATCATATTAAGAGTCTAGGACAGTGTTTCCCCGTATTTGTTTGGATTTAATGTTGTTTGTTTCATGTCAAATTCCACCCAATATATATATATTAATATATATATATTATTATATATATATATATATATATATATATATATATATATATATATTATATATATATATATATATATATAATATATATATATATATATTACTATATATATATATATATATATATATATAATTTATATATATATATATTATAATATATATATTATTATATTATATATATATATATATATATTTATTTTATATACAGTCCCTCTCTGTCAGACGAAGAACATAGTTCGAAACGTTACTAATTTTATGTAAGTATTATATAAATATATATAGTATATATATATTATATATATATATATTATATATATATATATATATATATATATATATATATATTATATATATATATATATTCCTTACATTCTTTTCCAGGAAGAAGTCCCCTCTTTAAAAAAACCAACTCTCCCTTCCCCACCATAACATCAATCTCATTAGCTCATCCTTTTAGGCAATTCTCTATAAATGGTTAAAATGGAGGTTTGATATTCATATTTTTCTTCTAAAATTAGCCACATTCTTTTTTTCCTGTGGACAATATGTGAATCCATTCGAGGTCAGATCCTCCCCTATCGAATATTCCATCTATGGTAACTGATGCTTAAGATACAGCACTTATCTTTTAAATGTATTAAAATTCAACACTTTTTTACCCTTCAAAATACACCGTCTATCACGCAATCTTGAAAACCTACCGAAATCACTTTTAGTCTATATAAGGTCAGCTATTGATTTATACTTTAAATAAAACTTTGCAACGTTACAAGTTAATCGAAATTAATTTTATGAACTTTAAGTTCTTCATAGGTTAATCACTCTCAGGTAATTAGTCTGTGGTGGTTTTTGACCATTTTTGGTTTAATTTTTTTTAATAAAGTTCTTAGTATTTTGCAGTTAACTGCAGGGTCTTACAATATTTAATATTTACATTATTTTTATTTTAAAGTTAATAACTTAAGTATAATTTAAAGTTAATTAAGAGGTTTTAGTTTAACTTTAAAGCTTTATGCGGGTACAATATCTTACGATCTCATAAACGTTTGGATATCCTTACGATGATATTGCAGTGTTGTCCCTGTTTATGAAGATGTTGTATCCAACGTTTCGTATCAACTTCGGGAGCACTCTTCATGGATTTAGGACACCATTGGTTAAGAAACATAATGATTTGTTAAACTGATATGTGCCTGTATAGTAGTGGATGACATATAACGGAATATGTCTATTACAGCAAAAACAAAACGACGGAGATCATTATCTTACGGTGGCGACCGCTTCAATGGAGATGATGAATTCGACTTTTCATTTCAACTGTGGGCATCTTTAGTAGAACATCATTCATAAAACTCAATCCTCTAGTTAGCTGAAATTAGAATCTGTACAGTTGTGAACTGCTGAACGGCACGGTTGAACGGAAGATGCCTACTTGCGTAGGTGTATCCGTGAACCAGGCAGCATCTTGAGTAAACAACCGCGGTTAAGTCATGAAGATTTAGGGATTCCGGTAGGAGTCACCCGTAGTGTAGTGGTTAAAGTACGCGGCCAATACACAGAATGATTGGATTTTAAACTTCTAAGTTTATTTAGTCATGGGTTCAATTCCAGCACGGGCCTCTGGGGTATTTATGAGAGGGATATAAATTCTGTGTACCACGTCCTTGAGAAGGGACGTAAAGCCGGTGGTCTCGAGCCTGTGCGTTGTCAGGTATTCGTTAAAGAACCCTTACCTTTTTTATATTTGTAAAAATGCAGTATATCCAATTTATATATGTATTCTTAATGCACATTGGAATAAATAAATAAATAATATAATATATATATATATATTATATATATAATATATATATATATATAATATATATATATAATATAATATATATATATATATAATAAATAACAGATAAATAGATATAAATAAACAATAACATGCAGAACGTAAGCAATAAACGATGATCAGCTACCAATAAGTACCTATACATACAGACACACACACACAGATATATTATATATATATATATATATATATATTATTCATATATTATTATTTTTAATGAAATTTTAATTAAAAATAAAATTATTCAGATAATTTATTGTATTATAATATATATATTCAATTTAATAAAATAATTTAAATAAAATAAGAAATTATTTCGAAATTAATTTCACAGATCATGTTTTATCTATCTTACATAATTCTTTTGAAATGTAAATATATTATCTTCAACAGTTCTATTGATAATATACTCATAGACATAAATATACATATTATATTCTGATTATATATGTATTTATGTATAATTAATAATTTAAATATAGTTTAATATGTCATCTAATATAGTTAATATTGAATATATTAGCTATAAAATTTTATGAGTTGAAAAGTAATTAAATACTTTTTAAGACGTAATAAATATTTATTAATAATAAATCGTTAGTATTTTGGTTGTTGTTAAGTAATAGATTAATTGTGTTTTTTTTAATCTTGCAGGTAGAGTTTTTCTTGTCTGGATTATATCGCATAGATTTTTGAATTCACTTCATGTAGTTATTTCCTTATGTAAATTACAACAGATAAGACAATTCCTGAAGTGGTGTATTTGAATATGAATCTATTTTCAGATTTAAGTTTATCTTTGTTTGTCTTCATGTAATACTAGTTTTGGCGTATTCGTACTGCTGTATATTTTATTTTTTTTTTTATGTTATATATTATATACATTTAATATTTATTATATACAACATATATATAATATATATTATATATATATATATATATATATATATATATATATATATATATATATATATTATATATATATATATATATATATATATATATATATATATATATATATATATATATATATATATATATATATATATATATATAATATATATATATATATATATATACACCCTCACACGCATAGATGTCTGTGGGTGTGTGTGTGCAATAAACAGAATGGTTTGTTTGTTTATTACCTTAAAGTTTGCTTCTATTAGCTTATTGTGTTGACTTATGTTAACCACTATTGAATTATTTTGTTCAACAAGATTAGTTGATATTTCTCACAGTTAGTTATTGAATATTCAATACTTGTTGCACTAGACTTCCTTCTGTCTACCTGTTGCATCGCCAGGTGCCAAGTCTATGCACTACTTAGAGTAATACTTTGTATAGAAGAAGGATACTTAATTAAGGGAATGACGCGATAAGGGAACTTTACTGACACCATGAACGTCTTGTGAGATAGAGAAATAAGAGCAAAATTACATTTCTTAGCAAGGTTATAGCAAAAGACGCGAATCCCAGATTATGTAACAAGGATTAAACAAGTTAAATTTTGACTTTAACACTTGAGAGCACATAAAACATTTACATGGCCAACCTATATTATTTTTAACTACCTAAGCTTCCGCGTTTATTGTCATGAAGATGTAGGTCATCCGTTTGTGACCGCCTCAATCTAGATGAGGATCCGACGTTTTGCTTCTTATGTGGGAGACATCTTCTGGATGTAAGATATAAATGAAAAGACTATGCTTTACAAAACTGAACTGAGTTAAATTTTGTAAATAATTATTTTCTCCTCCTGATGTCCTACAACCCTGAGATCTGAAGATGCAGTGGAAGCGAAACGTCGGATCTCTAAGTGTGAATTCAATATTGATCTCATTAAAATTATGATATATAAAATATATAATATATATATATATATATATATATATATACTCGAACGGACAAAATTTCCTTTTGCTTTATGTAAAAAGTCTTGTTACTGAAACGTTGAGATTTTAAATTTTTCCATAACATTGTTTACTGATTATAGAAGATATGTTATAAGAAAAACTTGTCAGAAGCCCCTATGTTTTTTTACATTTATGTTAAGTAGAAGTTGTTGTTTAAAATGTATGAAACACTTCATTATTGTTTTTACATTTTATTAATAAGGAAACAAGTTGTTTTATTGTAACATGTACGCTAAGTTAATAAAACTGCACTTTTATCTTTTAATTTAGCTTCATTTTATGTTTTTGGTGTTTATTTTATTTATCCTTATGCTTTTTACTTTTTCTGATATAGGAAAGTATTGTTGAAAGTATCTTATAGGAAAAGTTTGTGTTTGCAAAAAGTCCAATGCCGGGGTTTAACCTGAAACTCCGTGTTTTAATTACCGTTTAAGTGTTTTTCACAAAATTGCGTGTGTGTTTGTGTTATCATTTTTTCTTTTAGTGCATTTATACTAAAGAGTTGAAACTCAAAAATCAATCTTAAGGGTAGTTGTGCTACTAGTAAATATTTTTTTACGACGCCACTAACCCGCAATGATGAATTATCTTTTTTCATGACGCCACTGACCCGCAATAATGAATCAGCTTTTTTACGACGCCACTCTAAAGAATTATCACCGCACACCCGCAATAATGAATCAGCTTTTTACGACCACAACCCGCAATGATGAATTATCTTTTTTTACGACGCCACTAACCGCTTTTTTTGAATGATGAATATCTTTTTTGCACGGCACTTTTTTACGATACGCACTAACCCGCGAATTATCTTTTTTTATGACGCCACTGCCTTTTTTACGACGCCGACGCCCACGCAATGATGAATTATCTTTTTTTACGACGCCACTAACCCGCAATAATGAATCAGCTTTTTTACGACGCCACTTACCCGCAATAATGAATCAGCAAGGATTTCGAAAATGTATAAACCTGTACCCAAAAAGAACATTTTAAATATGTAAAGAATTATCATAGCCTTCTAAAGATAACATAAAATAGTTAGATGACCTAAACCCAACCTAATAAAATCGGTGACTTAAACTTAAAAAGTTAAGTGTATGACACACTAATATTAATTTGAATTCATCATAACGCTTTCATGAGCTCTTTAATAAAACCACATAGGTTTTATAGCATGCCAAGGACAGCTTTATGAATAAATATTTCCACAGAATTCCATTTCCCCTCTTATGTCTAGGCTTTAAGGGAGTCTTCTGAGAAATATTTTTACAGCTTCCTTCTTTTCTGTTTTTCAGTTGCCATTGGAGACTCTAGCCAATTGCACAAATCTCAGACACAGCTTATTTTATACTTTACAGGCTTAAGTCTCCATTGTTATGCCGTGGTCTTATTACCTTTGTCAGTCTAGTGTTTGTAGATTACCCTATACTATTTCTTGTATAAGTTGCATAGTAGTTTATATCTATACCATTGACTATAGGTTATTGTAGGAAGATACAGGTTAAAGACCTTCCCCCCTGATGCAAGGTCTTATGCATTGCCTTAAGGGCACATCTATTTCTCTACTTCCATTATCGATGCTCTTCCCTTTTATTATCTAACCCTTTTTAATATCTACCTTATTAGATAAAGCTACTGGTCAATAACCAAACAATGAAAAGACACCTATACGTGGAAACCTATGCTATACAATATTAGAACATGAGTAACACAGTTTTTATTATTTACGACCCTCCTTCTTACATATAAGACCTATTATGAACCCTATGTATTATAAATCACCTTATTAATCCTGCGACTATGTTGCCTATGTGAATCAGTTTGACTAACTGACTGTAAATGTAACAATGAGCAATTGCAACATGTATTAACCGTTGTAAAATTGAATTAGTATTTTGTAACCGTTTAGTTTGTCAGAGTTATTATAAGTATTTTTTTTAGCATTTATTATTAGCGAGATCCAAAGTATGAGTGCTTTATAAACCCCCTATAACTTAATGACTAAATTAATTGCAAACATTACAAGAGTAAAATTTCACATCTAATTCCACGGTTTTAGTGTCTAGAGAATTAGTTTACGTATATAATTTAGGAAGAAATGAAAGATGTTTCTTATCGATAAAACCGACTTTCGAACATAGTAAAATACAGATATTTGAAAGAAAAATTATTAAATAGTGTTGATGGCAAAAAAGGAGAAAGATGAAAATTTTCTAACAGAAATTATCTTTGATTTTACACTCGACAAATTATTGTTATGACTTCTTCGTGATTTTCTTTTTAAAATTCTGGATACAGCTGATAGATTTCTGTCTTGAAAATTCTAAAGTAATAAAAATAATGATTAACCAGTGACCTCCGCAGGGTTAACCAACTGCATTCCTACAGGTGGTTGCCGTAACTATATACTGTTACTTTAAAACTCTTTAACTTTGAACTCAACTAATGATTACGTTTTTTTACGATAGGTCAAAAATCAAAATAATATAGCTATCAATTATTTTTATTATTCATTGCTGTATATTACTGTTACATTTATTTATATAATGAAGCGCGAGTATAATTGACTTGTAATAAAACAAAAACGTCAACTTATTACTTGTTTAACATCTTACGTAAGAAGCATCAATTTTGTAACTGACCAATCAAAATTTACAGCGTTTTGAAGATTTAGGTCAAATGTTATAAATTTACGTCAATGTAGATAAAGAATCCGACGTTTTGCTTCCACTGTGGGAGGCATCTTCAGGGATGAAGGACATCATGGATAGAAACACAATGCACTACAAAGCTGAACTCAGCTGAGTTAAACTTGTAGATCATTGTGTTTCTATCCATGATGTCCTACATCCCTGAAGATGCCTCCCACATTGGAAGCGAAACATCGGCTATAGCTACATTGACGCGGTCACCGCCTTAAGACCTATTTCTTCATGAAAATGACCGCGGAATTTTACGCAGTTTATTTACACCCTTTGTTTACGCACCTGTTGACCTACTTGTACTTAAGAGCTTATTGGCTGCAGTTGACTGATGACGTCAAATTGAGCTACATCTTCAAGCATAAGGCTGTGCTACCCGTACCTAATTTAGTTGTCTCCATTATTCTCCGTCACTATTAGTCGTAGAGGCTTGTAATTTTGTATACATGCTCAGCAAATTATGCTGATGAGATAATCCTCTGTTATCTCTAGATGAAATAAATCTAACGACGCTAGGTTATAATATATATATAATATATTATATATATATATATATGTGTGTGTGTGTGTGTATGTATGTATGTATATATATTCTACAGGTTTCATATATGGTGTATACCAATTTGGTGCGATTCTGATAAAAACTGTAGCCGGTATTAAAAAGTTTTGAACACATTTAGAAGATTTAAAAGATAGTATAGTTGAGCTAAATCAAAAATTCTTTTTAAACCTCCTAAGTGGTTTTTCTCAAAATTGTCTGTCAGTATGTGCGTGGTAGCATCGCTGCTCCTAATTATTTCTGGTTTTAAACACATAATTTCATGGCTTTGATATTATTATATTTTAAAGTCTAACTTTATTATATGACTATATAAATATAAAACAGGTCATTTATTTTTAGAGCATAGAGCATGCTTAACTTAGTAAACCAGTATTCACTCGTTTACTCACAACAACACTATAAGGTTTATATATTGTGAAATAAGAATATAAATGGCAGTAAAAATAGGCATCATATTTATTTACCGTTAAAATAAATGTATTTCATCGATCATACTTATCCACTATTAGATATGATAAATCAGAATTAATGAATTTAATTATATTGTATATATATATATATATATATAATATATATTATATATATATATATATATATATATATATATATATATATATATATATATATAAACTAAAATATTTTTGTATTATTGTTACATTTATTTTTGAAATCAGGTGGCCCAGCGAAATTCCCCCCCCCCCACTCCATTCTCTACGACCTGTATCCATGTCATCACATGAACATCTCATGAAATTCGCTAAAAACAAGTTTACGACTTTTTTTCTATAACTTGATTAAAAGCCATAAGCCCATAGGTCTGATAAAACTCGTCTTCTCACTTTATTTGTCCAAATATGGTCTTCTATTTATGCTTGACTACTTTCCATCTTTTTCATCCAACTTTTACGAAATTATGAGGGTGAACGAGTTGTGACTTATTGACATTGACCCACAACTTAATAGTTAATAGAGCTTTCACAATATTTATACCATAAAGCATAACTTTTACGTAAAATGTAAAAATAACTATGTATTTGTTTTTATGGTATAAAAACCATAAAATCATTTATTTAATTTAATTGTATTTTATGTGAATGCATTTTGTAATTGCGTACATACATATGCATTAAAGATCGAAAATAAATTTATAAAGTAATAATGTAATGTATGTTGACTTTTTTTTTTGACATGTTATAATAATATTTTATCGTTAATCTTCATCTTAAGTATTTTTTTTCTTTAAATAACCTGTTTTTTTATTTTGCAAGTTTTTATATTTAAGTTACTATAATAGGAAAAGTAAGTTTTTAATTTGTTGATATGAAAACATTTGGAGATAAAATTCATTGATAACAAGCAATTTATGGTTTGTTTTTGATGTTCAACAGGTTAAGGTGATAACAAGGTGGTTTTAAGATGCTCTCTCAGATTTTAAAGATAGTTAAAAGATGTATTAGTTCGTAAACCTTACTTGGCTTGATCGCAGGACTTTTTGCTGATATTATTTATAACAGGAGGGGATAGAGTGGCCTTCCTGTTTGTTACTAGAGGGAATGAATTTTGGATCATACACAAAGTTACCTGTACTCATTCGAATTATTAATATAATTAAATAAACAGATATCATGGGGTACAGCGTACCTCGGTACTTTTCCTTGTAACTTCGAATTTCTTCGCTCGTCCTTTAAATATCATGATTATCCAAAGTCTAATGTAGTCTAACTTGGTTTCGCAGCGCCAATTATCCAAAGACTCGATTGTAGTGCCACTAAACTCTTCGGTATAGATCTTTGACTACTATACTTTTTTTCGTCTTTCTATGAATAATATTCTAATTTATCACTTTATTCGTATGCTTACACTTGTCAACCTCATAAGAGGCACCACGGCGTAATGCTGAATTGCACATAAAGGAAATTTATAAAACTAGTATCAGTTAAAAAAAGTAATAATGTATATTTGTGATAATTTATTATTGTAATTAATTAGTTGTGCGATGTGCAATAAATGGTTATTTATTTATTTATTTATTCGTATGCTTAATACTTCGTTATAGTCTTACTAAACCAAATTGTTGCATCAAGTTTTATTACGTTGAAATTTGAAAAAATTCGTTGGAGACGGTTTAACATTATCTTCACTAAATAAAGCCTAAATATGATTTTTATGATATGCATTACGTAATGTTTGCTTACTAAATTTCATTAAGATAAAATTCCAGAAATGCGTTGAAGACGATTTAACAGTATCTTTATAAAAATAAAGCCTAAATATGACATGCATTACAAAATGCATCGATGCGTTTAAGGTCTGTGGTAAAATTCATCACACACGAGTGATGCTTCTCTTATTATATACCCTTAAAATACTTGTAGCGCCCTAACGCTTGCGGTCAAATATGTAACCAATAGTGTTTCCCTTAACGTTTATAGCGCTTTATTATTTGTGGTCAGTTTTGGAAGGAATATAGTATTCTTGCGTGTGATAAAACACTGCCACAGTTGATTTGATTTCACATTAACTTTTTTGAATGTGGTTTATAAACAGTAGCTCCTAAATCACTTGTGGCTTTATAACCATGATTTTTTGGTAACCGCTACTTACCGAAGTAACCGCATTTTTTCGTCCTTGAACCTGAATATGTTGGATTAATGTTGAGAAACTTTGTTACAACGAGTATGAAGACTCGTGTAAAGCAAAAGTAAGTTTTTTCCGGTGACGTAAAAACTAACTTTACTGTCAGGATATGATATTATCTCGGGATTCTTAATTAAATGAATATGTAAAACTTTATTGACGCATATTATTTTTACTATAAACTCATAACCAGTTTCATTTTTAATTTACCTGCACTTGGGTAATTTGGCCGATAGCCGTAAGATCTATTTTCAGTTCAAGATCTGTTTAACAAAATAAGTACTTTATTCATGCTTTTAATATGGAATAATAATTTATAACAATAACATTTGTATTATTTTAATAGAATATCCTTACAATCCTAAACTTTAATGTCTATTTGAATCTAATATGTATGTATGCTTTTATATATATATATATATATATATAATAATATATTATATATATAATATATATATATATATATTCGCAGTTGACACACAATAGAACATACTGCTATGTACAGAAATGCCATATATGTATATATAGACGTATATTTTAAGGTTTTAATGGCACTAAAAGAAAAAAGACCGCGACACATGTGCATTTTTTCGAATAATTGATATTTTACTGTTGAAAGTGAGCTTAGGTTAAATTTATTATCTTATCTTGTTTTTACTTCATAATGTTTACCTTTATACCTTGTAACGATTTACAGCTGTCTTTATACCGGGAAAAAATTCTATTTTATTTCCCAAAGTATGGCCACAATTTTCATTAGTATCGTTCCTAAGTTGGTATACCGCGCATACCAACTTATTGACTACAACCAAGAAATCAATGCATTAACCTCTAAGTTTACTTGATGTTGAAATCGATATCATTTTCACCTATCAATAAAAAAAATATTACCAGGTAAATTCCCTCTAAAAATTTCTATCTCATAATGACTTTTCCTTTTTTCGACTTTCATGCCATTACCTAAAAAAATTAGGTATATAGAGAAAGTATATTTGAAAATTTGCGTTTATATTTGAAATTTACATTTATTTTCCTTATTTTTTCCAGAAAGGTTAATAACACAAGTAATAACCTTTTACGATTCTTTATAAACTTTTTAATGGTTTATTTATACATTTGAAACCAAATGTCATGCTGTTTGCTTAATTATGTTATAAGAATAATGCCCTTTTAGAGCCTTGCGGCTTATCAGGGACAACCCCTGCGGAAACAAACTCAAGTGGTCAATATATATATTTACTATATTTGATGACGTGACTGTTTTGCTAAGTAACAGAGTTAATTTAATAAATTGATTTATATATTGTATTAAATACTTATGTAGTTGTACTTTTTTCTGTTACAGGTTAGTAAATAGAAGAATTTTAATTGCTTTAATGAAGTTAACAGGTATTTAATTAGATATTATTTAAGAAGCGATAAAACAATTACTTTACGTCCGCTGAATGTAAAATTTTACTTCACAGCCTCTACGCAAATTGGTCAGTAAAATGAAATAAATATAGTATATACGAACTTTAATAGGAATGAAAGTATTCAATTATAGCGGAATATATATATATATATATATATATATATATATATATATATATATATATATATTATATATATATATATATATATATATATATGTGTGTGTGTGTGTGTGTGTGTGTGAGAGAGATGGTAAGATAAGAGAACGGAAAAGATATAATAATGTAATAAAAGAAGAAGATGTATCTCCACAAAAATGTAATTTCTTTTGTAGCAATGCGCTTTCAACCTATCAGGAGGAACACAAAATATTGAATTTTGTGGAATTAATGCTGTAACGCTGTTTTATATTACAGCAATTACAATTGCTGTTGTACTTACAGCATGCCTAATTAATGCTTTTAACATAACATGCCTTTTGAACAGCATTTCAGTATCACTCTCCCCAAATTCTACATTATATCCACAATTTTCTTACAAACCACATTTACTGGGAATGTAGCCAAAATCAAATGAAGACATTTGTAGACGCAAAGACAACATCTCGTTTTGAAGTAATTTCTTGTTAAACCTAAACATTTAGGTCCAAACCTACAAGATATCTGATGTTTACATAGCAGAACAAAAACCACTATCACTCTTCGGAAATCTTAAGGGACCCAAAGTTCTACCAGGAGGGTCCTAAGGAAGCCTTTAAATATGTATATAAATGATATCGTTTGTTAGTCTGTGACATATCTCCCATCTTGTTATTGTAAACCTTCGAAATATATTTATCTTTATTTCCTATCAAGTTTGAATCTTTGATCCATCTCAGAATAAGAATAATATGAATTTATGATTAAATAATCACTGATCTTGAAGGGTACTGAACTCGGAATTGAACTGAGTCATAGGTTATTCGTGTAAACCTAAAGTATATGTAAGTTCAAAGCCACTGTGTCCTTTTTGTGGCTTGGAAAAGATGTATAACAGGTATTTTACTAATGGGAACATATCAAGAGCCAAGTCATAAGTCACTTTAGTATAGAATGACAAATCCTTAGAATGAACTAAAAATTCTGGCGCGGTGTCCGCATGTCTGGGCGAATTTCCTTTGGATGCGTGTTTCCGTGCTTTTACATTATATAAGTTTACAACTATAAAAAATAATTCCCGGCGTGAATGGTCCCGTGTCGGGCGAATTTCATTTAAGAATGCGTGTTCCGTGCTAAACAACCCATTTCTTGCTTATGCAGAACCATGCCCATATCGTGGTTCCGGATCATGCTTTAGAACCTAAGCAGTTACTCAATTGTCAAGCACTGCTCGTAACTCATTTTGTTTGTATTTTTCAAAGGAAATACAGACAAAATGAGTTAAATTAGGTAAAAAAAACGGTAAAAAATTATTGTCCCTACTAGGATTTATTGGATTTTATGTTATATTATAATTATTGTCCTACTACAGCGCCGGCGGACCGACGCTGCACGGAGAGATAAATTGTAAAGTAGTTATTATATATATATATATATATATAATATATATATATATATATATATATATATATATATAATATATATATATATATATATATATATAAATATATATATATATATATATATATATATATATATATATTATATATATATATATATATATATATAATATATATATATAATATATATATAGTAAAGGGGCTGAGTGAGCTCCCCCCCCCCTAAGATTTTTACCTAGAATCGCCTTTGCCGAAGTTGTAAGGAAAAGTACCGAGGTACCCTGTACCCGATTTTTTTAAATTATTCTATTACATTTATCGCATTTCCTTTTCTAGACAGATAAAATTAGAGATACAACTATATTCTAAATAAAATCTAAGTGGTCAAAAGAAGTAATTATTTTCGTAATTCAATACAATGATACTAGAAAGAAGAATTATTTAGTTTAGATTTAGTAAGATTATGTTGGGTAAGTAAGCGTGAAATAACCTAACAACTTCGGAACAGAAAATTAATTTAATCATTGTAGTTTAAGCCCTGGTAGTTCTGTTGTAATCTAGCTTGTAAAAATGCTAATTAAGTAGCGTTTAAAAACTTACACATTGTAAATAATGGAACAACTTATAAATAAATGGTAATAGGAGAACAAAATTCAAACACTTGTTGACTGTATTAAATTGAGGACAATAAGTTTCAGTGAGCATATGTTTTTTAATGGGATAAGTGTTTTCATGTTAAACATGTTTGACAGTAAAACAATAAGAACTTGGATGAAGACTGAACTACCTATTTAGTATAGATTCTATATAAGAATTTAGAATCTATTGTTTTAAACGTATATTAGGTACAAGTAAAAGGAAATTTTGCCATTGTATCACATATCTTTAAGCCTGAAATCTAGAACTGACTATGATGTTTTGACTATGAACTTATGCTTTTGAATGAAAATATTTTAATTTGAGCTCATTTCTAAAGAAAACATTCGCTGATGATGTCGAGGTCATGTTTTTTGATAAGTAGAAAAAAGCATTTGGATGTGTATATACATATATATATACACTGGGTGTTTTTCGTATAAATTTTCCTCCAAAGAAGGTGATAGCACGCCTCAAGAAGAACTTAAAATGTGTTAGAGTATAAAACCCGATCTCACACCGTTTTCCCACAAGGTCAAATTTAATATTTTTAAAAATTATTTGACCTCGCATCGTAAATTTTTATTGGCTCTTAAACTGTTTAAGCTAAAAAGATGATATTGGTCTCGTTTAAAAGCAGAGTAAATTTCCTAAAGGACCAACTAATAAATACGTCAAATATTTCCGAACTACTACCCAAAAATTTCCATGAAGAATTAATTTTTGCAAAAGTTGAATTTTGGCATTTTTATTGTAGGGTATTAGAGGAAGTAAGATGAGCAAAAGTTTAGCCAAGAACGGAAAATACTTTTCTTAATTTCGCCCTTAAAAAAACCCAAACATTTTTATACATTCAATAGTCAAAATATTATTTTGAAAAAACTGAATAATTTTTGGCATTAGACCAATAACATCTTTTGAGCATGAAGTTCAAGAGCTATTAAAAATTTTATGATGTGAGGTCAAATAATTTTTTTTAAAAAATTTGACCTTGTGGGATAACGTTGTAAGATCGGGTTTTATGCAATAGGACATTTATGTTCTCCTTGAGAAATGCTATCACCTCCTCCTTTGGTGGAAACTTTATATGAAACACCCTGAATATGTATGTATGTACGAGATTTTTGTTCCAAGACGTTTCTGTGGGCCACGATAACTTTCGAAGGCTTAGTCGGATCCTTAATGTTTATGAAACATGTGTGACGTCATTACCTACTATAATGACCCACTAAACATTTCAAAAAATAACAAATCTTTAAAAAGTGTTTAGATCAAGCTGTAATTGATAAGACATACACTATGTATGGTTAATAAAAGTACGAAGGTACATTTCATTATCAACTTTAATTATGGTTTTATTGATTGACATATATGACATAATGTAAACAAATCACGTTTTTTGACTAATATATTTGAAAATTCGCTTATATCGTGGCAGTATGCCACTTATATAAACTAGTAATATCAGAAACTGATATAGGATATCGACATGGTCCACATATTTCCTACGCCAAGGCGGCCTAGAGGCCGAAAACCTCTTTCTTTTTATAAAATGTCTACATCTTATAATAGAGCGTAAAAGAACAAAGCCGAACTACAAATTTATTATTCTAATTTGGTCCCTTTAAAAACTAGGCTATTTGGTTGAACATATTATTTCTTAATCATTTACCTCATAAAAATCTGCCCTTGAATTTATTGTAAATTTAATCTTTAATCTATTGCTAGGTATGGTAATGAATACTTACTGCATTAAATATTTTACAAGTGACGTATGTGGTATTAACGCTACGCACCACAATAGAAAAAATGTTAAACAAAAATGTATTTAACATTTTTCTCTAGATAAACCGAGAAGGAAGTATAAATCTAATTTTTATTTGGTTATAAACATCTTGAGGTCGTAAAAATTAATATAAAAAATATAGCTTTTAAAAGTGTCGGTAATTTTTATGGTGTAAGATTCTCCACAGCTTTACTATGGTTTGTCTTATAGTCCAAATAAATTTTATGTATGTATATAGTCATGATACATAATTTCAACATAGATATATTGTGAAAGTAAGTACATAGTGTTATTATAGGACATAAAAGTCATCAAATCATAAGCTTATATTAAATGATTTTTATTATTGGTCACCAAATTCTTATGAACATAGATATATACTCGTATCTTGAAAGTTTAGCTTAGGTATTCCTTACTTGCTGTAAACATTCAACAGGTAGATAGCTATAAATGTTTTTTACAAGCTACATAAATTTTCTTTTTTAATAGTTGAAAATGTTTTGCATGCAGCTGTTAGCATATGCTGGCTACTTATTTTAAAGTTTACGACAGCATCTTTTTTATTATACTCGCTTAAGTTAAGTGACTTATGTTTTTATATATGTCAACATATAAGTGTAATTGAATAATATATAGTCAGAAAATACATTAAATATCCACTAGTACTTAACTAATAGTTTTAAGATGTAATATTTATTATTTTAAACTTAAAAATATTACCAGTGTTTTCTGTCAAAAAAGTAAAATGAAGATTTATAATTATTTAGTAATAAATTTTTATTTTTAAAACTTGCATTTAAAATATGTTTCATAAATTTTATGATTGTGATATGATTAATTAATAAATGTTTTAAATATTTGTTGGAAATTTAATTTGTTGATCGTTTATCAAAATTCTATTAAAGTGTACTATTTCACTTAGTACTGAGTAAATTTAAATGTCTATGTAGGGGTGCAATATGACGCCAATTGTGCATACGATTTCGTAGGCAATTGTGCATACGATGTCGTTGACATTTGTGCATACAATTTCGTATGACAATGAACAATGTCGAAGACAATTGTCCATTTGTATGGACAATTGTCTTCGACATTGTTGTCGAAGACAAGTGTGCATACGATTTCGTAGACAATTTTGCATACAGTTTTGTAAACAGTGCATACGATTTTGTAGACAATTGTCTATACATGTTCGTAGCCTAGTATAAATACATTTTTGTAAATAATTGTGCTTACAATTTTTGATAAAGCACTAAATATACGTTTTCACTTGTTATTTCGATATAAAAAACAATAAAAACCTAAATTGATTATAAAACATGAACGTTCTAACGATTATTAATGAATTTATTCTCTATTAACAATGTAAAGGCGTATCTATACTCCTAAACCTTCGTGTTTCCTATGATCTATAGGTTTTCAAATAATTATAAATATTCCAAACGAATCGATATTTCGACATAAATGTTTTTAAAACCATATGTTCCTTATAACATCGAAATCAATCGAATAACATTTATAAATTATTGTTTCCAATTGTTATTTCATAATAAAATAATTTAACCAATAAACTTTGAAATATAAATAAACTAAGAGTTTAATAATCTATTAATTTTATTCTTTATTTATGTTAATTATTTCCATTATATCTAATTTAATTGTTCTATGAATTCCTTTCATTATTTATTTATTTTTATTGTTCTTGATTTTAATATGCAGGTGATGAGTTAAATTGTCATTTGAATGTTTTATTTCGATGAGAACTTCTTTATTTTAATTAGCCAAAGAATTTAATTAGTTTGTTTAAAAATTATTTTAATTTATTTAGATTAAATTATGTGACAGTAAGAGTTCATTGATATTTCAACTCGTTGTAGTTTTTAGTTGCTGACTAGTGATTAATAGTGTTAAATAATACTAGCATTTTAGGAAATACTATTAGCATTTTAGGAAATACTGCTAGCAAATTAGGAAATACTACTAGCATTTTAGGAAATATGCTTTAGGAATACTATAGCATTTGGCTAGCAAATTAGGAAATACTACTAGTTTAGGGAATACGCTAGAAATTAAAACTACTGCATTTTAGAGAAATACTACTAGTTTACTTATGCTAGTAAATACTAAAAGTATTAACTAATGTTAGGATATATTACTACAGTACGACATACGGCTAAAATCAGTTGACAGCGCAGGAAAATAATGGGAGGGAGCCATTGAGGTTAGTCCTGAATGTTAAAGTACTGGTATTAGTAGTAGTACTTACTTACTAAGGTGAAAATCAGGAAAAGTAAAATTTTGCGCCCCCTAATAGGATTTAACGTAACTTTCAAGTTAAAGGCTTGCACGCTACCGACTGAGCGAAAGAGGAAATGCGGAGAGTTAAAAAGAAAAAAGTTTCCATGGTACCCCAAGCCATTTTACTCTACTCTAGTTACACTACTCCCTGTAGATTCAGACTTGGAGTTAGTTGCACATTTCTCCCTTTTAAAAATAAATAAAATTAAATTAAACCTTCTATAAAGAGGTAAATAAGGTAAGGAGGTAAAAAAAGGCGAGGGTGGCGTTTTTGCAAATTTTAAATCCCTCAGTAATTTTAAATTAAGCTATCTCAAATAAACCTCATTTCTTAATGTAAACAATTGTTTAGTTATCCATAATAAGTAATATAAGTTTAATATTTAAATAAATATTAAATAAATAATAAAAAATAGTCTTGTCATGCCGGTTCTTTTTATATAAAAAATCTATTTTTGTATAAAAATATGATTTATCTTAAATTTTTTTATATATCTTGTTTAATATTATGTTCTTACAAATTTATGTATTCTTTTCATACGTTATTAATATTTATTATTTTAAACGCATTTTACATATTATTTTTTTATTTAAGTTTAAGTTAAAATAATTTATATTCTATTAAAAGAAGTAGGAACTAAATAGAGAAAAGAATAAAGTGTTAATTTTATGTGTGATTTATGATATTATAAATACATGGAGATTTATTATCCAATTTATAGAAGGAAAATGTTTCTCACCCACTAACTTTTTGTAAATAAATGTCTTTTATTTTTCTTAAAATATAAAATTTATAAAGTTTCTTAAAATAAAAAGTTTCCATGGTACCCCAAGCCATTTTACTCTACTCTAGTTACACTACTCCCTGTAGATTCAGACTTGGAGTTAGTTGCACATTTCTCCCTTTTAATTTATATATTATATTATATATATATATATAATATATATATATATATATATATATATATATATATATATATATATCTGTGTTGAGTGTAACTAATTAAATTTTCAATTATACTATTTACCTATATTACTTATATTTCTCTTTAACTTCTAAGTAAAATGATCCACAAAAGTGAATTATGTTAATTAATAAACCTTTGGTTGCTGACTGAAGTGATTAAAATAGGAAAAATAAAGTAAATAATTAATTACGTTTTGGGAAATGTATTACTAAATATGTATTGTATATATTTATTAAATTATTATTTATTTCTTAATATATTTTAAATAAGTTAAATTTTATTTTTGATTTAGTAGGTAAAAAGGCAATATGAGTTTCTTATATTGGGGGGGGGGGGGGTTGTTACTAACAAAGGTGAGGGGGGGGGCTTAAACCTTAGGCCTTCTTAAAAACGCGTATGTGCATGCTGTCGGGAAGCGGCCACACCGCAATCAAAAAACGGAAGTGGCCAAGACCTACCCTGTGTTTAGTAATGTAAAAGCAATGTAAAAGTAATGTAAGTTTAGTATTGTAAATGTAAGTATTATGTATAATGTATATGCATCAAGTAGAACGTAAAGTTTGATATATTAACCTTTTTGTATACTACTATTTAATGTTTTTTTTACTATTACTATTTACTTTCCATCTTTTTTTTATTTTCTATTATATTTTTTTATTTACTATTATTATTTTTTTATTGATTTACTGCTAATTTTATACTAAACTATTTTTTGTGTAAAGACTTTATTAAATATGCAAATAAACTGTAAAAGGAATGAAACACTTCTTCCAAATAGCGATTTAAAAGAAAAGATTATTGTTAACTTGTAAAAACTTTTTGTTTTGTTCCCATGGGAATCTTTATAAAAAGTATGGATTAGAAGGAATAAGAATAGAAAAAAACTTTAAAAGGACCTAATGGAAATGAATTGAGGATGGACTAAGCATTTATCATTGTATCACTATCATTTGAAGATTAATTAATATCCTTGTAGTATTAATTTAAATAATTGTGCAATTTTTCGGCATTGTTGCCCATACATATTTGAGTGAGTAATTGTAGTACAAATAATTATAGTATTTTTAAGTCTTTACTGAGTTAATAAGTTAATTATCAACTATTGGAAAAGCAAAATATAGTATAAACATTAAGAATTAAATTAGTTTATATGAGAATATAAATAATACTAAACACTTCTTACCTGGAAACTTAAATTTTTTATCTTTTTCTACTTTTAGTGGGTAAATATGAAATAAACGTTTCAAAATTAGATACATTTTTTATGAGTGAGTTTTATACCTAGTGCACGTATTAGGGTTAGGTTTGTTTTATCAAACAATCAGCAAAATATTTTATTTTGCCATAAGTAAAATATTTTATTTTGCTATAAGATAAATATTTTATTTTGCTATAAGATAAATATTTTATTTTGCCATTAGCAAAATAAAATTAATGTACGAGAGACTGAGAGATATTAACCTTCATACAGATCTCTTCAAATTTACATTAGCGATAAAAACAATAGTAATAAACCGAATGACAGTGGTAAAAAATAAATGAATCTAATAGCGATGATACATACTAATTTATGAAGTAGCGTAAAAATTAAATGAAATAGTCTTCGATACAAATTTTAACAGTGTGGGAATAGCTAATAAATAAAAAATTGATGGATGCAATTTTAAACAGAATAAAAAAAGCAAATATGTGGAATAGTGACAACCATTTTTTTATGGTAGCGATGCCAACTATTTAATAAAATAGAGATACATCCAAATTTAAACAGTATGTGAAAAAATTAGTAAAATAGCGATCAATACAAGTTTATAGAGTTTCGAAAAAAGTAAATAAATAATGTAGCGCTGGATGATTAATAATAATATAGAGATAAATGAATAAGTAAAGAAATAAAACGGTGTTTGATAAAACATTTGACAGTATGAAAATAGACAATAAATAAAATAACGATAGATACAAATTTAACCGGAATGGAGAAAAACAAATAAAAGAAATAGTGGTAACTACCAATGCCAAAAAAAGTGATAGATGCAATTTTAAACAGAATAAGAAAAAAAGTAAATAAATACTGAATATATTATATAACTAATCAACTATTAAGTTATTATTAACTTATATTGCCAACTTTTACAATAGCGATAAATTAAATAGAGATAGGTATAAATTTAAACAGTATGTCTGGAAAAATGAATAACAGAAAAGTACAAATTTATAGAGTGATTATACTGAAATAGTGATTTATACGGTTTTAAGATGGATGGAGAAAAATTAATAACATTTTGATAAATACTAATTATTAGACTATAGGGAAAACATAGAATAAAATTGCCATAACACCTAATTTATTAAGCGTAGAGAAAGAATGAAAAAATTTTGATAAAAACTAATGTATGCTCTGTGGGGAAAAATTAAAATAAAATATATTATATTAAAAAAATTATATAATTTAAATAAAAATGTACACCGTCGTGAAAAACCAAATATTTATAGTAATTTAAAATTTGTAACAAAAAATATAATTAATTAGTGAAAAACAAAGTTAATTTAATATAGTAGTGGAGAAAATTCAAATTAAAACAATAGAAGAATGAACTAATTGTGGCAAAAAAATTAACTAAAGACTTAACTTAAATAAAAGCAAAGCTTATTATTAAAAAGCAATTGCAAAACAATCGAGAGAAGGAATTAAGTTTAAAGAAGTCGATTAGGTTCCCAGCTTCTAGTGTATCGTAACTTGTTATTATATGTTTTACAAATTTTGTATCAAAACAAGTGTTTAGCCTTTGATGTATTATAAAATACAATGTACGCTGACTTAAACTTTGAGCTGTTCTGTGCATTTATTTATGTATGTAAATAGTTAGTACTTACCAAAGATAGACTTCAAAGTAAGATTATATTTTGACGTTTTTATGTCTTGAAATAAATATTTATTTATTTTTATTATATTTTTATTGTACAACTGTGCTTTATGGATATACACATATATAGTGAATTAATAAAAATGAAAGATGTAGCCTAGGATTAACGATTAACAATTTCATTCATTAGTAACAAAAAATTAAACTTAATTCATAAACTGTTTCACTTTATAATTTAAACTAATATATGAGAAAGATCTTTTTGTTTTAAATTAAAGGTTAGCAAAATTACGTAATTTTAAAGAAAAATAATTTTTAAAGTATAAAAACAAAAGTATTAATTATGCTAAGGATTTAATACCAGTAGCAATGTAACAAATTATATGATTATTGAACCATTGATTAAAGAACCCCTATAGTCGCTGTTGAGTATGTTCATCTTAAATATAGTAAAGTCTGTTGAGTATGGTTGAGTGTAATAAATTGACGGTCAAAATTAGTAGTTATATTATATGCTGCCGAAAAAGCTATTTATTTGTTTATTATGATCAAGTTATTTAGTAAGTCAGTGTTTAATGACTTATAAAGTCATTGAAATAAAACTGTCTCTGCAAAATAATTCTGTGATATTTATTAGCATATCTGACTATCAGTCTTGTAACGTTGAAGTGGTGTCGTCTAACTATGCCTGTAATATAATGGTTGTTCAGACTGTTTTTGTTCTTACAGCCATCATATGTTTGTGACAGTGAAGTTGTTTAGACAGAATTTGTTCTTACAAACCATTATCAGTCTATAACAAGTTTTTTTTTACATTGACTTTGTTCTTACAAACTATTATCAGTCTGTAACAATGATTTTTTTTACATTGACTTTGTTTACAAACCATTATAAGTCTGTAACAATGATTTTTTTACATTGACTTTGTTCTTACAAACCATTATCAGTCTATAACAATGATTTTTTTACATTGACTTTGTTCTTACAAACTATTATCAGTCTGTAACAATGATTTTTTTTACATTGACTTTGTTCTTACAAACCATTATAAGTCTGTAACAATGATTTTTTTACATTGACTTTATTGTTACAAACCATTATCAGTCTATAACAATGATTTTTACATTGACTTGTTCTTACAAACCATTCAGTCTATAACAATTTTTTTTTTACATTGACTTTATTGTTACAAAACATTATCAGTCTGTAACAATAAAATTGTTTAGACTGGCTTTGTTCTTACAGCAATCATATCAACATCTCAAAATACATATTCAAGTCTAATTATGTATCAAACACATGTTTATGGCTTTCTGCAAATTAGCGAACGCTGCACTGGATCGCCCGCAAGATAATTAACCTTAACCTAAAATAAGCTTATAGTGTAGTTAAAAATTGACTTTTAACCAATCACGTGCACCATTGGGACAAATTTATGATATGAAGCATAGCAAACGTATGTTAAATTATTTTAACATACGATTCAAAAATAAGAATCTATAGTCTAACCATTGAAAATCTCAACTATTAACTGGTTACTTTAACCTTCCCCACCACCATCATACTACCATTGGTGTCTTTAGGGATAACTTGGCTTTTAGGCTTTGTGAATCAAATATTGAAAGTGCCTTTCACATAAATCTGAAATGTGAGGCCCTAGCCAATGGATTACTGGTCCAAAATCCTTTACTTAGTCTAGAAAAGATTATTCTGACCTGGGCTGATTAAGTGTACTGTATAAAAGACCTCTGGTCACTGTGCAAACAGGGTTTCTCCATCACCCCAACTCACCTCACTAATAATTTAACTTCTGATATGTAATTTATAAATACCATATGTAATTTAAATACCTCCAGCATTAAGCTATGGTTGTAGGAATAAAAATATCTACAACCAAAAAACACCTTTACTAGAAATTAAGAACAATTAACATTTTCTTTGGCGAAATCTACTTATTATGCCTTCACAGTCACGGAGGCAGAAATTGTATATATATCAAGTTATTCCTATCTTA
Organism: Microvelia longipes; assembly: GCA_018340805.1. Taxonomy (NCBI): domain Eukaryota; kingdom Metazoa; phylum Arthropoda; class Insecta; order Hemiptera; family Veliidae; genus Microvelia; species Microvelia longipes. The sequence goes on along the minus strand of JACMZG010001914.1, from coordinate 31,116,812 downwards.
ATGATTAACAAATAAGTCAATTAAATGTAATATGTTTGAATACCGTGCCAAATTTATTTTTAATATAGACTGAATTTGCTTTACTTATTTATTTTGTTTAGGTAATTACGATTCATATGAATGAGCAGTTAATTTTTTTCATGATTCACCTAAAAACCTTAATACAGTGTGAATTTAACATATATACAATGTATGTTGGTAATTAATTTTTATGATTATTTATAATTATCAGTAATTATTGGCGATCATAAAACTTATAAGAACCCATACTTAAATATCTTTAATAATAATCATATCGAAATACAGTACAATTTTCAATACAAAAAGGGTACCGCTGCGAACTTTTTTGTAATTCAATAGGTATTGATTTTGGGCACACAATGTGTAACGGGTGTTTCTCAAAAGGTACCGTACCTATCCAGGAAGCCAATGTTCCTGCATTATCTATTGAAAATAAAAACGATATCTCATAATTCTTTAGTAACCCTAACTCTATAATAGATCTTAACTGTAGATTACAGAACTTTTTTCATATTTAATTTCATAAATTAATATACAAGACTTCTCTTCTTTACACTAATTTTACTATTCTTTAAAATAATTTTATCTTAGTTTTATATTTTAGTTATTTATTAAGGAATTAATTATATTTATAGCTATACTTATTAGTTATTACTTTACATATATATTTATAAGGTTAATAATTTAAATCAATTATTTGCCTATAGGTGAAGTAAGATTGAAAATCTATAATCCTCATGCCGTCGCTTTACTAAAACTTATCTGCATCTATTATCTATCTATAGGTTTTATTATTTTTCGCTTCTATTGTTTATTATTTATTGTTGTTGTTCTTACCTTCCTATTTTCTTTTTGATATTTTTAATCGTGTTTCGTTTCGTGTTATAGTTTTTTTTTTCATGTATGTTTATTTTCAAGTGATCAAAACATAATTCATAAATTTTAAAATAATAAAAAACTACAACTCTAAACTGATTTATTTTCTAGGGAAAAAACGTTTTAAAATTGTAACAATACTGCGTATATATTCATTTGAAAGCAGAATATACTAGATAGAAAAAGTAACAAGAAATTGTAACAGACTATACCTTAGGTGTATATAGTAGTATTGTATTCGACCTAAAAATCCAAAACTGAGATTTTATTCCTAATTTTATGGCTGTATATTGTGTATAAGTGGTTTTCATAATTTCGTTTTTAAAATCTAACTTGATAAAACTTCGTGCCTATTTAAATTACAGTGTGAAATATAACATTGTCGAAGTTTGATAAAAGTTTCTATACTATCTATGCAAGTTTGTATCTATTGCAGTTTGCAATATTACATTATTGAAGTTTGATATAAGTTTCTATATATTAATGCAAGTTTATTTGTATTGCAGTTTACAAATGTTGCATTATTTAAGTTTGATATAAGTTTCTATATATTAATGCAAGTTTATTTCTATTGAAGTTTCCAAATATTACATAATTGCAGTATTATATAAGTTTCTATATCACCAGTGCAAGTTTATTTCTATTGCAGTTTCCAAATTTTGCATTACTGAAGTTTGATATAAGTTTCTATACTTCTTTATCTTTACTTTTTGCGTAATTCCTTTCAAAAATTTCGCTGATTGGAGTCGAACTTAGGAGTATGTTATAACTTGAGTATATATATATATATATATATATATATTATATATATATATATATATATATATATTATATATATTATATATATATTTATATATATATATTCTTGATCAGTGAGTCTCCTTCTTGCAAAAAGTTAAATTTACTCCCCCAACCCTACGCCCCTTCATGTGACCAACCTAGTAAGCTAATTTTTTTTTTTGGAAATTCGTTAAAACCGAAATAACCATAGTATAATAAACCAGAAAATATAATAATAACTCAATTATTATATCGTTAATATAATATAACGATAATTCCAGTATAGTTTTACAGGTACTCTATAATATTACGAGTATTCTAAGTAATCAAATAATTCTGGCGGAGGGTCTGCATGCCTGGCGAATTTCCTTTGAAGTGCGTGGTTTCGGGCTTAACAATCTAGTTTTACCTAAGTTTTTGGTTTATGCTTTAAAAATGTAGCTATAGAATTACTAATTTAGTCATTTAACAGTGGTATAATTTAGTGCAAATAATGGTGTTGATAGTTTTGTAAAACCAGTAGGATAAATTCATTTATTTGCGCATTTCTTGAAAAAAAAAATATTAATAATAATGTTATGCAATTGCTTTGTTATTAAGCATAAACCGGAAACTTAAAAATGAATTGTTAATCACGGAAACGTGCTTTTTAAAGGAAATTCGCCAGGTATGCAGACCCCCTTGCCATTTTTTCAGAGGAAAAGAGGTATATGGAAAGCAGTTGAAAAATAATGGCATAAATAATAAAGTAGTATATAGTAGGAATAAAATAAAATAAATTGTTAAAGAAATAAATTTAAAAAAAAAAATATAAATTATAAAATAAATTAAAAATAAATCTTATGGAAATAAAATCTATAAATGTGACCTTGTTTTATTTGCTAAATAAATAAATATAAGATAGTAAAAGGAAAAAAATGGAAAAAGTCGTTTGTCAGGCTGAGAATCGATAAATAAAACTAGGAAACTTTTCTTAGTAGAAGTGAAAATCTGGTTTGGTATTCAGTAAAAATTCCCATTATTTTATACATAAATTTACTTAATTTATAACGAAAATATTTAGTCCTGGTTGCGAAATATTTATATTGTACTTTAAGCGTAACTGTTGCCTCTATACCACCTGTGGTGATTCCTGCTGGGGTTATCCTAAAGAGCCAGCTCTGAATGGGCATTAATATTACCAAGTCTAGTTACTTAATATTGTGCTGCAAGATTTTTTTTTTCGAGTACCAATATCCCTCCAACCATTTTTGGCTTCAGACTTTTTACTAGAGCTCAGAAGTACATTAATCCTTCAAATTAGAATTTTTACTAGTCCTGACACATTATTGCAGATTATTCCAGCGTTAGCGTGCGTAGAATAGTCATGCGATGACATCAGCACACTAAATTTATTTTTAACAAACTTTCATAAACATTTGTCGACATGCAAAATGGGATAATCGACTAGAAAGTTTCTTCTAGATGTTTTATTCATTTATATTAATTTATTTATCAATCCATTTCTGTAATTCATCTGTTTGCTTCGCTATATAATGTGTAATTTTATGTATAGGTTTTGTTTTGACATTTTTTGTCTTATTTGTTTAATAGGCACTGATGATGACCTCTTGTTAGGTCGAAAGCGCTCTGCTTTAGATTTAATAAAATCTTTAACTGTGGAGAGACTTTGTATTCTTTTGTTTATTTCTTCTAGATTGTTTAATAAAATAAAATATGATTTCTTTTTATTACGGCAAACTCGCTGGTCGATGCTTTCTGTGTATATCTAGATACCATCTGGACATTTAAATTAATGAAGTATAGTAACCCAGGGTCATTCATAACATTCATTCATATACACGACCAGCTGTTCTCTTACCATCACATTAAGTTATAACTTCTAATAAAACTATAAGGAAGTTCACACATTTGTAATAATAAAACAATAAAAACTTTAAACAGTAAAATGTAATTGTTATAATACAGTGAGAGGCGACTAGGGCGCGGCGCCACTAAACTAATATTAACATCTTTTTAACAGAGTAATAGCGAGACAGTGCTGTCAAGGTGATAGAGTAGGCGTATGGCAACAATATTCCATTTTTCACTGTAAAACTTTTGTCTAGGTGTTTTGAAATATCTAACAAAGAAACTGGACTCTATGATACTTTAATTAGAATATGCATCGTGTAAATTGTAGTACAAGGTTTTTATTTTATTTATAGAAATAAATTAAAGAGCCACAAAAAAAATCTAGAAAACAAACCCTAACAACTAAACCCCCAAACGTAATAAAAATATTACTATTTTTTTTTTCTTTATTTTATAAATAATATAATACATTTATTTATTATAAAATAATACTATAACCTTTACACCCAGGACCCGCGTGTCCGATACACCTAATTTAGGTTTTCTGTGGTTTCCCTCAATTTTACAGGCAAATGCCTGGTTGATTCATCAAAAGTCAGCCCACAGACTCCATAGGAAACCCTGTTTGACACTCCTGCAAAATCCCTTTACAATATAAACCTATTCAAAACACCATCAAAATTATAATTTTTTGAAAATTCTGCAAAAGAAAATTAAATTAAATTAAAATACCCAAAAGAAAAAACTGGAAATTATCCTTAACCCAAACAAACCCCCTTACACCCCAAAAAATAAAATTTCATACCAAAGAAAATAAATAAATAAAATAAAAATAAAGAGGCACAAATCACCTGAAATCAATAAATAAAATATGGCTCCGGTTAACACAAAATTAATATTGTATACTTTTGCCAATAAAGATCTTGTTTAAAAAAAAATATATGTAATATATATGTTGTTGTCCTCTTCGATAAGAGTAGAGAAGCAGTTAAGAGAAAGATGTCCCTTACCTCCGCCTGATTAGCCTACCATGCCAGTCTGCCAGTACAATACGTAGCCTCAAAGCAGGCCTGATTTTTTAGTGCTGGCAGAAAAATTATGTGACTTGTGATTTCATGTCCCATGTTTATCAATTTTGGTTGTCACGTTTAGCCGGTACCGCGCCAGTTTTTACCATAATTGGCAATCTATTTTCTAATGTAGATGACATCGCAGTATTCATTGTATTATTGGGTAATCAGAATGTTGAATAAAATTTTATTGGTTTGGTAGATTTAGGTAATAGATTTTATTCTTATTTGGAATTATCATGTTGAATATTTAATTCAAACTTTAGGAACTTGTTAAAACTCAATCAATATTTAATTTACTAATCAAATTGAATATTAACTAAGTTTTAATTGGTTCCTAAATAAAGTTAATTTTTAATGAAGCTACTGAATAGAAAAGAGAGAGAATAAAAGCTGTATTAAATGAGAGATTAATACTGTAGACAAAAATAACTTTCAAAACTGCTGGGAAATACTTACCCAATATGGTTTTTTGAAGTCTAACCATTATGTTCAGGTTTTGCAAAACAGTGGTCTTCAGTCCAAATTCACACTCAACAGCATTATTGGCACTCATTTATGAGTGTATGCTAAGTTTTAAAATTTGTAGTGCATTTCCTTTAAAAAATCGTGGGAAAAATAAAAAATATTCTGCATCAAGTTGTAGTGCTACTGCTAAGGTTATTAAGGAAGAAACCAAAAACTTAGCAAGAAATCCTTTGTTGAGCAAAATTCATTAGGTTTGCGGACCTCTCTGCCTGTTTTTCCCCCAAAATCTAATCAGTTCATCTTCTAATAGGCATAGGCGATTCTAGGTAAAAATTTCTTAAGGGGGCCATCAGTCCCTTTTTATATATATATTATATATATTATATATATATATATATATATATATATATATATATATATATATATGTATATAATACTGTTTTAAGATCTAATCTAATTAACTCTTCGTTTTTACTATATACCAATGTTACTTATCACCCTATTTATTTACTTAGTCAAATGAATATTGATAAGAGTAGATTATGTTGATTAGTAACCTCTGGGTTGCTAACCTGACTTATTAAGGAAAATTATTGTGTTTGTGTGTTAACCCTTGGTTGCTAAATTAACTTACACAGGAAAAATAAAGTCATAATTAATTATTTATTGATGAAGTATATTGTTTCTACAGTAAATAAGTATATTTAATTTCATTATTTATATATAAGTTAAACTTAATTTTAGTTTTAGTAGATAAAAAGGCAAATTTTAATTATCAACCAGGGGGGCTTTACGCCCTTAGGTACAATCGCCTATGCTAATAGGACTAATTTTCGTTTTTTCATATTTACAAGAATCCATATAGCCAAATGCCTACATACTTATAATTTTTTACTTTCCATAATTTATACCGTAGGGATGTAGGAAAAGTGTTGTGTTTGCAATAAAAATCCGATCCTGTATTTCAGCTGAATCATCAGTTCCAAATGTATTAAGAGCTCTTGCATGGTTTTAAAGAAGTTGGCTGTATGTATGCCTAAATTAGTGTGTGCTTGTCTGTTATTTTTGTTCCCCCCAAGGGGTTTAAACTTCGTGCTAGAAAGTTTAAACTTAGTGCAAAAATAATTTTTTAAGGTCTAGTTGTATCGTCATTAATGTCTCATCGTATTATCTAATTAACTCATTACAGTAAGTTTATTCAAAAATGAAATATTTTGGTTTATTTGTAAACACGAAGGCCCCCACGAATGCTTTAACATTAAAAGTGAAGAAGTTAACGCGTTAAACAGTCATAGTATTTTCTATTATAATAATAATAATAATGCCCGTTTAGCGCCTTGCGGCTCATCAGGGATAACTCCTGCGGGAACCAGCTCGGGTGGTAGTAGCAACCGTTACGCTCACAGTAGTATTTTCTATTACGGTCTTGAAATTGAAGATTTTATTGATTCGCGCTAAAAGACAGTGGTTTTGTACTACAAATCCTAAAAACCCTTAACAATCTAATATACAACAATCTAATATTATTTTATACAGAAATTAAAACATAGAAAAAAGTTTATAATCTGATTTGAACTATAAACCTGTGTAAGATATTGTTTAAAAAGCGAAATTAAGTAACATAACAATGTTACTTAATAAAAGTTTTCAAGACCTCGAAACTGGTTTAAAATTTAACATAGTACTTCAAAATTTAACTTGTAGTACCCTTGAAACTTCCTTCAATCAGGTCTTGTCAAAAAACTTTATCAAGATAAAGATGTCAACATGACAACGTGATTAATAAGTCAATATGTATAGTAAACTTTAATTTAAAAATTTTGACGCGAGTTTTTGTAAGTTTATTGAACTTATAAGTTTCAAAAATAAATTGAAAATTTTGTTGTACAATTAATTTTACGAATTAAGTTGTACAAGAAAAATTCAATACTTCAAACTTATACAATAATAATATCTTTACTTTATTTAATTTTTATATAAATCTTTTTATCTCCAACGGTGTATAATGTAAAGTTTATTGACTAGTTTTTAGGAAGTAAAGAAGCACTTTTACTCCCAAGGGAGAAAAAGTTACTTTTCACTCCCTTGGGAGTAAAAAGTAACTTTTTCTTCCTTGGGAATAAAAACTGTTTCCTATTATTGGATTATAAGAGCCAATTATATCAATTTTTTAGGGGAGTGGTATTCTCAAAATTTGTACAGGTGAACGATCAATTTTTGTAATTTTCCCAGGGGTGGCACCCCCAAAATTTATAAAGGGGAGCCGACCAAAAAAAATTATTTTACTAGCTCAAAATCCGTTTCAGGTCAAAATAAGTGTTTTGGATCAATAAAAAAAAATTGTCTGGAGATAAAATCTTGTATGCACCTTAGGAGTAAACTGCTATTTTCCCCCCTCGCAATTACCCTCCTCGGCTTCGTCTCAGGAGTTAATAATCATAACTCCCTCGGGAGTTAAATACTTTTGTTCCCTCGCCTTACGCCTTAAGAATCAACTTACTGCTCTGGGAAATAATAGCATTCTTTACTCCCTTGGTGCATAATTAACTATTATCTTCAGATAGTGTATAATATTAAGTTTATTGGCCAGTTTTAAGGGAGTAAAGAAGTACTTTTCACTGTTTTTGTTGAGAGTTTTGTACTGATGTACTTTTCAATATAATGATATATAACGAATATCATTTTGATACTACCGAGTTTTGCAAAACTTGTCTCTCGCACAATTATATTGTGTATATAACGAAGTTTGTAAGTGAGGTTTTTATGTTCTTAGCTATGATTTCCAAAGAAAACACATAAATCCCTTGGCTTTGCTTCGGGATTAAATACTTTGGTTCCCTAGGCTCTCGCCTTAAGAACCTACTAACTGCTCAAAGAAATAATACCATTCTTTACTCCCTTGGTTCATATATAATAATATAGACTTTAGATCTAATCAGCTTATACCGTAGTAGTGTTTCACTAATACTAAGTAAAATTATTGGACCTATTTATTGGAGTTTACTGAGTTTCAAACCAAACTACAAGTACTTACTCAACAAATACTTCATAAAATTGATAAAACTTTGTATTGGTAAACTTAATGTCATAAGTAATCGAGTAGATAATAATCCTCAAGCAGATGAGGCAGCGAAACATGTTAAAGTTTTGATTAGTTAAGTTTAATAATTACGAAGTGAAAAGGATGTAAATTACTAACATGTATTTTTTTTTGTTATACTGTTATAAGTTTTATACTGATGAACTTTTCAATATGCTGTAAGAGTTTGGTATAACAAAGTTTATTAGTGAGGTTTTTTATGTTCTTAGCGAATTTCCAAGGAAAAATAAGCGCTTATGAGGATGGAGAGACGAAGTTGGATTTTCTAAATGGAGGCGTATATATATATATATATATATATATTATATATATATATATATATATATATATATATATATATATATATATATAAATGATAAGTTCTGGTCCTATTAGGGTTTGTTATTAACCTTGTCATCTATCTATCTAATTCCCTTAGCTAGAATATTCTTCTTCTTCTTTATATTTACTTCTTTACTTTTATTCTACTTTATTCTTATATTACTTATTATTTTTAATATTTTATTAATGTGCATATTTTTTGCGTAACCCTGAAAAGGGAAAAGGGAAATGCACCCTTTCCATACTTACTCGTATCAAAGTCTGGAATATAATAGCATAAAATATATTGTAAAAAAAGTAACAATATTATAGAATAATACTTAAATAGTATTAAACTATGGTTTTATTTATTTTCTATTATAAAATAAGACAAATTTTCTTCAAATATTTAAGCTTGTTTGATTTCAAAGATAAAATTCTTTGTCCTTTATTGTTTTAATATCAAATTATAATATCAAATTCTACTCAATTTTCTGTATCATTAAATAAGGCAATTATTATTGATCAAGTTTCTTTTTGGCAGTGTTGCCAATAGACTTTAAAGAGACTAAAGATACTCAATACCTATTTAAAAACATAGAATAGGTCTTTTATTAGAAAATATAGCTGACTTATTAAAAGAGAGGCTTCGTTTTATTAGTATCGTCTTTTATAAGCGTAAGGCAACACTTTAGCTTTTATTACTATACACAAGGTCGAAAAGTAATAGAGCCGAAATGCTTATTAGTCTTGGATGAATATGTTTACAAACGTTTTATCCAAGGCTTGTTTCTAAATGTAGATTTATACGTAAATTTACAGTCTATTTATCAAAGAAAAGGTTTGTAGGGCGTTAGCTGTTTTGCCAATTGACCAATTAGAGAGCTCTCCTCTCTAATTCACTTCAAACGCAAAATAAAATCTCTCTTCTATAACTTTTAGCGAATTTTTCTTGAAAAGGTTCTCTAATGAAATAGCTTGAGTCGGGGGGGGGCCGATAACGTGTTCAAAATTGTTATTAATGGTTCCCAACAACCATGGATAAATACGTTTCGCGGAACATTATACATACACACACACACATGTATGTATATATATATATATATATATATATATATATATATATATATATATATATATATATATATATAAAATAAAAAAGGAGCGTCACAACAATTTTTTCGTATTTTTGAGCTCCAAAGGAGTGTAAATAATGCTGTGCTGTGTAGTGTATAATCTATGGGGTAAATATGCGCATTTTCTTTAAAAAATTCGAGAAATTAAATAGTTGTGACGCTACTGCTCAGGTTATTCAATATGTATCGGAAAATTAAGCAAAAATTGTATTGATAAGTATTGAGAGCAGGCATTTCAAAGAAAATTCGCCCGGCTTGCAGACCGTCGCAAAATGCAACCCTACTGAAAATACTTTTACTATTCCTTATTTGTATCGTAGTTATAATATAGTAAGAGTAGTATATTTGTACTTCAAATACTGAACCGAAATTTTTACCTTTTCCCTTTCAGCTCAGTGATTTACTAAGTTATCTGTATTTATATTTGTGTGCGTTAATTTTTTTTATAGTTTTTTTTCCTTTTTTGTTGTGGAATATGACTGTTCCATAATAGCCTATGAATTTCAAAAATTTTTTTTATTAAATTAACAGTAAATTGAAATTAACCCTAAATGTGGCCTTTAAAAAGTATTGAAAACCAAACAAAAGTTAAATCCCCTCAAAGTGTAAAAAAGCCATATTTTTACAATATTACTGTTAAGTTCAAATTATCTTTAACAAAAATTAAAAAAGGTTAATTTTATCTAGTTATCCAAAAAAATAATTATGATGCCTCTCGTAGCTTAAATTATTTCTCATGTTTCTTTATTTTCTTGACTTGTTCTTTCTCTCCACCTCTTTAATTTTTTAATAATTTTGTGATTATTTTGTTTTAAATCGCGGTTAATATCTTGTGAGTTGTTGCCGTAAAAATAAAAATGGTTTAAGTTCAAAAATATTTTAAGGGTCAAAGTTGTTAAAAATGGAAAGTTTTTTGTGAAGACCTTTTAAAATTGGTAGGAAGTTGACCTTTGTTGTTTTTTGGTTTTTCCTGATTTAACGGTAACGGTTCATTGTTCATTTTTTTCGGAAAATACTTTTACTTGTAACAATTATGTTGTTACTTTGTTCTTCCTTCATTAATTTTTATTTTTATTACTCTATTATTTTGTCTTCAATGTTTTATGAAGCATTTTATTGTTGTGATCTTTTTTTTACAATAATGTTTATAAGTATGAATTATGATTTAAGTTTAAGTTCATTTAGTCTTGGTTTAAAGTTGTAAAGGTAACTTGTCCACTAGTTGGGTCTAATAGTGTAACAACTTTGAATGTTTTATATCATGTAATATTATCTGTTTTTATGTAACATTTTATGATATTTTACTGTAATATAATACTGTTGTCATATAGTATATGCAGTATCTATATATTAATAGCATCATCATGTTAGCAAGGTAATTTTATCGTGTCTTATTGTTGCTGTTTTTGTTCCAGAAGACGAGATGGTCAGTTATACTCGGGTACACCGCCGCCAGACACCGGACAACCGAAGGTAATTACTTCATATTTATTTTCCCACTATAATGCATCTCCTCCTTCGAAAGCAAAATCTGTATATTCCTCTTTAATTTTTTTCATTATATAGTTTTTTTACAGTAGTTACCAGCGTAACTTGTTCATTAGTCAATTAGTATTTGTGAGGAACTGGTTGCAGAGTTCTATCCTGCTATAGAAACTATCAGTCTGTAGATGGCACAACAGGACTCGCTCCTATACTATAATATAAAATTCTTCGTTAATTTTTTTTACTATTCCTCATTTATACCGTAGGTATATAGGAAAAGTATTGTGTTTGCAAAAAAATCCAAAACCGCGTTGTCAGCGTAATAATCCGTTTTAGGTGTTTTAGAGCCTTCCAAGTGGTTTTTACGATGTCGTTTCTCTGTATGTGTATGTGTTTGTGTGTGTCTGTTATCATTGTAAAACTGATGGAAGAATTTGTAAAACTTTCCTCCTTTTTTTAAAAGCGGTTAAATTTCTTTAAGAAGTTTTAAATATAGCTGTCAACAATAAAAGAATTTTTAAAATTCTTATCAATAAGTCTCGCAGTAAGTATTAAATAAAGCTTAGTAAGTTTTAAGTCAAGAAAGTTGGTCCAAAGCACGGACGAAGGACAAAAATTGTCACTTGAAAGCATTGCCGCTTTTCTCGGTCTCACTTGTAAAAATAAACTTTTAAATTATGCAGACTTAAATTTTCCATCTTTCTCGTAACTTTTCTTTTTATAGATACATTTAAATAACATAAATTTTATTCTAGTTTTCTTTTAGGGCTCTTATTGTTTTCTTTTTGCTAACTTATTTTATAAAGAAACATTTTAAAAGTTAGTAAAGAGTTTATGTGAGAAAATACAAAATACCCTAAGAATCAAATATTAAAATACCAATTATTAAGTATTAGTTAGAAAATGCTTGTGTAATAAATACTACAAGTTTTGTGTTCTTTAAGACAATAAATGAATTGAAAAGTATGACTTGTGGAGGTTATAGTGAATTTATTCTATGAAAATTTTATGTATTTAAAACTTTTATTACTTTTGTATTTAATTTTGATAATTGAGACCAAGCTGTATTGGACTCCCTTAAGTTCAGGGTTAGTCAGACGACCAGCAATCATTAGAACGGTTATTTGCATTTTATAGCTCAATCCCCTCCTCCCGTAGTGAGGAAACCCTAGCCAAGTATATTCCCTCGGGTCCAGGGAAGGGGGGATGGCCCATCGTTTAAAAAAAGTGCTCTACAGTAAATCAGTTACTTCTTATAGGTTGGGAGTGGTGATTAAATGCAAAAATAATTTAAGATATACTATAGAGAATACATTTTTAATGCAGTGATCCCCAACCTTTTATAATTTATTGTAAGTTATTTGACTAGGCAGTGAAATGGCGTGTTATTGCTTTGAAAATTTTAATATTTGTTAATATAATGTGAAAGATACACAGATGACCTATCTGTTCAGTACGTTATGATCAATTTAAATTTTGTTGGTCGGGTCTCTGAGCAAGTGATGTCGCTATTATAAAATCGTGAAAATCAAATGATTGAAGAGAAGAAAAATAATTTAGGCATAAATCTTATTATAAATTTGAATTTTTATAGATTCTTTTTATAATTATAAAAAATTTATAGAAATCTTATAGAATCTTATAAATATAGCGTTCCTCTACAAAATCATCATTGTAGAAAGAAACAATTATAAAAATAGTATATTTAAATGGTCAAAGTATAAATTCTAAGGTATAAAAAATGTATTCCGGTACCGGGAATCGAACCCGGGCCTTCTGGGTGAGAGCCAGATATCCTAGCCACTAGACAATACCGGATGATGTTGTGGGAGCCGCAAATAGAGGGATATAAACTCAAGGTTGCTTTGTTACCTTCCTAACATATTTTACTACTGTATGTCAGACTCTGTTGTGTCTTCTTTTTGAACATTTATTTTGCATTTAAACATTATATTGTATTTTAACTAATACTGCACAAGAACATAATATTTTTAATTAGTGTATTTATATACATAAATTATATTATGCAGCTATGGTTTCTGTTCTTTATTTTATCAACCAAAACTTTAAAATGATAATTTTTTTCTGTATCCGATGTATCATAATTTTTTTTATCTGCTCACGGCAGAAAAATGAAGCGTTACTGAACTAATTTTAGGCGAGAAAGTAGCATTTCCCAGATCGGCAGGTAATTAGTCGTGAATGACTGCACTTTACCTGCCTAGGCTGGAAAGTAGCATTTCCCAGCCGCCCCTGCCTATGCTGGTAAAGAAAGTTAATAGATAATTATTTTAAACATGATTAGTTAATAATAAAAAGCCTATTGAATTTATTTAATAATTTATATAATGAATAATTACATTATTTAACTAATTAAAATTAAAATAAAACAGTTTGTAATGTAAATCTTTAATTAGAAATAAATTTTATTGATTATTTTAAAGGCAACACTTTTTGTCTTGCTTTTATTATCTCATCTCTTTTTGTCAAGTCATTTACTACTTTTATCATACGAACCCGTATACAGTTTAAAAGTTAGTTTATTCTATAGCGGTTCTATAGCGTTTTGTGATGACGTCGAAGATATAGACGAACTTTTCGAACATACCCCGTCGGATGTTTTGGAAATAGCTACAAATGCCAAAAAGAGCCTACTACCCGGCAAATCAGGAAGTAGGTATCTCAAACCATATGAAGTGTTCAAAGAATGGTGCTCAGAGAAAAAAGTTAAGAATGTAAGTGAAACGTTGTGTTAGCGTATTTAAAAGAACTGTCAAACACAAAATCTAGCGCTACTCTGTTGTCAACTTTCTCGATGATAAGATCTGTATTATCAGTCAAAGAAAATCTAAATATAAAACATTATACAAACGTAATAAGTTTTTTAAGAATGCTAGTTTTGATTTATTACTGTTCGCAGATAAAATATTGTGTGGAACGAGGCAGGAAAGGAAACATTACTGACTCGTATATTTGCCTTCCTCGGCTTTGAATTTGCCTTTCCCCGCCAATTAATTTCTCGACAAATTTTTGAGACAGACAATTTTATCATGATTTTTATCATAAAGTAAAAATTTTACATTTAGTGTTAGTGTCGACGTGTTTTTTTCTCCAGTACACCCTTAAGCAGCCTGTAAAAATGTTCTAGCCTCACTCTTTCATTGTATTGAGATCCGCTATACCTTCTCTAGGAATGTATCTCCATAATTCCCGTATTTAACAAATTGTTAAGATTTGTACTGTGCACCGTTTTATGCCCTGAGGTGTTAAAAATCCGTTGTGCATTCTATGCTAATTTTCATTATAATTTTGGTAAACTATTTCAGTTATTAGTTACTATTTTATTTAATTATTCAATTCATAAATATAATATACCCTACTTATTATTTTTATCTCATTCACTAATATTATTTGATCTTACAATAGTTAAATAAATTAATTCTTGACAACGAGATTATGCTACCGGTAGAGAATTATTTATTATTTATTGTTGTGTATAATGAAATAAAACAATGCAGTTTTATTACGCTATCAGTAGAAAATAATTTTATGCAGGTTATGTATAACGAAACAATTATGCATGTACACAATTATGCACGACACTTATCATAACAAAACCTATAATTATTATTGTTCGAGTTGTTTTACAAAACTGTTATTTTTTTCTTTGTATAAAACTGTTTTGTGTTTTAATCTGAACTACTGAACTGTTATCAAAAATTTTAATGTGTGACTATGTAAATGTAAAACAGAATAGATTGGAGAGGTTCTAGGTAGGTGGATATTTTTCATTTTTCTTAACGACATTCATAATTTTGACATGTGCGTACTTCAATCATTCCTTAAAAATCAAGAATAGAATTTAAAGGTATTAAAAAAGGATAAATGAAGTTTTCAACCATTTAAGTCCATATTAATTTTCAAACAAATTTAATCCGAATATTGCACTTATAAAATTCAAAGAATAGCTTAAATGTACGAAATCTAAGTACTTTGAATCGCAAGAAAAGTCAGACTTAGTGGCGTGTGATAATCCTTGTATATGTTCATACGAAATATGTTCTAAGAGATCAAAAGATAATAAGGCACAACATGTAGTTGTGCTGATAACTGTTCGACTTATCGTTACATTTATATTGTAACAGTGTATTAGGTTATAGTTTTTAGTTCACAATACCTCTTATGTGTGTGTGTGTGTGTTTATATATTATATATATATATATATATATATATATATATATATATATAATATATATATATATATATATATATATATATATATATATATATATATATATATATTCAGTTATATACTATAGTTAGGGAGCAAAATGAGTAAGTAATAATGAGAACGACCTCCTAATGAGGCCGACTTTGGACCCATAATGCAGTACGTTTACTCCTTATACTAAATTCGCGGATCATATTAGATAAGCTTGTTAAATACGGTTAAATTCATTGTAAGAACCATGCGGAGGGAATTCAGGCAGATTCGGTAGTACAAGAGAGATGGAATCTAGACCGATCCCTCGATACGCTGCATGCATTTTGTAATGCAATCTTATTTGTCGAAATAATAATTTTCTACGAATTATTATTTCACTTAAATAAAACCATTTTAACCAAATATCGTTTCAAATATTATTTTTTTAGTTTAACTTTATTATTGTGCAAAGAAATCAAAATTTAATAAATATATTTTTAACTTCCTTATAACCAAAGGGAACCTTCACAATAAAGGACGCGTTATTTTGGCGATTAGATATGACGTCATATGATTTTCTCTTTATAAAGCAATATACTATATTGTTTAAATAAATTGGTAAAACGATTTAATTTGTACTTTATGAGTAACACCGAAGAACAAATTTAAGAATTTAAAAAACGATTTTAAAGAATTAAAAAAAAAATTAAATCGTTTCAAATAGTAAATAAAAAAATAAACATTTTTCAAATACAACCATTTTATGTTGCACTCTAACATAACCATAAGCTGAATTTCGAAACAATAAGTACATATTCAGTCTTTCGGTAAATTTGATTGTTTGTGATGTCAATACACGTATTCAATAAAATTAGGAAATACATTAGGACAAAATGAAATAATAAAAAAAATATTTTATTTAATAACAACAATGTCAATAAAACATGAAACTAAACATACGTGTTCATGTTAAGACATTACATAAATAATAAATAAAACAGTTGGACACCTATTTTAAGTTTATTTTTCAAGTTTAGTTTTATCACAATATTACTCATATTTGTTTGTTGTTTGACACAAATAAATTTAACTTTTCACCTTGCTTGTTGTATATCTTTAAGTCAAAGCCGACGAGGCAGACTGCGGTCGGGAGATGTGTCAACAAGTCAACTAATTTCTATATCCTTCAGATAAGGAATATTTATGATTCATAAGTCAACTCGTTTCTTTAAGCGAATTTAATAACAATTCTCTAAATGAGGTCGTCGGTAAGAAAACAACAGTGCATCACAACCGCGTATGTCTTGGTTAGGAATTTATTAATTCCTCCTGGTTATATAATATTATATATTATATATATATATATATATATATATATATATATAATATATATATATATATAATATATATATATATATATAAATATATATTATATATATATATATATATATATATATATATATATATATATATATATAATATATATATATATATTATATATATATATATTATATATATATATATATATATATATATATATATATATATATATATATCAGCTATAATTGATTGCTTTAATTCCTATTGAAGTTCGTATATACTATATTTACTTTATTTTACTGACTAATTTGTGTAGCGGCTGTGAAGTAAAACTTTACATTCAGCGGACGTAAAGTCGTAAAGGACGGTAGTTTTATTGGTATGTATAGTATATTATATTGTAGATGGAATAACATATTATACTATTGGACTGTGAAATGATTTTTTTTCGTACCATAGCGACTACATTTACTTGTCATTCAAAAGTCATTCACAGTTATGTACTGTATGCTATCTTTCTGAGGTAAAGAGTAATAATAAAATTTACAAATTACTTTTGTTTACTGCTATTGTTGCTTTAAAAGTGTTTACTCTGGGTTAGTTGCTTCCAACTCAGTATCACTTAAACTACATAAAAAATCTTAAATAATACTTTCTATTAAATAAATGCAAATATGAAATTAATTCAAAATTAATATTGATCGCAAAGACTCAAGCAATAGATAACCGAAATAAAGACGTATTGTTCAAACAGTGTTGCTATTTTCCGGAACTATAGCTGCACTACAACAAGAAAGTGGTGTTTAGCGCTCCTCACGGAAAATTGAAGAACTCCCAACTCTGCAAAAAGAAATGTTTTTTTACAGTGGATACAAATTTTGCATTTTACGTTCTCTTCAACAAGGAATAATGTGAACCTAAACTCTCTAACTCAGAAAAAATTATAAAATCACTACTATTCTATCACTACGCTCATCATCCGTACTTCGGACTCGCTTCGCTTGTCCTCACAGTTACTACTATTAAAAACTGTTTAAATCAACACATATTAATGTTCTATTAAATTACTCACACATTATCATTGTAACTTTTCTTCTAAAGTATTTACCACAAATTTTCATAGTATTACAATTGTTTTATAACTATTGTTCAACCAATATTCTCCATTTAACAAAATGGAGAATCTAAAATAATTAAGATTGGTAAGTACTTCATTAAGAATTAAGATATAAAATTTCTAACACTTGATTAGCGAAATGATTCTACCTAACTAGAAAACATCATCAGCACATGTCTATAAAAAGATAAAATAAATAAAAAAATATTTCCTAAATTGGCAAATAAAAAAAAAAGTATTAAAATTAAACATAAGTTTAAAGATACATCTTAAATTTCTCTCCTAAAAAACAAACTATATTTATCTGATATTTCCTTTAAAACAATATCTCACACTAATATCATCTAAAATTAGATGACGAATTAGAATTATAAATACGATTAGAAAGTCAATGTTCTAAAACTAACAGTAAGATAAATTAAAGGAAATGTTATCAACATTAATAAAGTATATTATGAGATAGTTAAGCTTAATAGCAAGTTAATTTATAATATTAATATAATAAAAATCTATGATAATAAAAATTACACAAACTTAAGTTATTTTGAATGAATTTATATTTTTAATTAAATAATATATTCAAATAATAATTATCAAGTGATATATATATAAAAATGAAAACCATTATTTATAGCTAACTGTCAGTATATGAGAGAATTAGTGCAGATTAAGGTGTACTTTCGAGCTAATGATATTAATCCTTTCAGATTAAAGTAGTCAAAACTTCATTATAGCTTTTTAACAACAGAATGTGAGTTTGGTAAAATATTTATGAGTTCCTGAACTTTTATAAGTAAAGTAGGATTTAAACGGTTTAACAATATAGGACTTTCACTCCATGATTTTGAAATGGAAAAATTGGAAGTTTTCTTAATGACTAAGGAAAATGTGTTATTTTACGAAAAGTGGAATAACAAGAGATTACTTTATGTTTTGAAAAATAAATCAACTTAATTTATTTATTAACAGTTTAAAGCAAACGAAAATTAATAATAAAGGAACAGATTTTTCGAGTCATTTTTGCGGGTTAATGACGTCTTAAAAAAATATTTTCCGAGTAGCACAACTACAGCAGTAGACTCATTTTTCCGCACAATTTCAACTCTCTAGCATAAACACACTGGGCGCTACAATTATAACATACACACTTACACATGCAGACAGACAACTTTGAAAACCACTTAAGATGCATTAAAAACGCCTAAAACGGATAATTCCGGTTTCATCCCGGTTTCGAATTATTTGCAAACAAAACTTTTCTTATATACCTACGGTATAAATGAGGAAAAGTAAAAATACATGGATTAATGATATTAAATTCTGTGTAATTTAGAATTTCACCACATCTTTAAAATCAATAATTTGCATATGCACAATATTCAAAATATTGACTCATATCAAGATTTTATAATTCATATCCTCCAATAAAATTTAACAATGTTTAATTAGTTTTTATTAACATCCTTTTACGTAAGATACCAACCATTCTTTCGACATGGGTATTAGTTGAAAAGAATGTAATTTTTACTCTAAACGTATGGTGAATAATTGTACCGATTATTGACAGCGAAAGGATTATAGTATATTTTAGAATTCATGATCTTTAGATAATGATAGTTACTCTACAAATTCGCAGAATATATGATATATATTATTATATTATATATATATATATATATATATATATATATATATATATATATATATATATATATATATATATATATATATATATATATATATATATATATATATATATATATATATATATATCCTTGATCCGTGAGACCCTGTTTCAAAGGAACTTTGATATGAAGCAACAAAAATGAAAGCTAAAATAATTGTTTAGTTAGAAATAACTTTCCCTAACAGGTAAATAGAAACGAAGAAATATCACGAGGCTCAGAAGGGCTTAAATCTTGTTTCCCTTAAAGTGGAACGTAAATTTACAACTACATTTATCCGAAGTCCCATAATTTCATTTCAACGTACGTATTTACTAGAAATAAAAACATATTATTAGTAAAGGACATAAAAGCAGTATAGAAGTCAATTCATTTTTAAGATATTTTATTCTGTAGCATCAAGTATTTACAAACATAAATATATTTATTTCTTAAATATTCTCTTTACTAACAGGAAAAACTCCTCTGCAGGATTTTTTTTATTTTTTCCATTTTCTCTCAATTCCGTTTTTTAATTCCCTTTTAAAAACGGGGATTTTTCTAACTGAAGGAAACAAGGAAAAAGTGTCTAGTTGTAAAAAGTTTTATTTTTCTTAGATAAGCCCTTTAGGCTTTTAGAAAAATATCTGTAACTGACATACTGACTTAGTAAACTGTGAATTAAAATAAATGTTGCATTAATAAACTACATGAAAATAGAAAGAAATGTGAAAAATTTAAGAGATTAAAAGTAAAAATACGATGTCTTAAGTGACATCAGGGAAAATAATTTGTAGAAACATATAGTTTATTATGTTTATGTATGTATTTTTTAGTAGTGTAAGAAGGGAGCTTACTTTGTCTAGAACCCCTTAATAACTGATAATTACAGATTGCTGCAATGTGAAGTAGTATATAATAAACTAATAAGTCTCTTGCATAATAGACTGTTTAGTTCTCTACTCTCGAAAAGAGCCGACTTTCGAGCATTCTCGGCCCATCCTCGAGT
>JACMZG010001914.1:30878512-31096398 GCA_018340805.1 Microvelia longipes | reverse complement strand
GATCTTATTTTGAAAACATTTCATAATCTTTATCTAAAAAATAATGAGGTGAAGAAACAAAATCAAATAATGAAATTAAAATGTTAAGTCACCGACGATGATGTACGAAGTCGCACGATCTGACCCGAAGATATTGGGTTAACGTTATGAAAAAAATAAATGCAATAGAGTAATAAGATCTGATAGTAGAGTATTCGGTTAATTATGAGAATTGGGTTTAAAATAAAAGTATTAACGAAGGCTTATTGTTGTTATTTGAAGTGTTATGTCATAAGTATAGTATTTACGTGGTGATGATGTAATGTGTGATAAGATAGATTGACGTGATATGCTAATAGGTAAATTAAATATCTTCTTAAAGATATTGGTTAGTAGTATTATTGATTGTCACCACCGTAGTCAAGGTAACCTTTGACTCGGAGGCCTAGAGTTCGCATCCCAAATTAGGCTCTCATTTTATATAAAATTATACATAAAATAAAATGTTACTAACTTTAGGTGGTTGCGACTACTACCTGAGGTTGTTATTCCTGATGAGACGTTAGGCTTAAAACGAGCAGTAATTTGAGAGTGGTGACAGATCACCTTGGTAGTAGACCATGAAGTTCTTTTCTTAATTGTTTCTCTCGTCTCTTTTTGAAGTTCTCTTTCATGAAGTTCTCTTGCCTCTTTCATGAAGTTCTCTTGTCTCTTTTTGCTATCTCTCTATAAACAAACAAAAGATAGTGTTCTATTTACAGACTCATATGGTATTCTACACCAACCAAAGTTACTCGGGCTTGTATTCTACAAGCCCGTGGCCAGCCAAAATTTGTAGAGAGGGGGGGGGGGTACACATCAATCCTAAAGGGGACAATGTTTCGCACACCTTTAAGGTTTTTCCGCCGAAAACTACTTTGTCAAATGAATTGAAAGTTTTTTATGAGTCCAGGTGTAGTCATTTTGTGTCTAATCAACAGAGGAGCTATGAGTTTACTGCAAGTTTTCATAGCATTAACTGGAAGCAAAGTCCTCCTGTAAGATTAAACTTTACTAATACTTACTCCCTGCGATATTTTATGAACCTTATACTTAAACTTTATCAGGTTGGTTTTCATCCTAAGATATTTCGCAGACTCAAGTCTGAAAAAATTACTATCAATCGATGTAGTACTTTCAACGCCACTAATACTTTTACGGTCAAACAGAAGATACAGACAACAGAAGTATTTCCTTTTTTAGAACTTCCTTTTAATTTAGGAATGGAGAAAGTAATTAAGTACCCAGTTCAAACGCCTAAAAGTAATTTCATTAAATGATCTATTCGATGCATGATTCATCAAAATAATCATCAAACGAAAGATGATTGAACTTCTTTACAAAAATGATGTATCATCGGAGGAATATTGATTGGTTTTATATTACTTATACATTAGGCACTTTCACTTCGCCTTGTTAAGACGCCAAAATTATTCATTTTTCAATTACAACGTGGGACGCAAAGATGAATAACTAAATAATTACAGACCACGATATTTTTTAAAAGATAGTTAAAGCTTACGTTATTATTAAAATTATTCAATATTCATTTTGAAATTAGTATTATTGGCGGGAAATCATATTGTTGTTGCTCTTACAACAAGATGTGTTTATTTTCATTGTAAAATTGACGCGGAAACGGAAGTATGCAGATGATACTATATAGTTATTACGCAAATGTCTATGATTTCTTTTTTTAATTTTAATTAGATATCGAGTTAGGATTTTATTAAATTATATTTTAATTTATTTATTTTATTAATATTGTATATTGTTATTATATTTATTGTCTTACATATATTGTTGTGAATGAAAATGTGAGTTTGCTGTGAAAACATTAGGTAATAGTTAACGCATCTTCATAACTCAACCATTATTATTTGTATCTACTCCTTGCGTTATATGTTCGATGTACAGTCTCGTAACCTCCAACTGTAAATGCTATTTTTCTCCCTAGGAAGTGTAAGAAGTAGCAAATCGTATAAGCAAACCGAAGTCTGGTGGATTTTACCTCATATTATTCTCTTCAGCAGAGCTTCGGGAACCAAATTGTTATTAATCTTTTTCGGCAAGCATCAGGAGTATTGTTATAAATTTCTTTCGGCAAGCCTCGTGAGTATTTTTATTAATCTCTTTCGGCAAGCCTCAAGAGTATAGTTATTAATCTCTTTCGGCAAGTCTCGGGAGTATAGTTATTAATCTCTTTCGGCAACGGGATATAGTTATTAATCTCTTTCGGCAACCTCGGGATTATAGTTATTAATCTCTTTCGGCAAGCCTTGGGAGTATAGTTATTAATCTCTTTCGGCAAGCCTCGGGATTATAGTTATAATCTCTTTCGGCAGCTCTGGAATTATAGTTATTAATCTCCTTAGCCCGGATTATAGTTATTAATCTCTTTCGGCAGGGGTTGGGAGCTAATTAAATTTTCTATTTAATGTTATTATCCTATGGTATTAAAATAATACCATAATGATTAGTGATTTGGTTTTTAGATCCAGTTCTATCACGTAGGAAGGTGAAAAACTATCCAAGGGGAGGGTTAAAAAGTAATTTTAAATAAATTTTGAAAATAAATATTGTATTTTAATCTAAAAGAAGAAAGGAAATAAAGAAATGTTGATGTTTGCAACGACAATAAGGTTTGACATAGGAATAAGAAAAATGTTTAAAAAGGCCAGCCCTAAAGCGAAAATCCTGCTAGGAGAAAAGGGGGCAATTCAGAGCTTTGATTTACTGCGAAGGGGATTTCAGGCAGCCAAGCAAAATTTAAGAGCATGACTAAGTTTTCTAAGGTCGGGCCCCTGAGATAGGGTAGTTCGATAGTTTGGATTTGAATGGATTTTTGCCCCATCTTCCTTTTAGAAGGGTAAAAGGATTAAACTCTAGCGACCTTTCGGGCCATATTGAAAAGTTCAAAAGAAAAACTTCCAATATTTCGGATATCGAAAAAACTGGAGCTATTTTTGTTAAAAAATACCTTTTACGACCTTTCATTTTGGGGTTAAGCAGTTAAGCGAAACACATCCTTACTAAAAAGGATTATTCTATAGAAAATAACCGTCTATAGAAATGAGAAAAAGGATCAAATAGGCAGTCTGTATGAAAGAAAATGAGAGAGAGAAAGAAAATCAGGTTAATAATACACTAAAGTATAAAGATGACAAAAAGAGGTTACAAAGTTTAGCGTTAACACATAACCCTTTATCTCTTATCTTATGGGACAACAGAAATATAAAAAATGTTTTTGATAACCTCCTCACTTTTTAAACATATTCTAACGTTACTCTTAAGATAGGAAAATTTATTGTAGAATAAAACACGTTACTGAATTTTTAATTTTTAAAATTTAAGGTTAACCGAATATTTTTGGTGTCGTGACTGAGTGTGCTTGTGTGATTACATGTATCCTACTGAGTGTGATGTGATTACATGGTAACCTTCTGAGTGTGCTGTATGATTACATGAACTTACTGAGTGTGTTTGTGTGATTACATGTAACCTCACTGAGGTTTTGTGTGATTACAGCATGTAACCTTACTGAGTGTGCTTGTGTGATTACATGAACCTTACTGAGTGTGCTTGTGTGATTACATGTACCTGAGAGTGTGTTTGGTGTGATTACATGTAGCCTTGCTTGTGTGAATTACATGTAACCTTACTGAGTGTGCTTGTGTGATTGACAAATGTGTGATGTACATGTAACCTTATTGAGTGTGCTTGTGTGATTACATGTAACCTTACTTTTCGTCACCTTCTACTGTAGGTGAGTAGGAAAAATATTGAGTTCACTATAGTTATTAGAATTATCTGTTTCAGTAGGTTTTCAGAAGCTCTTCGTGGTTTTCATGATATCTGACAGTGTTACTGTCAGAATTACTCCTATGTTTTTATATATAAATGGGTGAATGCTATCAGACCTCACTGTCGGTAAAAATCGCAAGTTCCGATTATTTAAAAATCTAGAGTACTTCTTACTCTTACTTCTTCCCAAGTCCACGTTTCGTATCTGTTTGTGTCCATGTATCAGTATGTTTCGTCCAGGTATCTGGCAAGTGCAAGTACTGCACCATACTAAGTTTTAATTATTAAACTTAAGGTGGTTAAAAGATCATTTTTTGATATTAAGAAAGATATTATCCTGTGTTCTATAGGTGTCAGCATCAAGTCTTACTTGATCTCTAGTAGTGTACATACGCTCTTAATTTGAAAGACAATATTGGTAAGCAGTACCGCAAAGAGTATCAAACATTTTTTAAAATTTTGTTTGATGACACTGGACATAGAACATATGTCCACAAATTAAGTAATAAAACTCCTTGAATTCATAATGGTTTTAGATGACTTAACTTTTATATCATTTTATGGGTGAAAAGAGTAATGAATTGAGTATGAATGATACTAAATTCATACCATTTAATGGGGTACGGATGATCAAACCATTTTATGGGTTGATCATTTCATGGATAGAACGCTCAGCTCTTCTTCTAAAAAGAAACAACTCCTATCGTATTATTGGTGTAAGGGCCCAACTCCATTATCCTAATATGAATTTAAGACGCTCCGACATCCTGATGGTAGTATGGTACGGTTCTTGTCCTTATACCGCTGCGGGGTATCCGTTCTCTCTGTAAACAAAATTGTGGGACGAATTGTTAATTGTTTTTGTAAACTTAAAAATCGGATATATAATGTTTTTTTTCGCTTTATATAATAATACTTATATAAAATAATCCGGTAAATTCTCTAGTTCTTCTGACGAGTAGATTTTTTATGATTTTACTATAGAGAAATGATGAGCTTATAATAACCAGTTAACTCTTTAGACCATAATGACGCTTTAAAGGAGCGGCAAATATACGTAGGCTCAGTACGGTATCGTATTGGAACGAATCCAACTCAGTCCATTATATTGTGTTTTATGAAGGTTAAAATTCTTGTCGAGGTCTTTGAAAACCTAAGCAAGAAAATTGATCAGTACTTGCCAAAGCAATAAGTTGGGTGCTGGAGCCAAAACTTACATAAAGACACTTAAGTGTCATTATTAATTATAGAAACCGAAAAACAATATGTTGTATTAAACAAAAGGACGGTAGCTTTAGTTGAGTTAAGTGACGAATAAAGACCCAATCCTACGCCATCGATTGAAAAAAATATGGTCATAACCATATTTGGGTTTGTCGCTTTAGGCTATGAAATATGGATAGTTTAGATGACTTATGCTAATAATACGCACCCAACAGATCCATCAGAGACAAGACTAACCAACTATGATTTGACTAAAACTAATTAATATTTAGATTAAAAACTAAAAATACTATCATTTAACTAAAAATAAGACACTTAGGAAAATATTGATTTTAGGGGAAAAAAAGAGACTGGTGATTTTGTCGCTTCTCGCCCTTTAGCTCTCTCCTTCACTCTCCCGCAATCATTGTTCTGAAAATAAAGTAATAATTTTAATTTCTTTCAGTAGGTTATAGGAACTTTCTTAGTATCATAAAGGAATAAAAGCAAACATTTTATAATTAGGAAACTTTAAATGAAAAAAATAAACTAAGGAAAAATTCAATTATAATAAGATTATTTTTTCTTAGTATTATTTTATAATAATGTAAAAAGTTCTTTTAAAAAAATAAACTCAACAAAATTAAACAACTTATCTAAGAAAAAGTTCAGTTAAAAAAATACTTCATTTCAAAGTTGTCCCTAAATTTGATTTAAAAATAAGAACAAATTAGTACTACAATATTTTGTGCAATTACATCATGCTTGAAAACTTTTTAAATTTTATGATTTAAAGTTCTAAATTTCAGCCTTTCCTCTTTATTTTGAGTTTGTTTTAAAAAGATTTTTATTTATTTTTCTTTTCTTTTTTGTTTGTTCTAGAGCGTATCTACTTGGTTTTTTTTAATTGGGTTTTAAGGTTTTTTCAGGTTTAGAATTGTTTTGCGGTTGTTTAACTTTCAAGCTTTTGCTTAATTTAATTTTTATTTTATTTTATTAGTGTTAGAGGTAAAATTAAGGGTTTTTGTGTTTTTTAATACTTAATACCCCCAAGTTCTACTTCTTTCCCTTAATAGACATCCATCATTTTTAATGTTTTATTTATTTTTATTCCTTATGGTGTGTAAAAAAATGAATAAATGAGCATTGTAGCAATTAAAAAATAATCTATATACAATTTGGTCTCTTTAAGCCAATTATATTTAATCTAACACTGATTTTTATTTTATTTTTATATCGTTCTAATTATATTATTGATTTGTTGTCACGGTTATTTAAGAGAAAATATTGATGATTGTGCTATGGTTATTTATATATATATATTATATATATATATATATATATATATTATATATATATATATATATATACTATATATATATAATATATATATATTATATATATATATATATATATATATATATATATATATATATATACTATATATATAATTTGTTATAAGTATAATATTATTTGCATTTAGGTCATAGTACATTTTAGTCCTTTAGTATAATTATTGTTTATTTTAAATATAAAGTACCTCAGATTTGTATATGTCAATAATTAGCCTGAACTCCTATAATTTTAAACTAATTTTGTTATTGTTTTAAAAAATACGGAATAATCTGTTGAAAATTCTAAAATATTATTGTTTTTTCTGCTGATTTATAGGTATGCAACTGTCTATAAACTTACAAACTTTGGGATGGAACACTTAGAGACACGCACTTAAAGAATTACTTAGGTCTTAGCTTTTATAAGTTTACTTTATATGTTACTATCAATTTTCTTAAACTTAACTTCCATCCCCGTATAAATAAATAATTTACTGTAGTCAACTTGCTTTTAATGCTTCTAATTTATTTAGTTTTAATACGTTTATTTACTTCATTAGGTTTTATGTATTACTTTTGTTGTTTAGCTTTATTATTTTTATATATTTTAATAATATTTTGTTTTTGTTTCTAATTGCAACATTGGTTCGCTGAATCAGTATAAAATTAGACAAGCAAGTTTTTCTTATAAATTTTTAAAGAGCTGCATGCAACTCTGGTTGTCTTAATAAGTTAACTGAATTTAGTTTACTTTAATAATTTTATGTTAAGTTCCAGTTATTTCTTTTAGCTATATTTTTACTGTTCATTACACATTAATTGCAAAATATATATTTTTTTAATTAAATCTTTATATGGTTAAACCTTTAAAAGTTGTAACTGGTTACACTACTTTTTTCTCTCTGATCTAAATTCAGTATTATTTTATCTTGCAACATTAATTTCTAACTTTATATATATATATATAATATATATATATATATATATATATATATATATTATATTAATATTTATATAAATAAATTTAATAAGCTAATAAATAAGAAAAAAATAAGTAAAAACGTTAGTCCAACTTACTTTGACTTGTCCTTAATACTGACTTTTCTAGATTTTGTAAATTAAATCCTCTGTAAGACGTTTAAGTTCAAGTATTGGTATAATAAAAAAATAAACAAAACTAACCTTGATTTCTTCTACACACCTGAACTTGGCACGCACCTATTTATTTTTTTGCACTCATTTAGTGCATTTCTTCTTAAATCCTTTTATAATTTTTTTTACTTTTTACCTCTAATCATACTAGTTTTATGTGTGTTTCAATTTTCACAAAAATTGATGTTTAAAAAAAATATATAAAATAGGAATAATTATATATATATATATATATATATTATATATATATATATATATATATATATATATATATATATTTAAATTGATCATACTTAATTTTTTACCTAATAGTTTGTAAATTTATGGTAATAAATTGTTTAAGTTAAATTATACATTTCAAATTGAATTACTGGTAAATAATTATCGCTTTTGCTTAAAATGATGTCATGTTGATGAATAACTAATGGCTTAATTTTCATGAATAAAATTTTCTCCATCTGATCAAGTAAATACTTGATTTGATAAGTGCAGTGATGAGAACCAATCGAGTAAAGTAATTTATTGATCTATTGCAAAATGTTTTAAATGTAAATTTTATTTATTTTTCAACTTATTAACGTTAAGTTTGTTCATTGCTTTTTGTCCAATCTCTAATTGTATCAACCATTTTCTTTATTATTATTTAGTTAGTTAATTAATTGTATTTTTTTTGTTTCAGGTAAATATAAATATGTTCATCGCAATCTATTTTATTAAATAAAGGTATTATTTAAATTTCATTTATTTAATCATATATTTCATATCACTTAATATCATACATTTTTTTTTTAAAAAAGAAATTATTCTTAGATTTTTAACCTTTTACTGTATAAATTTATTTTATTTTACTTATTTATCTTTTTTCATCTTAAAATTAATACTTATTAATTTAGTTCCTTTAATTTTTAAAGGAACATTACATTACATTACATTACATTAAAAAGTAATGTATTTTATTAATGTGAAGCGAACCGCAAACCATATTTTAGTTAAGTGATAAGTTTTTATGAAACTTGGTCTTCTTTTTGAAAACATCTGTTCGTTTTAAAGCAAATGTTAAGTTGGGATATTACTAACTAAGTAGGGACTTCGCTTAAAATACATTTTCTTAAATCTTGTATGTCATTCGATACTAAAAAGTGTTAATAATTTTTTTAGAGGTATTTTGTAAGATGGCAAGAATATAAAATAGCTTTATCACGATAAGTTAATCTTTTATACAAATATTAATTATGCTTATTGTAATTTATTACAAAATTTAGTAGTTTATTTTTTAGGTTTTTGGGTTTTAAAGAGGCACACTTGTATGCCTTAGTCAACACCTGTTAGGTTACCACCTGCCCTTTAGGCTTTCCTATAACACAGGAAGGGCCTATTCATCCTTACCTTAAGGTATAATTAACCCTTATATCCTCAGACTTCTTTATTTTCTAAAATAAGGGTTTTTCCTGTTTTTTATATCCATTTTATTCAAGAAGGTATCAAACTTGACTCTTAAGTTTTTGTTTTAAGTCGCTTTGAGTAAAGTTTAAGTCTTGAATAATTGAAATCTAGTTTTATCCTTTACACCTGATGAAGATGTTCCTGAAATGCTAACAAAACGTTTAAAACCTTTTGTTACAATTTCTCAACGTTTCTTATTAATTATTTTATTTTTTTTTATTTTAAAGAATATTTGATTTGATTTTGATCTTCTTTAACTTTTTAAACCTTACTACCAATTGAGGTTTTTTTTATATTCTATATAAACGTATATATTTATTGGAGATTAATGTATAATATATACTTTCGGCTTACGCCGTTCGTGGTTAACTTCGGAACATTAAAAGTAGAACAATTAAAATCAAAATAAATAGTTATAAGATTATGTATCATCTTAACAACGCAAAAACAACTGCAAAGCCTTAAAACAACTAACAAATGCTTATTCTTACTTTATTTTAAACTTCTAGATTATATATGTATGTATATTATATATATATATATATATATATTATATATATATATATTATATATATATATATATATATATATATATATATATATATATATATATATTATATATATATATATTATATATATATATATATATATATATATATATATATATTATATATATATATATATATATATATATATATTACAGTTCATACACCTCACTCAACTCGGGTAATCGGTCTCGGTAGAAGAAATTATTACTTAGCCAACGTTTCGGCGACTATAATGTAGCCATCATTCAGGGCAAAAGTAAAGCTAAATTAAAGACTAGATTCACATAATATATCAAAGTATAAAATTAATTAAATGAGCAAAAGATATAGAAAAAACTACTACATGACAGTGTAAAAAAGTGATATATATATATATATGACTCTGCCAAAGTGGTAAATATACATATAAGTGTTAACCATCACCAATTCATAAAAACCGAGTATAAACATATTAAGTGTCATTTCCACGACCCCCGTAAGATCGTAAAATATTAGATATGTCATAGATATTCCTTTTTAACTCACCTTGATATATTTAGTTAAATATTTCATCGAGTTTTTTTCTTTTTTGTCGTCAAATGAACTCCTAATAATAGCAGTACTGTGATCATTAAAACTATTATTACAGAACATGGAATATTATTGGTACTTAGGTAAAATTTATATTAT
This sequence comes from Microvelia longipes, assembly GCA_018340805.1. Lineage (NCBI taxonomy): Eukaryota > Metazoa > Arthropoda > Insecta > Hemiptera > Veliidae > Microvelia > Microvelia longipes. The sequence continues at coordinate 31,086,227 of JACMZG010001914.1, read as the reverse complement.
TATTACTATTACGACACAAAACAAGTCAATAAGCTTATTATATGATCTATTTCTATTATTTGGTTAGTTTTTTAATATTTTTTACTTGAATTGATAAATATTAAAACAATACTTAATATGCTACAATTTGAATGTATAAAATTCTGAAATGTTTGTTTTACAAATTAAATGAAACTGAGTTTTGAATTTCGAGAGAATTTTTATTTAGCTTTATTATTGCAAGTTTCCTAAAATTGTTTTGTTGAATTTTTAGTCTTTTTTATTTTTTTATTATTAACTTTATGATAATAGTTAATGTTTTATAATTTTTATATTAATTGTTAACTATTATGCAAATGAAATAGAATTTTAATATCAATCAATTTTTCTAAACCTTAAATGTACACTACTAGCATATATAAAATCATATAGAGCAGTAAATATAGTATATATGGCATTATTTAGCTTTTATTTCCCAAGTATGTCAAACATTTTTATGAAAAATTTTGCTGAAGTACCCTTCATAAAATTTCATATTTTGAATAAGAATACCTTATAAGTGTCTTTTAATTGAAAATTCGCTAAAAGGAATTCTCATCTCTTTTCGAGACACTGTATCCCTTTTAAAATTCATATTACATCTCACCGTAAAAAAGCATTATTATTTTTTGACGTGCTTAGTAATAATTATATTATAGCATAAATATACTAAAATTTAAATAATTGTTGTATACAATATTTTCTTATCAAAAAACAATATCAATTATAATATAGAATAAATCTGAAAACACGCTATTCGTGCTTTATGAAGCTTTAAGTTTAGCAATGTATTTTTTCTCTCATTTTCCATTATATTGCTTGTTTTCTCAATTTTTTCCCGGATTTTAATATAAAAATGTTGCAAATAATTTATTGAGGTTTCCTTAGACTAGAGTTAAAAGATCGTGTGTTCACGCTATTTTTTTTAAGCTGTCAATTTTTCTTTTGTATTTTATTCTGGGCGTAAAAGTTATTTAGGTAAATTTGCAAAATAAAGGAAGGAATAGGGTGTGGTTAATTTTACCCATTTTTCAAAATAATTTTCTTATAATAAATAAAAAATTACTTTTAAACGTTTTTCATTTACGTATCATATTACAAAGTAAGATTAAATTTTAAAATTTACAAATAAATGTTAAAATATATATTGAAGAAAATAGATTTATGTTTTGCAAATTTATTATTTGGAAAAAAAATCAAAACACAATTTTACTGTTTTATGTTGAATATATTTATTTACTCAAATAAATTATAATTTTTATAGAATATAAATTAAATATTGTTTAAAAAGTAAATAAATTTCATATTTTTTTAATGTTATCCAGGTATCTATACATAAAGTTTTATATTCTTGGTTTTATAAAAGTTACTTAATAAATGTTTAAATTTTATTTTTTCATTGAATAATAGATTGTTTAATATTTTTATACATTTTAAACTGTAACAAACTGTTAAGTATTTTTAGCCTTACCAATTTTTCCCATTTATTGACTTAATTTAAAGGTTATAAATAGTGTATTTTATCTTAGCTTCGTATAGGAATTTGTCATACGATTTTTCAATTTGTTTACTTGATTTAAAGATTATAAATAGTATATATTATCTTTCTTTTTATAGAAATTTTTTAGATTTTTTTTACTCAATTTGAAGATTATAAATACTATATATTATGGTTGCTTTATCTAGAAATATAATACAAATAAATTGATAAATTTAAAAATGAAAATAATTTAAATAGTAAATATTATAATTTTCTTGAACAAAATAATGATTTTTGTTTCATATTCTAACTGATGTTATGAAATTGCCAATAACAATATTAACACATGGAATAGAATCACGTGACACATTAAACAAAATATAGACATAGACATCCATGATATTTTACCCTTGATATACCAATGTATTGGACAATTTACCAAAAACTTTGTTGGTCATTTAGAACCAACAAAAAAAAAACAAGTTTGTACTTTATTATAAAATGAAAACCTGACCAATATGTTGGAGTAGACCAATGTGTATTTGAGTGGAAAAAGTGAATCGTTTTTACTTCATGTTGATAAAGTTTTATAAACTTCTAAATTGGTTGGGATAAAGTTGTTTGTTTGAGGAAAAATTTCATGCCGGGGAAATCTAAACGATTCGTTTGCTTTATTTGGAAGTTTTGTTAAATGTCAAACACAAATGTAAAACGGTACTTGCGATTAATTTAGTATTTGTTGGGATCGATAATTCGTTACTTCTCTAATGTTAAAGGTGTTTTTTTAATAGCGCTGACTATTATTAAATCTAAAGTTGTGGGTTGGAAAAACTCAAAAAGTTAAATTTGAAATGCTGATTTTTATCATTCGCTAACATTTTAGCATTCTAATTGTTCTTTTGTTAATTTTATTGTTAAATACCACTCTATATAAGTTTTGTTTCCTCTAAAACTAAAATGAAGTTAAGGATAAATAATTCCTATTTAAAGTAATCTAATAATAGATAAATAAATAGTCTCTCCACTAAATATATTAGTATATTTACTCGAGAGTTAATTTCCTGTCGCATTCAGACATTATTTGTCGATGAAAAGCCAAGAAAATTCCACATACTTAAATGAGTAAAAACAAGAAAACATATTTCCTCCTCAAAAGCTTGAATATATAAAAACAAGAAATATATTTTTTTTTAAATATACTTATACTAATAAATGTTTTTCTTATTTTTACTTATTTTATGTCTTTAAATTTTCTTGGCTTTTTATAGACTGAGGATGGCCAGAACTCTTAAGTTAATTTATTATAATTATTCTAATTAGTGGAGAGACTGTTTATTTATCTTAGATAAAGTTTCATAACATAAAACAAAACTTTTTTATGCTTGGTTTGTGGATGAGAAAATGTAATACAGTAGCCATACAATCACGACAGACTTTAACTAAAATAGTTCACTTATTCTTTCAGCTAGGGCTTGAAACAAAGAACTACTAAATTTATTTATCATCAATCCATCTATTGACCAATCACTCTATGAATCACGACAGATTTTAACTAAAATAGTTCACTTCTTCTATAAGTTAGGGCGAGAACCCAAGAATTTAAATTAACATATCATTAATCTATCTAATGATCAATCAATCTGTTAATCGCGACAAACTTTAACTAAAATAGTTTACTCCTTCTTTCAGTTAGGGCGAGAAACCAAGAACTGCTGAATTAATTTATCATCAGTCCATCTATTGACCTATCAATCTATCATGAAATGCTTTAACTAAAATAATTCACTCCTTTTTACAGTTCCGGCGAAAAACCAAGAACTGCTAAATTAATTTATCATCAATCCATCTATTGATCAATCAATCTATCACGACAACTACTAAATCGGTTTATCGGCATATTATTAGTTTCATGACCTGTTTTCGTTAATTTTGTTATTATTTCTTTTTCGTATTACGAAAGATTTTTCGGTATCTCACAACTTACAAAATTGATTCGTTGCAACCAATAAATAACAGAATTAAGTTGTGAATAGCTGAATTAATATTACTAAAGCAGGACCTCTGTACAATATCGACTGGTTTTGCGTTAGATTGAACCCAGTATTAAAGTTTCACTTCCAATTTATATCAGCTATGAATATTTAAAGCTATAATGCAGTATGCCCCTCAGTAGTGTTAGTTAATCAAATATTTGTACGAAAACCTTGAAACATATTTTCTGATGACGCTGCGTCTCGAAATATTGGTAAAAATACAATTATTGTAATCTAATACCTTACTTGCGTTCGTTTGTTTGATTTTATTTTTGCTTATTTTTAATAGTTAATTTAAATACTATGTTAACCAGGAAATTAATTTTTAATAAAGATATTTATTAAGCTGTTACAAACGTTTAGTCTGTAAATTTTTTAAAAATATGGTTTTTAGGTCTGCAGTCTGTAATTAATTGTGTCATTAATCTATCATTAATCATATCAGGAAATTAATTTTTAAATATGGAATTAGGTTAAATTTTAAAATTTTAGGAAGCTCTAGTCTTTAACTAAGATGATATTGGTTACACGCGACTTAAATCTTTATTAATAAACAAATAAAAGTTAAGATAAACAAATAAAAGTTAAGATAAACAAATAAAACTGAAGTAAATAAATTAAAATAACATAATAGAACTAAGTCTAAGTTTAGTGTGTAGAATAATAAATCATACACTATGTCTATGTACAAAAGTTAAGTCTACGTTTAGTATGTAGAATAGTAAATCATACACAATGTCTATATGCAAAAGTTAAGTCTACGTTTAGTATGTAGAATAGGAAATCATATCTACACAAGTGTATACGTACACAGCTATATTTATCTATATGAGTGTAATATTGTCTATAATATTGACATAGCTTAACTTTAAGAAAATAATAAATAATAAACATTTTTTTCCAAAAAGAATAAAGGTAAATAGTATAAAGTATAAAATGTAAGAATTATTTTTAAAATTATAAACTAGAGGAAGTGACAAAAATACAATTGGAGAAATCTTATAAAAATATCTTCTTTCATTTCATTTTTTAAAGAACTCACAAGAAACTATTTTTGAAAAACTAAACTATCTGATTTTCTGAAACTGATGCAGCTGTCTTAATTTTTTTCTTTCTAATAGAAGCTATGATCATTATTAATATTTTAAAAAATGAATTTGTCAGATTTTTGAACAAATTAGGAAAATGTAATCTGATTAAAGAAATAAACAGGTTTTGAATAGACTCAGATGATTTTGTCTTGATAAATATTTATTTGATTTTTTTTATATCAATGGATACTTTTATTTTGAGACAACTTTAATTTTGAATGAATTTTAGTATAAATAATTTCATCCCAAAACGTTTGATGTTAATCTGTAAAATTTGACGCTTAATTTGTTTTATAGTATTTCGGATTCTTTATGTTTAGAAAATCGATTTAAGCGTTAAGCTTGGGATATTAAAAATTAAAATCAAAAGAATTTGATATGAATTAAAATTTGTTTTCTTATTTATTTGCTTTATGAATGAATGCTTGAGAAAAACAAGGTGCCGATTATAGAATTAAGCTTTCCTATATTTATCCATTCTATATGCGATAATCATGGATTTACGTAGTACCTGACTTCGCACAGGTTCGGAACCACCGGATATTATCACTGGCATGAAAATCTTAGAGGCTCTGACCGGTATCAAACCTAGAATGTGGTTCGATTAAAGTATTTACTTTAATATCAGGCTACACTGCGATCAAGTAGCAAATTACGTTAATGTTTCATATAAGCTTTTAAGAGTAAAAATAAATAAATAATCGACAACGATTTGACAGACGATTTGACGATTTATATTAATGTATTGGCTTGATTTATATGTAATTATTAAGTTCTTTTATTGGAAACAAATTATTGAAAGTTTTCATAGTGTTCTTGTCTGTGTGTGTGTGTTAAATTAGTATTTGTGTCTGCAGGGAATAATAAAACAAATAGCATTTGTGGTTTTATTTGACACAACTTAACCGTGAAACATTTTCTAATTTTAACCTGAATTCATTTATTTATGTAAATAAACTTCATTTAGGTTTTGTCTCTTAAGTAGATTTTATGTAGAAATTTTATTTTTCCTAGATTAAAAGGATTAACAATTGTATCTAATTTTAACATGCTACGTTTTGATCGAGTTTAAAACATTATTTATTCAGTTTAACATTTTCCATGTTATTTTAATTTAATGCTCGGCAAAATAAACGTGAAAGGTCAGATCTTTCGTTCATTATATTTTGTACTGGAATTATTTTAAAAAACAAAGATTTTAAGCTATTGCTTAAAGAGGGTTAGCGAGAAGATGATTGTATTAAGCGTAAGCTATTTGCTTACTCTCAAGCACTGTGGGCATTTATTAAGCGCGGAAACATGATACATAGAATAATATAATATGTAAGAAAACAATAGAAATAAGTAAAGCTTGCTAAGGGTAAGCTTTACTCTTTACTTAAATCCAAAATGATTGTAAAATGAGCTTTGGATAAATAGGGAGGAATAAATTATGTCCCTCTACTTAATATATATTTATTGGCAGAGCCGACTTTCAAACTTAACAGTTCATCATCAGTTCCTACCAACAAAGAACAAAACGAAATAAGCAAAAGTTGCAAAACAAAATAAAGAAAAGTTGCAAAACAAAATGAACAAAAGTTGTAAAACGAAATGAACAAAAGTTGTAAAACGAAATGAACAAAAGCTGCATAACAAAATAAACAAAAGTTGCAAAACAAAATGAACAAAAGATGCAAAATGAAATAAGCAGAATTTGCAAAACGAAGTAAATAAAAATTGCAAAAAAAATTGAATGTATTATAGTATATGTAACGATTTTTATCATATGGTTTTTGACTGTTAATTAGCGTAAATTTTGATGACTAATACATTCCCAAAATTATTATCCGAGAATAAATCAATCGTGTTGAAATTTCGTACCAAATTACTACTTCGTAATAGTAACAGATTTACGTATAGTTTCACACTAACATTTTCAGTCTAGTCACGTGTGGTTAACAAATATAGGAGTCGGATTAACTCAAGATGGAAAAACTATTGGAACTTGTTCAAAATACTAACAAACAAGACCTAGCATAACAATGATGAGTCTGTACACATTACCTATATAAACTCCTAATGTTAACCTACCTCTGAGTTATATATATATATATATATATATATATATATATATATATATATATATATATATTTAAACTTTGTGCATACATCATATTGTTCTAGTTTATTTTTTTTTCGAGCTGAGTTAATTTAGTATGTATTAAAAAATAAAGAGAAAAGAGTGAAATTGTATTTTAACTTTGTTTCTATGCAGTGGTATGTTGTTTCTAGGTCAGTGTGTTTCAATATTTAATGTTCACTCTTTGTCCTTATTGTGAGTAAATCAAGCCATATTGCAACAATTCTAGCATATTATTGTATCCCTCCTTTCTTGGTTTTATTTATTCAATTTCAGTAAATTTAGCCAGTTGGCTTTGCTCTATAATAGAATTTCATCCTGCAACTACCATCTAGAGCTCTATTTGTTTAATTTAACCATTACTTTAACTCTTATGTTTTATTTCAGAAATGTATATATCTTGGTGTTATGCATACATACATACATACATACATATATATATATATATATATATATATATATATATATTATATATATATATATATATATATATATATATATTAAAACAGTCTCTAGACGTTTTCCTTTGTCCTACACAATAACTTTGATGGTATGAATTGAAAAAACTTGGCGTATAGCTTTATCTAATGGAGACCTACAGATTTGTCTATAAATAAAGGGTCGGTATCAATAGCTTTTGGCATGTTAAATCAAATGGGACCAATTTAGGCTTAATCGGATCATTCTAAGCGGCTGGAAATTCATTTTTAGATATTTACTGATGACGTAATTATTCCAAAATGGCCTTTTACCAAAATGGTAAAAAAGGAGTGTCGTTTTTTATAATTATAGTTGTGCTAAATTGTTGCAAAGTGATTCTAAGGCGAATGAACAATGTTCGTTCGCATTAGAAGTGTGCGCTTTATAAGTGTGATTTAGGCTTAAGCGGTGTCTTTTATAAATGACATAAACCAATAACATTGTTGGTACAATGTTATTGGCCACTAGTTATTAGTACAAACTAAAGGCCCTATTAGTTCCATCTAAGCTGTAAAACTAAGTATTTAACTATTTTTATTATATATATTTTGTTTAAAAATAAATGTGTTATATTTAAAAATACAGTTTTAAGTCCTTATGTAAATACATTTTCCCTTTTTGCTTAGGACGATCTAGAGGGTTTGATTAAAGAAACTCTGAGGCCCTTAGAGGAACCCTGTAATTTAATTTTCTATCCTAAAGGGCACCCTGAGAATAAGGAGAATATTCTAGATTTTCTTACCAAGAAATTTTCTATTACATTATGTATTCTTCATGTATGCGTTACAACACAGTTTCGTAGATGTGTATGATTACATTTTTTTTGAGTTGTGGTATATTAATATTTATTAATTATTTCGAAATGTCTTAGTAGTTGTTTATATCATTTGATACTACTGAGTTTTGCAAAACATGAATAGTTGACACAATATAATTGTGCGAGGGACACCTAGGAAATGTAACAAGCAAAATGCAATGCTACATCTGGGAACTGTTCCATCAATCGACATTCGTCATCATTGATAGCTCGACATAATGTCATGTCCCACTCTGTTTCGTTACGTGTAACTCATCAGGGCGCCGACATAGCTTGAACTCACTCTGACCTTCAATTAATTCCGAAGAATATAATGTGAAGTTCTTACCTGAGATAAGCGATGCTCTCTTATCGCCATCATGCACGGCAAGCAAAACATATATCATTTTATTCTCCCGAGTTTTGTAAAACATGAATATTTGACACAATATAATTGTGCGAGAGACACCTAGGAAATGTAACTAAAAATGCAATGCTACATCTGGGAACTGCAACATACAGAATTAATTAAAGGTCAGAGAGAGTTCAGAATCTGTCGGCGCTCTGATGGGTTAGACGTAACGAAACAGAGTGGGACATGACATTATGTCGACCCATTAATGATGACAAATGTCGAATGATGGAACAGTTCCCAGATGTAGCATTACATTTTGCTTGTTACATTTCCTAGGTGTCTCTCGCACAGTTATATTGTGTTAGTAGTTATTGCTTAGGTTAGGAAGGATTCTTAATCATGTTTACCGAAGCATATTTGTAAATTTTATTTCTTTGGTGCAGCCAAGAATATAATTATATATATATATATATATATATATATATATATATATATATATATATATATATATATATATATATATATATAATATATACATATATACACACACACACACACACACACACACACACACACACAATGGGTGGGTGTGTGTGTGGTGCCTAGTTTGTTAAGATGATTTATTAGTGGGTTTTATTCGAAATAATTGTGTTTCAAATATAACGGAATTAGCAGTGAATTATAGGTCATCACTGCTGTGTTACAAAGTGTGTCACTGATTGAAATAATACATTAAAGTAGAACGGGCCAGTCAATAATCAATATAAACATGTCAAAATTATTATTTCGTGATTCTATAGTTTAGGGTTGTTTGATTTTCTTTTGTATTAATTATGCAAAGACTTTTGCATAATTGAAAATATAGCGTTTGGTTGATTTCTTACAAAAATAACATTAACTTAACATCGATAAATAACTGCGATATTTTGTGCTATCAGCTATGGGAAAACTTATCATTTTTTAGATTTTCAATTAGAAAGCAAATTCTGATAATGGCTATTTTGATTGATATAAAAATTCTATTTTTTAAATTTTTTTTGTAACTTGTAAAATTATAATATAATATGAAAATTTTAATCGTTGATAAAAATGTAGTGGTTTTTAAAAATTAAACTTAGCTGGCTTTTTGAGAAATAATCAATCATATTACTTTACGGAAACTAACTTTTAAAAAATAATAAATCCTTGAGTCACGTTTATAAAATTTGGTACCTACTGCGTGAATTTTTCTAAGATTACTTCTTTTGGGAGACTTACTAACGAATAATTTTTTATCCTTAAATCCTAGCTTCAAGATAATGTCCATAGACATTGCTGTAATTCGTAATCCTTATAATTTTAAGGCTGGTTTACTGTGAAAGGTTTCAGATTTGAATAAAAAAATGTATCTTAATATAGCCTTAATATTTAAAGTTTCTGTTAACTGTTAGATAAAGAATCATTATAATAAAAATGGATTAATTACGAAGAATACAGTAGTAAGTGGATAGTAAAGAAAACAAATATATACATGTATAATACATACATGTTGCAATCTTTAATATGGTTTACTATTAAAAATTACTATACGATACAAACATATGATAAACATTTAATACAGTAATTTAAATCATATGACATTATTATAAGAAATCTAATGCAGATAGAATGGAATAAATTAGCAAGAATAGAATACATTATAACTGTATTGTGATAGTTTTATGCATTAATATGCAATAATAAGTTACATAATTAATTGACAATGATAAAATAATAATAATATAATAAAATTAAAAAGGTTGTATTTAAGTTAAAAAAGCAATCGAAGAATCAGCTACCGTCAATACTTGCTGTTGGTTATGAATATCCCTGGACCGTTTTCGACATAACGCTATCATCAGCAAGCTCGTCGTGCTCTTGAGACTAGAAGATATTCACTGATATAACTTTATTTGTTGAGAGCTCCATTATTGCCCCGGCTGCTTATGATGGCGTTATGCTGAAACCGGTCCAGGGATATTCATATCCCACTGCAAGTATCGGCGGTAGCTGATTCTTCGATTAATAATATAATAAATAAATAATATGTAATAACAAAGTAAATAAATATAATAAACAATAATTACTCATTGGCTGAAATTTATCTTTTTCTTCTTACATGTTTACATTTATGATTATAACAATATTTGCTTCCTTCACGGCATCGTTCGCTTCCTTTTGGTTTTTCTCCGGGTCTCAAAACCAGGCAATAATAAAAAGACGGAGTTGTAACGAAAACTGCCTTCGTGTTCGAGATCGTTAAAGCGTCAGTATTTACACTGACATATGACACCCCGGAGGTCTGGGGTTCGCATACCAGGTTATGCTCTAAATATATATGAGATTATTATTCGAATTAATCATCGCTAACTTTAGAATACACTCGGAGAGATGTGAACAGTTGGCAGTATCACATGAGATCGTCCCCATAGTATCTCTGATGAGCTGAAAGGTACTGAACGGGCATTATATTATTATTACTATCAAGGGGGGGGGTATAAAATAATCTAGCGAACATACTTTTAGAGTTATTAAAATAAAGATTTAAGAATGTAGGTACATTTTATAAAGCACAATTTTAAATTCCTATCCTATTCTGTATTATTATTATACTCAGTTTTAATGAATTCGGCTTACATCTACGTTTTTTGTAGGACTACTTATGTTATTCAGCATTGAGCGAGGTCAGTACTTGGGTGACCGCTGGAAATTAAATGGAAACGTTGCTATCTTAGGACGAGCAAAGCGGGTCCGAAGATTTTTTTGCCATACAAATTTGTTGATTCTTATATTTTGAGATCGAGCTAAGTGTCCGAAGTAGTAAGGATGTGCGTAACAAATCTGATATGATAAGTAGTTGTTTCGAGTTGCCCCGTACCCAATTTTTAATAAATAAGTTTAAAAAACTTTATTTAGGTTTTATGAACGAGTTAAAGCGATAAAATATTTGGTTTTAAGGAACGGGTAAAAGAAAGAATAAGTCTTTCTTAAAATATTCTATCCAGGTTGCAATCCCACGGGGCACCCAAAAACTGAGAAGGGCACCAACTGAGAAAAGCTATAAAAAGAATATTTTCTTAACTAAAAAATAAGAAATAAAATTACGACGTCTACAAAAAGGGATAAGGAAAAAGTTGAAAGAAAAAGAAAACATGATCCCTTACTACAAAACTATTTTTTTGTGGTTCTCTTTAATCTTTGTTGTTTTTCACATCTATTTTTTTGTGGAAATTGCAAATTTTTGTGGCAGGATGTGGTTTACAAACAACTTAAAGAATATAAATGAAGTTAAAGGAAAAAAACTTTTTATGGCCTTAAGTTTTGTTGTTATAAGTTTTTGTCGTATTTAAGTTTTTTATTTTTTTAGTCTGTGTTTTGAATAATTGAGTTGTTTTGTTTTTCACCGTGTTTTTACTTAAAGTTTTAATTTATTTGTTTATGATATTTAAGTATAACTAATTTGTGTTGAATATAAATAAAAATCTAGTTTTTATAAAATTATTGATTTATTTATTTACAATTGGCAAATTTTGGGAGCAAGCTTGGCGGGAAGCGGCCAAGTGTAGTTGTACTGTAAATGTACTCTTTAGTAAGAATTAGTGGCTTGCATATCTGTTTTCTTTAGAAGTGCAGCGAATCCTGCTCTCTATTTTACCTAAATATTATCTGATTTATAAAAATTTGTTCTCTTTAGAAGTGCACCAATCTTGCTCTAAAAAAGGGAGAAAAAGGTACACTTTTTGAAGATAAAATTACAATTAGCAAATTTTGGGAGCAAGCTTGGCGCGAAGCGGCCAAGTGTTGTGGTATTGTAAATGTGTTCTTTATCTGACAAGGCCTAAGTAATAATTAGTGGCTAGCATATCTGCTCTCTTTAGAAGTGCACCGAATCTTGCTTTCTATTTTACCTAAATATCTACTTTATAAAAATTGTTTCAAGTAAATAATAATATTGGTTCAACGAACGTAATTATTATTAAAACAAATTAAATGTAAATGCCTCTTACAGCTCTTCATTCAAAATTTAATCTTCCCTAGCATCATTGTTAGCATTAAAATAATTCTAAGCATATTCTAAGTATAGAAATATTCTGAATGTAAAACCATTGTTTAAACAACCTTCATTAACCCTTTAACCATCATAACCTGACACGTTTGCCAATTTTAACCATAGTATAACCTTTTTCCATTTTTAGGTTTTGAGAATTTTACCTAGTGGTTTATACGTCAAAAACCATTTTCTTGTTTGGAAAACATCGAAACAGAGTTTATTAAATTTTATAATGTTAATATCGCGTTTTGTGGTTAGTTTATTATATTACGGGTTTCCTGTGTATTACAGTCTCAATTTCGATCCTAATGATTTTTAAACATGTTATGTTTTTTTATTTATTTATTATTATTGTAGAGCTCAATGAAACATTATAATTTTTTGAAGTAGTAATTTTATATACATATTTATTATGTATAATAAATATATACTTAATATTTATTATGTATAATGAATATATACTTATTATTTATTATGTATAATAAATATATATTTATTATGTTACTCTTGATTTATCACTGACTAAGGCATGTAAACGAAAATTATTCCTGTTAGGGCTATAATTTTGAAAAAAGTGTTAGGAAATATCTGGTGGCACGGCAATGCCCTCGTCAAGTCTAGTGGTCACTGGTATACCGTTCTTTACAGGAAATAAGCTTTTTCTCATAGCTTTTTAACCCCTTCGTAGCTTTCTTAATCATGTGTGGCACACGGTTAAAATCTATTGACAGCGTGGGAAAATAATGGGTGGGAGCCAATGAGGTTACTCCTAAATATTAAACCACGCCCACAATTTTTTATCTGACTAACCTCATCATTGGTTTCTAAACTCTATTTTTTATCGCGCTGTCGACTGATTTTAACCAAATGTTTTACTATAGAACATTATGAAATGTGTTATTGGTTTCAACTAACAATAGGGTTATAATGTGCTGACTCATTCTTCAAATTCCTAAGCACTACTCGTAACTTATTTTTGCTGGCTTGCTTATTAGGATGCCAATAAAATATGTGAGGCTGCTTAAACTTGGCGTTAAATATGATCTCAATTCTTTCGACGCTTGACTTGGCTTTTTTCACTAGTCATGTAATAAATATATTATATTACACTAATAATATTAATTAAGTTAAGTAATGTATATATTTAATAAAACTTGATATAAGTAGAACTTTTTGATTATTTGTTGTAATAAAAAGAGTTATGTATCATAAAATTCACAAGTTTTTGCACAAAATCGCAACGTCATGAAGAAGGCATGCAGTTGTGTGATTCTTTTTCTTAACATCTCAAAGTCTTGTTGCATTCACTTTTACCCTATTTTTGTGACCAAGTTAATGTAAGTGCTTTAAGTAGACTTAAAATAAAAAACTTCGTTCTTTCAACCTATATATTACTTGATTGGCTTAACTTAATTTTTACTTTACTTACAACGTTACAACTTCTTTAACGTTTGTTTGTGTGTGTGGGTGTTTTAAATAAATCATTTTCAAACGATTTTAGCATCGGAACTTAGTACGAAAAACAACCTTATGAATGTCGCGAACCCTATTTTTTATGAAATATCTAGTTGCTTACTAACTCACAATAACCACCAAGTAAACATTTCAGAAACTCATTTAAACTTTCAAAGTTTTCAGATCAAGTTGAAATTTTATAGTTATGCTACTACACAAGGCAAACAAAAGAAAAAAAGTCTAACTAAAGCATTAATATCACTCTGTCTTATCAGCATTAATCACGGCTTTTATCGTTTCACGTATGTAATTTTGCCATTTTTCACTAATATATTTCAACAAACTGCTATAAGACAACAACCATGTTGCCACTAGGATTCGTAGGACCGCATATTGCTTTTGTTTCTGATCCTTTTTCTTATCCTATTATTATTTATTTCTTTTTTGAGTTATACATTCCATAAATACTTTATTTGCTGTGTTTTCGTTGTTTCCTATGATTAATTGTATACAATCTGCTTGGACACTTCAGGGAAAATAATACACTCTACTTCAGATACTAACTTTATTTCGACCACACTACTGGTCATAATCGTGTCTAAAAACAAACAAAAATTGAAAACAAAACAAGATAATAATCTAAAAGAAGATTTTAGAATTAATTTGTTATGTACTACAAGAATGGTTATAAAAAATATTTTGTAAATTATTTCTATTTTAGGTATAAAAATTCCTTTTATCACCACTCTTGTAAGTAATACGTTACTAGTTAATTCTATAATATTTTTTTATTATCTAGTTTTGTTTTCAATTATTATTTATTTATTTTTCGTTTTAGACATGATGATGACCAGAAGTGTGGTCGAAATATAGTTGGTTGATGAAGTAGATATATATATGTGTGTGTATGTATAAGTTAATACTAAGTGTTACTAAGCTGGTAAATTTTCTTAAAACAACATAATATTTAATTTAAAAATGTAATGCTGTCTATTTTATTTAAAGCAGATGCGTCTTTATTCTTATTTTTATCTTCTCATTATTTTTCTAAAAAATATCTCTCTTTGAAGCTATAATCTTAAAATTACTTTTTTACTTTTCTTTATTGTTTTCTTATGTTTATTAGTTTGTTTAGTCTTTAGTCTATTTTTAAGTTAAATATTATTAGTTTAACTGGAAATGTATATGGCTTTTTAATATTTTCCCTAGTTTTAGGGCATGGAAATAAATAGTTTAATGGGAGCATTGCCCTTGTAGAGGAAATACCTTTAGGTGAAAGAAATAAGTCGTGCTGCAATATCATTTTACATTAATATAAAGTTTAATATTATTTTGGTTGATTTTAAAATAGCCGAATAGTGAATATTCAAAGAAAATACGACGCTTATTTGAACATAACGTTGAATTTAAGTAAAGTCAAAATGTTATTTTGACAAAAACAAAAAAAATTGGTTCTACCTAAAAATACGTTATCCAGATTCCACAAGAATCGCATATTTTAAGCTTGTTTCTAACATTTTGTGTTTTGTTTCTAACATTTTTAACAGCATGTGTCTAGTTGTGCCCGGGCAATAGTTTTACGCGTGGTTGATTCAATTTGGTAAGCAATCTTCAATTCGTACAAAAATGAATCCTAATTACTATTCGAGTTGTTATATTTTTAGTAATATAGTATAATATATTAATTAGTTTTAATAGAAAAATAATATAAAAACAAAGCTCATTGGCACTCTTTAGTTTGGGTACTGTCCTTATAAGAGTGCAGTTAAGGAATTCCTAGTGATGCAATGTAGTGTTAAAGAAACCGCTATAGAAACTAACGTGTTTAGCTCGTGCGATGTTCGATTTAACGAATCCATCCCTCATAAAGAACACTATTACATCAACCTATAATTACATGGTTGCATTTCCGCCGCGTTGCATACGGACAACATCTGATATTCATAGCGCAACACTGACATACATTTGATTATAAACTTAATTTTTATCTTTCTATCTAAACTTTAAGATTAAAATTTTTTATTTTTTCAAATGTTTTCGTGCTACGACCTTTAAGATATTTCATAATTTCTATGAACTTCACGCGTAAAAAAGGTTCTACATTAGTATCTTAATGTAAATAAGTAAACATAAATAAGTATTTATGTAATATTTTAATGACAATAGTTTAAAAAGAATAAAAATTATTAATTTAAATACAAAGAGTATAGCGTATTTAAACTGTTATTTATTATACAGTATTTTAAAATTATCGATTGAATTAATGGCAATTATGTACGTATATAATTTTTTATTTCCTTTTTTCGTATTTTTTTTTATTAGGAAATGTTATTTTTGTTTTCTATTCGGTTTTATTTCTTTTTTTATACATTTAATTTTATTTTATCGATTTGTTTCCAAATGCATTTTATGTATTTGATTAGGTACAGTAAAAGTGTTTTTATCTATTTTAATTTTTGTTGTGAAGAAGAACAAAGTTTCAAAGGTACATAAAAACATTTATTTACACATGAACATTAATTTTTACATGAACCTAAGATAGGATTCCTATGTTTCACCATGCTACATCAGCGCGAAAAATAGATGTACTTCGGAATTCAGCGGAACTTATCCTCACCGATTCGGAGTCGCTTCGCACGTCTTTAGATTATGAAAAACGCTTAGTTTGTATTGCAGTTCGTCTTCACTCGCTTCGCTTGTCCCTAGACGAGTGATTTATTTATCCAGCTGCCCCCCTTAGGTACTGAATTTGCTCGATTCTGCTTATAATTAGTATTACAACTAAAACGTGCTAAGTTTCAACAATTTTTCAATCGTATAATTTTTTTATTTGAAACAATATATTAAAAAATGTATGCATGTGATTGTATAATGCATTAGTTATTTTATATAAAATAACTAATGCTGATAATAATAAAACTTATTACATGAAACTTAGCATATTTGTTATTCTGGTGCAAATAACTACATGCGTACCTGATTTCCAGTCGATCCTAATATTTTTCGATGTTTTATGAGTTTTTAAAATTTTAGCTGAGTTATTAATATTCGTTAAAAACGTCATAAAACATTTTTTTTGTATAGTGCGAGTAGACTTAAAAATTGATTTTTGAACTAAGTATCTACTTCTTTGCATAAATACCTTTGGACCTATGTTGATACAGACGCACCTTCACTTACAGAGTGACGACTCAGTAGGAACCACTCAGGAAGTCAAAGACCTAAAACGGACAATTTTATTGCAGCTCCCATATCGGAATTCCGATGTGGGAATAATAAATCCCAAGTTCCGCTCCCACAGTCGAAATAAAACGTCTACTTCTATATCTACATTGACGCGTTCAATAATGGAAGACCTAAATCTTCGATGAGCTTAAGATAATCAAATATAAATTTATAAATGCTTTATTTACATTAAGTTTTACTAGCCGTAAAACAATAGTAAATTGTAAATTTTCCTAATATTTATTCTTAAAGCTAGGATGTAAATATTATTTGAATATTTATACTAAATATTAATATATTAAATAACTATACCTAAATAAATAAAGAAACAAAACTCACGCTTTTGATTTTCGCGCATTGTATTAGGAAAAGCAATCGATTCTATTTTTTCACGTTTCCTTGTTAATAAATATTAAATAAATCTTGGAAAATAAAAGGTCAAAGCGTTAGGGAAAAATTTTCTTCCTCTAAATTTGGGGGAATCTGGGAAAGGAATTTCTTAAAATAAAAGACTTACTTAACAATAAGTCAAAAGTAAAAAGCCCGGGATTAATTTTTTCTAAAGCTATTGTTTTAAGCTTTTTATTTTCCTTTGTTCTATTTAAAACTTATTTTAAAAGGTTTTTAGTTTTTGTTAATATAACAGCTTTTGTTTTGTTTGCTTTCTTAATATTTTTTTGTCTATTGAAGGAAATATGCTTCTAAAAACTAAAACCTTAGAAAATACGTATTTTATTTAAATTTAATTTTATTTGAAACAATTTTACGTTACAACTCGCAAAAGCTTGTTTATGCTTGACTTATTTTCTTTTGTTCTTTTTCCTGTTGATTTAACGCTTTAAGCTTCTTTGGTTCCTGTTTGTTGATTATCCTTCACTTTACTTAAATGTTTTTAACTTTAAGGTTTAGGGTGGCTAACCAGTACCTAACATAGCTAGCTCAAACTCATCAGACATCGTATAGGCTTAGACTCGGGATTATGGCAATGTTTATAGGCCTAAAACTTTAGGAGTTATGGATATTTAATCATTACCTGATATATTACATGGTCATACTCATCGGTCATCATGCAGGCTTAGTCCCATCGTACATCGTATAGGCTCAATCTTATCGGTTATTGTTCAGGCTCAAATTCATTGGTCATTGTATAAGCTCAGACTCATCGGACATCGTATAGGCTCAGACTTATCGGTCATAGTTTAGTCTTAGACTCATCGGGCATCTTTCAGGCTCAGATTCATTCATACAAATTGTCTAATCGGACTTCGTACAGGCTTAGACTTAGACTTGTCAGTTCTAAGTTTTTTTTAAACATATTTGTAATAGTTTGTTCCATTGAGGATAACAGCACGTTGCTTGAAAATATAGGTGTGCAGTTAGGAAGGATTCCAGGACCACTGGGAGCAAATTGCGTTTTACTCCCTTTTGCGTTCCTCCCATGCCTTTGTTTTATATTAAGTATAGTTTATAAGTACGTTAAGATTATGATGTAAAAAAACAGGCTAACTTTGATTCATGAGTAATTATTAAAAAAATAGCTTTTACTATCCCGTCATTGGTTTTAGCATAAATAATCCAAGGGTTGTAAAATAATTATTTTACGCATTGAATAAAACCTGTTCCTTATTAATGTCATCTCGCAATAAAATGTACGAAGTTAAGTCGTTGAAGGTTAAAATGATAAATTATTTTGATTTTATTACTAAACTTGTAAGTTGTTAACGTGCTTTCATTGCTGCTCGGGTTGTGTTTTTTTGTTTTAGTTCCATTAGATTATCGCAGATATTTTGTTGTACATGATCTATTTGATTTTATTTTATCCATCTCAATCTAATAAAATATGTTATAAATGTCTTACAATAGCTAAATCAGATCAGGAATTCTACGAGATAAATGTCTTAATAAAACAAGATAAGATTTTTAATTTGATGATATAAATGTCTTCAATGAGCTACATAATATACTTGTTGATTCCATAGTATAAATGCTTTAAAAAAATAATATAAGGCCTTTGATTTGATGAGATCAATGTCTTAATATAATAAGATACGATCTTTAATTCCATGATGTAAATGTCTTAAAGTAGGTACATAATATTCTTGTTGATTCCATAGAATAAATGCTTTAAAATAATAGGATAAAATCTTTAGGTCGATGAGATAAATGTCTTGAAATAATAATATAAGACCTTTGATTTGATGAGATAAATGTCTTAATATAATAAGAATAAGATAAGATCTTTAATTTGATTATATAAATGTCTTAAAGTAGCCCTATAATATCCTTGTCGATTCCATAGTATAAATGCTTTAAAATAATAAGATAAGATCCTTATCTCTAGATATTATAAATGTCTAAAAGTAGCTCCATGATATCTTTCTTGATTCTATAGTATAAATGTATGAAAGTAGCAACATAATAACTTTCTTGAGTATATAGTAAAAATGTCGTAAAATAATAAGATACGATTTTTAATTCGATGATATTATATCATCGAATCGAACATTTGAATGTTGAATCATCGAATATCAACATTTAATGTTTTAATAACTAAATAAGGTTTAGTTGCGACGGTTTTTATATCTTAAAATAATTATCTTAATCTAACTGTTGATGATAAATTGATCTAAAATATAATAAAGATAAGTGTTTAATAAAACAACTAAATAAGACATTAATAATAATAATAATAATGATGCTGGGCACTTAAAAGAAATTATTATCTTATTTATCAAAAGCTAAAACCAAAAGTTAAAAAGAAAATTTGTCATTTCACTGCGTCAATCCTACAAGTTTATTAACCTGAGTATAAAAGAGAAGTAATCGAAGCGTAACGTTTTATTAACGGCGAAGCCGGTGTAAACAAGCGTCAGCGTCACTCTTCCACCGCAACTAAACAATAATAACGCCATTTATTTCTGTGTAAATAATCCAGTAAATCACAGCAGATGAAATACATTTTCACAACTATTTCGTTACTTCGGGCGATAACATTTTTATAAGATCAGCTACGCCTGTTTTATTTGTATTGGAGAGAAACATTCTTTTTGATAAATGAAAAGGTTCGTGGATTATTTTCCCTTTTTCTCGTTTAATATCCTTAGTACAAATGAAGAGTATTCTGTTCACACTAAGATTCCGAAACTGAAATTTCACCAGAATCATTTATCTTAGACATTATTTTATGATTGAAAAGAGTCAACAAATATGGTATACCAAAAAAAATCTCTCTATCTAAAACAATTAATTTTTTGAGGCTTATTTAAAAAAAATTGGAGCTGAAAATTCTCTTTATAACAAAATATTTATGTATAAAGTTAGAAAAGTATAAGTCTGTGAATAAAAGAAAAATGTGGGCTCTATTTCATAATTTTATTTGGCACAGATTTGTTCAAGCATTATTTTAACGTGGTAGGGCTAAAAAGTGAAAGAAGTAAAGGAAAGCTGAAAGTCATTAATATTTAAAAAATTTTTCTGTCGTAGTTTAAATCATGATCTATTTTTGTCTCTAACGGAAAATACAGTAAGCTAAATTTAAATTTTGATTTTTTAAATTTAATATTGATTTATAAATCAAATACTATTTTAACAAAAAAAAAACAATAACAAAGTGTTTTCACAAAACCTATATTGAAACCAGAGCCGACTTAAATTCCAATATTGCCTTCATTGATTAACTTGGATATAACATAGAAAAATATAATATATATATATATATATATAATATATATATATATATATATATATATATATATATATATATATAAAAAAGATTAATTAGTTAAAAAAATGAAAAGATAATAGTAAAGTAAAAAATAAAAAAAACGTGGGAAAAAAATTGCCGGATTTGGTTTTAATAAATTTCTGTGAAGAGAAGATTTGATGTTTTAGTAGACTGCGGTAACTCCAATTCTCATCTTTTGTTGAATTTTTTCTACAATTTTATGACTACTTCAATAAAATATCCTACATCGAGAAAAATTATGAAATACAACTATATATTGGA
This sequence comes from Microvelia longipes, assembly GCA_018340805.1. Taxonomy (NCBI): domain Eukaryota; kingdom Metazoa; phylum Arthropoda; class Insecta; order Hemiptera; family Veliidae; genus Microvelia; species Microvelia longipes. Next base: position 31,065,097 of record JACMZG010001914.1, on the reverse strand, counting down.
AAACATATTTCCAATTTCACAGCCGTGGTTCTCAATTTATAATTTCACAGCGTCCAATATCAACAAAGAAGTTATTTTTTCACTATAATTGTAAAATATATGTTCATGTAGGTATAAATTGGATTTTATGTGTTTTATTGTATTTAATATCGTGTTTCATTTGCTATTCTGCTCGAAAAATATTTTTTTATTATTTTTTTTCAATAGACAACTGGAAGTCTGAAATTATTAAGGCCTATAGAAGTAATTGGTATACGTATTCTGTATTTCAAAACATAATAATTAATCAAAAGAAAAATGTTTTACTAGCTTCAATGATACTTTTTTACAATCTGTTCAAATACTTTAAATACTTAACATTTAAAGTAAAAACCTCCTCACTTTCTATAGAAATATATATATTTTTTCAATTTCAGTTTTAATTCCGTCATAAAAAAATCTCGCAAGCTCCATTTTCTAATACAAATTTTGTAAAATTTGATTAAATACTACAAAACAAATAATTTCGAGTGTGTGTGGCATTATTTCTGTCTAATCTGATAATTTAAATTCTTTTATCCCCAGACGGTGTATTATGTGAAGTTTATTGACTAGTTTTTAGGGAATAAAGAAGCACGAGTAAAATAAGTTTTTTAAGAGTAAAAGTTATTTTTCACTCCCTTGGGAGTAAAAGTAACTTTTTCCTCCCTGAAGTGATATCCTCTTAACTTAGTAAAGAGGACCGATCAATTTTTGTTACACTTTCAAAAATTTATGAGGGGGGCCAACCAAACAAATTTTTTACTGGCTGAGAATCCATTTCATACAAAAAAGCTGTTTAGAGCAATAAGAAGAATGTATTTTTTTTTTGAGGAGAAATGCTATGGTTCCCTCGGTTGTTGGCTTAGGAACCAACTAAGTATTCAGGGAAATAAGATAATATTTAATAAATATTTAATAACATAAATAACTATTTAATTAATTTTTATATAACCGTCGTAGTAGACATAGTAAGCTGCGAACAATAAAAAGATTTAATAAAATAGATACATGAATAAAAATAGATAGACGTATAAAATACAGAAGTATTGCCTTTATTGTTGCCAAGGTATTATTACAATGATTTTATTATTAAAAGTAATATAAAACATTTTCTACATTTCCTAAGTTATCTTTATTTTATTCTGAAGAGATTTGTTACTTTTATGTTCTTTTTTTACAGTTATTGGTTTTAGAGTAGTTTTATGTCCTATTCATGTTTTATTCTTTTGTTATTTTGTTAGAGTGTGTTGTAAAAAGACGTTGGCTCTAATACGATGTGGAAACAGTGAATAAAAAATCTTGGTTTAAAATTTCAGGGTTTACACTTTACTTCTATTTTACACCTATGGTAGTAAGTAAGGAAGAGTATAAGTTAAAATTTCTTAGGAAACTTATACTAGGGGTACATCTTAAGTTTGAGTTAGACTTATACTTAAGAATGTATGTATGTATATATATAATATATATATATATATATATATTATATATATATATATATATATATATATATATATATATATATATATATAATGCGCTAAAACCTTTAAAGATAAGTGGCTAAGCGTACTTCTAATTTTAGAGGCATAGTTTTGTACAACCAACTGGATAATTATGCGCATTTCATTTGTAAAATACAGACAAAATGAGTTACGAGCAGTGCTTGACAATTGAGTAACTGCTAAGGTTTTAAAGCATGAACCGGAACCTTAAGCAAGAAATGGGTTGTTAAGCACGGAAACACGCATCCAAAGGAAATTCGCTCGACATGCGAAATTCACCCCACCGCGCCAGAATAATTTTTAAACAAATATTTTTCCATATCATGTATGATATAATTAAACTTATTTAATCTTTCGAAAAGTCTAATAAGAATACGCCCAAAATTTTTTCTCCTAAGGCATAGTTTTCAAGCTAAAGGCCGACGTGTATCATTTTCAAGGATCCACATCGATAGAGTAGAAAACTAAAATTAGTCATTGAAAAACATTTTAATTACGTGATACAGATTGGTATGTCATCTACAAACATCCAACTACAAATAATAATCAACATTATAATGGCAACGGGAATGAACAATAAATAATTTCCATGGCGTTACTGACGAGGGAAAAACGACGTAATTATCCAAACAAACATGAATTTGAATAAATGATTAACGAAATAAACCGAAGGTGAAATAAACAACAGTAAAAAGAGATAAATTAATTTTGTTTTTCTTTATTTAAAATATTTTTTTATTCTTTTTAATATTTTTTTTTAGTTCATTAAGCATTAAAATTATTGATTTTATTAGTTCTGTTTACGGAAAAAATAGAAATAAATTAACAACACGTGTAGAAAGGTGATATTATAATTGAAAACGAGACACTTGACATGTCTTTATTTGGTTTTACTGCTTTGACTGAAGCCAAGACACTGATAATATGTAAATTTAGTCAAAAGACGTGGTAGATAATTGTTTTACAATACTAATAAAGAACAGGATGAGTTCTAGGTTTTATATGTTCTATTGTACAACGTATTTTTTTAATGATAAAAGTGTTATAAAACAACAAAGAAGATTTATAGGAAACTTAAACACTCAGCTTTTAAGAAGCATTTTACATATTTTTTAAAAAAAAGTCTAGTCATAGTCTCGTTGTTATAAAGGTGCGAAGAAAGTAAAAAACATGACTACATCTGTGCGAAATTTCAAATTGATCAAATATTTTTTTCGCGTTTATAATTTTCTATATTTTTAAGCTATTAATTTATAACGTCATAAAAAAATATTTTTTGGATTTTTACTAACTTGCACCAAGTTCAATTTCTGTAGAATAAATTACTAAGGAGCTGCTACGATAATTAAAATACAGACATTCTCTGATTTTTGGTGTAAACACAATATTTTTCCTATAGTAATTAAAAACACAATAATTATCCCTGTAGTATAAATAAGGAACGTAAAAATATAAATATCTAAAAATATAAATATGTAAAAATATAAATATTAAACTCAGAATAATTTTATTTTATTTTGCTCTAGAAATTTTTTGTATTAAAACATCGATTCATGAATAAACTATTTTAATAAATAATAGAGTAAAATGTTAAGTTGCGTGATGCTAAGTACTTAGTTAAGGTACTTGGTTCACTGGTTTGTACCGGTCGTTTTTAAGTTGGTATACGGATACCAACACTACACCATCTTGCTGTAAATATGGATTTTGTGTTAATACCGTTTATATAACAACGCTAAACGATAGTAACGTTACCCTCCTGTTTACATGGGTTGATTATGAGTGCTTTTAATAGCTTGTACTATACTTTAATTATGAATCTTCTAATTTATTAAAAAATTGAAAAATTATATTCAGTGGAGCAAATGATATTATTATTCAACAATACTTTTAAAGTTTAACTTTTTTTTACTTTTCCTCATTTATATCGTAGGTTATATAGGAAACTTATTGTGTTTGCAAGAAAATCTGAAACCGGGTTGTCACCGGAAGAATCCATTTTAGGTTTTTTAAAGCCTTTTAAGTGGTTTTTACAAAGTTGTCTGTGTGTTATCGTCGTAGCTCCCAGTGAGAGTTGAAACTTTGTAGAAAAATCAGTCCATAGGTTTAGTTGTGCTATCCGAATAATATTTTTTATGACGTCATTAACCCTCAATAATGATTCAAAAAATTTTGAGGAATCATGAGACGCCAAAAAAATGATGAAATCGGATTCAGAGTTGACACGCATGTAATTATGTATATGACTAACATATGTGCCAATATATTGTTCATCTGATTATCAGCATTAGTTAAATTTTTGTGATATGACTTATGTTTGTTTTTTAATATATTGTAAAAAATCGGAAAATTATCCAATTGAGTTGAAATGCGATGCAAGTGTATTCCTTTACGTAATAATATGATAAATAAGCACACCAAGTTTTGTTTCAATACTACCAATATATCTATGATTTTGTTGGATAAGAGTTTAGCAGCATTGAACGTGGTCAGTGCCTGGATAGGTGACCTCTGGGAATGAAACTAATGTATTTACCATCTGAGGACGAGGGAAACAAGTCCAAAGACGTGTTGCAGTATAAATCTAACGACTTGTATCTTCTGACGAAGCGAGTCCGACAGGGAGGATGAGCGTAGCGAGTCCGAAACAGGGAGGATGAGCGTAGCGAGTCCGAAACAGGGAGGATGAGCGTAGCGAGTCCGATGTGATGAGTAAAAGGCCTGATGTACCCTTGGCCGATTTTTTTACTGTTCAATTTTATCTGTCATGTTCATGTGGATATTTTGTCTGGTAGGAATAAAAAAACAGTTTTACTCTGTGATTTCGGTATCTCCTTTTTCTCCCTAACTTCTTTTTGATGAGAAATCCAAATACAGGCGCAGAGTGGTAGAAAAAACGCTGACACTGTAATACACAAACTGACACACGCAGACACACTGTGACACGCACTCACTAAGACTAAAACACGACACAAGAGTAATGAATCAAGTACTTTTATTTAAAGTAAAATCACTCCTTTTTCGAATCCTTTAAATAAAGCCCAGTTGCTTTTTTTGGATCCATTGTAGTTCGATTTTTTAGTTTTTCTCTTGTGTTTTGTTGAAGGGTTTAAGAGAAAAACCATTGAACATTTTTGTTGATTTTTTTCTTTATCCATTAGTTCAGTGTAAAATGAAATTTATGTTTCTCTATCTACTATTTTTAATGTTAAATTTTTCGGGACTTTGTCTTTACTCATCTTTATTTCTATGCGTTCACTTATTTTTATTCTATGAGGGTATTTGATGTAGATAACATTTTCTTATTTCTTTACCTAAACAAAGACAAGAAATAAAAGCACGTGAAAGAATAATTTAAATCACAGGTGTAATAAAATATTTTCTCAACCATGACTGAGATTTAATCGTTTTATCTGTCTTTAAGGAGGGGGGGGGGTCCATCTACACTGTTCAAACAAAAAAGCTTAAAATTAAAAATTTGTTGTATTTACTTTGAAATAAAGTTTAGTTTTATCCTAAGGTGTAAAAATATTTTTTCTGTTTTTATTCACCACAATTTTTAAAAAAATGTTTTATATTTTTTTATTTTATTTCAGTTTTTTATCTTTTTTTTCTTCCTATGACGTTATGAATCAGATTACTTAATCATCTTTAAGAAATGATTTACCCATCTTACATACTTTTTGGTTATTTTAAAATTATATATTTCAGTTGTTTTAATAGTTTTTCGTTAGTTGCTCTTCTTTGTCTATAGAATTTCATCTTAAATTACTAGATAAAAGTAGGCTTTAATTCTATATGTTACAAAATTTATTTTGTTTTAATAATTCAGCAATCATTGTGGCCATCTTCATAACAATAACTAACTTTACATAAAACTATCACAGACTACTTTTAAACATTAAAAAGTACATAACCAAGTTCTAAATAGTTAAAAAAACTACATCACAGTAAAGTAATAAATTAATGTGTTACAATATCTTATTAATTTATATTAATATAATTTATATTAAGATATTGTATCTCATTAATTTATTACTTTACTGTGATGTAGTTTTTTAACTATTTAGAACTTGTTTATGTACTTTTTAATGTTTTAAAGTAGTCTGTGATAGTTTTATGTAAAGTTAGTTATTTTTCTGAAGATGGCCACAATGTTGCCTGAATAATTAAAACAAAATAAATTTTGTAACATATAGAATTAAAGCCTTCTTTTATCTAGTAATTTCAGTTGTTTTACTTTTTAGTGATAAACAGTATTTAAGTCATGTATGGCAATTTTATCAAAATTATGATGACTTATTTGATTTTTTTAAAATTATTATTTTAAATAAACATATTTTTTTTCTGATTCCAGGTATGTATGATTTTCAAAACAATTTTCGTCCAAAACTCCAACTGTAAGTTTATAATTTATTTTAAGATATAACAGAAATTTGATTATCATAAAAATATTATCCAAAAGAGGATGAAACTAATCTTAATTATAGTTGCAAAGCTAAAACAGGTGAATTCGACATAAAATAAGCCTGAAATAATTAAGCAGATGTTCTTTTATACCATTTTAATATTAAAAATCTAGCTTAATATTTCTAAAAGATGATTTCTTTATTAAAGAATTGAGAAAATCATTTTAAGGACTGAAAGAGATGAATATTGAAGACATTTTGCTGAGAGTAAAATCTGAATTTTTCTTCAATCTAAAGAGTTTTTGTTAATCCTCTCTTGAAAAAATATTTTAAATAAAATTATTAGTTATATATGTCATTAGATAAAAAAAGAAGCAAACATTTATGTTGAATTTGGTACAGTAAATACTTTTTTTTTAACTGTCTTGTTAACATCTTAAACATCTTGTTTATTTTTTGTGTTTATTTGTAAATATAAACATGAGTAAGTTTAAATTTATTGTTATGGAAAAAAGGGTCGACTTGGAGGACAACTTGGTTAATGGCTCTGTTCTTTTTATTCCTAAACTACTAAACTTTTTCTCCTCAAAATGATTAATATCTTAAGAAGTAAAAAAAGGAAATACGAATTAAAATCCTTTCCTTGCTCTCTTTTTCTCTTTTTTGAAGTGAGAAAATTCTGAATTTATTCTTAAATAAAAAAGTTATAGGGGTTTCTTTAAGTTTCGTTCATTAGGAGATAAAATTATTATTTTTCGTTTCTTCATACGTTGTGTTATATTTTAAAATATAATTTTTACTTGCTTGCTTTTTTAAGTTTTTTTTTTTAATTTTCGATGATATTTAAATTACTGGAATCTTTGATTATAAGTTTATAGTTAAGTTAGATTGCATTATAATGAATTGATAATTAAATTCACTATATTACTAACCTAAATGTTTAATTAGCATGCATGTTTGTACTGTCCATTTTTCTCTCTACTGTTGTATTTCTCTTTGATGCTAAATAGAATTTAATAAAATATTTTACCTTCTTCCTGAAAGATAAGAAAAATTGTTTTATAATGCAAGAAGCAAACAAAAGAAATACAATAACAAGCTAACAAAAACTACATATTTTGAAATCAAATCATAAATATTTGTCCGATATATTCAATTTCTTTATGAGATCCTGTTTATTTTGAAAACAATGCAAAACTTTCTCACTTTCACTTTGTTGAAGAATAAAACAGCATCATAACACTGTATGTAGTATCATGCAAGGTATGTTGTCACATCCTGTTAGCTATGTAAATTAAATTACATAAGTGTTTCTTCATAAAATTTAAATTTTATGAAGAATTTTGCTGAAAGATTTTGATTTTAGTTAATTAAACTAAAAGCAATCAATTAAACTATTGTCCTATAGAATTAAACGTCATATAGAACTTGTGCGAATTAACTAAAACTAATTTTAAGAAGAATTCTGCAAGGAAGTTTTTATTTTAATTTAGTTCGTGGCTATGGTTTATTATTTCTCTAGACCTTGTGCCAACTTAATATTGTCAACATTAAAAAATCCTTCTAAATGAAACAAAAACGTTTTGAATCGTCTTATTAGTGAAAAATAAATTTCTTGTTCAAATTTGATTTTAGTTTACGGTATCACTTGTTGAGGGAGCCTAAAGTTGCTATGCTGGGGGCATTTGTATCAAGTGGGCATTACTATTGTTTAGTATATCATTTGAATCCAAGTGGAATAGAACAAACAGCTGGTCCTAAACTCTTCTCATTGAAGATGAATATCGGATTCCTTTATTTGATAAATGAAACCGTATGACAAAAAAGGAGGATTCTAGATAAGAAAATAGATATCACAAAGAAGTCTTATCAATTTTCTATAAGGGCAAGGACAGAAGGTCGGCACAAAGTTTCATATGAAGCCCTTGGCGACCTTAGACCCTTCATGGAGTACTAAGTCTAGAGTCTATATAATCTTATAGATTTTTGAAAAGATAAGAAAACAGATGAATTTCACATCTTAAAAATAAGAGATAAAATAGTAAGAATCAAACTAGTTTAGGATACTATATTATCCTGTAAATCTTTAAATAAACTCTTATTAAACATATTAAACATCTCTAAAAGATATTAATATATACATGTGTCTAATAAATTAAAATAATATATATAATATTATAAATAATATATACAGGGTGTACAAAATAAAACTCCCTTCCCGAAAGGAGGTGGTACTACAGCTAATTTCCAACAAAAACTTCATATTAACTATAGTCCGATTTTCAACCGTTCTCCCACAAGGTCAAATTTTATGATTTTTAAAAAACGCGTTGACTTAACTTCATAAAATGACCAATTGTGGCTAAACTATAACTGCTAGCTTCAAAATATTGGTTTCGTTGGAAAGCTGAGAAAATTTGCTATAAGACCACTCACTTGTATTTTCAAAAACAATTTAACATAACAGCCAAAAATTTGCATGAAATCAAAAATTAGTAAAATTTTATGATTTTCCAAAAATTTTGAAGTTACTTTGATGAGAAACTAGCAAACTTGAGAACCTCTTGGTTTCAGGGAAACTACCTTGTTTACTCCTCTTTAAGTCAATACCATATCATTATACGTTGATACGGTGATTTTTCAGAAAAAGCAAAAATAGGCTCAAAAACACGCTAAAAATGACTCTTACAGAAGTGATTTCTGTATAATAGTCCAAGAGCCAGACGCAAAAAAACGTGACCGTCTAGCCCCATAGGTTTAACCCACTAGATCGACTTATTCTGCTCCCTGATAATGAATCAGGTGGTCTGCCGTTTTAGATAAGGGAAATTTAGCCCCGGGGCCCCTTTAAATCCGAAAAATGACCCCAAATTCCGTTTTCGCCCAATAACGGTGTTCCTATTGATTTTATCTAAAGTTAAGGGTTGTTTTTTAAAGTTTATTAAATTTGTTAAATCCATTTTTTAACTATCAAAATCGGTCCAGTAAACCGGAGATACAAATGTTGAAAGATTACCGAAAAAAACATCTAAAAAGCATACATTTTTGTCCATAACGCACAAATACCTTAAAATGTCATGTTTCCATATTAACATGTTAAGAATTCAGCAGACTTAAAAATCATGCATATTCTGTTAAACTGCAGGTAATTAGAGTTGTTCTAGAGAAAGAAGTCAGCACAGCTCTATGACTTACTGACCGACATATAATGCTGAAAGATAGTTAAAATTGAATTTTAGAAAAAATACACTTTTTCAGCATTATATGTCGGTCATTAAGTCATCACATATTAGAGCTGTGCTGACTTATTTCTCTAGAACAACTCTAATTACCTGCAGTTTAACAGAATATGCATGATTTTAAGTCTGCCTAATTCTTAAACATGGTAATACGGAAAAACATGACATTTTAAGGTATTTGTGCGTTTATGGACAAAAATGTATGCTTTTTAGATGTTTTTTTCGGTAATCTTTCAACATTTGTATCTCCGTTTTACTGGACCGATTTGATGGTTAAAAAATGGATTTATCACAAATTTAATAAACTTTAAAAAACAACCTTTAACTTTTTAGATAAAATCAATAGGAACACCGTTATTGGCGAAAACGGAATTTGGGGTCATTTTTCGATTTAAAGGCCCCGGGGCTAAATTCCCTTATCTGAAACGGCAGACCACCTGATTCATTATCAGGGAGCCAGAATAAGTCGATCTAGTGGGTTAAACCTTTGGGGCTAGACGGTCACGTTTTTAGCGTCTGGCTCTTGGACTATTATACAGAAATCACTTCTGTAAGAGTCATTTTTAGCGTGTTTTATGAGCCTATTTTTGCTTTTTCTGAAAAAATCACCGTATCAACGTATAATGATATGGGTATTGACTTAAAGAGGAGTAAAAAGGTAGTTTTCCTGAAACCAAGAGGTTCTCAAGTTTGCTAGTTTCTCATCAAGTAACTTCAAAATTTTTGGAAAATCATAAAATTTTACTAATTTTGATTTCATGCAATTTTTGGCTGTTATGTTAAATTGTTTTTGAAAATACAAGTGAGTGGTCTTATAGCAAATTTTCTCAGCTTTCCAACGAAACCAATATTTTGAAGCTAGCAGTTATAGTTTAGCCACAATTGGTCATTTTATGAAGTTAAGTCAACGCGTTTTTTAAAATCATAAATTTGACCTTGTGGGAGAACGGTTGAAAATCGGACTATAGTTAATATGAAGTTTTTTGTTGGAAATTAGCTGTAGTACCACCTCCTTTCGGGAAGGGAGTTTTATTTTGTACACCCTGTTATATATATATAATATAAACAGTTCGAAACATTACGTTTTTATTAAGTTTTCTAAATATTTCTTTATAATTAAGTATGTATATATATATATTATATATATATATATATATATATATATATATTATATATATATATATATATATATATATATAATACATATATATTATTAATTTTGTTAGTATTTGTCATATTATACATATTTGATATATATTTATTATATTAATCTTATTAAACATTTTAGATATTTACCCCACTATAATTAAGATCATGTGTAAGCAGATAAATGATTGTCCTATGGACCTCACCATTTGCTCTTTCGATAATGGCCAGCCAGCAAAATAAATATCAGGAGTGAAGTGTACTGAAGAAGGGTATTGGGCAGAAAACCATCGAAACATGACAACATATTTAATTACTCTCTTGAAAATGGCCAAATTAACAAAAAAAGCTACGAGATTGGAGCAGATTAAAAAAAATATAATAATTTTCATATATAATAATAATAATCTTTATTTATATATATAACATGCAGTTTTTACTATATCAAATTCAATAACTTGTCCTATATATTTGTGGTATAAATGAGGAAAGGTAAGAAGGCCATATTTTCCAACGATTTTACTTAGATGTCTATAAATTAATGCATTATTTACTGCGTATACACTATAAATTTAATTAGTGATCGTATCGGCATCTTATTCAATACGCTCTGTTTCTCTATGTTCGTTCAGTCGACACCCGCCTTAAAATAGCGTCTTTGTTGTGAAGTTAAAACTTGGAAGGAAGTTAAGAACGAAACAAAAATTAATAAAATTGAAATTTATTTGCATAATAATTAAGTTATTAAAAAAATAATGTTTGAAAAGCAAATCGTTTAAAAACTGTGCTCTTAAGTGAAATCGTTTGCAAAAAGGTTTGAAGTAAAATAAGATCTATTTTAATTCTTGTTTTATGCGATTTGGATTCGCTCGGAATAGTTATATATAATGTATTTTCTCGTATTTAAATAGTGTACCTGTACGGATTTTATACGCTGTGTGTACTTAGAGATTTTTTCCTTATTATTGATGTATAAAATTTTCGTTTAAAAATAATCGATGACTTTTTCAGTAATGAAGCAGAAAAAACTTAAGTTACATCTTCAAAATAATTTTGCCTGAGACATTAAATAAATGTGTGTAAGTTATGTAACTATGTCCTTTCCAGTTATGTATATTATGCTCTATAAATTTGGAAAAATTAAGCTTATATATTTTACTGTAAAATTTTAAGTAGTCTCAGTTATGAAGGATAATTCTAACTGGGTTTTTAGGGTTCTTTACTGAGACACACTACACAAAAGAACATAAAGCACATTTTATCTTCGTTAAGGACAACAAAAAAGGGTCCTTAACAGTAACAAATATCGTTTTAAGTTTTGACCTATGTAGATAAAAACACACCAAACAGATGTACTCTAGCAAAAAGTGTAAAATATAGATGTAAAATAAGTTTTTGCTTTCCGTCAATATTTGAGCATAATTTGAAGGGAAGAAAAATGATCATACAATGATGATGATCAATAGCGACTATTTGTACCTACTATTAGTTTTATTATTTAATTTCTATGAAATATGCTGTATCTTATTTCCAAAAGTTAGTTTTTACCTTATGACCCTTTTTTTGAGTGTTGTTAAAATTTTAAGGTTGGACAAAATCTAAAAAATATTTTATTTTCCACCGGTTTTAATATTTGTGTGATTTATACAAGTTTTCCTCAAGCGTTTTCAATAGATAGGAATCTATTCTCTGAGTTTAAATCAGATTTTCTTTAGCTATGGGTTTGCCGGGAAATTCCGCTTGATTTATTTTCTATCTTGTATAAGACTGATAATATTATCTGTCTGAAATAACTTTATATGATAGCTAATAAATATAAGAAAATGATACATCGGGAGAAAATACAATAGCACCTAAAGTAGCACATAACAATTAGTTTTTTATTTTAATTTTAATCGTTAAAATTTAACAGCAATACAATATTACTTTTTGCATATATATACTTTACATACGAGATATTCTGTAAACCTATGAATAGGTAGGGTTGGTTTCTATGTAGGTGTTTGATCGTTAGGTTTCCCGACCAAAACCCTTGGTATCCCTTAAGGGCAAACATACCTTAATTTTAACATTGAAAATAAACATTTTTTTAGATTGGAGAGAAATAGGAATTACATATTTGTTGAGTTAAGAATTTTTCACAATTTATTGAGTTGTATAATTTTTTTTAAGTTAAGCTTTGTATTTTTTTATGTTAGACCAATTTAATTACCTGTCAGTTTTTTTTTAAAGAACTCCATTTCTATCTGAGAGTTTGTTGACGTAAATTAATCAAGCAAGAAAAGCCTATATCTGTATTCAATTACATATCACGTTTAAGTTTATTAAAATACATGGCTCATGGTTTTGGATATTTATTGATCAAAGTTGAACCAAATTATTTCTTAAAACCTAGCATACAAGGGTACCCCAATCGACATTTCATTAAATTTATCTTAGCTGTTCCTAGGTATTTAATTTTAATGTAGAATAGCTTATTCCAAGATTATTTATAAGCATTAAAATTCAATTTGTCAAATTTCATGATTTGACTGTAAATAAATTTTTATTAATTTTTTAAAAAAATAAAAATCATAATTAAAGATAATTTGCTATAAACAATACACAAGTAAGTTATGTCTATAATTAGCTTTAAACAAGTATATAAGTATTAGAATATAATTGGTTAGGTATAATTGTTCATAAAAAATTGAATAGAGAAATTAATGGGAAAGTATTTAGGAAAATGTAAGATGAAAAATCATCCAATGTTTTATTTACTTTTGCTTGTGAATGAAAATTTAGGTATTTAATAGAGACCCTTGAGGGAAACCCTTTAACTTCTGTTAATACATATCTGGTTTCTCATACATTCCCTAATTTAATTGCGTGACTAGTAAAAAAGCATTTTAATATATTTTTAATTTATACAATATAAATTACTAATTAAGTTGTAATCATTCAAATAAAGTATAATTAAACCAGTAAAGTACAATGTAGTTTTTATACTTTCTTCGTAAAAAAATAGGTTAAATATCAAAGACCAGTAGGCTTTAGTCGTGTGAATAAAGTATAATATGTGCATAACTAACATATGGCTTTAAATATATTAGTCTTCATATTATTAATGGTAGTAGTGACCCAGTTACATTATAATATAATAAGTTATAGAAAATATAATTAATAATGTTGTTTTTCCTTCCAAATTACAAGTAATAAACAAACAATCTATCTGAATCAAGTAATTATAAGTTAATAGCGCTATACGAAATAATATATTCATATTCTGTATGTTATCTGAGATCTTGAAGAAAGAAAATCGAAATTTTTATTGTGGTAGGATACTCTCACTTTTTTGAATTAATAAGTGAAAACAAAAGTTAAGAGAAAAAATTGATAAAACGATAAAGAACCATGAAAATTATTATAACATTGAATCAAACAAACGATTAATTAGTTTTGCTAGTTTTAATAATAATAACTTTATTCGTAAAATATATAAACAAATGTTTTATAACAACCTGTTGTTTATTTAATTTATTTTTCGTGGTTTATGTTACCATTATATTTTTTCATTTCATTTATTTATTGAATTTTTTATGTTTTATTTTAAATATATGTTTATAAAATGTATCATTTGTGTGAAAGTGCATTGGTTATATAAAACATAAAAGAAACTACAGATATCTCACAATGATAAGTCAAAAAATTAACTTTAAAAACTAGGTTAAATTAATTGTAATAATGGCTATAAAAAATAATAATTAAAAACTATACAATTGCAATTAAGAATTATAAGAAAACATCATCTTTTAATAAGCTTTATAAAGAAATGAAAATATTATAGAAGTAATAAAATAAAAAGCATTAGTGTAATTAATGGGAATGATAGGATTAATAATAATTGAGAACATAATTAAATTAAAACAATAGAAATAGTAATGAAAAGGGAGAGTGGAAATAGAAAGGTGTCTAACTTATGATTTTTTGTTCTTTTTGTTTGTTCTAAAGATGTGATTTGTGTTTTTAATTAGCCTTGACATAGTTGTTATTTGTTTGAGTTAGAACTTTCGTTTGTTCGTTAAGAAGTATGTGGGTATGTTTTGAAGAAGTTTTTAATTCAATGTAAAAGGGTAAGAGGAATGCAAACGCTAATTAAGGAATGGATCGCTTATTATGATAAATGGGTAGTTGAATTAGACAAGTTAGTAGCAATTGAGATAAAATATTGAACAATAAAACAAATTTGTGTGTTATACTAAACATGAAATAAAACAAATATGTGTTTTACTAAACATGAAATAAAACAAATATGTGTTAAAATAAACATGAAATAAAACAAATATGTGTTAAAATAAACATGAAATAAAACAAATATGTGTTAAAATAAACATGAAATAAAACATATATGTGTTTTACTAAACATGAAATAAAACATATATGTGTTTTACTAAACATGAAATAAAACATATATGTGTTTTACTAACATGAAATAAAACAAATATGTGTGTTATATTAAACATGAAATAAAACAAATATGTGTGTTATACTAAATATGAAAAATTATGTGTTATACTTAATATGAAATAAAACACTAAAACATATTATCATTAAAACAAAACCTTGACAATTTCAAATACATAAGTGATTTAAAATCTTGTCTTATTTTTGTTTTGACACTGAGTATCAAAATGTTAAAATTTATAAGGTGATTCAATTCGATGTAAAACAAACCTAACGCATTCGGAGGTTATAACCTTACTTATTTATGAATGACGTGTGACGTCATTGCAGTAATCGGTATAGGCAGTCAACATTGAAAATATACTATTTATTCCAGCAATGACGTCAATTGCTGACTATAACCTAACATGTTAAAAAAATTGATTTTATTCATAAAAACCATCTAATTGAATCACCTTATTAATTCTATCAGCTTGACTGAATATAAACAAATTTTTGTTTTTTATTTTAGTACATCAAAAAATAACAATTTATCGAATTAATTAAAAAAATTGTTTGAATGTTAGGTTCTTGACTTACTATTTAGTTTACTATTATTCAGTTTCATTTTTCTTAAACTTATTTAAGAAAATTATTTAAAATCTAAGAAAATATCTTTTCTACTGATTCAATTTATTGTTCTCCAGTTTATATTTTTAATAACAAAAAATCTTTAGATAATTCATTTTTATAATCCTTACTCTTGATTCTGTACAATTGTATTTTTATTCTCTTTTGCTATCGCCAAAATGAATTTTTATGAGGTTGAGAAATAGAAAAACGCGAAATATTCTTTACTTATTTCCTAAAACCAAGACACATCGAAAATTTAAGATTCTGAAAAAAATCGGAAAATTCGTTTCCAGAATACGAAGTATACTACCGAAAAAATGAAACGAATTTATTATTTATCTAAATGTGTTTTAGGCCATAAGAAGCCAAGGGGTTATATTTTTACTAAAAAACGAAAGGCCTACTTTCTGGTTTTTTTAGAATCCTAAATATTAGAAAATGAAAAATCTTCTATGTTTTTCTTTGAACAATTTTATTTAATTTTTCACATGGTGATGAAAAATATTCTACTTCTTTCTAGGTTGCTGGTCTTTGTTTTCCATTTTTTAGGTACAGTAATATAAGATTGGGCACTTCTGGGAAAATAATATTTTTGACTTCAAATTTTAAATTCTTTAGTCCTTGTTTTTTAAAATGTTTTTCATTTTAACTTTTCGGTTGTGTTTATTTAATTGTGACGAAGATGTTTTCTCTGATGGTATTTTATCTAAATAATTACTTTTTATTTATTAATATTTATCAGTGGATATTTTGTAAGTATATTGGGATAGAGTTGACTAGTTTCTTTAAAAAGTTGATTTAATTTAGGATTTTTTAAAAAAAGTTTTATTATTTATTTGTCTTGTAGACTTGAGGATGTCCCGATAAAAGGGGGCGAATATAGTAAGACTGTAAAGAGTATTATCTTTTTCCCAGAAGTGCTTAATCTTATATTACTGTTCTACTTATTGTTTATATAGATCATCATTTTTTTTTTGTTTTTTCATTTGTAAGTATAGTTTATTTTTATAGAGGAATATTGTTGAAACTCATTTGTAACATTTAAAGTTTTATTAGTATCTTCGTTTTAATAAAATAACATAAGCGTGCAAAATGTGGCAATTTTTGTGTATTATGTAGTTTATATAATACATATTTATATTTTGTAATAACTGCATACTAAAAGCAGCAAATGAAATTATGCTAGTAATTAAAAATATTGAAAAAAAAGTAAAAAAAAATATTGATAATATGTATTTTTTATAAATAAATGCTGTTATATGTTTTGTCTTAAAAATACATGATGCATTTCAGTTGAAATTGCATTTTACTTGAAAATACTTGATGTATTTCCAGAACTTTAATTCACTTGTTTTTTTTTGAATGTAACAAAAATAAATATCAACAAAACGCATTAACTTAAATATGTGTATAATTTAAAAAAATATTTCATTGTTTTTATATATAATAAATAAATAAATAAAACATTTTTAGTATGAAGTAATATAAGTTCAACCAACTTATAATAGTAATCTAGATTTTAAAAATTTTGTAAAACTATTTTTCTTTAACAATTAGCTTTTGTCAGTTTGGACTGCATTTTAAACTAAAGTAAAAATAAAGTCTTTTTGAATTTAAAATTTAATGGCGTGAAATATTATGGGGGACTTAAAACGATATTTAATGAGATTAAAAGTTTATTCAACTCTTATATTTATTCTTTTTTTTATTTCAACAATACTGTACCAAATTTGGAGCTGTTGGAAGATGAAATCCTTTGAGAAACAAAAACGTAATGGATTAAAAATTGTAAAAGAATTTCAAAGATATATGTTTTTGTGTAGGCTGAAGAATTTTTAACATTAAAATATACTGACTTTATGTAACAGAAAATGCAATAAATATATACTATATTGGTGAGTATGTGTGAGATAATACAAATTACGAATTATTGATAATGTGAAAATAAAATATTTACAAATAATCTACAAGAAATGTCTCTCCATTAAATTTTTGGAGAGTACATAATTACAGTTATTAAGTTGACAGGGTGTCAACTTAAATGGTCATCATCAGTGCCGTTGAGTTGAAAAGGTAAAAATATGTGTAGATGTCTGATCATGGATAAAAGTTTTATTGGTTAATAAACAATGAGGAGAGCCTTCAAGTATTAATTATTGCCAAATTCTCCTTTAGCTGATATATTATTATTTATGTATTAAAAATTAAAATCAGATCTTTACTTTTCCTTATTATACCGTAGGTATGTAAGAAAAGTATTGTGTTTGCTAAAAAAACCCAAAATCGGGATGAAACCGGAATTATCCGTTTCCGGACTTTTTAAAACCTCTTGAGTAATTTTCTGTAAGTTGTCTGTCTGAATGTGTGTGTGTCTGTTATCATCTTGGCTCCCAATGTATTGATGCTAGAGAGTTTAAACTTAGTACAAAAATCAGGCTACTGCTGTTTTGTGCTATTTGGAAAATATTTTTTATGGCGACATTAACCCGTTATTATAATGACTCTACAAACATTTCGAAAAACTATAATATGCGAAAAATTTTGCGATCATGTTAAAAATTTGGCACACATGTAGACATACCTAAGACTATGTGCTAATTTTTAATCTCACTATCAGCATTAGTTCCAGTGTTATCAAAAGACTTGTGTACGTTTTTTAAAGAATTGATCGGAAGTGTATACATTTACGTAATAAATGAACACACTAACTTTTGTTTCAATACGACAAGAATATCTATAATTTTTGTTGGATCATAAAAATTAAGCAGCATCGAGCGTTGTCAGTGGCTGAATTAGTGACCGTTGTGAATGAAACGATTTTTTCTATCTTAGAATGAGCGAAACCAGTCTGAAGTAGTTTAACAGGGTAAATATTACGACTTGTATATTTTGAAGACGAGCAAAGCAAGTCCGAAGTAGGGAGAATGATCGTAGCGAAACCGATGTGATGAGGAAAAGTTCTAAGGTACCCCAAACCTGATTTTTTAAACATTAAACTGAAAGTGCTGCTTAAAATGAATAATTTTTAAGGGTGGCTAGACTATTGCAAATCTTCTTTTGTTTTGGTGACCCGAAAGCAAAATTATGATTTTATTTAAACAAGAAAAATATTAACATAAAAAATTATTGTGAATGTTATATTTTATATTTTATGGGTTTAGATCACCCAATTTGGTGTTGAATGGAATGTTGTAGTAGTAAATTTTAATTTTTTATTTTTCTTATTGGTCACTTGTAGTAATAAAATTTATTTATTAGATGACTAATTTTTTAATTATTATTAGTATTTATTCTTTTATTTTTTAAGGATGATTCACCAATGTATAAAGCAATATATAACATATAAATATAAGATCTTAAGTCTGTTAAACCTCTGATTATGTCTGACTGGTATTACGTCATATTTAATAACTAAGGAACCTGTTCTTTAAACTGTAAAAAATATTTTATTGAAAAATAAAAGTATAGTTTTGTAATTTACATAATATTGGCTACCCTAAAAAACCATAGAAAGTAGTAACTCTGTAGTTTTAAATTTTAATTAGCAAAGAGAAAAAAAGATGTAAATTTGCTTTTATGACTCCCTAAATTGGTAAAAGGAATACGTTTACTACGCTAGCTGCACCATGTATCGTATGTATGTATCGTATAAAATAGTATAAATATATGAACACAAGAAAATATAGTTTATCTTGGCAGTCGAATGATATTTTATTGACACAATATAAGTGTGCGAAAGATTCATTCATTCATATAATTGTGTGTCAACTATTCATGTTTTGCAAAACTCGGTAGCATCAAATGATGTATGATATTTAATTGTTGCGAAATTGGTTTGTTGTAGAATTTAAATTTATTGTTAAAAATATTGATATCCCAACAAAAACCCATGGGTGTAAAAAAAAAGTCTGGCGTAAAAAGTTGTGAGATCAAGTCGTAGGTTCCCAATAATGCTTGTAAATATGTAAGGTCTTGGCGGTTTCACTTTGTGACTTGGCCATTACGCAGCTTAAGGTAGTGTGGTACTAAACATCTTGTATAGAGTGTATAGACAGACACTATAATAATATATTCAGCCTATTTTATAAGCTTATTTTGCATTTCTGTGTGTGCTGCGTAATAGCCAAGTCACAAAGTGAAACCGCCAAGACCTTATATATTTACAAGCATTACTGGGAACCTATTGACTATCTCACAACTTTTTATGGTAGACTTGGCTCTTTTTTTACACGCATGGTGTAAACCCATACACCCCAATCTAATGCATCCCATACCCATACATACGGGTATGGAAGTGCCCTAAAATTTTCATGAGTGTGTGAATGAGTGAGTGTCAAAACTGCCTAACTTTAATCCATTATATCTCAACACATGTGAATGGTTAGATATGAAATTCGGAAGAACTCAACAAAAAGATACCAGAGGATGAAAATAAAATCGTGCTTGTGTTTTGTAGCTATGAAAACCAAAATTAAGATTTTGTTTTTTATTATTATAATAAATTACTTTTATACGTACAAAAATTTATAAGAATGCTGTATACTTTTACCAATAAAGAACTTAATAATTAGTAAACACTAAAATTATATAAAAGTGAAGCTCTATAATTAAACAGTATATTTGAAATAAATTTAGTAATATGAAAAAAATATTGTTGATTTCAAAAATAATCATTGAAAATTTTGCTTAATGAGTTTTTTAAACTATTGTTAATAAAGATGAAATAATATACAAGAGAACAAAGAAGTGATAAAAACAACAAAGTTTTAAATGTGACTGTGACTAAACTAACACTATTATGGAAACAATAAAACTGCTTAAAAAAACTATTATAAATAGATAAAAGAAAATGCTAACAATAGATGTTAGGAGAAGTGAAAACCGTGTCACTCTGGTTATTTTCTTCAGAAGAACAATTGTTAGGAGAATTAAAGTCCAAAAAAGGTTGCACGATGATCGCCACCTAGTGTGAAATAGTGTAACCAGGCACGTGACTCGAGGATTGAGTTGTAGAGTGCCAACTCTGCGATCAAACTCTCTAAAGTGATATCTATCGAAAATAGTTTGGCGAGTGAAAGTCGGTGTTATTGTTGTCCAAACCTGGATTGCAATGAGGATGTTGAGGGACGAAGTGAAAATCCATTAAATCCTAGTCGTACATTTTTAATTGTGATTTTTTAACGACTTAAGTAATTAAAACAGTGTCTTACCTATCACTTTGATATACCGTCTGCGATGTGAGTTAATATTTAATTTTTATAATTTTTTACAGATAGCATTATTTCTTGTAGTGAAATATATTTATACAATTTGTACTTTACTTTTTTAAGTATTAAAATAAATATTGTGTTTTTTTTTTAGTTTAATTTACCTATTTTTCAACACCTTCAGATTAAGGTTAAAAAAATCGGTACATAGATGTAAGTGTGTATGGATGTGTTTGTGTGTATGACTATATCTTTGTGTGTATATGAATGTATTTGAGTGTACGGATGTGTTTGTACTTTTCTAGCTTTTCACTTTTCAACATCCAAGAGTTTTATTAATACCTTCAAAATTTTGTTTAAATAATTTCTCTCTTACCATTCTTATTTTAATTCCTAGTCTATTAGCCTCGCCTAAGTATACTATAACACACGGCTAAAATCAGTTGACAATGTGGGAAAATAATACCCGGGAGCCAATGAGGTTAGCCCTGGGTGTAAAACACACCAGGACATCAATAATTTTATATCGGACCAATCTCATTGGTTCTCAACACAATTTGCCCACTCTGTCAACTGATTTTAGCCGTGTGTTATACTATAGCCCTCGCCTACCTTGTTTTGCTTACCTTGCCTCGCTCTCGCCAAACTTTTCCTCGCCTGTTTAGCACTTGCCTACCTAACCTTACCTTCCTAGCACTTGCCTACCTAACCTTACCTACCTAGCCCTCGCCTACCTAATCTTACCTACCTAGCTCTCGTCTACCTAAGCTTACCTACCTTGTCCTCGCCTGCCAAACCTTACCTACCTAGCTCTCGCCTACCTAACCTTACCTACCTAGTCCTCGCTTGCTTAGCCCTCACTTTGGTCTCCAACTTTCTATTTTTTTCAGATTATTTTCTATTAAAAACAAAATAACAATTGTAAAGTATACAAAGAAAATTGTAACCTTCTTATTCATTTACGTGGTACATAAATCAATATAATATCCCAAAAGGCCGTTTTAGTATTCAATGTGTTTTATGATTTTTGACTAAAATATTATGTTTATTCTTTAAGATTACACACGATGTCTTCGGAA
This sequence comes from Microvelia longipes, assembly GCA_018340805.1. Classification (NCBI taxonomy): domain Eukaryota; kingdom Metazoa; phylum Arthropoda; class Insecta; order Hemiptera; family Veliidae; genus Microvelia; species Microvelia longipes. Next base: position 31,043,442 of record JACMZG010001914.1, on the reverse strand, counting down.
TAACACGTAAAGATGTTTATATCTTACAAATAGCGAGAAGGCAGTGAACCAAAAATTATAGGTTGGAATCCGACAAATAACTATAATTTATTTTTCTGCGTCTGTGATTTACGGATCTAGAGTTCTAAAGTCACGCTGTAAATCATTTGTTTTATTCTTTCCTCTTTTTGGTTTCTTAATATCGAGTCAAATCTTTTATATTTTTCACGAATATTTTTTTAGAAGTGTTAAGGGTTCGTAAAGAATTAGCATTCTGAAGAATTTGTCTTTCTTACATTTATGATTTTTCTGTTACAATTTTTTTTGTAATAATCATAAATTTTGACCTTATCTTCTAAATAAGATGTCTAAACATCTTTGCATTTTATTGAAATAATCAGGTTAAAATAATTTAAAACCTTTTTATAAATGTTTTTATCAAAATTGATGTTTTTAATCAATTTCTTTAATGGAAAAAGTATTTAAAATAGACTGAATTTAATTAAAATAAAAATTTAACTCAATTGCAGTATTCGTGTTATATCAATGAAATATAAATACTCTTGATCAAATTTCTTTAGAAAGCCCATCTATTTTTATAGAATTTCCTTATAAATTGTACCGATAAGTCCGCCAGCATGAAAGCATTGTCGGTCATGTCAGAACATTTATTTAGCTGCTGCTTTTTTGGAGCGAAAATAATGAACAAAAGTCTATTCCTGTCAAGGAATAAACATCCTGTTAAGAAGCTGTCAATTATTCATAAATAATTATTTTTAAAACCCCTTCTTTGTATTCTTTTGAGCAAAGAAAGGCTCTTGGCTTTGCTGCAATGCAGAAAACTGCTGTGTTTGTTACTTTCTTTCAAGAAAAGTAGTTAAACTCATATTTTCCATTTAGTTGCTCCAGTACCTGCTTAGTAATTCATGAAGCAAAAAACTACCTAATTTTCAAGTCGTATTAAAATTAGGTTTTTTTTTTTATAAGGAATTGACATTTTGCACGAAACAAATCTAAAATAAGTGAATGGTGTATTGAAACGAATAAAAGAAAAATTATTTTTAATAATTCTTTGTTATTAAAATTTGTACTTGAATGCTAACGACATTAATTAAAATTAAAAAAAAATATGACTAAGACAATAACGTTTTTGTTGTTCAAAATAATATTGAAGATATTTGATTCAGCTTTCCGTCCGTTAAGTTTTCATTAAAATTTATTCAAAATAAATTCACGAAGAGCTTTCGCCCAGGGATCCTGAGCTTTTTCAGTTCTTAAAATGACAAAAATTACAGTATGAACAAAAAACAAGACATTAACAATCTTAGCAGTATTTATATAATATTATCTTAAAATCTTAATTTTTCCTTTACCTTTAGCGAATTTCCTTTGGAAATTCGCCTATTTCTAATTTCATTTAAAATTTATATTACTTAGACACGTGACAAAAAACATTCAAAATTTTATTAATTTCAAACTTTCTATTTTGTCATTTTTAAGAACTGAAGAAGCTCAGGATCCCTGGGGCGAAAGCTCTTCGTGAATTATTTTGAATAAATTTTAATAAAAAAGGACAAGTTAAGTTTTTATGATTTACATTATATATATTATATATATATATATTATATATATATATATATATATAATTAAATATATTAATATATATATATATATATATATATATATATATATATATATAATATATATATATATATATATATATATATATATATATATATATATATATATATATATATTATATATATATCTTTATTTATTTATTTTGTTATTGATATTATTTATTGAAAAAGCATAAAAGTATGGAACACTTTAACATCTTAACTTCAAGTCAGAGAAACATTTAAATGAAAATAATGTTGAAAACCTTTTACCATAAAGATTTATCCAGTCAAATATATTGTGTCTTATATGGCACTAGAAATGGAAAGAACGATTCTTGATATTTCCTTTTCAAAGTGGAAAAGAATATTAATAATGTAGACATATATGTCATTCTATAGTCATTATAAGTGTTAATATTTTTTAATTTCTTAATATTTTATTTTTATTAAAGTTTGTGATCTATGTGACTATTCTTTACTTTATTTTTTCTTATTATATATATTCTAATTCAATATTTGTTGGACTTTTTGGTATCAAGTGTTTTTCATGTTTTATTTAGCTTACATTTTTATCTGTTTTTTTTTTATCCCAATGCATTATGCATACTCATGTATGATTTCTTCCAATATTTTGAATTCAATTTAGTCGTCTTTTTCATTTGAGTTCAATCATATGATTTTAAAAGTTAACTTCAGTCGTGTTATATGAGTTTTTGGTATAATTTATAATATCTGGTAAAATATAAATAATGTGATAGAAGTGTAGTAATTTTTTTTTTTAATTTTAAAACTTAAAAGAAAAAGTTGTTATATTTATTTCGTGTACAATCTATCTCAGGATTACTCCTGAGTGCAATCACTGGATTGTTTCTCTATCAAGCGCACCAAAGCCATTAAAACAGTGCTAACTCTAATACTTGTAACAATCACAATTGTTGTTGTATTATTCAATAAATGAAATAAAAAAAAGGTGGATTCACTGATCAAGTATATAATATATATATATATATATATATATATATATATATATATATATATATATATATATATATATATATATATATCTTTTTGGGAATTTTCTTAGGGAAAATGAGCTAATGAGATAAGGATCATGGGTGAGAAAGGGTTGGTGTTTTTCTGACTTGATCAAAAATTTCAATGCGGACTAAAAATTGTACGAGCCTTAAATTGCTTCTCTTAAGACAACTGGGCTTTTCTTTTTTATCCCAATTAATATTTTAACTTCATCATTTCCATATAATAACATCTGAAAAATTAATGATTAAACACAGGCTGAAGCTCATTGTGAATACAATAGCAAAGTAATATGACCTGTAATATAACCTGACATCACTCTGACATAGTCTGAGGACAATCATCTCCTCCGTTTTGTATATTAAAGAAAGATTCTTACTGTTTTAAAATTTAAATTATTATTTATCACTTAACAACCTACACTTCTCTTGAGACCATTGTTCTAATAGAGAAAGGATAGAAAATTGAAAATAAAATAACAAAAAGAAGGTGAATTTGATAAAAGAAAAATACAATGAAAAAAAGGGAATGAATAAGATAAGAACACGATTTAGAAGAATACAATAAATAAAATGTAATTCTTTGTTTCCTCTTTGTTTAAAGATGTAGGTTTATTTAAATTAAGGAAGAAGAATTAAGTGAATATATGGAAACAAGACAAAGAATAATGAGGTTATCAAAGAAACTAGCAAGGCATGTCTGTCTTATTTAAAACAGAGTTTAAAATTAAGTAAAAAATGTTTTTCAAACTAATAGAAAATAACTTAAAGATTTAAAAATAATAAAGAAAGGTACTTGACTATATAGAAATACTTATGATGTCCAAAAAACAGTCTGGAAATAGTATAAATCAGATAGAAGGTACTTAATTATACTGATAAAAATAGGTATTAAGTACTAATAAAACTTTAGTCTGGATATAGTATAAATCAGGTGGAAGGTACTTGATTATACTGATGAAAATAGAAATATTAAGTACTAATTCAACTTTAGTCTGGATATAGTATAAATCAGGTGGAAGGTACTTGATTATACTGATGAAAATAGAAATATTAAGTACTAATAAAACTTTAGTCTGGAAATAGTATAATCAGATGATAAGTACTTGACAATACAAATAGAAATACTTATTAAGTACAAATGAAACTTGAGTCTTGAAAATTATAAAATTCAGATGGAAGTTATTTGACTTAACTAATACCAATAATACTAAACTTTAGTCTGAAAAGAAATTTTACCTCCTATTTTGAACCGAGTTATAAAAGCTGATGCAGTGAAATTTCAAAACAATGCATTAACTAATTAATTAATTAACTATTAATAATTAACTAAATAATTAATTTTAATTATTATTAAAACCTGTTTTCGCCTATACTTCGTGGTGTATCATAAAGTTACTGCTATTAGTTTGTGGTTTGACATTTTCCCTTTTATAAAATCCTTATAACTGAAACGTGTGTATAAATTTGTTTAATTCCTGTTTATTATATTTTCACATTTTCCCGTTCGCGTTTTATATATAAAGCGCTTAACTATATTTAAAGCCGTATAGTTTAAAGCCTATAGTAATAATAACTCTATGGTTTAACCTTAATTCAAATTTTAACTATTATTATTTTGAATTGAATTTTTATATTAATTTTTTAATTTTGTTTTGACATATTGCTTTGCATGAAATGTTTTTATTTTGAAACATTTACAAACTGAAATGTGTTTATTACTATTTCTTATAAACGCTTAGACCATAGATAAACAATATTAACATAGATGGCTCACTCAAAGATTTTTTTTAAAAAATAGTTGACGGGATGCAGGAGGCTCAAGTAGTACAGTCTAGTGGTGACAGCGTGAAACTGTCAGATATTTTTATTTCTGACACTTTTATTTATTTATTTTTATTCAACTAAACAACGAGCTGTTGAGGGTAATCAAGTCTTTCCATCCGCTTTTCAGCGCTAGAATGATGAGGAGTCGATGGATGAGTGATCCCAAGAAAGCTCTATTAGAATTTCGTATAAATTGGTAAAAAGTGAAAAAAAAAATTCTCACTCTTACTTTACCCATCCTGTCGCCCCCCTTGGATTTGAACCTCTAATGTCAGAGTTTCAATTTTTGTTTGTTTCCTTTACTTATCCGTTTGCGCCAACCCGAGATGTTATATTCAGATAGCAAATTTAAATGTTAAGTCTAAAACACTAAAAATGAATTATTGTTATTTTTTAAAGAAAACGATGGTGCTGCTTCGCGTGATGAGGCCCCCAAGTTTTGAAAAACAAAAATACATCGCGAATACTACAGCATACCATAGATCTTTGTTTACTTTTATTTTATTTTACTAAACGATTGGCAACTGTTTGTATTTAAAAAATACTACAGCACAATCTAGTAGAGAATAGAGCAAATATATTTTTACTACTAGCGCTCTTCAAGACTCTAGTGATGAGGCCCCCAACTTAAATCATAAACACAAACTTGTCAATTGAGTGTTCCTACTACACTCGGGAGTGAACCATCTATGTTAATATTGTTTATCTATGAATATTTCGGTACTAATTACCGGTATTAAACCTGCTCTATTTCTGATTACTGGGAACACGAAACATTTTTACATACCACTTGTTGCTTCTATTGTCTATTTCGCCTCAAAAAAAGACACGCTTTTTAAAAAGCTTTTGACTTTATTGTGTCACTTAAGAGAAAAATGTACGAAGATTTTTTTAAACATTTTTCTTTGAACCCATTGACTGACATTGTCATTTCAAAAAATCTCCCTCCGTTTTTTTAAAATCCTTTAAAAGAATATCTTTTCATGTAAATCAGAATTTTTTCATTTCAATACGGTTGACCCTGAGTGACAATAACCCAGTTTTGTTTAAAAAAAACAATTCAATGTTCTTTTTTGCATGGCAATTATTCCCAAACATTCACTTACGATATTTTCTTCGATTGTATCACACGATTGTGTGTTTATGGGTTTATATATTATCTTAAGGAATCAGTGTTTGTCGAGTTATTGTTTTTACTTTTCCTTCATTTATTCCGTAGTCGTATAGGAAAAGTATTGTGTTTGCAAAACATCTTACGCCTTAACTCAGCGGCGTTTCATGGGTCATTAATACCTCCCGAGTGATCAATTTTTAGATCTAGTTGTGCTTATAGAAAAAAAATTTATGACGTCATAAACCAGAAATAATAACGTAGCAAATATTTAAAAAATTCATAAAACGCGGAAAAATTATAGATCGATTTGAGATTCAGCGCGCATGTAGACATATGTGAAACCGGCATATGTGTCATGTTTCATCTAATTATCATCATTAGTTCAATTTTTTCTTATACACAGATTTATTAGAAATATTGTAAAAATCAAAAAAATAATATAATTGAGTTGATATTTGGTACGAGAGTATTCCTTTACATAATAATCATGTTTACTGAGTTTTGCTTCAGTAAGACATGTATGTATACGGATTTTGTTAGATCATACAAGTTAAGCAGCAACGTGCGAGGTCAGGGCCTGGAAGGGTGACCTCTGGGAATAAATTAAATTTATTTATCGTCTGAAGACGAGCGAAGCAAGTCTGAGGACGTGTTGTAGAGTAAATTTTGTAATTTGTATATTCTGAGGATGAATTGAATGTGGTGAGAAAAAATTCTGAGGTATACCACGCACCCGATTTTTAAAATAATTTTGATGTCATGTGCTTCAAATACGTCATCTGAGTACCGTTGGATATCTATATTCAACTAACTGCTAACATTAATGTTGTAGTGATTTTTTAACGATGATTAGTTAATACATAGATTAGTGTGATACAAGTTTTATGATCAACAAACTCTTATTATTACTTCCTAAGCGCTTTGTTAACACTAGTTAGCTAAATTTGATATAAGATTTATAAACAACCAACTCTTATTATTAGTACTCTAGAGCTTTTTTTATTGCTGGTTAGCTGAATTTACGATACAATCTTTATGATTGACCAACTCCGAATAACACTACTGTTTGAAATTTCTTTGTTTTATGCTTGTAGCTAAGAGAGCATAACAGCTGATCTTCCATCACTTCGCTTAAATCGTCATCGGAATAATGAATGTCCTCCACTATTTTCTACTACCTTTCTTTTTTACAATTATTTTGTATTAAATCATATATTTTGTTCAATGCAGTCTTGAAAAAAAATAGTTTATAAGACCGACGTATCAACTGATGACAATAACATATAAGCTACATATTAACTCATGACGATCAAGAGAAATATTTGTGAGCCTGATACACTTAATTATTTCATCATCATCAAGATAATAATAATCAAACTAAATCTGATCGTTTATCTGATCCTTAGAATAATACTAATATAGAAGGAGCATATGACCGTAAACACAATGTTTATTCTACTGATAACACGAAAGCCGGTTGACTGGTGGTCATTAGTAGGGGTACCAACCTAACAACAAAACATTATTTTAAATATGTGTCATAAATATCCATTAATAAAGAAAAATCGTAAAGAACAAATATAATAATAACTTAAAACACCTGCTTAGTATTTAATAAAACCGGTCTTATATTGCAAGAGGATAGCGGAATACAAGAATCTACATTTAGTTGACGAGGACTACTTTTAATATAATTTTAACTAAAAACGTTAAACTACAATTTAAAATGCTTAAAATATTGTAATGCGCCGATATTTATATTATTATTTTATGAATTATCAAATCATTAATTAATAATAGATCATAATAATTTTGCAACTGGAAGTATTGCCAACTTTTTTTAAGAAAATTGTATATTGTTAGGGTGGCAGCATTACTTAAGACCACCATGAACCGCCTTTCGTGTTATCAGTAGTGCTCCTTCTCTATAAAGTATTATTCAAAGATCTGATCTTATAATCTCATCATATGATTGCATGCTATAATCTATGGATTATGAAAGTTAGTTTTCAATTCATTAAGTAAAGATTCGTTATTCGTGTCATATTGTTACGCTTATTCATCTTCTGAAATTCTTTTTAATTTGTTTTTTTGTTACTCTAGATTCTGAAGATCTTTTCTCTTCTCAGTTATATTTGAAATTCTTCTCACAGTTTTCATTTCTGTTGTTTTTAAAGACGTTTCATTTTCTTAAATTGTCTTCTCAGTGGTTTTTCACTTGTTCAAAAAACGTTTCATTCTTTAAGAATCCTAATGACTGTCAATTGTTTTTAACTTCTTTCTGTATTTGTTTTTTATCTCGTTTTTCTTTTCATTTATTTCGAATTCGAGTATTAAAGCTTCATAGGTTTTACTTTCTATTGTGTCAATACTAATAATTATTAGAATCCATACAACATTTTTATTTATAGTTATTACAAAATATTGATAGATTCGAATTCCTATTTATAAATTGGTGTAAGATTAACAACTGCCAACAGCTTATAATATGAAAATAATAAAAAATAAAGCTAATAAAAAATAAATGTGAATAATATGAAAATAAACCAAAAAATATTTACGAATTGGAACGGGCACCAGTGGATTTGTTGACTCTGGGGAAAACAAAGAAAAAAGTATCCCCATAAAAATATAAACTTTAATTTCTTTGTTGACTTGTTTAACTTTAGCGACTTTTGTTTTAATGCTTATTACTACATGCACTGATGATGGCTTATGGTAGGTTGAAAAATTTATATCGCATATTTTTTAAACTTTCTAACAATCTTACAAGTTAAAGTGTTCTATTGCACTTACATTCCTGCTGTCAATCATTAGATTTACGGAATGGTTTTATCAATTGTCATAGTTCTGTTGGAAACACTAGACGTTTTTGTATGAGGAAGTATTTAATATTATTGCTTAAGTGCAAACTTTCATTCTTTAACTTTCTATTTACTAAAAATACTTGTATTTTCTTATCTAGGTTCAATTTCAGAATTTGAATTCATTTTAGGACTAACTGTGGTTAACAGTCAGCTTTTATCAAACTGAAGATTGCCTGACTTAAGGCATAACTATTAAGGCCTGACTATTAGACCATAAACCTAATAGTCTAAGAGCTAGGCCTAAAAAATGTGACTCATTTTGTACTACTTCAAACCAAATTTTTCTGAAAATATACCTTTAATTATTATGAAGGAAAAGCATAGTCTGCCTATCCAGAGTGGAGCCTTCTTTACGATTGCGCATGCTCAAAATTTTATAAAATCGCACTTATTCCAGTTTTCTTGCAATAAGTGGTTCCCTGTTGGTCGTGTGCTAAACATGAAGTGAAAATTTTTTAAAGCTGATAAAATTTCATAAAAAAATCCGTCAAAGTGCTTGCTTTGCAAGCATTATAAGGGTTTCTCAGATATTTGCATAAATATAATGTATTAATACTATACAATCATACTTATACTCAATATTCTACGCCTCGCTTCAATAGCCTATATGTTAGTATTTGTCGATACCTAATGTTAGAAAAAATAAATAAGTTATAACAAAATATTCCACAGCTCGCTACGCATGCGTTTCTGTGTATCAGAAATCAGTACCTAATTTAGAATCTACACAATCTACATTTCAAATCTAGAATCTACATTTTTACATAACAATCTAGAGCTCGCTTCCCTCGCCTTTATATATTTGTTTGTCGATACCTAATTTTTGAGAAAATTTAAAACACAGAACAAAATTTAAGGGCTCGCTTCACTCGCCTTTTTGTGCTTGGTTGTCAATATCTACCTGAAGAGGAACATTTAAAACAAGGCATAAAATTAAAGCCTCGCTTCAATCGCCTTTTTGTATTGGTTTATCAGAACCTCATTTTATAGCATACAGTAAAGACATAACATAATATTCTAGGGCTCGCATCGCTCGCCTTGAGGTGCATGTTTGGTACTAGCCAATTTTAAACTATAGAATCAAACTTATACATAACAATCTAGGGCTCGCTTCGCTCGCTTATAGAAGTTTTTTGTCAATACCTAAATTTAGAAAAAAAATTAAAACATAAAATAAGATTCAAGGGCTCGCTTCGCTCGCCTTTATGTGCTTGTTTGTCAATATCTACTTTAAGAGAAACATTTAAAACAAGGCATGAAAATCATGGGCTCGCTTCGCTCGCCTTGTTGTATACGTTTATCAGTACCTTCTTAAGAGTATAAAATAAAAATAACCATACAATACTAGGGCTCGCTTCGCTCGCCTTTATGTGCTTGTTAGTCAATATCTACTTTAAGAGAAACATTTTAAAAAAGGCATAAAAATCATGGGCTCGCTTCGCTCGCCTTTTTGTATATGTTTATCAGTACCTTCTTAAGAGTATAAAATAAAAAAAAAAACCATTCAATACTAGGGCTCGCTTCGCTCGCCTTTATGTGCTTGTTTGTCAATATCTACTTTAAGAAAAACATTTAAAACAAGGCATAAAAATCATGGGCTCGCTTCGCTCGCCTTTTTGTATATGTTTATTAGTACCTTCTTAAGAGTATAAATAAGAAAAATAACCATGCAATACTAGGGCTCGCTTCGCTCGCCTTTATGTGCTTGTTTGTCAATATCTATTATAAGAGAAACATTTTAAGCAAGGCATAAAAATCATGGGCTCGCTTCGCTCGCCTTTTTGTATATGTTTATCAGTACCTTTTTAAGAGTATAAATTAAAAAAAACCTTACAATACTAGGGCTCGCTACGCTCGCCTTTATATTCTTGTTAGTCAATATCTACTTTAAGAGAAACATTTTAAATAAGGCATAAAATCATGGGCTCGCTTCGCTCGCCTTTTTGTATATGTTTATCAGTACCTTCTTAAGAGTATAAAATAAAAAAAAACCATGCAATACTAGGGCTCGCTTCGCTCGCCTTTATGTGCTTGTTTGTCAATATCTATTAAGAGAAACATTTTTAAGAAGGCATGAAAATCATGGGCTCGCTTCGCTCGCCTTTTTGTATATGTTTATCAGTACCTTCTTAAGAGTATAAATAATAAAAATAACCATGCAATACTAGGGCTCGCTTCGCTCGCCTTTATGTGCTTGTTTGTCAATATCTATTATAAGAGAACATTTTAAGCAAGGCATGAAAATCATGGGCTCGCTTCGCTCGCCTTTTTGTATATGTTTATCAGTACCTTCTTAAGAGTATAAAATAATAAAAATAACCATGCAATACTAGGGCTCGCTTCGCTCGCCTTTATGTGCTTGTTTGTCAATATCTATTATAAGAGAAACAATTTTAAGCAAGGCATAAAATCATGGCTCGCTTCGCTCGCCTTTTTATATGTTTATCAGTACCTTTTAAGAGTATAAAAATAAAATAACCATACAATACTAGGGCTCGCTTCGCTCGCCTTTATGTGCTTGTTTGTCAATATCTACTTTAAGAAACATTTAAACAAGGCATAAAAATCATGGGCTCGCTTCGCTCGCCTTTTTGTATATGTTTATCAGTACTTTTTAAGAGTATAAAATAATAAAAAAAACCATACAATACTAGGGCTCGCTTCGCTCGCCTTTATGTGCTTGTTGTCAATATCTACTTTAAGAGAAACATTTTAAAAAAGGCATAAAATCATGGGCTCGCTTCGCTCGCCTTTTTGTATATGTTTATCAGTACCTTCTTAAGAGTATAAAATAATAAAAATAACCATGCAATACTAGGGCTCGCTTCGCTCGCCTTTATGTGCTTGTTTGTCAATATCTATTATAAGAGAAACATTTTAAGCAAGGCATGAAAATCATGGGCTCGCTTCGCTCGCCTTTTTGTATATGTTTATCAGTACCTTCTTAAGAGTATAAAATAAAATAACTATGCAATACTAGGGCTCGCTTCGCTCGCCTTTATGTGCTTGTTTGTAATATCTATTATAAGAGAAACATTTTAAGCAAGGCATGAAAATCATGGGCTCGCTTCGCTCGCCTTTTTGTATATGTTTATCAGTACCTTCTTAAGAGTATAAAATAATAAAAAAAACATGCAATACTAGGGCTCGCTACGCTCGCCTTTATGTGCTTGTTTGTCAATATCTACTTTAAGAAAAACATTTAAACAAGGCATAAAAATCATGGGCTCGCTTCGCTCGCCTTTTTGTATATGTTTATCAGTACTTCTTAAGAGTAAAATAAAAAAAAACATACAATACTAGGGCTCGCTCGCTCGCCTTTATGTGCTTGTTTAGTCAAATATCTACTTTAAGAGAAACATTTTAAAAAGGCATAAAAATCATGGGCTCGCTTCGCTCGCCTTTTTGTATATGTTTATCAGTGCCTTTTAAGAGTATAAAATGAAATTAAACCATACAATACTAGGGCTCGCTTCGCTCGCCTTTATGTGCTTGTTTGTCATATCTACTTTAAGAGAAACATTTTAAGAAGGCATAAAAAACACGGCTCGCTTCGCTCGCCTTTTTGTACATGTTTATAGAACCTAATTTTAGAGCATAAAGTAAAAACATAACATAATATTCTAGGGCTCGCTTCGCTCACCTTTTTGCTTGGTTATATTACTGCTTGGTGCTTACGTCAAGATTTTGGCGGGTGTAATAGCCGCCATTTTGAAAAAGCGATGCATATTTGTGTACTACCCATCGATACCTACAATTTGATACCCCACATGATTTTCAAAAAAAATATTTTTTTTGGCGCGTGCGCGTATGGGCGATTTTGAAATTGCTAAAATTAACTTTTGAAACTTTTTCTCCGAAGAATTTCTATGGCCCGGAAAGTGCTTTTATTGGCTATTGGTCCATATTTTTGGGCTTCTCCTTATGCCTTAAAAGGGGGGGGACAAGCATTTTTGGTGGTTTTTGAGATTTTTGGCGGGTGTAATAGCCGCCATTTTGAAAAAGCGATGCATATTTGTGTACTACCCATCGATACCTACAATTTGATACCCACATGATTTTTCAAAAAAATATTTTTTTTTGGCGCGTGCGCGTATGGGCGATTTTGAAATTGCTAAAATTAACTTTTGAAACTTTTTCTCCGAAGAATTTCTATGGCCCGGAAAGTGCTTTTATTGGCTATTGGTCCCATATTTTTAGGGCTTCTCCTTATGCCTTAAAAGGGGGGGGACAAGCATTTTTTGGTGGTTTTTGAGATTTTTGGCGGGTGTAATAGCCGCCATTTTGAAAAAGCGATGCATATTTGTGTACTACCATCGATACCTACAATTTGATACCCCACATGATTTTTCAAAAAAAATATTTTTTTTTTGCGCGTGCGCGTATGGGCGATTTTGAAATTGCTAAAAATTAACTTTTGAAACTTTTTCTCCGAAGAATTTCTATGGCCCGGAAAGTGCTTTTATTGGCTATTGGTCCCATATTTTTAGGGCTTCTCCTTATGCCTTAAAAGGGGGGGGGACAAGCATTTTTGGTGGTTTTTGAGATTTTTGGCGGGTGTAATAGCCGCCATTTTGAAAAAGCGATGCATATTTGTGTACTACCCATCGATACCTACAATTTGATACCCACATGATTTTTCAAAAAAATATTTTTTTTTTGCGCGTGCGCGTATGGGCGATTTTGAAATTGCTAATTAACTTTTGAAACTTTTTCTCCGAAGAATTTCTATGGCCCGGAAAGTGCTTTTATTGGCTATTGGTCCCATATTTTTAGGGCTTCTCCTTATGCCTTAAAAGGGGGGGGGACAAGCATTTTTTGGTGGTTTTGAGATTTTTGGCGGGTGTAATAGCCGCCATTTTGAAAAAGCGATGCATATTTGTGTACTACCATCGATACCTACAATTTGATACCCACATGATTTTTCAAAAAATATTTTTTTTGGCGCGTGCGCGTGGGCGATTTTGAAATTGCTAAAATTAACTTTTGAAACTTTTTCTCCGAAGAATTTCTATGGCCCGGAAAGTGCTTTTATTGGCTATTGGTCCCATATTTTTAGGGCTTCTCCTTATGCCTTAAAAGGGGGGGGACAAGCATTTTTTGGTGGTTTTTGAGATTTTTGGCGGGTGTAATAGCCGCCATTTTGAAAAAGCGATGCATATTTGTGTACTACCCATCGATACCTACAATTTGATACCCCACATGATTTTCAAAAAAATATTTTTTTTGCGCGTGCGCGTATGGGCGATTTTGAAATTGCTAAAATTAACTTTTGAAACTTTTCTCCGAAGAATTTCTATGGCCCGGAAAGTGCTTTTATTGGCTATTGGTCCCATATTTTTAGGGCTTCTCCTTATGCCTTAAAAGGGGGGGGACAAGCATTTTTTGGTGGTTTTTTGAGATTTTTGGCGGGTGTAATAGCCGCCATTTTGAAAAAGCGATGCATATTTGTGTACTACCCATCGATACCTACAATTTGATACCCCACATGATTTTTCAAAAAAATATTTTTTTTTCGCGTGCGCGTTTGGGCGATTTTGAAATTGCTAAAATTAACTTTTGAAACTTTTCTCCGAAGATTTCTATGGCCCGGAAAGTGCTTTTATTGGCTATTGGTCATATTTTTAGGGCTTTCCTATGCTTAAAAGGGGGGGGGACAAGCATTTTTTGGTGGTTTTTGAGATTTTTGGCGGGTGTAATAGCGCGCATTTTGAAAAGCGATTATTGTGTTACTATGCACAATCGTACCTACAATTTGATCCGCCCATGATTTTTCAAAAAATATTTTTTTTTGGCCGTGCGCGTTTTGGGCGATTTTGAATTGCTAAAATTAACTTTTGAAACTTTTTCTCCGAAGAATTTCTATGGCCCGGAAGTGCTTTATTGGCTATTGTCCATATTTTTAGGGCTGTTCCTTATGCCTTAAAAGGGGGGGGACAAGCATTTTTTGGTGGTTTTTGAGATTTTTGGCGGTGTAATAGGCCATTTGATAAAAAGCTTGCATATTTGTACTACCCTCGATACCTACAATTTGATACCCCATGATTTTCAAAAAATATTTTTTTTGCGCGTATGGGCGATTTTGAAATTGCTAAAATTAACTTTGAACTTTTTCTCCGAAGAATTTCTATGGCCGGAATGTGCTTTTTATTGCGCTATGGTCCATATTTTTAGGTGTATGCCTTAAAGGGGGGGGGACAGCTATTTTTGGTTTTTGGAGATTTTTGGCGGGTGTATAGCCGACCATTTTGAAAAAGCGATGCTTTTGTTACTACCATCGATACTACAATTTTACCCATGATTTTTCAAAAAAATATTTTTTTTTGGCGAATGTGCGCATTCGCTTCATAAATCGACAGATGCGCATGTGAGATAGTTGGCTATATTTTTCCTGTTGTTGGATAAAATAGTTACACATGTATACCAAATTCAACTTCCTAGCTAGCTGAGATGAGAAATCGGACAGACAGACGCTCGACAGAAAGTATAAGGGTTTCGAAGATTATCTTCGAAACCCTAAAAATAAGTTAACTTTAAAACTCAATTATATAAAAGCTCTGAACCCTATATTTTATTCAGAATCAGAATCAGAAAAAAACTTTTATTGGCTTTTAAACATAGAAGTACAAGCATGCGTCAAATTATTAAATGCGTCAAATATTAAATGCGTCATTTAATATTTGGGGGAAAGGGGTTATTTTGGTAGATTAAAACCTAGTATTTGGATATAAGCAAGGAATATGTATAGTAGCAGTACATATTACGAGTACATAATAGTACATAGTATGTCTAGTATACGTACTCCTTGATATTAGTTTAGTTTTCGTTAAAAGTTCTATATTTTGTACGTATTAGCCTTCTCATCTGCGAAATGTATACTGTTGTTTAAAAGTGTTGAGTTGTGTACATCACTATTTCGACAACTAAATGATTATGTTGGTAATGCTGATTTGTATCGTTATTTCATTCAGTGGGAATTTATCGTTACTTAATCATTATTCCTTTTTAGAATTATGCTTTTAACGAATGGTATCATACCAATTAACTTGGCGCTGTAATTCATTTTCTAACTTAATTAGCAAAACCACTTTTAATCCAAAGTTTAAAATGCATTTTCATTGGAATGCAATTTAACTTATAATTTCAAATCTGACTTGACAACTTTAAAGTCAATTCTATAAACTTTAGAAGTTAATTTAACTTTAAATTAGATTAGTAATGAACCGTTTCTATTTTCAATTGTGTCTTCTGAATATTGTGGTATGATTTCAATATCCTTGCTTTTATTAAGGTTTGATTTTGCGGGTTTTACTTTCCTAAATTCATAATGATGTAGTGGCTAAAGATAAAAGTTGTTTTTTTTTTTAGAAATCTTTTAGAATATAGTTAGGCTTAAAACGGTTTCGCTGAGGAAAGGTTGTTATCACTGAGCACACTATGATGCTTTAGATAGCTTAATTATGCGATAGGGACATTCATGATTATAAACTATTTCGTTTTCTTAAAGAAGCAATTTTGAAATATTTTACAGCTTTTCGATATTTACTATCAGTTCTAGTTGGGTACATTCAAAAACTAAACATTTTTGTTACCCTTCAAAATGTTTTTGTTGAATTTCCAAAAGTAGTAAAAACGATGGGGCATGGAGGTGTCTCATGATAACATTTAAACGCATTATTGAATCGAAATAAAACTTAGTTTAAAACTCAATTATATAAAAGTACAGAACCCTATAAAAAAAACGTTTTAACCCTCATTAATACATTTTTAATAAATATAAAATACCTCAAAACTCGGATCGAGCTGAAACTAAGTACACATACACTACTGTATAAGACAAGCAGAACGGCATAGTCGAATATTATTATCGGTGTAAGTTCCGATTTTATTTTTAGACATAAAACAATCATCCTTAGAAACAAAATCATGGAATTTGAGTCATTTGGAAATTTGCTAATATTGTAATTATACGTAAACATTTCGAGTTGTGTTAGTAATACCACTAACTAATACAGAACAACCTAGAGACCTATATTATTAATAGACAACCTATATTTTATCTAGACAACCTTTATTATTACGAGTTAACATCGGCTATTTATATTATCAAATAAACAGTTCAAAATTACAATAGCTTTTTTAATTGAAGGTTTTAAATATAAAACTAAACACAAACAATGTGTGAAAAGCAAACAATTAATTTATAACCTGATCTGTTTATTGGGTCATAACCTTAACTCACTCTTAAGAGGGTTGAATAAGGTTTCAACGAGCATCAAAAAGATGTTTCAATCTTCTTAATGTATTATTGTAAGGTATGACCTCTCTTGTAATACACCTCTGAGCAGAACAGCAATAAGGGATTGTTGTTGTCAAACAGCAAACCAGGCGCGGGGTTGCTAAGTAGCAAACAGGCCGAACGCCTTTTGCTTTATTCTCGACACGACATTTGAATGAAACGTATACTTAAAGCGTTTGTATTTTCGAACACACTATTGTTTCAAGTTTCGTAATACTGCAGTGTGCCAGTGGTTTATCTGTCCTTCACCCCTGGTCTTTCTGTTAAGTCTTGTATTTGTTCCCGTTAATACTTCTCTGCCTTTCTATTCCGTATATTTCTTTATTAGGATTGTACTTAAAGTATAGCTGTTATAGTAATAGTTTTAGTCATAGTTTTTATTCTTCTATGTAACGACTATAAAAACAGTTATTTTTATCTCAACTTATATTTCATTTATACACTATGTTATTACTTCACATTATAATGCTATTACTTCTATATCTTTATTATTGTTGTTTTTATTGCATTTTTCAATCACAATTAAAGTGCTCTTTGTTTGTAATACCTTAGTGGTTTTTAAGAGAAAATATATATAATTTTAATGTGCGTGTTTCAATTTTTCTTTTGATTCTTGGTTTTATGCTTGATCCTAAAGGGTCAAGCCCGGGTGTAAGATCTTCTCCCGATTAGATTTGAGACTTCAACCTCCAGGTCGTATAAGACTACCGCTCTACCACTGAGCTACCGATCCTCTGTCTCTACTTCAAATCAAAATAACATCAAAAAGAAATATTTACTTAAACTGATTATGTTTTATTTTTTGTTTCAGGTAACCAAAATTGATAGATAAATCTCTCCTGACTGTACGTATATTAATTTCCTAATTTCTTTTGTATGTTACCGACTACCCCTTTAATGCTTACATTTTGACATAAGCGATGCTTGCTTGGCTAAGTTATTAAATTGGTAAACTTAATCTATGTAAGAGTATTAATTTAGTATTAATATGCTTTAGGCCCGTATTCAAAGACATCTTCCTAACATTTTTCTAACATTCTCCTAACATTTTCCTAACATACATTTTCCTAACATTCTCCTAACGTTTTCCTACCATTCTCCTTGTTCCCTAAGGAGATGTTAGGAAGATGTCTTTGAATACGGGCCTAATGTCCCTATCGAATATAGCCTAACTATTTATTATCACTTAATACCGATTAGATATATTCTTTTTATGGAATTTATTTTTTTAATTATTACCATAGAAAATTAGAGCAATTTATACTTGCAAATGTTCTACCCTATTGTACCCTCATCTTTCTAGATTCTAGAGTTTTTTATGTAGCTGAATGAAAATAAAAAAAATATCTGTAACTTTGAAAATTTTTCATATTAAAAATAAATTTCTACAGTTTCTTTTATAAAGCCGTATTTTTTATGTTACAAAATATTTACTCGGATAAACATGAATATAAACCTTTAACTATACTTCTGCTTTTCAAGAGCCATCTGTAATTATTTTGGAATAAACCAGAATTTATGGACAAAAAATGTGATTTTAGTGATACACCATGATTTTCAGTAGAAATGTATGATTTTTGTGAGGCAAAACTATAATATTTATGAAAATAAAATAGTTTTCGACGGGAATATCTTGCTTTGTGGAGGGGAAAAAATATTTTTCTGTAACTATAAGGTTGAATAAAAATTCTGAAAAGGAGTTTTGTGGTTCGGAGTAATCACTTAGTAAAAGAAAAACCCCCTTTTCAGGGGGTTCTGAATCTAAATCCTTAGCATAGAAAAAGCAAAACGAGTCCCCCTCCCACCTAGAATGGTTGAACAGAAAGTAGTCCCCCTTACTGAATATTCATAAATCAAAAAATTTGCCCCCTCATTTTCTACCTTCCGTAAGTAAAAGTTTTATGCATCCCTGTTTTTTTACCCTAAAACTTTTTATCGAATTTTTTTTTCGTCTAAAGATTTAGAGAAATTGAAAAATTCATTAGAGATTGAGACAAATCTTTAGTGGGGGAATAAGTAATGACAAGATATTAGTTGATGGAAAAGTTCTAAGAATAAAGTTACTTTTAAGTTATAGTTAAAGAATTTAAAGTTATTAATTGTTGCTATAGTTCGCTGTTATAGTTGAATTGTGGGATAAGTGAATCTGAGTTTGCTTCCGAACAGCTTATACAAAAAGATATTTAAACGTTTCTTTTTTATTACAAAGAGTTATTTATCAATGCTTACTTCAGTGACTTTAAATGGGCTGACACCTTAGAACTGACCTACATATGCCAGCTAAGACCTAACAGAGCTATATATGCCAGCTAAGAACTGACAGTTATACATGCCAGCTATGAACTGATAGTTACATATGCCTGTTAAGAACTGACAGTTATACATGCCAGCTATGAACTGATAGTTACATATGCCTGTTAAGAACTGACAGTTATACATGCCAGCTATGAACTGATAGTTACATATGCCTGTTAAGAACTGACAGTTATATATGACAGCTAAGACTTGACAGCTAAATATGTGCCAGCTAAGAACTGACAGTTACATATGATTGCTACGAACTGAAAGCTGAATATGCTAGGTAAGAACTGACAGGTATTTGTATATAATAGCAAATTGACAGCTGCATATTCCAGCTACGAACTGACAGTTACTTATTACAGATAAAAACTAAGAGCTAAGTATGGCAAGTATAAGTAATACGTTTCAGTGACTTACATGATTTATGTTATATTATTAGGTGTTGGTTTTATTATAAAATATATATTTCGGCCATATAAGTATTTTTATATACTTAGGCTTGGTAAGTATACAAGTATATGATACTCTCTTAGTTAATACAGATTATTGTTCTAATGAAGCATCACTGACTTAAGGGGGTACTGTCGGCCCAGGGGTTATTCCTGATAAGCTATAAGGATCTAAACGGACGCATTATTATTTGCTGATTACATAAGACCTTAATATTATTATAGCTAAAACGGGCTAGGTATACTTAGCTATGATTTTTGACCCATTTTCATCAAAAAATGACGCTTATGAGGTTAACAACGGAAGTAAAAAGGAAGAGCGTTTCGTTGAGAAGTTGAATTCTTTATTTATAATTCAGATATAATTAAAATTAAAAGTTAACTCAACAAAATCTCATAAACCGCTGAAACTTTAAAAAAAATGTAAATTCGTCACACTTGAGTTAAATTTAAAATATGGTTTTGGTTACGTTATCATACACAGCTGGGTTTCAAAAGAAAGTTATTCCTGAAAATTTATCTCCCAGTTAGCTTATCTAGAGTGTGACATTTTTGCGGTTCTGTCGCGTTCTATAGGGGGGTTTTTTGACGTATCTCTTCTACGCAATATTACAAGAATAAATAATACTCAAGCTCTTTAAAAATAAAATATGATAATGTTAAAAAGGAAACCATGATTATCTTAGCTCGCGTAACATTATGAATAAGATAAGCGAATATACTTTTGTCAAGTACATCTTTTCATTAAGTTGGATTTAAAATTTAGGTAGTTTTACATTACATTATTGCTGGAACCACCTCCGGTGTTAGCCTTTCTGTAAGCTTGAAGTATAACTAGAACCAATTCATTTTGGGGTATTATATTTTAAATAATTATTAATAAAAACCCAGAGCAGAACCCTGAACCTCCTTAAAACATTACGGAAGTGTTATACTTTTAACAAATAAGTTTTACTTGGACTCAACTAAGTTCTTAAGTATTAGCCTCAACAATAAATTTTATATTATCTCTTCTTATGAAATTCAACCACTTAAGATAGTTAACCCGGGTAGTAGCTGCATTAGCTATACTGTAGTAGTAGTAATATCGGAGGAGTGGTAGTAACTACCAGGCAAGTAGGCCACGTTGTTGGGCCCTTTTTGCTAGCTCCCTGAGATAGTGTTCTACTCCTTATAATTTCAAGTGTAGGTATATTTCATCTAATCTAGACAGAAGAGCCGTAAATTTCTATGGTTCCTTTCATGCTTTTTTCAAGCAATCATACATATTTTCACTGACTCTCATAGTCTAGTGAAAACTAGGAACAACACGTGCCCTCACTGTTAAACCAAACCTCCAGACACTATAAACTACTATGTTTAAATATTATATTATCTGTTTCTCTTCGAGTTCTTTTAGAGGAAACTATTGACAAAACTTTTAGTAGAAGAATAGCTCAACCTAATCTACTACCACATCCGTTCTCCGGCTCATGTGATAAACATTTGATAACATTATAAATATTGAAAACCTTGGTAAATATGCAGTGTTTAAAAAGAATATATGCAAAACTCGTTGACCAAGGTCATTTTATTTAATTAAATATAAAACAAAAATTTTTACACATTTTGTCACTTTCAGGGATTGAACTGATGAATAATGATGAATAATTGAGAGCTCAACCTAAATATGAATCTCTTTCTAAGTTAGCGGCTAGATTATGCTAGCTAGCTTAAACAATCAAGTTTAGTCTATCTCTTGTTTTATTTTTATTTTCCAAGAAGTAAACTAATCACTAATTTCAGTAATTGTGTGTCCGAAAGTATTTATTTATAGATTTTATAATATATATTATATATATATAATATATATATATAATATATATATATATATTATATATATATATTATATATATATAATATATATGACATGCTGATTTAAAGTATCTTTGCTTCCCAAATTGCTGCGTCACTTATGTCGTAGAGACTTAAAATTGTGTGCTCTTAGAAAATTTTGCTGATGTTATCGTCTCTCTATTTTTTACTTTTCCTCATTTATACTGTAGGTATATAAGATAAGTAGTATTGTGTTTGGAAAAAAGTGCAAGCCCAGGATGTCCTCTGAATTTTCCGTTTAGACGTTTTTAAGGCATCCTGAGTGGTTTTCAAAAAGTTGTCTGTCTCTGCGTGTGTATATGTGTGTCTGTCTGAAACTTGTGTATTTACACTAGAGAATTAAAATTTGTTGTATAAAAATCAGTCTACCTGCAGTCTGCTGTAGTTGTGCTATCCGGAAAATATTTTTTGACGTCATTAACCCGCAATAATAACTCAACAAAATTTACAACAAATCATAAAACGCGGAAAAAAAATGTGGCGATCAATATGGAATTTAGTAGGTATTTGGCCATGTATAAAACTAACAAATTACTTGTGTGCGTTTTTTAAAAAAATGCTAAAAATCGAAACATAATCCAATTGAGTTGAAATTGAGTACAAGTGTGTACTTTATCGTAATAAATAATCACACTAAGTTTCGTTCTAATTCTATAGGTATATCTAAGATTTTTGTTGAATTATAAAAGTTAAGCAGCATCTATCATAGTCAATGCCGCTATGGGTGACCGCTGGGAATAAAACGGATGTATTTACCAACTAAGTACGAGCGAAGCGAGTCCAAAAACATGTGGCAGTATAAATTTAACGACTTCTATATTCTGAGGACGAGCAAAGCAAGTCCGAGGACGTGTAAGTGCTTTTTAAGCAGTAAGGTGATTTTTTCTCTTTGTGAGTGGTACAATTTTAATGCTTATATAGAAAAAAAAACATTTTCACAAAAAAGGCTACATTTTTTGTGGTATGAAACTGCATTATATTTGCAGAATATATCCTCTTCAAATACAGCTTACTGTTCTTTTTTTGGTTAGTCACTGTGAAAAAAAAAGGTTTTAGGAATGTAAGATTTTTAAGAAAACATTTTGGTTTTTAACAAAACATTTTTCAACGCCTATTTAAATAATATATTGTTTTTACTGGCTGAAAACATTAATTGTTTAAAGTAATTACCAAAAAGTTTTTAACGTATGTTAGTTGAACTCTTTTTTTCTCTTTCCTTACAAGTTTTACTTTTTAATAAATGTCTTAATTTAGTGAATTTTAAAAAAGAAAATAGTTTATTTTTACGTTGTTTTTATAATTTATAAGAATTTTGTTCATTAATTTCAACTATCTATCAATCATTAA
The DNA here is from genome assembly GCA_018340805.1 of Microvelia longipes. NCBI lineage: Eukaryota > Metazoa > Arthropoda > Insecta > Hemiptera > Veliidae > Microvelia > Microvelia longipes. The sequence goes on along the minus strand of JACMZG010001914.1, from coordinate 31,020,728 downwards.
TTCGAATTATTTAATTAAACTAATTTATTTTTCTTATTAATTACACAATTAAATAACGTAGTTTAATTAATTCAAACAAATTAGTTTCATGACAATGAAAAATATCAAAGAAACGCTGAACAATTAAAACTAGAAATATTAGTCTTATCACCTACCGTGAGTATTAGTGATAAGAACTAATTCGTAGGTATAAGGCCAACTAACACAATTAGTAGATTAGTTTGAATGCGAAGCCTATACTGTAAGCATCTATAGTTTTTTGCATCACTGATTTCTATTACTTTTTATTTTTAAATTAATATGATTTACTTTTCATTCTTTTGGTGAAATCTCAAGTGAGACTTACTTTCATTGTAAGACTTTTTACTCAAATCGTATTTTAAATAAGCTTTTTCGTGTCGTTTCTTGTATATTCAGATTTTTTTAAAAAATATCATTGAAATATTTGTGGTAAATGAATTGGTTAGTTTGTGGCAAATGGTTGATGTTTGTTAAAACGTAAAGTTATCTTTACCTAAGTACAATTTTTTTAAATTAACGAATATTATAATCAATGCTGTTTAAATAATCAGACATCTATTAATTTTACTTTTTTTCAAATCACGTAGCTTTGTTTAGTTCATAATTCTAACTTATTTATGAAAACTTATTCTACCATAGACGCCCAATTATTAAGATTATTAGATGTAATCTTATCCAATTGTTATTAAACATATTTCATTATTTGTTATTTATTATTTATTTGTTTATTATTTTATGTATCGTCATTATTATTCATCTTATTTATTATATCATTCCTTTATTTATTTATGTATAACTATTATTTTACTATATATTTTTTTATCTTAAATTATTTGTATAATTTGTTTAGATAGGACTTAATTTTTATATTTTCATTGCTAAATTAATTGCTGATATCTATAATTACTTCCGTACAATCAACATTTTTTTATAATGTGTAACAATTACTACAATAGTTGTTTTATAAAGACGTAATTCCAATTTTAAATTTACTTTAATTGACATTTTTAAATTTAATACTTGCTATTAATATGTGATTTCTTTTAGTTAATTTACATTTTTTTATATAGTTAAAACAAAACTTTTCCTTCTAGATAAGGAATAGTTCGGCTATTTCTTTATTATACACGTATTATTGTTTTTTTATACACTATACTATGATATATACAAATGTGTTTTGTATTCCTATAAATTATATAAATTGGCTAAAAAAGTCTGATTGGTATAGTTTGAAGATAGAGTTGAATAATTTGACAAATATTTCTCACTTCTATTATACTTCTAGACTATTTGAGAACTGCGGTAGACACAAGTGGAGAAAGCAATACAGAAAAATAAATGAATGATTGTGGAGTCAATCTTACCACTACATAAATTAAAAAATCGGGTACAAAGTACCTTGGAACTTTTTCTCATCACATCGAATTCGCTACGCTTATTTTCCCTACTAAGGACTCGCTTCGCTCGTCCTCAAAACATACAATTCGTCGTATGTATACTGCAACACATTAACTTAGTTATGTTTTGATATAACATTAACTAAACTAAATACTTAATTTTTAGATTTGACTTTAAAATTCTTTTTAAGTAAGTTTAATACAAGTGACATTGACCGTATGTAAATTTAATTTGTAGTGATTCTTGCTAATTCTTGTATCAGTGTTAAAGCATTAGTCATATCCTGTTAAGAATTAGTCGTAAATTTAAAGGTTGAGGCACGAGTCTTGACGTCAATGTTAGAAATACAATACCATTCTATTAATTGTGAAATTTCTAATACATTTAATAAACTTCTTTTCTCTAATTTGTCCTTTTATCAATATTTTTATTTAAAAACATTGCAACTTACTACAAGGTATTTCTTAAAATTATTTATCCGTATTAGGGCTACTGCTGTGGTAAAACTATTTACTATAACAAGATGTTTTATTTACATCCTAATAGTAAATTTATTATGTGTAAATGCATTATACATCACATTAGGCGTGGTCCATATGGAATGTGGAGTATATAAATCTATACACAATTTAATTTGGCGTATTTCCTTTAAAAATTTGAGTTGTAAGTAATAATGCTACAAGCTGTGCTATTACAGCTGTGCTCAGGCTATAAAAAGCTTAAGCGAAAATGTGTATTTTAGCAAGGAAGTAACCATTCTGAAATTCGCCAGTATGTGTACCTTCGTGGCAGAATTAATTTTAGCGAATTTCCTTTGGGAAAAAATTCGCTAATGGGATAGGCGTCATGACGGAATTCGAACCTCGGACCACGACACAAATCCGTTTCAGAGGTCCCTAATGACGAAAAAAAAATTCGCGAGACTTATTATATATATATATATATATATAATTATATATATATATTATATATATATATATATATATATATATATATATATTATATATATATATATATATATATATATATATATATATGTATTTCTAGACACTTTCTTGTAAACACTCTATCTTCTATTGAAAATTAAATTTCGAGTAGGGTGTTTTTCAATGTTTTTTGGGCCTCTGAGTTGAATGGCAGTGGTCCAGAGTCAATACGACCACTCAAACTCAGGTACCTGGGTTCACATCCTAGAAGGGTCGATAATTTTTTATCGTTTTTTTTTTTAATATAAGTTTACAACTAGAAATAATTCTGGCGCGGTGGTCCATGTCGGGCGAATTTCCTTTGGATGCGAGCACTCAAACCCAGAGTACCTGGGTTCAAATCCTAGTAGGGACAATAATTTTTTATCGTTTTTCTACCTAATATAAGTTTACAACTAGAAATAATTCTGGCGCGGTGGTCCGCATGTCGGGCGAATTTCTTTGGATGCGTGTTCCGTGCTTTTTACATTATATAAGTTTACAACTACTAAATAAATAATTCCGGCGCGGTGGTCCGCTGTCGGGCGAATTTCATTTAGAATGCGTGTTTCCGTGCTAAACAACCCATTTCTTGCTTATGCAAGAACCATGCCCATTGCGTGGTTCCGGTTCATGCTTTAGAACCTAAGCAGTTACTCAATTGTCAAGCACTGCTCGTAACTCATTTTGTCTGTATTTTCCAAAGGAAATGCGCATAATCATCCAGTTGTTGTACAAAACTATGCCTCTAAAATTAGAAGTACGCACTATTATTTGCACTAGTTTAAAGCTTAGTTACTCATCTTTAAGCTTAGTCAGTTAACTTTAAAAGTTTTAGCGCATTTCCTTTGGAAAATACAGACAAAATGAGTTACGAGCAGTGCTTGACAATTGAGTAACTGCTTAGGTTCTATAGCATGAACCGGAACCACGCAATGGGCATGGTTCTTGCATAAGCAAGAAATGGGTTGTTTAGCACGGAAACACGCATTCTAAATGAAATTCGCCCGACAGCGGACCACCGCGCCGGAATTATTTATTTACTAGTTGTAAACTTATATAATGTAAAAAGCACGGAAACACGCATCCAAAGGAAATTCGCCCGACATGTGGACCACCGCGCCAAAATTTTTAGTTATAAATTTAATGAAAGAAACCTCGTAAGGTCATTTTTCCTTTGAGGATTCACGAAAATAATGCAAAATTTTTGACAATACCAAGATTCAACCTTGGACATATTTTAAAGTACTTATAGTACTCGTATCGACAGCTTTAATCGACTTAGAGCCTAAAAATATAGGGAACGAAACCTTAATAAAATTATTTTCGAGTGCCATTAGTTTTTTAGTGTTTTTGGTAATTTAACATAGTTTTTTTTTGGTTAGATTGGTCTTATCGATTTCGGGCCGGTTACATTTGATTCATCTCCTCATAAACATTAAGTATGACTTTTTTCCCTCCAAAAAAGTAAGCTGTAATTGTAATGTTTTTTTTACTTTGCTGACTCAAAAAACCATTTTAATGAAGATGTATAGCAAATTTTTGACTTTCCTACTTTTTTAATAATCATTTAATAGAAAGGCGAAACTAATATTAAAAAAATACATTTCTCTTCTATAAAATGTATCGTGAATACATATGTATGAATAAATATGTATGAGTATATATATGTATGATTATACATTAATTGTATTTTAATATTTGGCAAACATTATATAGATAAAGAAAGATGGCCCTGGGATTTATTATTTCGGACAAATACGTTAGTTCTTTAGCCAGTTAACAGGAGCGCTAGTATATAATTTGGTTGTTTTACCATGTCGACTAGGAGAGTGCAATGCCGTCTTGTTTTTAGCAAGCTACTTCTGGCACTAAACTAATTACTCTAACTATTATTAGCTTTATAAAATAATGACCAATTTCAAGTAGATATTTGTTTCGCTAAAATGATAATAAAGAGCAAGATGATTTCATAAAATTAACTTGTCGAAGTGAGAAGAATGTTATGGTAAGGAGAGTCAGTTCCAGAGCTGCCGCTAGATGCCAGCACCGACTTTACCACTAACTTCTGACTGACGCTCTCGACCTTTCGACATTGTATATAACTATTATATTCTGTGGTATTAGGTATATTAATCTAATAACAAATACTAATTATTAATAATTAAATTAATACATATTAATATTACCTCCATGAAGTGTTAAAATAAAGGAAATGAAATGATAAATGAATTATAAAGTAGTAATAAAAAATGATAAATAAATATAATACATATAGTAAAGGAAATGGATTATTGTTATCGTGTAATCATGAAAAAGAAGGATAACAACATTAATAGATGATACTTGTGCCATAATAAGGTAAAACCAATCCCTGATAAAACATCATATATTTCAGTTGTTAATAATGTCGCACATATTTATCTTACGGTCAGTAAATAAAGATAAAGAAGTTGCTACAAAAGATGAATCAAAATCAATATAAATATATAAAAGAATCCTGTGTTAGAAGTTGCATTCTTATATTAATTGTGTCCTTAACAATGAAAATCAAAGAGGTACAACGGAACCGCAATAATTACCGGTACGAGTTCGTCCTTGGTTCAAGTCACGTAAAGATCAAACCCTCAATTCGTGCCAAGGTGACCTAAAAAATGTACAGAACAAAAATCGAAAAAAAAGAAACATTTTTGAAATAAAGTTTTAACAAAGCGAATATAAAAACCGAGAATAACGCTAGATGTGCTAACTAGATGTCGCAAGTCTTATATCAACTTTTTTTCTTTTCGTCATTTATACGGCAGGTATATAGAAAAAGTATTGAGTTTCCACGAAAAACAGAAACCTAAATTGTCTGTTTCAGGTGTTTTAAAACCCCCTGAGCACTTGGCTGTCTATATGTGTGTGTGTGTGTGTGTGTGTGTGTTATAATTGTATTTCCAAGTATGTTTAAAGTTGGTATTTGTATATCAACTTTATTATATCAAATTGATTTTGAACCAATCTTTGGTTCTAGTTTTGCGATCCGTAAAATATTTATGTCATGACGTCAATAACTGTAATTAAATAATAATAAAATAAATGTTAATGTAATGTTTTCCTTACAATCAACAAGATACATTTAATAAATAATACTGAAAATAAAGTTTAAATACTAAGTTAAGTATTACATTCCTTTTCAAGATTATAGCTAAAATATTACTTAATATAATACCTCAAAGCGAATATGTAGTACTATTACATTACAATATATGACTCATTGTGTTTAATGTGCTTCTATGTTATAATATAGTACCTGTATATTAACAATAGAGTATAAGATTACAGAATTGCAAAATTCTTGTACGGGTAAAATTAAATTTTATCTAGTTATTAATACATTATATACAGTTGCATTGTTTACTTTATTATTCTTTGATAAACTTTACAACGTATTCAATTCCGCGATTAATTTTTGTAACAATATATTTTAAATTGAAAATAACTAATGAACTCTTAGTAATCTATTTCACAATTATATGTAAGTAATTAATAACAGTTTGCGAAAATGAATAGGTAATATAAAAACAATGGAAATTATATAATAATGAAAATAAATTATGTATATTTTTAAAAACTACCCACCTGTATGATACACATGGTTCAAAATTGTAAAAAAACAAGCTGCTAACTATAGACCATATCCATATCTGGTCTCATATAACAATCACCATATCTCACTTATTTATAAATTATAAAAAGTACGGGATAGTTTTGATAGTTTTCATCAACAGATGTGTTTAAGGAAGCACATGTAATGCACTTCAAACTTGCACTGATTTATCTGCATTCCCTTATTTTTTGGAGCTAGGAAAATACGATGTATGAATACGAACATGTATTGTATCAATTGACTTATTTGCTCTAGCAGATAAATCAACCAATCTGCCTCCTAGAGAAAAAGTCACATCGACACAAAATTCGAAATTTTGATTCGATCATAACCAGTATTATAATTTTTTAAATTGGCCTTTAATCATTAACTTCGTTATATTATCTTGTTATCACTTTGTAAGATTTACTTACTGACCTTGTGACGTAATACAGCTCTATTTTATCGTGGAAATTTTTTATTTTATTTCTTAAACTACGGCCATAGTTTTATCGGTATCCTATCAAATTTGGCATACGCCATATTCAACAAAGAATGCGTCTTGCATTGTAAGAATTTTTTAGATAAAGAGTAAAATGGATGATGAAAAAAGCTTTCAAAATGAAAGCTTATTTTGAAAAATCGGATAACACAGCATAATTTACTTAGCTAGCTAAAATTGTGAGTGTCTAATACAGTAGTGACGAAGCGTTTTGGAAAATTCGAAAAAGTGCGGGTAACCCAAGGGCTTGAATAAAGGGGATAACGCTATAAGGAAACTTTACTGACCCCATGAACGTCGTATAAGATCGAGAAATAAAAGCCATCTCACCTCCTGTAGCATGGGTGTAGCTAAAGACGCAAAATGCCGGTTATGTAGCAAAGATATGTTCAACACGAATCAAGATTTTAAATGGCTAATTTTTATTTTTATTAATATTATACAAAATAATTTAATGTAATAATTCATAAAAGTGTATCACTCTTCAATATTTGTTTTTAACCTATAATAGAAAACCGTTTGTCGAGAGGTAAGTTTGCTTCAAATTTTAAGACCAGCGCAGTTAATGTAATGTAGCAGTGAGCATGCGCTGTTTGTGCCAAGTATTTGTTGTTTGTTTTTAGCATATGTTTTGTGATGGATTATTTTCTATTTTTTTTATCCTTAACGGGATAACTTTGTTGCATGACAAATCGACTTAGCGCCTCATCTTCTTTATCAAAGATCCTTAAATTGCCCTGATGTAATATCATAAAATAGTTGAATCTATATTTTTAAACATGTCTAAATAAAAGATGTTTTGGTCATTGATTAGTTGCAGTACGAACTTAATAAGGAATACATCTATGTAATACCTCATTCTAGTTTGACGTCAGAAATAACTGACGAAAAAATAAATACAAACTTTATATGGTTTGTAGAGGACATTCACACTAAAGCAAATAGGAAAAGAATAAAAACACTAATATACAAAAAACACTAATCTAATTTTAATGATTACCTTCCAACTCGAGATCTCATCATTTATTTATTTCTTGTGTTATTAAACTCATTACACTTTTCTAAATCATCTTAACAGATTATTTTCTAACTAAAGAAATGAAAGAAAAAAAAATCTCGTTTATCAATCAAAGTCAGATTCAATCAAATGCCATTAAAAATAAATAATTTATTACCATTTATAGTGAAATGACAAAAATAAACTAATTTAAAAATAACCCTTGATGTATTATGCGTTTCTTTGTTTATGTGGATGCAATTTTTAAATTATGCTAAAAAAAATATTACCTCCAATTCCATGGTTATTTATTATATAGTTGGTTTTAGGAAAAATACAATCCATTTCACGTAATTATGATTATAATTATATTTTGATTCTTTGCACATTTTAGTTGTTTAACGTTTTAACACTTTTAAATATAGATACTACTTCCCTTGCAATTTTAATTACAATTTTACTTTGCACATTAAAGTTCCTAATTTGACGTTTTAACTCTTTAAATAAAAGCACAATAAAGAAGTTCCAAGAATGAACCTTTTAATTTGCATTATTACTCTATTTTAGGCTCAAAAACTTTTTAACAGGGACTTACAACTTAGGTAAAGACTTAAAATTAGAAATCAATGCCGTCTTCTATTATTTGATACTTGTTGCAACTGATGAAACTAATGTTTGTGTAATTTACCCAATTTTTATGAGGGGATCTTTTGTTTATTAATATTTTCATTGTATGTTCAATAAGGGTTCCTAATTTTCGACGGTGTTGTCTTACTTTTAAACTCATTGAGTAATATTTATTATTAGATCAAAACTTACAGATTTAAAAATTCGGTTCTGTAACAGTTTAAGAAGTGTTTTTAAAATTAATTCTTTTCTGTTTTGTGTAGGATGGAACTAAATCAAATATACTTGGGGTTTTCATTTTGTATTAATTTATACCAAGAATAATTTGTCCAAAGATATTTAAATTATTCACTTCTATTTAGTAAATGTAATAAATTAAATTTCGATTAATAGTTGTTTAAACACCAAGAGAGTTGAGTTATAATTCCGAAAGGTTAATTTTCTGTGCAATATAATTGATGCCGGATGTAAAAGACGAGGTATTCATAGATGTTGAGCAAGTTTAATGTTGGTAAACATGAATATTACTCCTGAGTTGGCTAGAAAATTGATTATTTTATGACACTTTACTCTCAAATGTATTATTTGACCTTATTATTCATAAAAAGTTGACTTAGAACACAAGTTTTTCTACAACTATTTAAAGAAATATGTAAAACAGCTGATTGCAGAGTAATTTTACAAATTGACTGTGCTGTCAACCCTATTTTTTTTTAAATTTGACTAAATTAAGATTTTATTTTCACATCTGAGATTAGTGAATAACAACAGAAAGTAATTTTATGGCTCTTTTTGGCTTTACCTTGTAAAAATTTACAGGCTGAGAACCTCTAATTCTTTCTTCTGATTAAAGTAAAAAAAATAAAGTGTGTTTGCTTTTTTCTTAATTTGCATCAGGTATTACTTGCTGTATTGTCAAAAAATGTAGAGATAAACCAACTGGTATTATACAGATATATTACTAGAAAGGTATATCATATCTTAATACCAGAATAATAAACTAAGTCTCTCTACTGATGTTATTATTTATTATTTATCTCCACTTATTTTATTCTTCTGATCATAAAGAACCCCTCTAGCGCTCATACTTCGAACCCTATCTTAATAAATTGATAGGCTTGAAACGTTTTTAAAAGGCTCTTAGGGACTCTCTGTAACCTCACCGTAACCTACTCCAAGAGTGTTTCAGAGTAGGTCTCCGCTGTTGGCTCTCCCTAAATTGTGTCTTTGGTTGTTTTTTAAATGTTCTATTATTATAATATATACTGTTATTTCGTACTGTTCATTTAATTAAAATTATAAAAGTAACCAAAAAAGTTTACTTTTTTGATGTTTTTAAAATTCAACCCATTAGGCCTCTCTAGTAATTATATCTCTATGGTATTATTGTTTAATACTATTATTATTATTGGTGAAAGTTTTCCTTGTCAACAGCAGTTTTAAAACTTTATACTCTATTGGGTTTTGTATTTAGGAATAATCAAGTGTGAAAATCTATTAAGTTGCGAATTAAGGGAATTTTTGGTTATTTAACGTTATTAAATTAATTGTGTTTATGAGTTGGGTATTTTAATTTTTGTTACACATTGATTATGAATGAAGCATTTATACAATAAATATTATTATATGAATACATTTATAAAAATTTATTATCTGAAACGTCGTATGATTCATTAACTAATAGATGACTTTGTATGTTTGTGCTGTTATCTAATACTCAATGTTGCCAACTTAAGAAAAAAATATAAAAACTCTCTATCCTTATATTTCCTTTATTAAGATGCATAGTGTTGATGACTAGTCTTCCAGCCTTGGAAAAAAGAAGACACTTCATATTGTCATAGGTCAGGATTCTTAGTCATGTTCGTGTACTCATATACCTGCGTAAAAACTTTTATTCCTTTGTGTTCTTGTTCTACAAATATAGACCGTTGTTCTAAATTCTTGAAGGTGTCCCTTACTAAGGATAAGACCTGTTACATCCCTTTTACGTTCAGATGTTATAGATTTCTGATTCCGGATATAGTTTTGTGAAAAATAAACTTTTGCTTATTAGAGGGATTGAAGTTAACATTTTGACTTAAAATTTCACTCTTCATCCGCATTCAACTCCTATAATTTGCTTCCAATGTATATTCGTTCTATTAATAAATTTCTCTCAAAGTCATCAGTAAGTATGCTCATTATTTCGAACATGTTTCTCTGATTTCTAAATCAAAGACCTCTATTAACCTCAAAATGTTTTCCTAAATTAGTTATTGTGCGTGGAAAACTTATTCCGAACTCTTTTCTTTTTTTATTGTTCTAATGACTTTTTCATTATCCATTTTTGCCAAGTTTATTACTTTTTCTTTAGTTTATAAACTTTTTACTTTACTTTCAAAAAAAGTTACTTTTCTATTTCTAAAAAATAGTTGTGATAAACAAAATTACAATTTTGGAATTAAAAACGAAAGGTCCAAGTTTCAGATCCTTCAGATCCAAAAAGAAGCAGATACGGATTTTGTGTTTTGTGTATGTGAGGATGTGATCACCGAACTAAGATTTGTATGAAGAAAAGCTGGCGTGGAGATTCGCTAGGCCGAACAGCTTTTTTTTTTAAATTCTTGCTTCTTCTCTTAGCTATCCATTTCTTCATATTTTTTCTGATTTATGCTTCATAACGTGAGCAGTAGCTCTACTATTTGTTGTTATCTATGTTTTTTATTTTTCAATTTAAATGTGCTTATTTATCCTGTAGTACAAAACTATGGGCATCATTCCAAAATCGTTGCATAGCATTATTCGCACTCTTTATATCTCTGTTTATTTATAAACTTTAAAATGTTTTAGCTCGATTCTTTTGAAAAATCCAAAAAAAAATTTGAGAAACTAGTAGTAATGTCACTGCTAAAGTTATAAAGCATAAACTGGAAGCAAACATAGAAATGGATTGTTAAACAGAGACAGATAAGTTAGCATTTCATAGACAATTTTACCTTGGCTTTTACGGATCATTGCTCTAGAATTATTTTATAGTCGTAAACTTGAAAAATATAATTAAAACTATTTATAGTTTATTTAGCCTGGATTTTTCGGTTCGCATCCGGTTTTATTTTTATCGTAAAATTTTTGAATCATACTTTTTTAATAGGAGAAAGAAACAAATATCCCGGGTCAGGATCCCGTCATGCCCCTATCCCATTGGCGATTTTTTAAAATGAAAATTCGATAAAAGAACCTTTTTTTAATAAAAGAGGGAGAAGTCTCTTCACAAAAATATATATTTCTTTATAGCAAAGCGCTTTCAACCTAACAAGAGGCCATCATCAGTGCTAGCCTAACAAACAAAATAATACAATAAATCAGATGAATAAGAGAAAGCTAATAAAAAAGAAAATAATAATAAATAAACAAATTAAAAACACGATTACAAAAAATTTAATAAATTTTATTTAGATGAACTTTAACGCTCATTTTAGTTTTTCAACCTTTTTTAATTTTTTTGTCACCTATAAGTTTCTTCTACTTTTTCCCCCTATTTGAAAGCAAGTTATTACTAAAAATTTGATTAGATTTTGTCTAGTATCCATCTTGAAAGTAGACCTTTGGAACACAAATTACAATTATACCTCTATTCTCATTAGATATTACTTGACCTTTAATAATATTTCATTACGTATTTTACGCATTACGTATTAAATTCATAATAGCATCTGTTTATGTTTTTATTCCATTTTACTCTAATACCTGTTCTTTCCTTGAAGTTTTTACAACTTGTACTTGCAATAGCGTATTTTACTATTAAATTTATGATCTTGTTGTAATTGTAAATTTACATTTTTATGTTTGTAAACGACAAATGTTTTTTTTTAAAATTATACTGTTATAAGTTAAATATTTTAACAATTTTATTTAAAATTTTTTTATACCTAGTTGTCCATTTGTTTATTTATATTTTTTACAATTTACATTCTTATCTTCGATTTTATAATAAGAAGGAAATCATTGGATTAATGTGACACCCACTTTTTCTATAAAATATCTGCGTTTTACAGGTACAGAACTCACAGATCTAAAAAATTGAAAAAATCGTTTGGATTGATTGATAGGGAGTCTTAATTCTTTTTAACTGCTTGTTTTAGCGAATTTTCATTATGAAAATGACGCTTATGAGGTTGTCCGGATGACGGAAGTTGAGGGTGGGAGTGAGCGGAATCGGTTCCTATTGACTTCCTGATAACAAAAATATATGTCCGAAAAAAGTTTATATATATGTATATTATATATATATATGTATATATATATATGTATGTAAGAGTTTCTACCTTTCGTATGGCGAACGATAACTCTCGAAGGCGTTCTCAAATGAAACGAAACTTTGCAAATCGCGAGATGTCGTGGAGGTTACGAGGCCTATTGTTATAAAAACATTATGACGTCATCAACCAAAGTTATGACGTCATGAAAAAAAAATTTTTTTGAAACTTGAAATGGCTTTAAAACAAGGTATCTCGTATTAAAGTAGACGGCTAGCTGAGTCGATTAAGACCAATTTCAGCTCAATCGAACCATCACAAATGGCGCAAACGGTATACATATATATATAATCTTGTATATATGTATACGTCTAGGTCAAAGACTCGTACGATATCTGTTGGGTTCAGTAGTGTTAGAGGGTGAGGATATAATATAAAAGAGGGGCCTCTACCTCTTGCTCCATTCTGGTAAGCCTACTGTCCCAGAGAGACCGGATAAAAATGGCTTCCACTAAACCACGCCGAGCTAAGCAGGCCCGTAAAGCGGAAGAACCTCAAAGTAGTTTTTATATGGTCGAAGTCATTCTAAAACGATTGCGACCGGTTTTAGCTCAGTCAGGCAATCTTAAGTGACGGAAACGGCATTTTTATTTAAAAACTAAAATCATGAATATATTTTTGTTTATAATTGTCGCGGCCGCCGCTAGGTTTATTTGATCTATTGTTGTTTTTTTTGTAATGTTTTTGTTTTGGACATCACTGTCAGGAAAGAATTATGTTTGACGTATTTTATTCTAGTTTTTCGATTCGTTTCAAGATTCATTAGTTTAGACGGTAAAATATTCTTTTACGGGTTCTAACCAGGGTTCAAATGGGTTTTTTACGGGTTCTTGTTCGATTATTGTTCGCGAAAACGGGACGTTTTATGTTACAGTTGTTCCTTCTTCGTATCGATACTTATACCAATAAAACTCTGTGAAAGTTAAAGCTGTCTGACTTTAAATTTGTGTAGCTAGAATAAATTCCGTGACGATTGTTGCGCAATTGCCGGCACATAATGCTTCTTAGGCACAATAATGCTTTAATATTATAGCATACTATTAATAATAGAGTATGAATAAAATCTCAATTAGCAAAATCAAATTTGTGAGAAAGCCTCTCAGGCCGCGAAGCGGCCTGTGTGGAAAGGCTGTGAAAATTCGCTAGATACATGGCAAAATGCCATGTAACAAGAAACACATAATACAAACCAACAACAATGTGGCCGCGAAGCGGACACAGGGAGGCCCCCGGGCCGCGAAGCGGCCCGGTGGGCCGACGCCGTGGAGCGGACGAGGCGCGAAGCGCCGAGGCCGCGTAGCGGCTACGGGCCGAAGGCCCGTATTAATTATAATACATTAATTCCTTGTTTAAAAATTAACTCAATACTTATTACTTCGGAATTGTTTTTCATTTGTTGTTCATTTCTTATTTGTAGTTAATTTTTTGCTTGTTAGTTGTTTTTGGTCGTTGATTTTTTTTGTTTGTTTGTCGTTGATTTTTTTGTTGTTTGTTTGTTGTTTTTTGTTCCTAAAAGTACACCAATACTTTTTTATCGAGCTTTTATTTATTATTTTTTTGTGCTTTTGATACGTGTCTTACAATAATTACTTCATCCTTAATTTAATATCTGTTATCCTCTCTATAGATTTTTTACTTCAATGGCTATATGTGTATAATAAGTCCACCTTATGTTGAAGTGGCTCCAAGGTGAACGTGTTGTTTTAAATATAGTTAATACAAAGATACGCCTACCTTTTAATAAAATGTTATAATACGCGATGACTTAAATGTTAGCTCTTATTGAATATTATCAACTGATGCAACTTATTTTGATTTTATCTATTAAAATGTTTATAATCTATATGCAAACTTATTGTGCATTTTCGCCATGGAGGTATTCGTACCAGAGCGATATACTCTATCTCATTGTATTAGGAGGCTTGAAGCCTTTAATACAAGGAAAGAAAGAGCTATATTGATAGAGAGATCAGTCAGAAGAACAGTTGATAACTCATCTACCAAATGAAAAATAATTTCATTCCCTATCACAAATAATATTTTATAAATATTAAAAAATATTTCATAAAAATATATTTGTAATAAATTTATGATGATTATACGACTTACAAATATAATAATTAAAATAAATCTAAACAAAGATTCAATATTTTTAGATCTGTTAGATTGGCAACGGCCTATATTTAGCCCAACAGTTCTGTTACTTGTGGGAATACAAGGGGTATGCTCCCACTGATCCTGACTTTGCTCCCTCGTAACCTGACTTTGATCTCTCTGATCCTGACTTTCCTCCCTCTGATCCTAACTTTGTTTCATCTGATCCTGACTTTGCTCCCTTTGATCCTGACTTTGTTTCATCTGATCCTGACTTGATCCCTCTGATCCTGACTTTGCTCCCTCTGGACTTAACCCCATCTGAACCTGATTTTGCTTTCTCTGATCCTGATGTTTTATTCTTTATTTGAGTCTGATTTATTATTTTATGCTCCTCCCCTTGGAAGGACATAAACACTATCCTAAGAGACGTTGATGATGTTCTCAGTGTAAGGAAGCATTATTTATGGCCTTGCTGTTAAATTTGTACCTTTAAAACTCTGTCTGAAACCCAGCCACCTTGCTGATTCTACTCTAAAACTCTGTCTGAATCCCAGCCACCTAGCACATTCTACTCTAAAACTATCAATTATCAGCAACAGAAAATACCATAATCTCTCCACAAAGCGCTTATTAACTAAAACAGAGCTTTCAATCGATCATCATCAGCGCCGGTGAGATGCTAAGAATAAATCCTTACTCAGATCTTTTAGACTGATACATATAACGGACTTTATGATCCGGCAGATGATCGTCAGATTGAAAGCCGGCTCTGATTATGTTAATAAGCGTTTTGTGGGGATTAATAAGTGTTTTTTGTTGCTATAGTATATATACTAAGCTATATCGATATTATGTAGTATCAGCTACAGCTTTCATTTTCATAACATACCTAACCCAAAAACTGGTATTATAACTTTTTTTGTATAGTACTTCAGTCTAAATTTCATTACACATTACTTTTGCTTCACTAAAGTTAAGTAATCAAGTGAAATCTGACAAAACTGTAGTCTAAAGTTTACACCTCTATTTTTTACGTGAATTCCTTTGATTGCTACTTCACCTTTTATTTCATATTTACTATTATTTGATTCATTTATTATTTAATAATAGTTTTCAATTTTTATTATAGCTAAACTTAAGTAAACGATATTAAGTAACGAATCGAGTACAAGTTTTTTTTTAGGTATAAATCTCGTATGGTATACTGTAGTTGTTTTACGAAATTATCGTCTTAACCCGCCTACCTGAATGTGAACAGGTTGTTTCACTCAGAAAGCCGTTACCTGTTTTATTATACTCGTATTGTTAGATGGATAAATTTCATTATATTTCAGATAACTTTGCGTTGGTGGATCAGAGAGTAAATCTTCCTGTGATTTTAATGTTATGGCTTTGATTGTGGGGATATTATTACTGGTGTCGGTTAAGCCTATTGCTTACCATTTAAAGATTTTCAACTCTTCTGAAGCTTCTTGAACTCTTTTTAACCTAAACGACGTTGGATACAATTAAGCGTCATTTTCTAATGAAAATTCGGTAAAACTACTCTTAAAACTCTTAGAAAACATTTTATAAAGCATCGAGCTACAAGTCAAGCGGCTTTATTAGATTTATTGCATATCCGGTATAGCTACTCTTAAAACTATAACTCTTAGGAAGTATTTTATAAAGCATCGAGCTACAAGTCAAGTGGCTTCATTAGATTTATTGCATATCTTGGTATAACAACTCTTAAAACTATAACTCTTAGAAAGCATTTTATAAAGCATCGAGCTACAAGTCAAGCGGCTTCATTAGATTTGTTGCATATCTTGGTGTAACTACTCCTAAAACTATAGCTCTTAGGAAGCATTTTATAAAGCATCGAGCTACAAGTCAAGCGGCTTCATTAGATTTGTTGCATATCTTGGTGTAACTACTCTTAAAACTATAGCTCTTAGAAGCATTTATAAAGCATCGACTACAAGTCAAGTGGCTTCATTAGATTTATTGCATATCTTGGTATAACAACTCTTAAAACTATAACTCTTAGAAAGCATTTTATAAAGCATCGAGCTACAAGTCAAGCGGCTTCATTAGATTTGTTGCATATCTTGGTGTAACTACTCCTAAAACTATAGCTCTTAGGAAGCATTTTATAAAGCATCGAGCTACAAGTTAAGCGGCTTCATTAGATTTGTTGCATATCTTGGTGTAACTACTCTTAAATCTATAGCTCTTAGGAAGCATTTTATGCAGCATCGAGCTACAAGGTCAAGTGGCTTCATTAGATTTATTGCATATCTTGGTATAACAACTCTTAAAACTATAACTCTTAGAAAGCATTTTATAAAGCATCGAGCTACAAGTCAAGCGGCTTCATTAGATTTGTTGCATATCTTGGTGTAACTACTCCTAAAACTATAGCTCTTAGGAAGCATTTTATAAAGCATCGAGCTACAAGTTAAGCGGCTTCTTAGATTTGTTGCATATTCTTGGTGTAACTACTCTTAATCTATAGCTTTAGGAAGCATTTTAGTGCAGCATCGAGCTACAAGTCAAGCGGCTTCATTAGATTTGTTGCATATCTTCAAACTAAAAGCAATAGGATAAGCCGACTCTTAAACCACTGTATTATCACTTTCTGACTGTTCCGGTTGTGTAACTATTAGTACATAAGCCTGCTATTTAGATAGACCCCGTTCGATCCTGCTCAGGGTCTCGAGGATTTATATATGAGATAAATCTAGGCTGCCCCTAGGTTAAACTTAGTTTTCACTTGGTTAAAACTAGGCTGCCAGTAGGTTTTCACTTGGTTAAAACTAGGCTGCCAGTAGATTAAACTAGGTTTTCACTTGGTTAAAACTAGGCTGCCCCTAGGTTAAACTTAGTTTTCATTTGGTTAAAACTAGGCTGCCCCTAGGTTAAACTTATTTTTCACTTGGTTAAAACTAAGCTGCCACTAGGTTGCCAGGTTAAATTAGGTTAAGCTAGGTGGTCTCTTTGTTTACACTAGGTTTAAAAGTTGTCTAAAATTGTTAATCACTAGGTTTCCGAAGACTTGGGATTCACAAGCATTTTCTGTAGCTTAAATACAAGTTTCGGTTAAACCTAATGAAGGCCTAGTGACAATCTAGTGGGGCAACTAAGAGTCTCTCTAAGAGAGATTTTAATAATGTAATAAAAAATAGACTCGGGTCTTATATTGGCAAATTAATGTGTTTATAAGAAAAGTATGCGTACTGTCCTTAGATATACATATACCGAATTTTGAATTATAAAACGTCATTTTGTTATAAAACATTTTACAAACGTCATGAATGAATAAAATGCTTCTTATAAATTTACAAAACAAGACAACTAATCTAACTAAGTATAAATATCTATACTGAGAGATTAAAACCTAAATGAAGTTTTAAAATTAAAATAATCTTCTTTATGTAAAACAACTCTTAAAGCTTCAGCGGTAGACCAACCATTGCTGTCACTTTGTTTTCAAAATTAGTATTCATCTGTTCTGATGAAATTTAAAATGAAACTGAGTTTTTCTAGAAAAAAAGGTCTGGTTGAAATTGGAGAGATGGTTTCAACATGTTAGAGAGAAATAGATGTTTAAGATAACTGCATTAAGGTTGTCTTTAGTTTTAACTAGGTCATGTGACCATTAATACATGTTATATTTTTAATCATTTTGCTGGTTTGTTTTGGTGACTGTTCCATTACGTAAGAAAAGGGTAGTTTTGTCCAGATCTCTGTTCTGCAGAGTTTTCGTCATTGCTATTGCTACGTAAAACTTAATATGTAAACTACGTATAATATGTAAACTACGTATAAACTTAATACCCCAGTGTTGCCTCTTCTTCAATCTTAACCATGTTCTTTTAGATCTCTTTTCTTTACTATCTCTATAGTATGACACACGGTTAAAATCAGTTAGCGCAATACGGGAAAATAATGTGAAGGAGCTAATAGTGTTTGTCCTGGATGTTAAACCACGCCCCCAATTTATTATCAGGCTAATCTCCTTGGTACCTCATCAGTATTTTTCCTCGCTGTCAACTGATTATAACCGTGTGTCATACTATAGATATACTTTATCTCTATGAGAGATCCGACTAATCATCCTGCTACACTAACTATTCTAAAGTTAATGACGTCATCTTAGCTATTAGGAAAAACAACAACCTGAACTATTAATATTTCAAGGTAAAGAGAAACATAAAAATTAGATTTTCACGTTGGTAAAATTTAGTTAAGAGAGAGCTCCCTTACAATGAGTTTTTAGTTACCTAGAGCAGACTAAACATAGAGATATCTGAATACAACCTTTTCCTATTGTTTTACTCTTGAATCTCTCTTATAGAAAAACATTTTACCATTGCTCCATTTGTTGACCCATTTTTTTAACACAAATATAGTATTTTTAACAAAAATTTGCTTTATCTACTCACGGCAGCAAAATTAGCCATTACTGGACTGTTTTTAAGCTGCAAAATGCCATTTTACCTACACTGTCAAACAATACGGGAAATATTTTAAAACAGTACGCAAAATGTTTCAAAACAGTACGCAAAATGTTTTGGTAATGAAAAAAGTACTAGGGAGTTATGGCTCATTTAAATAACATGGGAAGCAAGTCAAAACTCCCTAGGCGGGAAAATTAATGAGCGGAGGTTATTATTTTACAAATTATTGCGTGAATTTCGGTAATTGTTTTATTTTGTAAACTATGATTTATTCTAGCTTGTTTTCTAGTATGTAACTTTCTTTATTGTTACTTAAAATTACGATATTATTATTAAATGTTTAACATTTAACATTTGTTTATCTAATAATATATAATGTTTTGGAAACAAATTGGCAACACTGATAATTTTGGCATTAAATTAAATTATTTACCAGCTGTTTATGAATCGACAGATTTTGTATTTCATGTTGTTATATTTAGTTTAAGTATATAAAGTTACAAAAATAGATCGTTATCAAAAACTAAATCTGTAAACTAAAGTTAAGTTCAAACATAATGAGTGAGAACAACAGTGAAGTGAATAAAGATAACATTTGTTGACATTGACGAGTTATTGGACCACACTCCCCTGATATTGTCAGCGTTGCATCTACTTCAAAGCAGTCTTTACTGCCTGTAAAATCTCGCAGCAAGTATTTAAAATAATCTCTTGTGTATTTTTTCTGCCGTTAGTAGATAAAATAGTATATGCTACTATGCAGCAAAGGAAACATTGCAGACTCGTGCAATTAATTACCTGCCTCGGCTTACGCCTCTGCAGGTAATTTCCATAGCCCGCCCTCGCCTTCGGCTCGGGCGCAAATTTATAAAACTCGTCTGCAAAATTCCATTTTGCTGCCTAGTAGCATAATATACTATTTTTGAAGGAAATTTATAAAGGATAAAAGGAAATGAAGGGAAAGAAAGTTGTAAACTATAAACAACTAGGTAAATTGAAGATTTAGGTCTTCCGGTGGTGACCGCGTCAATGTAGATGAAGAATCCGACGTAACTAGGTAAATTATTAAATAACTAGTTTATATGAAATTGTAAACTATCAGGGCCCTGTTTCACGAAAGTACAAATCCTGTATACAAGTAAAAAGCTACAAGTTTACTAATAATTGTAAGAAATTTGTTTCACTAATGTGCAAGTGTAGACTAGTAATTATTAGTGATTTTGATACAATTTTATTAAAAAACACTAGTAGGTTACAAGTTTTGTCTTAGATCTCCTAGGAAACGAGCATATTTGTGTCCAAATCCAATCAAATTTGATTATCTCCCACACAAATCTTACTAACTATTCTACAAAACAACTTGTAACTATATCTCCCACACAAATCTTACTAACTATTCTACAAAACAACTTGTAACTATCTCCCACACAAATTTTACTACTATTCTACAAAACAACTGTAACTACTCCCACCAAATACTAACTATTCTACAAAACAACTTGTAACTACAAGTGTCAAAATTAAGCGTTTCACGAATATCATTACAAGACCTTTTGTAATGAATAACCTACGAGAGTTTTTGTAAACAATGTGTCAAAATATTATTAAAACCCAGTTTCGTTTATATGAGTAAATTATTTCTAAAATAGGTTCGGACTTGTAAGAAATTTTACTATAATACAAGTAATTGATACAAGTAATTGAAATAGGCAAGAAAATTTTGTTTCTTATTTATTTATTATTTATAAAGTAATATTTATAAAAAAACGTTTTTCAAACTCATATTGAGCACTAGATTATTCGTATTGAGCACTAGATTACTAATAAACCAAAAGTTTGCGATTAAAACTAAGTTTTAATCAATAAAATGAACTTTTAACTCAGTATAACTTCTAACTCTAACTCTCTCTTCTTCTTCTTCTTCTCTTCTAACTTCTTCTTTTGTCTTGTAATTCGGACTTGGTAGAAATTTTACAATGAATGATACAGTTTTAGTGTCATCGCATTGTAATTCGATAGTTAAGGATCCAAAAAACAAAATGGGTTCCTGATAAAAATGGGTATAATTCACACAAGACCTGAAGTTTCACTCCTCGAGCTTGATTACTGCGGGGGTTATGCGTGACGCAGTGAGACACACAACATTATGAAGATAAATGTCCCTAAAATGGAAACCAATATCCAATATTGGTTTCGTATTTTTTTGGTGAAAAAAACTTTTCCAATATACCTACGTTTGTAGATGAGAAAAGCTAATAAACCAATTCATTCTTTATTAATCAATTTGCTTTTGCTAATGTGTGCAATTCAAAAGTTAATTACCAGTAATTATAATTATCGTACTTTGTTATCAATAATTAATTAACTTTAGTTACAATTTATGTTTCATTTTAATTGAATATTGAACTATCTAGATGTATGTGAGTTATTGATTTAATCCAGTCTACGACGTATGGAGATTATTTAGTTACAAGTATGCACTGTACGTATTGGAGGTATATAGATTATGTAGCTATACGTATGTAGTGTTTATCAAATAACTTTTCCTAGTAATTAATTAGATAATAGTGATTGTCTGATTTATTATTTATGATGACAAATAGAGATAATGTTACCTTGGGATCTAAGGTATTGAAATTTAATGATACCATCCCTCAACTAATTTATTTAAGTGGATTGATTGCTTGTATCAGTGTAATTTGGCGAAGAGAAACAATTTTATTTTATTTCTTCGGTGTGAAAAAGAAAACTGGCAAAAAAATAAGTCAAATTTTGAATGTAGAGAAATGTGATATTTTTTTTTAGAAAAGACATTGAAATTAAATTTATCTAGTATGGAATTTTGGATCACTATATGGAACCTTGATATAGTGTTTAAATTGGGCTGATTTTTTTACCCATATATTACTGTGTATGGTTCACAAACTTACGAAGATTCATTGTGTATGATTGACTTGTATATTTTCAAACAAAACAATGTCATTAATTGACATAATGTGAACAAATCAAGTTTTTTCTCTAATACATTTAAAATTTTGCTTATATCGAGGCAGTATGCCACTTATATAAACCAGTAATATGACCAACTGAATAATTACAACAACCATGTGACCGCAAAGTGGCCACAATGAAGCACGGGGCCGCACCCTGGTCCTCGCGCAACGACGCGTAGTCGGCGCTGAGGGCCGTATCGCGGCCCTGCGCCTTTCTGTGACCGCTTTCTTAGAGCTTCTCGCTTCAGCGGCTTCTTGTTTTTTTTATAACTATTATTTATTATTTGGCTTATGACTATTATTATTAATTTATTCTATTATTATTTTAAAGTTTAAGTCTTATGTAATAGCTTTCTGCAGTTGTAATGTTATTGTTAACACCTCTAATCCTTTGCACCTTGTCTATAATTTCAACAAATTTTTTTACCATCCTAAGATTCTAAAAGTTTTTCGAAACATAATCTAACTTTATCATTCTAACCAGCCCCTATAAGATTCTGACGTTTTTAGAAACAGGAATAGGTTGATATTTTGAGTGATTTACTTAAACGTTTTGCTACGTTTCTTCAATTGAACGAACGGAACAAAGTAATTTTCAAATTATCGGACCGGAATGTGAGTAACCTAGAGGTTAGAGGTTATTTGGGTCGATTTTCAATTTAAACCTTCTTCTGACATTAAGATCAATGATTTTGTGTTACCTCTACTCATACGCTTACGACTCTTTTATTAACTACGTCTGTAACTACTTTTTATCGGTTTTCGTGATTTAATCTTGTCTTGGTTCAATCCCATTTTATTTTTTTATTACCTTAAAATAAATTAAGAAAACAGTGCGCTTAATTTTCAATAGCATATCATAACAAACTAGTTACTTAAAAGAAGAACTGAACTGAGTTTTCTTTAAAATGAAAGGATAGAATATTAAAAGAATTAAAAAACCTCAATGACGCTCATTTGAGCTTCCTTTGAATTTACATTGAATTTAAATATTTTTATATCTACGTCTATATTTCTATATCCGTTCATTTTAGATGACTTTTAATATTTTTAAGTCTTTAATCGTATAATAGATCACATTTTTCTGATTAAGGTGGTAAAATATATGTATAAGATGTGTTAAAAATTAATTGATGTAAAAACATCAAAATATGAATGGCTATTTTGGCTAAAACAAGATATGGTGTCTTACGTCATTTTCATTATTTTAGAACTCTTCAAAAACCATTCACGTTAAAAATTGATTTAAAATTAACAAACTAAATTGATTATGAGATATTGTTGATAATAGGATAAGGATTATTATTGGTTTGATTTAAAAATATTAAATTAGTAATTTGAGAAAAATGCAAAGTACCTTATAAACCTTATGCAAAGTTAATACCGATATATCATCTTAAGTAGAGGCTCTTGTTTGAAAAATACCCTGAAGCAATCTAACGTACATGGATTGTAAGGGCTGATTGATATTTGTTTAATAATGATCCTACTTTATTTTTTATTTTTGTAAATCTACTAAAAATAAATTAAAAAATGATCTTTCAATCGATGTATCATAAAACTCTATTTTTGTTACAGGTAGGTTGATTTTCTTACTAAAAAAGTCCTGGTAACACGTGAGTTATAAATTGTTTTAATATGTAATGAAATATTTTTTCTAGTGTAATATGTGAAAATTTGTTGTAAAAAGTGCGCTATGCTTATTGTCAGTTGTAAGTTTTAGAATAATAGGTTAAATTTATAAATTGAGGCACTATAGAGAAATTAATTTAACATCTCAACACTTTATTAATGCTATATTTCGTCCTCTTCTCTCAGGATATATTCATGTACAATCCTAAAAATATACAAACAATAATTAGTCTCTTTACTAATAAATGTAAATAAGGCTTACCATGCTGTATACAAAATTTAATCCTAAATTTAATGCATTATCTTGAAAGTTGTAATTAGAACTTACTATTTGATAGCACATTGATGCTGTATATGAAGTCATTATTTATTAACTTTTATTGAACAATAAAACCCCTAATACAACTATACACAATATCTTGTAATAAGTTATTCAGAAATGGCTTGGAATCTTTGTCATTGGTGTATCTGGTCACAGGCTTCGGGTTTTAGACCACTATTTCGGAAGCTAATTATTTCAGTATTTAGTTTTTAGACCACTATTCATTCAGTAGTAGCCGTGGAAGCTTATTGATAATTTAAGTAATTCTTGTATCCTATAATCTCATGTATGAGGTAGTTCTAATCTTATCTATAATCGTTTATGATTGTAATTTTCGACATTAGGTACGATTGAGCTAAAATCGGTCTCAATCGATTTAGCATGTCAGGAACCATTAAATATAATACTTTGCTTAAACGCCGTTCAAATGTCTAAATTTGCATGACCACATAAGGACTTCCGTCATCGGAACAACCTTATTAGCGCCATTTTCTGATGAAAAGTCCCAAAAAATATATTTTTTGTTTGCTCTGCTTGTTTAAACGCAAATACATATTAGAATAAACATTATACATTACAAATTCTATCATGCAAATATTATACAATATATATTGTATATAAAACAAGTTGATACATGTAGTTACACTATAAACAACCTATTAGGTTTGGGTTTATTTATGGCACGAAAAAAATATGTTAGATCGCGTGTAGATTAGAAATGCTTTAATTTATTCACCCATGACTTTGATTTATTACTATAATAATAATATAAATAAAAGAAAACACATAACATATTAATGGTAATAAAATAAATAAAGATACAAGACCCTACACATTTGAATATTAAAATTCCATTATAACTACTTCTTAAACCTTATTTTATGAAGAGTTCACTGTAGTGACTTATTTTCAAAATAAAATTGTTAACAAGATAAACTTAATTGTACAATATAAGTTACTACTTAAAAAGATAAAATTATAACTGAAATTAGTATTTTAAGTCTTAAACTTTATAAAAAAAACTTAAATTACTTGATTTATTTTTAAAATTTTTTGCTAACTAGGCGTAAAATGATTTTTCTTAAGTTTTTCTAATAAGTTGGAGTTCTGGTGTATCCAAGTTTATGTTATGTTGGTCGATCTCCAAGTGAAGTTTGTGATTAAAAAAGTATAAGTTAGTTTCACTGAAACTTTTTTTCTATTTTCTAAACGACAGAATCTGATTATGAAAGGAGGGAGAAAAAATAAATTTAAAAAGTTATGATCCCGAAAACATTTTGTGATAGGTGATTATAAAGTTTGTTCTGATATAGATATTGTGTTGGAAACAAGTATTCAACTATAAAGCTCAGGAAAGAGACGAATGAATTAATGAATTAATCATATTATCATATGATTAGTAAAGATGTACAAACTAAATAGAGATTATGATCTCTATACAATTAACTCTGATGAGCATTCAGAAAGTAAAACTTGCTCTGCCTCGGGAGTTACATCTTAATTTGGTTTCTACCTTTGGCACCTTGCTAGTTTGGATGATCAAATGGTTCTTATCTATCCTATTAACCTATTAGTGTTTGTCCTAGAACAAAAAATATGTCTGAATTACATAGGGTGCTCTGCCACCACAATTGCTGGTGGTATAAAACAACAATTGTGGTGGCAATTCTAAAAAAACCGTGAGTTTTTTAGAATTTTGTATTACGGAATAAGCAAGATTGCTTTTCAACACAGTTGAGATCTATTTTTAATTATGTTGATTCCCTTGGAGCATGGTGATAAATACAAAGAGTATTGTGTTGCATTGGTGCATTGTGTTGTATCCGCTATGATTATTAAAAAAAGAGGCCTTCGGCCTATCGGACTCATTAATATACATACACACACAGATATATATATATATATTATATATATTATATATATATATATATATATATATATATATATATATATATTTGTGTGTGTATGTTTATATATTTTTAATCAGAGGCTTCCCCTTCTCTAATTTTTTTCCTGTGGAGATTCGCTAATACAATTTTTATATCTTTTTCCTTGTTTCTGCTCGCTTCTTTACTTTGAAATCACTAAATAAATCAACGTTTGAATACATGTAGTTTATGTCACATGGTTATTATATCTTCACTGGCACTATTATTTCTATTATAGTAGTTTTTTTAGCTATCCTTAGACTTTACATTCAGTGCATTTTGATATGATCTACATTTAGTCCACCATAGTGTTTTTATTAAAGCACCACATTTCATAAAGAATTTTACCGTAATGAACCTTTCCAACTAAGGTTGGAGACCAGATATCGCGTAAGATTTAGTAAATATCAGTTTTTGTGTAGTTACTTCCTATTCTATTTGTTTAATTTCTTTAATAACTCCTTTCCTTTTCATTTATTTTATTAATTCAATAGTCAGCGCTGAATAGCGGAGTATAAATAAAACAAGTTTGTACGAGCAGCTTCTTAGACGTGATACCTTGTTGAATTAAAAGTGAGAGGATGCGAACATAACGTCTGGCTTTCAACAAATCTGTATTCTATTCAATTTTTTAGGACTTCCTGTCTTGCTTTATCCATCTGCATGTTTTGTAACAGTCTTGAAATCTTTCCTGTGTTCCAGACATTTGTAATTTTTAAATTAAGTCCGTTCTATAAAATTTGCTTTTCGATTAATTTATATCTCTATAGACTAAGTTGTTTAGTCTAAGACTAACAAATTTAAGATTTGACTTAGCCCCAAGTTATCTATTGAAAATCTTTCTAGAATTTTCTTTTTGTCGGCTATTGATATTTTGTAATACTCGATACTAAAATAATTATGTAGTCACTGAACCAGCATTATTTCCACAATTGATTTATAAAAATTGTTGTAGAACAAAAGCTGGTTTACCAATTACATGATTATTTTATTATTTTAAATCCTTTTTAAGATAGCATGGAATGAAATTTTTAAATTCACCTTTGATACCGCGTAGATTCAGACTTCAGACATTGTGTAAATTATTTCAGTAAAATAAATAAGGGTAGTAAAGAGAGCCAGAAACATAAACATAATGTTGAATTAAGTCAGAAATATAAATTATTACCAAGATTAATTATACCATGTTAAACTATACTTTTGTCTGAAATTTGACGAAGCCAGGAAGGAATCGTTTAATACATGACCATGCCATTTTCTACCATCAGTAATAGCACATTACGTTACTAGCGAAGAAAAACTTACTTTTCATGTAAGTTTGGAATGCAACGATTGCTAGGTTTTTAAAAAAGAAATAGTAATTTCATTATAAACTGCTGCCTTTAGATTTAGCCGGTATCAAATCGTTTGTGGCGTATTCGCCCCGTGATAGTTTCTGGCGGAGTATTTTATCGATCATAACAGTCTCTATTGCTAATTTTTAAAGCTATCTACTTAAATAACTACTAAAAAGTTTATTAAGTAAGCGAATTCAATAAACCCAAGGACTCAAACTGGCAACTAATCTAAAAACTAATAACTTAATAATAAGGAGTCACGGAGAAGAATTCTTCTTCAACAATGTAAAGGCGTATTTTCGGTGCATGTTGAATGTTGACAAGCATGTAATGTCAATATTACGCATCAATCGTAGATAAAATGAACTCTATCTGTCTATTATGTTTTCCTTACCTATTCCCTTTGAATGTCAAAATATACCACATTTGCAACTTCCAAAAGTTTATCCTCAAAATTTAAATTCTCTTTTTTCGAATCTCTTAGTTTCTTTTTATAAGCTTGTTTCATAAAATAAATATTATTTCGTTTATTTCTCAGTTAAAAAAAAAGAAGCTTAGCGTATAAGAATTTGTTGTACTTGAAAAGGACCTTTTTTACCTTCATAATTCTTTCAGTAGAATACTTAACACACTGTCACTCTTCTCCTAAAATTTCTAAAGTCTTTTGTCCTTTATAAACTGTACTTAATGTGTAAGTGAAGTTCTATGTATGTTTACTGTCTCAAACCTTTGTTTTAACTTATAAATATAATACAAATAAATACTCTCTTTTATTACATAATATGTAATCATTTAAGCTTTAAAGTACATTCAAATTCCTTTTATTTACTGAGCTAAACATTTAAATACATAGCTATAAAAAAGATTAAATTTATTTCACCTACTTTCATCTTACATCATAAGTGGGATAAAGCGAAAATGCTGGAATATTTTCTATAAGAAGACACCTCTTAAAGAAAAATTACCCTTGTATACTATTTTTATAAACTAAGACATTAAAAAGAACCCCATGTGTATTTTTCTTGTCTTTAGCAGGACTTTCATAATTTTTCTTTAAAGCAAATTTAGGGGAATAAAAATCACACTTAAAAAAACATTATGTATTTAGGTTAAACATAATGTTTTATTCAGGAATAATTATATTCTTATTATTGTTAGTTACCGCATTTGATAAAAAAGAAAAAAATATTTACATCTACAGCGTGAGCCACAAAATCCAGGATAATTTAAATGTATGGATATAAGTAATGCAGTCTTATATGGAAAGTAATATTTACATATAAATGAACTTTATTTTTTTTTTTGTTACTAATTATATTGCTACGTAATATTAACATTAAATAGCTATGCTATTCTTTGTGTTTTATTTAAAACAATAACAGCAATCATTATTTTATATAAGATAATTTGATTTACAAACCATTATATGGATTGATTAGAAAAAATATGAGGTTAAAAAAGTGTCCTCTTGAATTTTAATAAAATGTAATTTGTTATTTGCCTGGATGAAAAATAAAATAATGACAAATGTATTTGTAAGACAGTCAACTTCAAATCAAAATCTTTGATTACAGTCTTAATCATAGAATATGATAGTAGTATACTTGCCTAATACTAGTCATTTGTTTTTTTAAATATTTTTGGAACTAGTCTATATTTTAACCTTTGCATCATGAAGTTCACAAAGAATAATAAAACAATATATTTTTTTCTAAATTTAACTGATGTGATACGTAATAAGGTTTAATAAGATGTTATTAACGTTTTTCTTGTGTAATGTACTGTTAAATAATTTTTCATCTGAGAGAAAACGATTGTAGCTCAAAAATTATTTTTTTACTGTTAGCATTTTTGTTTAATTTAATTTTTTCTCCCTTAATCATTTAAAATTTCCATTTTAACTTAAAAATAAGTTGTAATATTATTTTATTAATATTAATCGAGGTTATTGTGTATTATATTTTATTTTTTAATATCTGATTTGCTAAGCGATTTTTCTGTAAAAATGAAAATAGAAAATACTTTAAACAAATTACATTTCAAATTCTTTTGAAAGTTAAAGAGATAGGAAGACTCATCCTAATAAAAAAGTAAAATTGAGCCAAATACCAGGCCAGCCCCTTCTCTCTTAAAGTGCCTTCCTTAAGTGGGAGAGGGAATTGCTTTTCGCAACTAATTAGCCAAACAAGAAAAAAATGTTTACAAATCTGCCTCTCCGTCCAATTTTTATACTTTTATTACTTTTCTGCCCTTTTAAAAAATCTAAATAGGTATTCTGACTGCTCTAATACTTTTACGAAAGTCTTTAAACAATTTCCTTACCGCCCACCCTTAAAAAAATATTTTACAAAGAAAATTGAAAAAAATAGAATAAAGAAAACTTTCGGATTCACCCGGTTTTAATTTTACTTATTTTTTAAAACTCTTCTTGTCCAAGATTTTTTTTTCGTCGGAAATTCTTTTACTTTTATGCTACTATTTGTTCTGTAAAATATTTTTACTTAAAATTTTATTCTTCCCAAAAAAAATACTGTTGTACATGTTTTTTTCTGTATAATACTGTTCGTGTATTTTCTTAGTAGTTTTTGTCAAGTGCAAAATAGCGATGCGCTTTTAAAAAGTCCGTATTTCTTTGTTTGGCCTCTAAGATTTATATTAACATAAACTTTGTTAAAATCTTCTTGTTTAATTTAATGAGAATGTTAATTTGCCCCCTTTTATCTAAATTTTAATTTTCCACTTCTCCTTGTTTGTGAATCTTATATTTTATTATTTCCTTTGTCTTATTCCATGTTACAAGATATGCTAATTGACTAACAGATGTCTGTCTTAGAAAATTAACATTTAGATTAAAGTAACACCATTGCGGATTAAGATGTAAATAAAGCGTCAGATATTGTAATTGATAGGTTTTTTTATTCATTGTCAAAAGAACATATAGTGTAAAAATAAGTAAAAGCATATTGAAGGGAAAATATGCAGTAGATACAAATGCATATATAAAAAAATATGTGCACTCAGAGTATAAGCGAATATAAATAGGTTTACTTATTAATATTTTTTAATATTAATAAGTAATATTAATAACTTAATACTTAATAATAATAATATTAATTAATTAATACTTAATAATAATATTAATACTTTCAGTATGCTGTTTTGTTTTTTTGGACAATATCTATTAAGAAGATTACTGCTGAGTAGATCAGGTTATTTTATATTTCTATGGCTAGACCTCCTTTTGTTTTGACGATTTTAGCTTCTTTCTTTATCCGTTAGAATGTATTAAATAATTCTGCTTACAAGTACAAGATTGCGAATAAGTTCTGATTGGTGAACATGTTTGCTCCCAATTATAGTTATATGATAAAGAAATTCTATATCAGTGAACATGAACATGTTTGCTTCCAAGTCTTGTTGTAGGACAAAAAAGTTCGATTGTTAGTAAACATGGACATGTTTTCTTTCTAGTCTTTTTGTAGGACCAAAAAAGGCGATTATTAGAAAAAACATAAATATTTTTTCTTTCATGTCTTGTTGTAGGACAAAAATGTTCGATGATTAGTAAACATGAACATGTTTTCTTTCATGTCTTGTTGTAGGACAAAAATGTTCGATAATTAGTAAACATGAACATGTTTTCTTTCAAGTCTTGTTCTAAGACAAAAAAGTTCGATTATTAGTAAACATGAACAGGTTTGCTTCAACGTCTAGTTGTATAAATATATTCTTATAGAGATATCGTGACTTGTTGCAATAGCTTCAGTTTGTTTACGTCAAGACACTATCTGTCAAGTTTTCTGTTTTATTTATATAATGCTTCTCTTTGTTCTATAGTGCTCTTACACACGCAATGTTAGTTTATTTTACAGTTTGGGACATATCAGACGGTTGCTATGTGCTCCAAGAAAACTTAAGTATTAAAGTCTAAAAAGTAATTACAAGTGAAATTCCATTACACTTTGCGAAAGTAATAATGCGTTTTATCGCCTCGTAACAAAACTGGTAAAACTAATAGGGCCCACTTGCTTCGTCAATACGAAGAAAGTTAATTTAATTTCACAAAGCAACGATTATTCAATCGTTATTTCCGACGATTTAGTATTGTCTTTTGTCACTATAAATTTATTTGTAGTTTTGACCGATTTTTTAATTAACATCCTTTTCTAGTCTAAAAATGATTTTATTTAGCGATAGGAGGACAATCCTAAATTTTTTACAGACCTTGGTCGGACTCTAAACTTAATGTTTCATATGTGCAAATGGTCTCTATATTGGTTGATATATACAGACATTTTATTGGATCATTGTGA
Organism: Microvelia longipes; assembly: GCA_018340805.1. NCBI lineage: Eukaryota > Metazoa > Arthropoda > Insecta > Hemiptera > Veliidae > Microvelia > Microvelia longipes. The sequence goes on along the minus strand of JACMZG010001914.1, from coordinate 30,989,222 downwards.
TTTTACCCCTTGGTTGGAACAGAGTACTCCATTACCCCTTGGTTGGAACAGAGTACTCCAACCATCTACGAGAGAAATTATTTCTCTCGTAGATTTTCGGCAAAATGTATACTGAACAACTAATGTCATGAACAGTACATGTTAAAATTTGCATCTCTTAATCATTATTACTAATAACGATTTAAAATTGTATAGTCGCAATGGGTACGGGGTACCTCGGAACTTGTCTAAACCACATTGGTTTCGCTACGCTCTTACAAACTACTTTGAACCTGCTTCGCTCATCCTCAGAATATACAAATCGCCAAGACTGCAAGACGTCTTCGGATTATTCCTCATATAGTAAATACATTGGTTTTATTCCCAGCGGTTACCCATCCAGGCACTGACCTTAACTATATACGACCTTAACTTTTATGATTCAACACAACCCGTAGATATACTTGCCTTTTTTAAACAAAGCTTATTTGGATTATTTCCCGAATTGTTTCCCCGTTTTTATGTTTTAAAAACGTATACAAATCATTCGATAAAAATTTAAATAATACTGATAATGAAATGAAACGAAGCTCATATGTTATATATATATATATATATATATATAATATATATATATATATATTATATATATATATATATATATATATATATATATATATTATATATTTTCTACATGCGGGCTTAATTTTTGCTGAGTCATTATTTCGGCTTAATGATGTCATAAAAATATTTTTCGGATAGCATAACTAGACGTAAAGATTGTTTTTGCATTAAGTTTCAACATAGACACACACCCACTCTTGCGTACAGACAAACATCTGAGTCACAACCACTCTGGAGGTCTTAAAACAACTGAAACGGATAATTGAGGTTAAATCCTGGTTTGGGGGGGGGGATTTTTGCTAAGACAATAATTTTACAATAACCCTAAGGTTTAAATGAGGAATAGTAAAAATCCCTTATATAGCTTTACATACTTCAAAATTTCAAATTTATTTAAAAACATACAACATGTTTATTTTCTATATTATTTTCTTATATTGCTAGGATCAGCGCATGCCCTATGTGTGATTAAACACCTATATCTATATGACTCAGTTCATTTGAACTTCCTTTACATTTAATCTAAAATATTTAAGGAAAGTCATCTGAAGAACTTCGTTTCTTTTAATAGTTCGCTATCTGTATGAAAAAATATTTATTTATGTAAAAAAAATAAACTCCATTTAATTTTTCTCTTTTTTATATTTACTTAAAGAATATAAATAAGTATAAAATATATTATACTTAACTTTGTATGAAAATTGTAAGGACACATCAAGTGGCATAAAAAGAGCTTTCTAGGTCTCAAAGTAGCTTTAATACTTGGTTTTTATTGTATTTTTCGTTTTTTCCGAACTAATTTCGAAAATCATTTTGTTTTTTTTTGGCTCGATTGTTTCTAGAGGATATACGGTAAGAAATAAAACTAAAGAAATTGACTTGATTTTATTTCAAATAAAATAAAGAAGAAGAAAAGAGTTTAATAACGTGAAGAAAGAAAGATAAAAAAAGAATGCCTTTTTAAACAAACGAAAACTGTTAATTTGAAGGTAGAAAAACTAAAAGAAAATAAAGGATTTTGGTGCAGTGTAATTTTGTATCATACAGACTTTAACTAACAAAACTAAGTATTTCTAGTGATAAAATTACCCAAATGACTTTTTGTTAGAAAATGCTTTCTTTAATTTCATTCTAACCGTAATTCATTGTAAGCCTTCAAATAAAGGAGTTATTGAATCAATTGAAAAAACAGGAATCACCCAAATTGTGATATGCGCAAAGTTCACAGATATTTACACACACACACACACCCACACACACACAATATATATATATTATATATATATATATATATATATATATATATATATATATATATATATATATATATATATTTGCACATATACTAAAATATGTGCAATTTCTTAATTTAAGGTATATTATTTAAGGTATATTCAAACCTATTTGGCTTAAAGCAGTACAAAATTAGTCACTTTTTTTAGGTCTGGCGCTTGAAAAACTATTTGATGCATTGTATAGTAGCAATTATTAAAAGAATTCAAGTAGCAGAGCATTTAAAAAGATTTATCATCTTTACTATGCATTCATCATCATCTTTACTTTGATCAACTATTCATCTCGTTAAAAATGTAACATTATTAAGTAAAATTTTAAAATGGATTAAAAGGTGGCCAATAAAGCCATTAATTTAAAATACTTACGGATACAATTTACAGAAAAAAAATTACAAAATTTAATTGAGGATAAAACAAAAAACATAATATTTACTGAATAATTTTCTATGCAAGCACTAAAATTGTAAATTGTATTTTATACTTACACTCGAATATATGTATGTATGTATATATATATATATATATATGTATTCGAAGATTTCAATGTAAATGTTAAAAAATAAGTAAACAAAAGAATAAAACGAATATAAACTCTAAAAGTTAGTTATTTACCTCGTGCAAGTAAATCTTATTTATAAATAAGATTAGGTAAAATACAAATCAAGTAAAAAAAACGTTACTCGAAAGAACTGAAAGAGAATAAGGGAGTTACAAATCTCTAAACAGAAATAAGAAATCAAGAAAAAGAAGAAGCAAATCCCTCGGGAGAAGTAAGAAACAAAGTATCCTGGATTTCTTGTCTGGAATCTTTTTACACAGACATGACAAAACCAGGATTAAGGAATTGATGTCAGGAAAAGTCTTGTTCAAGATGGAAAAGTCTCAGCTGGGAAACTACAAGCCTAGCCTTCACTTCAAATTACTTTCAAAGTTGTCTCAAAGGAATTCTACAATTGGTAGTTTATCTTCCGTATGATTTTCAAAAGATAATATGATTATGAGTTTTGGTGTCATTTTCCTAAGAATAGATACAACAAGGGAAAATCAGGTAAAATTAAGTTATGATCGTAAATATAAACAAAAGGTTGTATACAAGAAAGTTTTTGAGTTTGAGTAAAACTTATTTGTTTATCTACTGACGATAAATGAAGTTTAATGACTAGTTTTCAGGGAGTAAAGAAAGACTATTCACACTCTTGGGAGTGAAGTATAACTTTTTATCCCGTGAAACGTGTTTCCCATTATTTGAATTAGTCCACAAATTTCATAGAAGGGGTTTATTCCATTTTTTGAGAGTGGTATCCGGTAACTTTATAAGGGGGACCAATGCATTAATTTAAGACTTTCCCGGGGTGCACACCCCCAAAATTTATGGGGAGGAGGGAACCATTTTTTTTGTCTAAATTTTCAGATAAAATATTCAAGTTTTCAGACCAAACCAAGTTGTTTGGAGTAGTAAACATTTTTTTAATGTTTTGGGGTCCGACTTAAAAATTTTGTAAATAAATTATAACCAAACGGATGAAAAAAAGAATAAAATAACGTTAACGTCTGGAGGTAAATCTTGTATGGAACTTGGAGGTAAAATTATATTTTTCCTCTAGCAATAATCACCTTATTTTTGCTAATTTCAAGGCTTCGCCTCGGGAGTTAAATGCTTTGGTTCCCTCGGCCTTCGCCTTATAAACTAACTAACTGCTAATAGCATTCATTACTCCCTTAATTATTATGCATAAATAATTATTTTTATATCGCCTCACTGTGTTAAGTGTTTATTTTTCATTAAATTTAAATTGAAATTTCCTTATTAAATGATTTTTAACTATGCTCAAAACTTCGCCCTCAAATGTAGGGCATAATAGTAAAAAATATAAAGTAAATAAAAAATTATTAAAAATTTACTTTATAATGATTTTTATTAGTTATTTATAAGGTTTGAGCAATTAAACCATTGACACTATAGTGCAAAAATTTTAAAGTGTAAAATTCGTAATTACTCTCCCAAGTTATTCCTTTTGCAATATTATTGTAATACAAGTTAAGAATAATTTCTTAATTATCGTTATAAATTACTTATCTTAAACCTTAGTAATACTACAAAGTATTTTAACAATAGGGTAAAATTTTACTAAATTCTCTTATAGTATTGCCTGTGGGTACCCCTTAAACTTTGAACAAACTTCTTGCTAAGTCCTTTTAACTTCCATAAAGTTGTAGAGTGGGAGAGAGGATTGAAAGGGTAGAGCGAACCAGTGTAGCCAACTTTATGTTTATACTTTGTTTTTGTTTTGTTAATTACCTGTCATCAAGTATAAAACCCTTCCCGCTGTTTTTAGGATTCCATAGAAAACATGCTCTAAGTGTTATAGAAAATCATTTATACTCATAAATATATATGTTAGTAAATATTGTTAGAATACTCTTAAATAAAAGTAGAGAAATTACACTAAATATTTAAGGATTTTTATTTTACTAAACTTTTGTATGATCTCTACAAATGATTTTACGATTATACACAAAACCTACTTGTCTGTCTACTAAGAAACACTTTGTTGGTCTTATTATCAATTTTGACGCTCTCAAAGTTTTAAAATAAACATTTTAGTATTCAACGGCTGTGCCTGAAAAGACCTGGTTTGAGTCGAACTTAATTGCTTTATTGATAGTTTTATCTCTGTACGTCTTTTTCCAGGTTATATACCTTTGTAAAATTACGTCGTTTTCTTTGAAAATAGCTAAACTTGCTACAAGGTACTTAACAAGTTGTAAAATAGTCAGTTGTTTGTATTTTGAGCTTCGTGCCCAATCTAAATTTCGAGTTTTATCAAAGTCAATCGGTGACGAAAATGTAAACAAGATTCTGGAAAAAATAAACTGCGTAGATTTTCACGGTTATTGTAATGAGAGTTAAGGTCTACTTGTGGTTACCGCGTCAATGTAAATCATGTTTAGGTTTCTCTGTGGGAGGAATCTTCAAGGATGTAGGACAACATGGATGGAAATACAATCCTCTTCAAAACTGATCTGCGTTTAGTTTTATTGTAAGCAAAACTGGAAGATAAACAACAAACTAAACTAATTCTATTATCATTACTTTTCGTGAATTCTCACATCATAAGTTAAATATATTTAAGTTATGAGAAGTTGGCATTTTGTATACTTTGGGCGTAAGGTGTGTACATACACATATGTCTAATTATTTACACTTAGCATAGCATTACATTGTGAATGTGAACATAGCTTTAGTCTGATGCCATATGTTTGAAAGATGTTTTAAGTATATAAATTAACAAATAAGTTTTTATTTTGGTTTGAGCTGCTTTATGTTGTTAAATTAAAAATTTAGTGTTGGAAAAATTTGAAGATTTATTAACTACGTTACATCCTTTCACCTCAAGCTTTGATATAAACAGCTAAAATATAATCAGCTAGGGAAAAAACAAAAAAGAACAAATATAACCCCTAAACACCCTCAAAGAAAAATGTTGTTTTTCTTTTCAGATTATTTTTCGAACTGCCTGTAAACAAAGTAATAAATTTTAAAAAGAAAATTTAGCAAACAAGTCAACTTTGCATTCAAATATTTACAAGTTTTCCGATTTTTTTAAATCGGAAAATTTATCGATCGATTTATCGAAAAAACTTATCGGACATTTTTTTTCCGATAAGTTTTAAGTATGGCGGACATTTTAGTTTTTATTTTACTTATAATATCATCACAAAGATAATATGTCGAACTAATAAAACAAATTTAATTTTTAAGACAAAAGTTACCTTTAAGCTCTAAATTATTATAAATAAAAAATATATATTAATTAATTATTTTTATAAAATTTAAATTAATTGTATAAAGTTACCTACACCTTAGGAGGTTGATCGCGGGGTTCAACCAGGAGGTTGAACCCAGCAAAAGTTTATGAATGGTATCTCTCGAATACGTGGTTGTCAAGGCGTAATTTTTCCATGGATTGTTTATACGATTAATACTTACCATCTTTGATCTTAATTATATTGAGGTTATTTATTAATTTTATCTTGGTTTTTGTTGCAGAGTTCTCGTGAGGAGCGAACATCACAATCTAGTTACGATGAGTCAGTGGCGACGAGCAGGGTGGTGCTCGAGTCCGTCCTCAGGGGACCTGGACCTTACCCTCAGGTTGTTTTGCCAACTTGTGGTGGATACTGGGTGGACGCACAGCCACCTCCATCCCCGCCTCCCACATTACAGGATGAAGCCAAAGCGTACAGAACTCACTTTCTTGGAAAGGTAAGATAATTATTATTTTATTTCGTAATGATGTTAAAGACATTTATTATACCCTGTATGTAATAAGCTGAGGTGTAGGGAGTCAACATTTGTGGGGCGTAAAACCTCTCAGATGTTTATAACGAACATGTGATATTTTTAGCGAATATCCAAAGGAAGTTAAAGCTATTCTACTCAATTTTTCGTTTATTTTTAGAAAATTATTAAAACTAGAAGATAGTTAAGCTTATTTATTTTACTTTCCTAATAATAAGGTTAATTACACTTACTTTCTTTTTATCCAAGATATTTACGGGAAGAAAGTAGATAATAGTCCGAAGAACGTTTGTACGTCTTCAAAAATTGACAAATTATAGAGACGGAAATACAAAGGATAGGGGGTTATTGACATTTAATTGAAAGGAGTTCAAACTGACGAATAGTAACAATGCGGGTGGGACATCAGTTTGATTCCATCTGCGTTTTAATTTTAAAGGTAAATAATACGCAAAGGTTAAAAACGTTTTGCTTTGAACACGTGTCTTTGAATACGCTAACAGAATTATAGTATCAAATATGCTTTTTCTAAACAACTAGTAGATAAGATATGTATTCGTGAAGTTCAAAGTGAGACTGGTTAGGAACTTGATAACATGTTCCTACAGAAGGTGAAGTTAGTTTTGGAGTTGCTTCTTGGAAAATTTTGGTACATGAAAAAACATCGAATCAAGGTCTAATTAAACAGTAGTTTAGTATGATTTCTAAGTAATTTTGATTTGAAGGAACTAATGAAAACATGTTATAACAATGTTTTGATGAGGGAACGTAATAAATTACTTGTGATTACTGACTACGTTGACTTCGATGACATACAAAATTACGTTTATACATTAAGCAAATGTTTAGTTTTATTATCAATGTTTTAACTTCTTAGGCTGACTTAAAGAGAAGATTAAAGAGTATCTCAGCTATAAAATAAAATAAGGTCACAAAGAGACGAAGACCTTAAAAAATAAATAAATAGGACTCTTAACTAAGTTAAAAGTAAATTATAATCTCTAGATATACCACTTAATAATTCTTTAAAAACCGTTTCATTTTTTAGCCCCAAGTAAAATTATATAACAACATCCCAGAGATAAACGGATTATTTTGAAAAGTTGAAAACCCCCTCGGGAAGAAAAATGGACTAGGGAGAAAAGGAGAACTCAAGGATTTAATTAACATCTTTAAAAAATATCATCTAGTTAAAACAAAATATCTGATAATTATTTCCAGCAAAAATGGAACAATTTAAGATGGGAATATTTACATAATTTTTCGTTTAAAAAATTTTAATTAGTTAATTCTAATAATCTTCATTTAATAATAAAACGAGTTAGGTCAAGCAACTGAATTTTCAAGCTTTGCTGACATTCTAGTACCTTGAATTCGTGGTAGTAAGGCAAAGAAATATTTAAACCAGATTTTATTATTTATATAGTAATAATTTATAAAAATATAATCACAGTAGGAATATTTATTTGTGTTAATCAATAAAAATAATCGAAAAAAAAAAAACAATTTTAAATAAATTCACAATTATAGATAAATTATTTTGAAAAGTCGCTAATAAACAGTTACTAACAAAAAGCACATGTAAGAAAAATAATTAAAACTACAACCGTAAGGATCATGAAATTCGTGGTAAAAACGCAAAATTAATATCTCAACGCCATAATGCTTTGAAGTAAGGTAATTTCCTTATAATATCTTAAATAATCTGAGAAGGTGCTTTTTAATGGGATATGGGCTTTGAGATTTATTCATTTACGAGAAGGAATTTGGGCTATTTGAACAGGAGGAATTCTAAAAATTTGATTAACTTTTACTTCTAGTCTCACTTAATTCAGTAAATAAGTTTTGAGTTTTATCCTTTAAATAGATGAAAAAATGTTTTGGACTTGATTTAACGTGAAGAAAATTTTTTTGCAATTAAACACAATTTAATTGTGTTTAAATAATACACAATTTAGTTTAAATAATAGTAGTCGTTTAGTTGTTTAGATTGAAATTAAAAGAATATTTGAAATTGTTTTCTTCAAAAAATAATTTCTAAATTTGTGAGTTTGCTATTATTTTACTCAGTTTTATTAAAATCTTCTTTCCAGAGTTACAGTTCTAGAGCAATATTTCTTCTATTTTCATAAAGTTGGAACTGAGGAAATGTACACAAAAAAGAAATGCTTTAATTTTACTTACATTCATCCATTTACCTTTGTAAGCAGTACACCTTAGTAGGCAGTACATTTACCTTAGTAAGCAGTACATTACCTTTAACAGACATTACAGTAAGCAGGTACATTTACCTTAGAAAGCAGTACATTTACCTTAGAAGCAGTACATTTACCTTAGTAAGCAGTACATTTACCTTAGAAAGCTTACCAGCAGTACATTTACCTTAGTACAGTACAGTTAGTAGCAGTCATTTACCTAGTAAAGCAGTTGTATTGTTGAATGTTTTCAGTAAATTATAGCGTTGTAATATTTATAAACGGAGCTACTTTTTACTTAAATGGAATATCGATTTTCCCTGTTGCACCTTGCTAACATTACTATATCATATTCTCAATATTTGTCGGCCTAGACCACATGTATATCCCACATTAAAAAGTCAAATTATTGTAATTATTTGACTTGATGAGGAAAAACGAGAAAGCGAATCTGATGTAATGAGGAAACGTTCCAAGGTACCCCGCAACCCGACAGGTACATCTTATCAAGCTCAACTCGACACAAAACAGAACAAAAATTATCTAAGTCCATACTTTATCTAAATTATAAGCTTATGAATTTATGGTAATTTAAAATGCTGAGCTAAGTTAGGCTTCTAATCCTGCTTTTTCCAAGAACGTTCCTTACTATATAAATAACAATGTCTAACTTTAGTTTTAGTAAAATAATTTTAATTTAATTTACGTTTAGAAAAGTCAGCCCATTATGTATTCATAACTCTAATTTAATTATGTATGTCCATGACATGGAATGAAAGAGGATACAAATTTTAGCTTTTACGTTTAAGGCTTCAGATAATTTGTAATATATTGACATATATATATATATATATATATATATATATATATATATAATTATATATATATATATATATATATAAATCAACCTTATATTAAAAATAAACCTAATTCTTATGTAAAATATATGACTTCATTAACCCAAAGTTTAAAATGTCTATTGTAGTCAGCAAAAATTGCTAAATTTCTCTAAAATTCATAGCGGCCCTTTTTTGCAAACTCTAAAATTGTTATTGGTTGTTCACAAATGGTAAATAATATTATGAGGATATGATCAAATCAATGTCAACATTCATGAGTTAGATTTCGCTGATGTTATAGTATAACACATAGTTATAATCAATTGACACCAATAAATTGGCCTGATATGGTATTGTAAGCTTGGCTTTACATCCAGAACTAACATAATTGGCTCATCTTATTATTTTCCCACACTGTCAATTGATTATAACCATGTGTTTTACTATAGTATCTCATAATCAACTGTCTAATAAGCACTGTCTGTATTTTGAGTGACTCACCTGAGTTTTTATAAAATAATTTGAGAACCAGAACTCATAAAATCTCATCTATTTATCATAACAATCATACTTATCAAGATAATGTATTCATAGAATACTATCTCATTAAAAAAACACATTGCATAACAATAGCAAGTATTACGATGTTTTTAATAGTTTATATATTTTGAATAATTAAAACTTTTAAACTAAATATAAACTAAAATATATTTGTATCGCTATTGATAATAATAGAGTAAGTCATTACATAAAAGTCTAATAATACTTAAATCAGGAGGATTTTTTTACATACATGAGGATGATGGTGCATATTTTATATTTTTGGGAGAACTTATGCTAAAGCAGGCCAACCAACAAAACCACTATTATTGGTATTAAGTTTTTTTTAAAAAATGTTTTCAATCAGTTTTTTATTATTATTAACTTTATTGGTTATTGCCTTCAATAAATGTTTATGACATAATGCTCATATTGGTTTAAGTGACTTGGCAGGTTTGATAGGAGTAAAATATATATCTGATGGTTAAAAAAATTTTGTAATGCAAATGAAAAATGTTTTTCGCACAATTATAATTTCATTTATAGTGTAGTTCCAGTGTTGGACCATTTCATGAGAAGTTTCGCACCATTGTTTCCCTCCATTTCGGTCACTACAACACTGTACCAAATTTACAATAAAGTACTACAAAAAATAACACTATTCATACCAAAATTAATATTTTTTACAACCAAATGTTAATAGAAATTTTAGATGAGAGATATATAGTATCATCTTTGAAAATCTTTATTAACGAATGACATATATACATCATTTAAATTTTTATTTTACTAAGTAAACAAGTTTATTGACTCTTTTTAATGTTTTCCCTATCTTTTTGTAATTATCTTATAATTTTTATGAACTTCATCCTGTTTTAGAGTTTACTGACATAAGATTGTGAGAAAATATAAAAATTAGCAGGTCATTGTTTTTTATTCTTTTTTTTTAATTTTCCTTTTTTCGTAATACTTATTGTTGAAAAGTAAAATTACGTAAATTTTTTTCTAAGATTTTAAGCTGCTAAAAATATTTCTGGACATTAATAAACAGGGAAAATGTCGAAAAACGATAAATTTACGAAGAAGCAAACAAAGAAAATATTAACACTAGCTTTGAGTACCTTTCAATTAGTTTTCACCATTTTATAAAAGAAAAAAAAACTCGTTTATATATGTATATATATATATATATATATATATATATATATATATATAATATATATATATATATATATATATATATATATATATATATAATATATATATATTATTACCTAATGATATATAATATTTTATGAAATAATTATTATTTTATACCTTCTTTTACACTTCAATGACATTTTTTAATTACTTTTATTTTTTATTTACTTTCTTTTATAAACAGTTTTTTAAAACTGTTTTTAATAAAGAGTGATCATAATACTTTTCCTTGCCATCGATAAAAAGGTAAAAAAAATCCTCAAAGTGATTCTTGAAGGTAAAAGAGAATTAAAAAAAATGATCTTTTCATAAATTAATTATAAAAGCAATTAAGGAAGGGAAAAGGTTCAAGTGCAAAGCTCCAAGCTAATAATTAATTAGTTAATTAATTTAATGATAAGTAATAAAATGAGTGGGAATCTTTAGACCCTCATACCTGTGGGTGCTTAATTAAAATTTATGTAATCTTAAAGATGATTTCGGTGTAATGGTGTTTTTGTATTATTAACGAGAAAGTAATAAAATGTATAATTTGATACTACCGACTTTTGCCAAACATGACCTGACATGATTATATTGTGTTATTAAATAAAATGTTTAAATTGTTAGAAATTTTGTGAGAGGAATAAGAAGAAGGATGAAAGCGAAAGTTATGGCTGACACATAAAAGTCAAAACTCATCCTCTTTCCAAATTTCAAATCTATCTTAACATGTTGAGAATCTTATAATGAACTTACAGACAAAGTTAAAAATAGCATGGTGAAATCCATTTAATTATTGTAGTAAAATTTATAAACATATAAATAGAAACATTATAGTATTACAAAATATAAGTAGAATCAATACAGTATTACAACATATAAATCAAATCATAAGAGTAGTAAAATATATAAGTAAAATCATTATGGTATTACAACATATAAACGAATCATATGAGTAGTAAAATAATTTACAAATAGAAGCATAATATTAATGATAATAATAATAATAATAATAATAATAATAATAATAATAAAATAATAATAATAATAAAATAAAAACCTGAATCAATGTTACACGACGCCATCTGCAGAGCTGATAATAATTACACACCCCTTAACTTATCTGGACAATGCCCTCTCCCTGTAGTTTCTGACGAAGAAAAGTGTAATAAATGGCTTGGAAAGGCACTACATGGTAAACACGCAAACGCTTTGAATCAACCTAATGTCGATAAATCTGCGTCGAACGCATGGCTGATCAAAGGTGAGCTGTTTCCAGAGACAGAGGATTCTTCCTAGCTATCCAAGATCAGGTAATAAGTTGTCGAAACTATAGGAAGTACATTATAAAGGATGGTCTTTAGGATGACTCGTGTAGACTTTGTAGAGATGCTCCAGAAACATATCATATAGTGTCTGGCTGTAAAATGTTGGCTCAAACTGAATATAAAAACAGACACGATAACGTGGGGAAAATAATTCATCATAAAATTGCTAGTGCCTACAACCTGCTGAATGACATAGAATCACAGACGCCGTATTACAATATAATCCAAACATAGTATTAAAATAGACAGGCTAAATTACTCTGGACCGAACATTATTAACAGATAGGACAATAGATGCTAACAGACTGATATTACACTATTAGACAAAACTACCAGAAAACTTTACTTAATAGATGTTGCCATACCTAATACTCATAATTTAGAAAACACATTTCAAACTAAAATTAATAAATATCTAAAATTAGCAGAAGAATTGAAAGTTCAATGGCAACTAAATGAAACCGTCATCATCCCAATAGTAATGTCAGCCACTGCCATAGTCCCTAACAGTATTCACGACTCATTCAAACATTTAAATCTTCCAGATAACATTTATACAACTCTGCAGAAATCAATAGTTCTAGACACGTGCAGTATTGTTCGCCGTTTTCTGTCCAGATAATTATAAAAAAAAAAAAAAGAGTAAAATTGTAGAAACTTGGCACACAGTGTCCGCTCTACAATTAACCACTTTCTAAGTGAGAAAAAACCCCTAAAAATAATAATAATATAATAAATAATAATAATAATAATATATAATATATATATATATATATATATATATATATATATATATATATATATATATATATATAATATATATATATATTTAAATATTTTATGTATTCATTATGTTATTAAAGCATATAAATAGAATCATTATAGTATTAAAACACATAAGTATAATCAATACAGTATTAAATAAATAGAATTAATTAAATGAAATAATAAACCTATCAGTAAGCCATGGTAATCAAAAGTTTGAAATTTCGCGCCTGAAATTTGAAAAAAACGACCCGAGGTCCGCTTTTTAAAAAGACCGACCACTGTTTTTAACAAATTCCCTTTAAAATATTTGCTGATGGAATGGGTGGCTTGGCGGGATTTGGATTGTGTTTTATAAGTTGTTTTCTTTTTAACTTAAGAACTTTAATTCTCATACCTTCCTCATGTAAAAGAACAGTTGCCAACCTCCACCCTGTACACTCGGACTATATTACACCCCTCTATTCTTCTTATCCTAAAATTTAAACATATCGCTCCAGATTTTCTTTAATATTTTGTTGTTGCTTATTTAACGTGTTTAATGTTACTCTTTCCTTGTTTGTGGTTTGTTAGCTTTAAGTTATCAGTCTTTAAAAAAAATTATAAGGTTAATTAATGTTGGCATTAAGCCTGTTAGACATTAAGAGTGAAGTAAACAAACTTTATAGGCTTAGAATAATACTATATATAGAAGGAGCACAGGACCGTAAACACAATGTAATTCCACTGATAACACGAAAGGCGGTTGACTGGTGCAACTAAGTAATGCTTCCAACCTGACAACAAAACATTATTTTAAATATTTGTCATAAATATCTATTAATGAAGAAAGATCGTAAAGAACAAATATAATAACTTAAAACAACTGCTGAGTATTTAATAAAACTGGTCTTATATGGCAAAAGAGTGGCGGAATACAAGAATCTACATTTAGTTGACGAGGACTACTTTTTATATATAATTTTAATAAATATGTTAAACTACAATTTAAAATGCTTTAAATATTGTAATGCACCGATATTTATATAAGTATTTTATGAATAATTAATCATTAATTAATAATAGAACATAATAATTCAGCAACCGGAAGTATTGCCAACTTTTTTTTAGAAAATTGTATATTGTTAGGGTGACAGCATTACCTAGTTGCACCAGTCAACCGGCTTTCGTGTTATCAGTAGTGCTCCTTCTATATAAAGTATTATTCTAAGTTTATAGGCTTCTCTAATACTTTTAAACACCAATATTGTCCGACTCCCTCTATTTCTCTGATAAACGGTGGCGACATGATAAATATAGCTATCTATACCCGAAACTTAATAATATAATGGCTTGTTGTAATAGTAATATAGATAAATATCAATAAAAATATTAAATGCTTCCTGGAGACCACAATTTTTTTAAGACACGCCTTAGCTCCTTATTGTAATCTTAGTTATTTATCCGTGACTTATGTTGTCCTTTTTGCGCTTTATATATCTCCTTTAATTCCTCTAAATCTTTATATTGAATTATTACTGTTTATTTTCAATATATATGTTTACATTTAGGAGTTTGATATGAAAACTAGTTGTATTGAAAATATTAATTATATTTTTATTTTATTTGAGTTTTTGTTTATTTTTTCTTTTAGCTATGTTAGTATTTTTTATTTTTGTTTTTTTTAACTTCTTATATTTTTATTTGTATTACTTATGTTATAGTAATTGTAACTTGGGACAGCTTATAATAAACTAAATTATCTGGATATAAAATAGATAATACTTAAAATTAAAGTCTTTGTATTTACCCTTGAACTCATGACTTCTAAGTTCTTATTTATTGCTTGAAGTATGCTAAAGAATCGTTTATTATTTTATCTTTCTCTTACAAAATGACTTTACAAGGTTTTTGTAGTTGGTAAGTGGCGATATTCCATGTATCATTTTATTTTAATGAGCCAAAATCGCCCTATATGATTGATTATATCGATATTCCATGTACCATTCGATTTTTAAGAGCTAAAATCGGCCTATATTATTAATTATAGCGATATTCCATGTACCATTCGATTTTTAAAACCCAACATCGACCTATTTACTTGTTCCTTCTTTATATTTTATGCTAGCGTCTAATTTAACATTATTGATCTGTTTCAGGAGCACGTAAATTTCGTTGGTTCAGATGAGAATCTCGGTCCAGTGTTACTCAGCGTCAAAGCTGAACCAGACGATCAAACAAGAATCATTTTAAGATTAAAAACTGGAACCATCCATGATCTCTTACCCTGTTCTGCTTCGCACTCCCCTCACCATCTAGCTAAGGTAACAGTTCATGATTTTGCTCAAGAGCACTGTATAACTAGTAATTAATTGACAAAAAATAAAACAGCAACTAGTAATTAATTTACCAAAAATAAAGCATTGCAACTAGTTATTAATTGACAAAAAATAAAACAGCAATTTGTCACTAGTTGACAAAAAATAAAACATAGCAACTAGTAATTAATTGACAAAACATAAAAAATTGCTACTAGTAATTAATTTACAAAAAATAAAACATAGCAACTAGTAATTAATCAAAAACCATAGAGACTAGTAGTTAATTGACAAAAAATAAAACATGGCAACTAATAATTATCTTATAAGAGATAAAGCATGTCAAGTATTAAATACATTGAAAATAGATACTTTAAAAATTGTTAAAGATTTATGGTTGAATTAACGCTTAAAAAAGCTATTTTCCCCCTTAAAAATATCTTGATAACAACATAAAACTTTATTACAGTGGTAACATTGTTTTTATAGTTAAGAATCTAATCTGCAGCAGTGCAGCCACTCTGTTTCTTGCAGTTATATCTACGCTTGGATGCACTTGAGTCGTTTTTAATTTAGAAGTAAAAAACTCTTGAAATATCTACTTAAAGTTTTATTTCTCTTTTTAAAACCTAAATTATTCTCCTTTAGAATGACAAAAACAGAAGACTAATTTTTTTCAGTATGTCTTAAAAAACTTTTAATTTTTAAAAGAAAGATTATAAAGGTTTGAGTGAAAGAAAATCTATGAAGTGGTGACAGTTGGTAGAAAGTGAGTTTTCCTTTAATTTCTTTTTTACTAAATCCAAACTTGACAAATGATCCATTTCCTTCTTATTTTGACTTGTAGGAAACCAATTATTTATAAAAAATTACTAAACTTTAATTCCAACTTTTAGTTATTTGTGTAACTGTCTCATTATCTTGAAGTATTTCAACCTCGAGGAGTGAGAGAAACATTATTGTTGAAACCTGATTTTTAGTGAATTTCCAAAGGAAAAATGAGCTTATAAGATTGGGGCCATAGGGGGGGGGATTTTTGGAAGGAAAAGATTTTCTGATTAAGAATAAATAAATAAATATATAATATATATATATATATATATATATATATATATATATATATATATATATATATATTTATATTATTTTATGTATGCATGTACGAGATTAATATAAATCGACCTCATTCATAAATGTCCTGAACCTTATTGTTTATGAAATGTGTGTGACATCTTTAACCCAAAATAATGACTTGGCAAATAATTTAGAATATCACAAAACTTGGTTTAATCAGGCTGAAATTTTTTGAAAGTTTGGTTAACACTTGTATGATGTTTAAAATTTATTATCAGCATCAGTTCCGATTTTATCGGTTGACATATATAACATAATGTAAACAAATCGCTTCTGTTGGACTAATACATTTGGAAATTCGTTTATATCATGACTGTATGCCACTTATATATACTAGTAATATGACAAACTAATATTGGACAACGATAAGGCCGAATACCTCTTGTTTTTTATGTATTTAATTTAATTGTAAAGCTGTGGAAAGAATATTTATCTTATTATTATAACAAATATTTGAAATCTGTGTTACAGTTGGTTCGAGATGAGATGAGATTGGGCTCTGTTGTTCCTGTAGTGAGTCCGAAAGCATCAAATTTGATTGCATCCTACGATGAACACGTACTAGTCTCTAATTTCAAATTTGGTGTTCTGTATCAACGGTTCGCACAAACCACAGAAGAACAGTTGTTCAGCAATCGAGCGTCCAGCCCTGCTTTAGATGAATTCCTAACTCTCCTGGGCCAAAGAATCAATCTAAAGTATCATAAAGGGTAAGCCTCAAATTTTATGTTTTTAAGTTGTGTTCTTTATTGGCATAAGCATGCAAAATGTATATTGCGTGATCCAGCGCCAGATGGTATCATGTTTGGGATCATTTTTATTAAAGATAAAAAAATATGAATGGTTGAAAACCAGGCTGTAAATATGCATTTTTATTATCAATTTTAATACAAAATTATTATTAATAATTAATATGATTAATAATAATATTATTAATATAATTAGTTTTCAATGCTATAAGACACTTTCCTGTCATACTGCATCAAGAATAAAGGGGATGACGCGATGAGGGAACTTTACTAACCCCATAAATGTATACGTTCTTTGTCTTGTAAAATAATAAATGTCTAATAATAATAAATAAAAAAAGTCAAAATAATATATAAATAATAAATGTTATAAAAAATATATTTCTAATAATAGTAAATATAAAATTAATAAATATGTAATAAAATAAAAAATGTCTAATAATAAAGGCACATCTAATTTCTGCTGATGTGGATTTTATCTTTCTGTTACTTGTTTCATTTACTCCGACTTGGTCTGTAAGTTTTAATATTATTGTTTTTGTTTTTCAGTTACCGAGGTGGATTAGACACCCAGTATGGTCACACAGGGGAAGAAGCTGTTTATCAAATACACAAAGACAGAGAAATCATATTCCATGTTTCAACTCTCTTACCTTTCACTGATAATGACCCTCAACAACTTCAGAGGAAGAGGCATATAGGTAACAATTACTCATCATTTTTATTTTCCCTTATTTGTTCTGTAGATATAAATTAGGAAAAATATTAAATAGGTATAAGGAAAGTATTGAATTTACACGCTTTGATGTATAAAATCTCATTTCAATAAAAGTTTAGATTATAGTACCTTAATAATCTAATTTTATCAAATCATTATATGCTATATAGACACTATATGTTTTTCAGCTTTAAAAATAAAGAGTTATGAGATGATATTAGATAAAAATATTAGAAGATACTTGAATGTTAATAATTGAGGTCTGCTAAATTAGCTCTTTTATAGAACTGAAAATTAGTCTGCATTTTACTTGTTTAATTATATGACTTATTAGTTCCTTGTTAGTTTAATTACATGTTATCTTGATCAGAGTATAATTGTTAAGTGTTACTATTTAGTAATTATAAATTGAATGAAACTATGAGGTTGAGGAACTGACTAGTTTAATTAGCTGTAACAGAAATATTTCATGAATACATCATTTGCTGCAATGATCTTTTTGTCAAAATTATTATGCAAAATAAAATTTCAAAGGAAAGAAAACCAAAGACCAACCTCCCCATTGTAGAAAAAAATTAGATCCATTGTAGTGCAATAAATATAATGATGTATTTTTAATGTTTTGATAATAAGACAAATAAATATTAACCCTGAAACAAACAAAAAATAGTTGCCCCCTAGACAAATAAATATTTGCCTCAAGAGAGGCAAGAGTAGTTGCTTAGCATTAAAATATTCAACAGAAAAACACAATACTTTTCCTTTATACCAATATTAATCAATTAGAATTTATTAATAAATTATGATTCAATGTTTTGTTAATTACCAATATTTTTGTTTAGGGAATGATATAGTGGCTATAGTATTCCAAGAAACCAACACACCTTTCTCACCGGACATGATTGCTTCTCATTTCCTTCATGCTTTCATTGTTGTACAAGCTATCGAACCAAATACTCCGAATACGAGGTATAGTCTTATGTTGTTTATTGATTTATTTGTTTATGGTCACTCTTTGTAGCTAACAAACGAGATGTTTGTTGATTCACGTCAACAAGTCTGGTTGAGTAGTGTTCTCAAACCATAGCATATTCCTTAAAAAAACATAAAATTACCACCATGTTATAAAAATTGAGCCCTCTTCAAAGAGGAGCTACAGCTTATGCTGATTTGGATGTTGATAAATTAAATTAAAAATTAATGTAAATATTGAAACTAATAACAGCAATACTACAATAATTATTGAAAATATGGAATATTCTAATTAAAGTGAACAGAATTTCTCTTTCCACAATGATACCTGGCATAACCTGCTTTCAACCTTAATGATCACCATCAGTGCCAATGTTATGAGTCTAATTCTTCTTGGGGCGGTTTCCTTATGCCTCAACTTATAGCAGACTCTAAGTCTGAAAGTTCGTCAGCAGTAAGCAGACTGAAACTGGCGAAGAAGAATTGTTCTCATCTTACTGATAATTATTGTTAAGGTCGAAAGCTATTATTAGATTATAATAGGTCATTTAACTCCAATAAGTGGCTAGTAAATAAAGAAAGTTAGTCCTGAGTTATTTCGAACAAGAAAAGGTTAGTTTTGTTGCCAGTTAACAGGAGTGCTAGTATGTAATTTGGTAGTTTCATTTAGCCAAATATGAGAATGCGCCACAGTCGTCTTTTTTTCAGCAAACTACATCTGGTGCTAAACTAATTATTCCAACTATTTTCTTTATAAAATAATGACCAATTTAAAATAGATGCTCATAATGTTAATAAAGAATGGGATGATTTCATAATACTAACATGGAAAAATAGGGAAAATGTTATGGTAAGGAGAGTTAGTTTCAGAGATGCTGCTAGATGCCAGCACCGACTTCACTCCCAACTTCTGTCTTATATACCTTCCGACATTCTATAACTATTATATTCTTTGAACTCTCCATTGAACCTTGAAAGATTAAATGCAATGATGTGTGTTTACGATAGATTATTTTTTGTCTTCAGGTATAAAGTAAGTGTGACTGCACGAGATGACGTCCCTCCCTTTGGACCCTCTCTACCAGATCCTGCTATTTTTCCCAAGGGACCTGAACTCAGAGAATTCTTACTCAATAAACTTATCAGTGCTGAGACTGCTTGCTACAAAGCTAATAAGTTTGCACAACTTGAGGTAATTTTCAAATTTTTTAAGCATTTAATTAAATGATGCAATTGAAGAATTTTATTTGATTAAAAGAAGTTTTATAATCAATTTATAAAAGTTTGTTAAAACTTTTCAAATTATTGTGAAATTGATTTGACTGTAGTTAGATTAATGCTTTTAGCTTTAATGCTTTAGAATTTACAATCCTGGTCATGAAAAAGCTACTACCCCCCCCCCCTCACCCCAACAAAGTTTAAATATAAATATTCTGTGCTAACTAAAATCTTTATCTTTTACATTCTCTACCAAACAATATGATACAAGTTCTAATAATGATAAGTACTAAAATATTGGAAAGTAAAAATGGCATAATTTAATTATGGGATAGGCACCTAAAAATGTAACTAGCGATATGCTAACATCAAGCAATTGTTCCATCATTTGATAATCGTCATTATTAATGGCTTGACATAATATCATGTCGCACTCTGTTTCAATCATTAGTTGTTTTGACAGAGATTTTGTGGTATATGTTGAACATGGTTAATAATTTACACACTTGAGTTTAAAAAAAATACTTGTCAAACCACAATACATAAAAAAGAAAACTAATCTTTTCAACTATTAATTAGTCATCGTCAGAGTAAATTTATAAACGTACTCTTACACGTTTATAAACTCTTAGTAGGTTTATAAATGTACTCTGGCAATGGCTAATTAATAGTTGAAACCTATAGTTTTCTTTTTTATGTATTGTAGTTTGACAATTCATTTTTAGCGAATTTCCTTTGGAAATTCGCCTAATGGGATAGGCGTCATGGCGGAATTTGAACCTCGGACCACGACACAAATCCGTTTCAGAGGTCCCTAATGACGAAAAAATAAGTTTCACGAGACTTTATATATATATATATTATATATATATATATATATATATATATATATATATATCGAACGGATTAATATTTTGTAACCAAACTTGGTACAAAAATCAACCTTGGGGAGTACACGAACCCTATTGAAAACCAGGTTTTTGTGACGTCATTAACCCAGTTTGCTGAGTCAGCAAAATTTTCAAAAATTCGGCAAAATTCAGGGTTAATATTTTTTGCCGCGAAAAAGGTCATCATTTATGTTTTTTGAGAGGCTAAATCGAATGAAACCGGTCCGAAGTCGATACAACCACTCTAAGTGACCTAAAAATTGAAAATACCATTGTAAATTACCAAAAACCAAAATGTAGGTCGATAAAAAATAAATTTCGAGTAGGGTGTCGTTTGCTATGTAATTTTGGGCGCTGAATCGAATGAAACCGGTCCGAAGTCGATACGACCATTCTAAGTGACCTAAAAATCGAAAAAACCATTGTAAATTACCAAAAACCAAAATTTAAGTCGATAAAAAATAAATTTCGAATAGGGTGTCGTTTTCTATGTAATTTTGGGCGCTGAATCGAATGAAACCGGTCCGAAGTCGATACGACCACTTTAAGTTACCAAAAAGTCGAAAAAAACCACAAAAATTATAGAAAACCAAAATTACGGTCGTTGAAAATTAAATTTCGAGTAGGGTGTCGTTTTCAATGTTTTTTGGGCCTCTGAGTTGAATGGCAGTGGTCCGGAGTCAATACGACCACTCAAACCCAGAGTACCTGGGTTCACATCCTGGAAGGGTCTATAATTTTTTATCGTTTTTTTACCTAATATAAGTTTACAACTAGAAAATAATTCTGGCGCGGTGGTCCGCATGTCGGGCGAATTTCCTTTGGATGCGTGTTTCCGTGCTTTTTACATTATATAAGTTTACAACTACTAATAAATAATTCCGGCGCGGTGGTCCGCTGTCGGGCGAATTTCATTTAGAATGCTTGTTTCCGTGCTAAACAACCCATTTCTTGCTTAAGGTTCTGGTTCATGCTTTAGAACCTAAGCAGTTACTCAATTGTCAAGCACTGCTCGTAGCTCATTTTGTCTGTATTTTCCAAAGGAAATGCGCTAAAACCTTTAAAGATAACTGACTAAGCTTAAAGATAATTAACTAAGCTTTAAACTAGTGCAAATAATAGTGCGTACTTCTAATTTTAGAGGCATGGTTTTGTACAACAACTGGATGATTATGCGCATTTCCTTTGGAAAATACAGACAAAATGAGTTACGAGCAGTGCTTGACAATTGAGTAACTGCTTAGGTTCTAAAGCATGAACCAGAACCTTAAGCAAGAAATGGGTTGTTTAGCACGGAAACAAGCATTCTAAATGAAATTCGCCCGACAGCGGACCACCGCGCCGGAATTATTTATTTAGTAGTTGTAAACTTATATAATGTAAAAAGCACGGAAACACGCATCCAAAGGAAATTCGCCCGACATGCGGACCACCGCGCCAGAATTTTTTAAACTCAAGTGTGTTAATTATTAACCATGTTTCACTCTGTTTCATTACATCTAACTCATCAGGGTGCAGACAGAGCCTGAACTTTGTCAAACTAATTTTACATGTTGTCAAATATTAAAGTTGGTTTAAGATTAATTAAGGTCAATAATCCTAATAAATTTATATCTTATTACATATTAATTACAACTAATTTATACTCTTTTATTTTTAAAGTTACATTGATTAAATTTTTCATTTATTACCTTAGGTAGTATAGTATGTGAAACCCAAGATTTAATTATAAATATCCTTTATAGTTATTTACAAAACCTTTTGAGTTGTGAGTTATTATCTTAGCTCCCAGTGGGTTAATGCTTGCTATTTTTTATTTTATTTTTTTTATTTTTATTTATATGAAATTTAATATTTCTTACAGCTTCGAACAAGAGCAAGTCTTCTGCAAAGTCTTTGTTTAGAACTTCGTGAGAAAACACGTCACTGGATTGATGGTGATGACACCTCTGTGGGCAAGGATACAGCCGGAAGTGGAAATAAATTCATTGATACTGTTAGAAAAGCTTTAATAGCAAGAGTCAGATCTCATGAACAGAATAAGAAGAACAATCATGATCACAACCCCCCTCCTCAGACACCTAATATCGATCATAATGTAAGTAAATAAACAATTTATTAAGAGCTCTGTGTATGATTTAATTCTGATTATTGCCAAAGTTAGGTATTATATATAATTTCGTTTTCTTTATTATTTATTTATATGGTAAAATGGGTATTATTTTTCTTATGATAAATTATTTTTCATTTTGAGTGGGGGGGGGGGGGTGAAGTCTACTTACTCTAGAGCCCACGACCCACATTGTAGATAAATGGTACTTAGCGGACCCCTGTGTTCTTCTGTTCCCCTCTCCACTCAACTAATAAATTTGATAACTTGTGATCATCGGTAAACTTTCTGTTTTTGATTTTATAAATTTAAGCTTGTAAAGCAAAATTATAAAACTTAATTAAGTTAAAAATGAATTAAAATTAAAAACTTCAAATTAAGTTTTGAATTAAATCAGTTTTATACTCACAGGAGCCTAAAAAATTATAGTTTATTTTATGAGATTTATAGTTTGATTTCATCAACCTCAGATTTCACATTTTATAAATAAATCACCGTAATAAACTGGAATAATTTACAAGTTTTATAGTTACCTGATAAATTCTGATTACTTGCAAAAAAGTTATTATAACCTTCATTTTGTCTGAAGATTATGCAGTATACCTAATAATCAATCAATAATTATGTGGTTTAATAAATAATCTTTGATTTTTGTCTTATTTCATAAAATATGAAGGGAAAATGTCCTAAATGTTATATCGCCTATCGAAAGATAGGCGATATAACATATAACAAGGGCATTTTTTGGCTGTCTTACTAACAACCAGAAATAGATGTTTATGTTTACCAATAAAAATAAGGTTGATAATTTCTAGATATATTTAGACTTATTCAAGACATTCATAAGCTCATTTTTCCCTTGGAAATTCAACTGTTCTTATAACTATTGATAACATTTGTTATAATTATAAATTATAATAATGTAAAATGTTAATTAATTAACGCTTACATCTTTGTTATAATAATTTGTCCATTAGCTCACAGACCCCTATGGGTCCATAGACCACCACACTTTGTATAACACTATTCTAGAGTAACCCTGGGTTATAAATATATAAAATATACTCTAATAAAAAATAAATAAATACAAATATACTCTAGAATGTTTTTTTTTAAAATATTTTATTTTATTTTTGATAAATTGTAATATTAATTAAAAAAAATAAATAACATGACAAAAATAATAGATCTTGCTCTTGCTATAGCAAGAGTGAGATCTCATGAAGATAAAACAAAAATGCTCAGCTAAAAAGGCAATGATAATTTGTTAGCATGGGAAGCTTAGAGTCATGTTTAGTTTAAATTTGTTTAAGAGAGGTGCTAGTAAAGGGTGCTCATACATCTTTTGCAGCATTTCGATTTATGTCTTTATTGCTATGAGTTTAAAATTTAACAAATTTGAAACTCTTAAAAAACTAACTTTAACAAGTTAAACTAATAGCCAATGGGATTTTTTGGAACTCATACCAACAGTCATTCATAATGTTAGTTGAAGTATTCTTAACTAAACAAATTTTTGTCTTTTTTAGGGTACAAGAATGCACAACAAACTGAATGGCAAGAAAAGCTCTCCGCCTTCCCCTATATCTAGTCCAGATGTCCTCCAGAGGACACCAAGGTAACTTCACATTTTTGCTTTTCTTTTTAGACCATTATACTATTACAAGGATAAGTACTTTTCTCAGTAATAAGTACTTTTAGAGTATAAGTACCAAGGTAACTTTACATTTTTGTTAAGTTACCTTTGCACAAATGTTATGCTTGTAAGCATACAACTTTTGTAAAGTTGTATGCTTTTAACCATACAAAAGGGTAGATATTGTTTAATTCATTAATTTTTACTACTGTATTCTTGTAAGCGTACAAAAAGGGTTGATATTTGTTAATTCATGTATTTTTACTACTATATTCTTGTAAGCATACAAAAAGGGTTGATATTTTTTAATTCATGTATTTTTACTACTGTATTTTTTGTAAGCGTACAAAAAGGGTTGATATTTGTTAATTCATGTATTTTTACTACTGTATTCTTGTAAGCATACAAAAAGGGCGTTAATTCATGTATTTTTACTACTATATTCTTGTAAGCATACAAAAAGGGTTGATATTTGTTAATTCATGTATTTTTACTACATATTGCTACTACTGTGTCACTCAGGTACTTGTTTGTGTTTTGAAATTCTTATTAAAAATCACACTTGTTGCAGAGCAAGTGAGAGTGAATGTTCATCTCTAAACAGCGTTGAGTTGGAGGGAGGAGTTTACGCTGATTCAGATACAGGATTAGAGAGTATGAGCAGTTCTGAAACGGCGACTACCAAACAAGATCAGGTCACAGAGAAGTGTGTGTGTGCTGATCTTGCTCTACAGATAACAAGGCTAAAGTGTGATAAATTAGATCTTCTCAGACAGAATGTTGTAAGTATACATATTTGAGAAAAGAATAGCATATGGGGTACTTAGTAACTTTCCAACCAAATAAAACTTGCTATGTTCGTGCTAACCAATTTGAAGATGCTTCCCTTGTCCTCAGAAGTTTAAAAAACTATATTATGATAAGAAAAATTGTAATATTACAAAGTTAATTGACACATATATACACATAGATAGACAAAGTGGTAAAAACAACTCAGGAGGTCTTGCATTCCTGATTGCCTAAACATTAGTCACTTTACTTTCAACTCAAGGGTCCCAGCAGACCAGTTAAATCAGAATTCAATCGAGACTAGGATTAGGATAAATTAGGATTCAATTGGATAAGGAACAAAACTTTGAAAATCAAGGCTCCCTTTCATTTTCATCAAAATCAGAAATAAAATACTAAACTCGCTGATAGGAGTCTATGTCATTTATCTCCGATGATCTCTGTAACCAAACCTTTACTTGTCAGGTGCTCCGTGATAATTGATTTTATTATTTTAGAAAATGATTTATATAAATAATTTGTGAACAATTTTAGAAGTATTAATATTAGGTGGAATAGGCCTAAAAATTTAAAATCAATTAATCAAGCTTATTAGTATTTTTAATTTTTATCCAGGTACATACTTATAAAATGTTAAAAGAAACTATTAACAGCCCTACAAACAAACCTGATGCATGTTACAAATAATACAACAAATCTTGTTTTAGCCAATTTTTTTAAAAAAAAATTATACTTATTTTATTATTACTTGTAATAAGAGTGAAAATATCAAGCCTGGTGAGTAGGCTATAGCTTTGTATCCTTATCACCAATTTAAAAAGAAATATTTAAACCCTCAATTTTTTTAAAAAGCTATCTTTTGAACTTGCTGATGCACATATCTTTGCACCACACCTAAAATTATTACATTATTGACCTGCCCTAAATTATTACATATGATTTCATTGTGTTCTAATAATTTTTTTTATTTTATAGACCTGCCAAAGAGAAATCAAAAGGTTAAGGGAGAAAGAAATCTCATTACAAACAGAATTAGCCTCCGCATCTAAGGAAATTCTTAGATTACGGCAAATGCTTAAAGATTTCAGCATTACAACTACTGAGAGCTCGCCTGTTTAAAGTTGTCAACATGTTTTAACTTTAGTTGTTATTTGTTTTCCGAGTTATAAGGCTCTACTTCTTTAAATATTTTTTCAAAAATGTCAAAATGTAATCAGTTTTTAGAAATAAACAAATACACACTTTAAATTTTTGGAAATAAATAAACACTTTATAGTTCGAGTTAAAATCTTGAATTATTAAATGTGATTTTTTTTATAACCGTTATTAACATAAACAAAGAGAAAAAATAATACTAAAACATTTTTCAAAAAAACAAAGTTGTTTAAAGTTAAAACTTAATAAAGAAGAATTAACACTTTGATACATCCTAACTTCAGCACTTCAGTTACTTTAAACTGATTTATATTTTACATTTTTGGTGGAATAATGGAAGTAATATCATAAGGAGACACAGAATGGAACGATTTTTCATTATAATAAACTGTATTTTAAAATCCTTTTTACATGAAACACTTAAAACTCTGAAGTACGAGGTATTTTGAATTCAAATTCAGTTTTATTTTTAAGAATTCGATTTTCTTTTATTTCATAAACCTAGCTTACTTAATCATTTGTATGATGATTACTTAAATAGCATCATTATACTTCTTAAAGTTGCCCATCCTGTGTCTTCTTTAAATAATTGTTTTGATAAACTTGGAAGTAAAAACTTGTACCATTGGCTGTTAATTAATCTCAAAGATGTGTGATAGAAATAATATCAAAAAAAGAATTTTGGTCTTTTAATGAAACACTTTTATAAATTTAATGTATGTTTAATGTAATGAAAAATATTTTTACTTTAATTCTCTTTACTTTTATCTCTGATTTCATCTTCATACTTTTTTTTAGAATACGTGGTGTTAACTGTTTAATTAGATTTAAGAAGAAATTTAGACAATTTATTAATAAAACCTGATTCAAATGAGTTAGAGGCAAGTTTTATCATACTTGTTTGATTCTAAAATAAAATAACTCATCAAAATAGATTTAATATAAATAATTTTGGTGTTTTTATTAATAAAATCTTTAGAAGCTCTATTATTTAATGCCTAAATGGAAATCACTACCCTCCAAAATTCTAAATTTTGGAATTTTTTTAAAAAGTGTTGTTAATTTTTATACATTTTTAAATAATATACTATAAAAAATCCACAGATTTCAGTGAAAAATATCCTTATTAGAATAAATATTTCAACTTCTGCAATACATTCTCAAAAAAATTACGTGAGTGTAAGCATTTTAAAATCTAGTTGTTGTTATAAAACTAATGAATGACCATCTATATAAACTATTTATTAAAATAAAATTATTGCTTTAAAAAAATGAATTAATTGGTGTATTATTTATGTAATAAATAAAAGCATTAAGTAAATCTATTTGTTTACTAATTTCTAAAATATAGATGTATGTACTTTTCTATTTGACATCTTTTAATCTTATCTTCACTTTTAACAGAGTTTAGAATTTAAAATAAAATAGATATAAAAATGTCTGTTTCTCCGTGGAATGTGTTTATGCTGATTCTGTCCAAATAATATTAATATAATTTCACCAAACATTTCTATGACTTCATTAAACATTTTTAACATAAATTTATATTTAAACATAAAACAATAAACATTTAAACATAGTTGTATACTTTGTCACATTTATAAAAAAAATCATGAAAATATAAATAAATTACTTTGAAAACGTGACTTACATCATAAGTTCATTGTAGGTAAAGAAATACTCATCGTATAAATGAATGTCCAAATCTTAATATCATTAAAAGAAATTTTAATTGCTAAAATTAGTTGTAGAAGAAAAATTGATGTTTTAAAATTATATGTTATAAGATAAATAAATGTTAGCTTTTTTAGTAAAAAAATATAAATATGTTGTAAATGGTTTGCTTTCTTTAATCTTAACATCACTCTATGTGAATAATTTACAATTAATGTTACAAGTAGCTAAAAAATGGATTGAAAGAAGAAATTAAGAAAATTAACTTTAGTGTTATCAGAAAATGGATCATTTAACAAAATTTGATACCATGGTGAAAATTATCTAATTTGTTTAATATAATTTAGTAGATCCAATAGTAACTTTTCAGATAAAATTCCCGGTAAAAGATATTACGTTGGGTTAGTTTTGCTATTTAATAATACAATAGTGTGGAGATATTTAGTGAGCAATTTTAAGTTCTATAATGTACAAAAAAAATTGTAGATTAAAAACCAGTTCATGTAAGATTGATTAGAAATATAATTATTAAACTGTCCATTAATACATCTACTTATTAAATCATCCAAATAAAAAAAGCCAAATTCTTTTTACAAACATCTTTGGTATTATTTTTATAATTAATTGTTTTTATTTTTATTCTTGTATATATCTTTTTGTATATTTCCTTACTTTAAAAATTAAAGAAAATCTAATTTTAACTTTTAAAAATGGCTTTATTTCCCCTTAATTAAAGTTTGCAAAACTTAAGTAACTAACACCTTTTAAATCCCCCCTCCCCCTTAAATTTAAAATAAATGTAGATAAGAAGTGCTAAACCTATTTAGTTTTTAAAATAAACCAAAATTTAAAATTAAAAAATTATTATT
Organism: Microvelia longipes; assembly: GCA_018340805.1. NCBI lineage: Eukaryota > Metazoa > Arthropoda > Insecta > Hemiptera > Veliidae > Microvelia > Microvelia longipes. The sequence continues at coordinate 30,959,961 of JACMZG010001914.1, read as the reverse complement.
GTTAAGGATTTAATGTTTAAATACGCTGTACAGTCATATTTTTTTCGCTTTTGTATAACTTTGTTTTAATTATTTTAAGTTTATTAAAATGTTAAGATGGTTAGAAAAGAGTATAAAAGAGCAAATATTGTTATAAAAGTTTTTTGTAAAGTATGTGTACATATTAGAAGCAACTTAAAAGTTAGGAAATGCAAAGTTTTTACCCATTTGTTGTGAAAAATTGTATCTTTAAAGTTATATTTATTTGTGTTTATAATATTCTGAGCTTTAGGATTCTATTCAAAAACATACTTTTGACTGAGTTTGACTTATTTCTATGTTAGTTGCATATGAATAAGTCTTACACGACCTTAAGTAATGTTCTTAAATTCCTCTCTTGAACATTTGATAATTTTTAGGAAAAAACATCTTAACCAAACAGTTGATATGAATTGAAGACATTTTTTGACTGTATATTTAATTGAAAAAAGATCAAAACTAATATTTGCTTTTTATTGTTAGGGATTGTTAAGAAATGGAGAGTAATAGTTTAATAGACATTTGACATTATCATATTTGCTCTCTAGAAGATCGTGTCATTTAGAAGCTAGTACTCATAGATAAATAATATTTTAATCAATGAATAATTTATATAATTAAAGAAATGATGAGGTAGACAAGGAGCTTGTACACTGTATTGGTCAAAGTGTGAAACTATCAGATATTTTTATTTACCTAACAACAAGTTTTTCTGTCCACCATTAAGTGCTACATTGATGGGAAGGTGATGGATAAGTGACCTTATAGCCCTTTATGAAGGGACCCTATCCCTTTGGGATAAAAGTTTGTGAAACAAAAGATTATCACAGCACTCAACACTTTTGTCATTAGGCCCCCCAACTAAAAATAAACTTGTTAATTGAGTGTTACTAAAACAATTTGGAGTGAACCATCTAAATATATTGTTTATCTATGCCGTTTCTGATGTTACTTTTGTATTGACAGTCTGTTCTGGCTTTTCTAGAAACTGTAAGCAGTTAGTAAACAAAAAAATATTTGAATAAATTATCTTAAGCTCAGTTTAAATTTTAATTCATAGAAGCTCTGGTAAAATAAGTGTAGAAGCTTAATAGAAGCATTTATACTTAAATAATAATATTGTTTGGAAAAATGAAATGTTTATGTTACCACAGTATAAATATTTATTTTTTATTGTATGTGTTTTGTTTGTTTTTTCATTATGTAAATAAGTAACAGAGTGTTTTTCTTTTCAATTTTTTAGAGCATTTAAAAATAAATTCTTTGGTCTTTAAACTTCTCCCTCCCTTTAAAATGGAAAGTAATGTATTTGAAAGCATTAGATTGAATGAGACCTAAACCTACTTAAACTTATGTTAAAGTCGTATGAATAAGTCCCACTAACAATCTAGTATTTTCCTTGAATACCGCTGTAACATTAGAGTTGTCGGTTGAGAAATAATTATCATGTAATTATAATTGCTTAGTATGAACGTTACAATCTGAATTTGAGAAACTGTAATTTAGTGAGGTACTAACTGTACTAGGTTCTTTCTCTAAATAGGAGGGGGAGTGCTCTTTAATTTTCAGTTTTAAACTACTTAGCAAAATGCTAATTAGTTTAGTGCTGCAAATTTTAAAGTTTTTGTTATCTGATGACAATAAAGACTACTATCATTTTATTATATAAAATAAGCTGAAAATTACAATTTAGGTGTAATAAAAGAATAAAACTCTCCCCACAAAAAAAAACTTTATTGGCAAAGAGCTTTCAACCTAATAAGAGGCCGTCATCAGTGCAAAACTGTTGAGGTGTTAAAAAAGAGATGTGTGTATATTTTCTCATTTAGTTTTATATGACCTTTAGCTAAGTTGAAAGAACTAGGCCAATTAAGTTTTGTAGGGAATTTTATTTTCCTTCATTATTTAAATTTAACATATAAAAATGTCAAGTTCTCAAATGGCCAATTCTAATTAAACTGGACATGTACAGAATTAAAAATAAGCAAAATTTTCCTCCATGAAAATTTTCTGATACAAAACAAATACTATCTTAATTTTTTTTTAAATGTCCTAAAAGGAGCAGTGATATTTGTATTTTTATTCCCCTTCATATTTTCACACAATATAATTGTGCGAGAGACATAACACCTAATGTTCTTTCAAATGAATTTTCTACTACACTCGGCATATTTAATATAATAATAGTTAATTTCCATGTTTAAACCCTCTTATTGCTTATTTACAATTTTAATAAATTCATTTATTTTAAAACAAAACATTTAAATTTCATTATTTTGTTTTTCTTTTAATCTATATTTTTTTAAGATGTACAAATTAAAAATTTTATTTATAAAAAAAATGTACATAAATTGATTTTTTATTTTAATTTATTTTGCACATTCTACATTTAAAAGTAAAAGTATACATTTTATAACCAATTTCAGATTTCAAAAAGATGAATGTCGAGTAGATTTTATGGAGCTAAAAATAAAAATCTCTGTTTGTTTGATGTTTTTGAATATTTATATATTTGCAATCTCACGAGGTCTGTTCACTTTGTTATCTTGTCTTAGTTGTTTTGAAACTTTTTCAATTTATTTCTTTTAGCAAATTTTCAAAGGGAAAAGGAATTATTTGTCTCCCAATCATTGTGGTTATACTTTGCTTTTATTAACGTCTAACCGGGTTAGCTGATATTAATCTAACGCTAATAAGTTAGATTAATAGGGTTATAGATAAAAAACAGGGTGCAAAAAGTATTAGTTAAACAATTTAGAGTTCTGGTAAATTTTAGGAATTGGTCAGACCTAAACCAATAAACCTTAATTTTGAACTATTAGCCGAAGGTAGAAGAGCAAGGTATAATTTCCTCTCTCAGTTACTTCTTACTTAACCTTGCCTGTAAAAGCATAACCATGCTTAAAACCATTTAGCAAACTTAATTTTGGTCACTAAAATAGCTAACTGGAATATTAGACATAATAATAATAATAACCATTTATTAAATGTATATCAAAATTACAAATAAAGACAAAAATAAAATAAAAAAAAAAATTAAATTACAAAAATAAGACATGGTTAAAAATATTAAATTAAAAAAAAATATTTTAATGGTTGGCTACATGTTTTTGATTGTTGTTTCCTTCGTTGGTACCTATTCTAGAACCTCAGTTTCCAGCCCCAATGATACTATCAAAAGAGGTTAGTAAAGACAGAGAATTTGTTTTATTTCATCTCACACTTTCTATTTTATTATTGCAGATACATTTTTAGGGAAAAGTGAACAAACCTATTTTTTTTTTATTTCTGGTTTACTTGTTTTCTTTCAAATACAAAATAATCTTTAAAACTTTATTCTATTAAAGATCTTTTAATGTTTATTTTATGTTTCATTTATTTTAATAAACAGTTAAAACAAAAATTTCAATTTTTTATTATTTGTTTTAATTTCACCTTGGTTCATTCTATTTATTCATTTAATGTTGAGCTTGATTAAACATTATTAGCTACACGCAACAACTATAACTTGCATTACTGAAACAAGGAAAACATTATTTAGCTTCACACAAGAAATATAACTAGCATTAGTGAAACAAAAAAATCATTAATAGCTCCACGCAACAACTATAACTAGCATTAGTGAAACAGAGAAATCATTATTAGCTCCTCGCAACAACTATCACTAGCATTAGTGAAACAAGGAAATCATTATTAGCTCCTCGCAATAACTATAACTAGCATTAGTGAAACAAGGAAATTATTATTAGGCAACTCTATAACTAGCATTAGTGAAACAAGGAAACATTATTAGCTACTATAACTAGCATTAGTGAAACAAGGAAATCATTATTAGCTCCTCGCAAACTATAACTAGCATTAGTGAAACAAGGAAATCATTATTAGCTCCTCGCAACAACTATAACTAGCATTAGTGAAACAAGGAAATCATTATTAGCTCCTCGCAACAACTATAACTAGCATTAGTGAAACAAGGATCATTATTAGCTCCTCGCACAACTATAACTAGCATTAGTGAAACAAGGAAATCATTATTAGCTCCACGCAACAACTATAATATTTATGTACAAATAAAATAATTTTTATTTGTGTATAAACAAGTGTATACAAAGGGGGTTTGTATAAAATTTATAATTTCTTGTTCATAAAATTTTTATGAACTTCTGGTTATCAATTGATTAATCAAGTAATCAATTTAAAGTCAGTTAGTCCTCATATTAAGTTAGGACAATAATTTGGAAACAACCAAAACAGCTGATTTGATCGGTTAGAAAATCGATGCCGAGAAGTATCACGCTAATTAGTTTTTTTGTATAATTTTAATTATTATTTGGTGACATCAAAGACTAAATACTTGTGTTTTGTGTTGTTTGGGCCCTATGAAAGAGAATGAGTTTATTACAAGCATACGGTGAGTGCTGAAATCTTTTTATTTATTAAAAACCGGTGAGCAACCCATACCGGTGTTTTCTCCTGGAGCTACTTGGAATTTAGTTGCGATTACCAGTCTGGATATTACCAGTCTACTTCTACTACCTAACAAATTCTGATTTGACCAAATACCGGGAATTATCTTAATTTTATTGCGTATTTACGACCTTATAAACTGTCCAGCTTCCTTTTAGTTTGTAGGCCTTGATCAAGCCCACGGCTGGCTCAGTTATTATTTAGTACGTTCACACACACTTTAGATCCGCGTATCGTATAGAGTATGATCTCTCAATACGGTAATTTAAGCTGTATGAACCATGCGGAGGGGATCTGATCGCATACGCTAGAACTAGGGAGATGGAATCTAAATGGATCCCCCGATACGCTGTCTTTTTGTGTGTGTACCTTTAGAGACGATCGTATTTAATGGATAACCTTCTTGTCGAACTTTTATTTCACTTCTATATAACCGTTTTTGATCAAATAACTGTTGGAATATTATTTTTTTTAGTGTAACTTTATTATTACGCAAAGAAATTAAAATTTAATTAAATATATTTTTTGTTTTAAACTTCCTTATAACCAAAAGTGAAGGTTCACTATACAAGACGCCATGTTTTGGCGGGATCAGTTATCACTCGATCGACTAAACAAATAAAGATAAAGATAAAGACTTTTATTTGGGTCAGTACACAAGCGTCGAAAAGCCTCCGTCGAAAGGCCATTCCGTCGAAAAAAATGGAACTTATCGTCGAAGGCCCTTCCGTCGAAAAACCATTCCGTCGAAAAGCCATTCCGTCGAATTTATATTTTTCGACGGAATGGCTTGACTTTTAAAATAAAACCATTCCGTCGAAAGGCCTTTCCGTCGAAAGACCATTCCGTCGAAAGTCCCGTCCGTCGAAAAACTATTCCGTCGAAAAGCCATTCCGTCGAATTTATATTTTTCGACGGAATGGTCTGACTTTTTAGTTTTAAACCGTTCCGTCGAAAATATATTAATTTCGACGGACGGGCTTTTCGACGGAATGCTTGACCATACCGTCGAAAGGCCTTTCCGTCGAAAGACCATTCCGTCGAAAATCCTATATTATCGGATTACTTTTTAGGTTTACATGTGAGTATTGATGGTTTTGCATACTTAAAAATCTAAAGGCGTCTTTAATAAAAGATTTTTAAAACTGAAAATCAAGCTTATAAGTTAAGTCATATACATGGGGTGGGTGAGGGGAAATTAGGAGCATATATTCGTTGTACGTTTAGAGCAATATATATATATATATATTATATATATATTATATATATATATATATTATATATATATATATATATATAATATATATATTATCATTATATATATATATTATATATATATATATAATATATTATAATTATATTATATATATATATATATATATATATATATATATATATATATATATATATACACACACACATTATATTATATATATATATATATATATATATATATATATATATATATATATTCTCAATCTTACAAGATCATTTCTCCTTGGTAATTCACTAATATATAAACAGGAGTGAACTATTTTTGATTACATTAACTTTTTTTAATCTTTAGGCGCCAAACATGGTCAAATCAATACATTATTAATTAGTTATTGCCATTTGGCGGCAAAGATCCATTTGTTAGCAGATCTTATTAAAAAAGATTTATGTTAAACTTTATTTTGAAAGTAAACCGTAAATACTTTAAGACTTTGTAGCGCCTTACGTCTGTGGGGTATGCAATTAACAATACAATACTGTATAGCTGGCTAACTTTTCTATAAGACTATATTCTGCAGGCGTTGTTAATTTCGACGGAACGGTCTGTCGTGGGTAGAGACGAGCCACTCCGTCGAAAAGTCCAATCGTCGAAAGCCATTCCGTCGAAAATTAATATTTTCGACGGAACGGCCTAACTTTACGTTTTAAAAACCGTTCCGTCGAAAATATATTAATTTCGACGGACGGGCTTTTCGACGGAATGGCTTGACCATACCGTCGAAAAACCCAATCGTAAATGATGACAAAAAGAGGCTTTTCGACGGAATGGTTTTTCGACGGAGTGGTCCAAGTTTTCTATTTGAAACCGTTCCGTCGAAAACAACTTCTTTTTCGACGGACGGGCTTTTCGACGGAAAGGCCTGACCACTCCGTCGAAAAACCCTTCCGTCGAATTTCGACGGAAGGGACTTTCGACGGAATGGTCATTCGACAGAAAGGACCTGACCCTTTTATTTGCTTAAGTTTACAATAACTTGTTACAAATAGAGTTGCTAAACATTAAAATAAAAACTTGTTTCCTATACATTATTTAAAATTACAAATTAGTACATGCATTATATGTTTCATATTTAAAGTTATCAAGTGAAAGTAATGCTAATTTTTAAATAAAAATATTATTTTTTAGATAAAGAATCAAACAATAAGAATTGTGCCTATAAATAAATAAAATTTTATTTCTGTGCTAATATTTATACACAGTGACTTATAAGATAAGTAAATAAAAACAAAAACCCTTATTATTGAGATGCATGCTAGTATAAAATAATAAATACAATTTTTAAGTATTTATGTATTCTTAAAATAACTTAATGATATAGGATTATTAAAATAAGAAAAAAAAATCTGTAAAAAATAAAATTAAAATAAATAAAATCTAAACATGATTTAACTTGAAAATTTATAAGCTAAATAATTAAATAATAGTCATGACGAGTTTTTCTTTCCTGCTGTAAGATTATCACTCATGAATAATAAAACTTCTTATCATAAGAGCATTTTTGAAAAATAGAAAAATATTTTTTCCAGTGGCCTTTTCAAAAATATTTAGTACGGATGAAATATTGGTGTTATCACTAAATAAATTTAGGTCAAAAAGGTTTATAGGCAAGTACTGGTTTCTTAGGAGTTCATACTTAGGGCATTGAAACAATATATGGAACAGGGTTTCTTTTTGATCACAATTACAAAGAAGACAAATAGCATCAGTGTTGACTTTATACAGAATACCATTAAATGATATCTTTAATATGTTGAAACCTGAAGTTCGAACTTGCGCTAGCAGCTTTTGCATAATAAAAGGCAGACCCATGAATAAATAGTTAATATTTGGGTTATATGAGCTGTGAACTGTTTTGTAAAAACTACTGTATGACGAGTCATTAATTTTTATTAAATCTTCATGTATTAATTTACTTTCATATTTGGTTATAATTTCATTAATTAATTTTTTATCAATAGCTCTAGTTAACACACTGTCTAAATCTAACCCATCTATACTATTAACTATAGATTTAACTTGCGTAAACCAGTTAAGCTTAATATTATTAGGAGTTGAATCTAAAAATCTAAGCCTTTCAAACATACTTTGACTAGTTTGTCTGAATCTAGATACTGAATATGATGATATAATTTAAAGTTTGTCTCAAAACAGATACTGATACATGAGTAAGGTTAAATTCAGCCCTAATAATATAATGAGGTACGTTACTTTGTAGAGAGAAGTATTTTTTGAAGAAAAAGGTCTGAGCAGCTTCTAGTTGCGGGAGGTAACGCAAAGCCCACACTGGGGCACCGTAAGTTAAAGTGGAAATTACACATGCGGAAAAAGTTTTTAAGATGGCATTAAATGAACTATTTTTAGCTGCAACTAGGGTAGCTCTGAGTGAACCAGACACTGTACGACATCGGCTATCGCCTGCTTAGAGCTTGCTCAAAACCCCTTTCTGGAAAAACATACCCTAAGTAGTTAAATTTGTTAATTTCTTCGATTAACTGACCATCATAATATATGCTTTTTCTGTTCTTGGATACCACCTTTACTAAAAATTACAATTTTAGTTTTACTTAAGTTAACTTCTAAACCATAAAGTTTACAATATTCTTGTAATATCTTAAGTTTATTGTTCATATCCACCTCAGAAAAAGGAAATATTATTAAATCGTCGCAGTACAAAAGAACATCTCTGAGCCCGTCAATATTAACTCCTTGAGTTCCTTTAGCTCTAAAAAAGTCTTCTAAGTCGCAAAATCAGGAGATTAAATAAAATAATGCCGCTGTAATAGGCCTCTTATATTAATAGGGTTAGAGGTCTTGTTATTAAACCTAATTTTAGTACAGGCTTGTTTGTATAAGTTTCATAATTGCTCTGATAATTTATCACTAACTTTAAGATCTTTGAGTTTTTTAAATAAAACATAATGAAGTATCTTGTCAAAAGCCTTTTTGAAATCGATAAAACACGCTACTATTTTCCTTTTCGAGAGCCTTAGATGGTTTTGTATGACTGTATTTAAAATAAAATGTTGTCAAGGCAACTTTTACCCTTTCTGAACCCGGCCTGTATATTCGGAACAAGCTTACGCTTTTCAGCCACTGACTATTATTTATGATAGATGTAAATATTTTAGCCGTACAGTTAATTAATGAGATGCCGCGGTAGTTATTTAAATCTTCTTTATCGCCCTTCTTAAAAAGAAGGGTAGTTAAGATTTCGGACCAATCTGATGGTATTTCACCTGTATCTAAAATTTTATTAAATAGAATATTTAAGTGCAAAATCCAGTTAGGTGGCAAATTCTTTAAAACATTATAATCTACTCCGTCGATTCCAGGCGATGAATTATTTTTAGCGTTAGCTATAGCATTCCTTATTTCATGATCAGATATAGGAGAGTCTAAATCGGTGTCAGTGTGATCAATATTAATCTCACTAATTTTCGGGCCATCATCATTCAATAAATTAAACAAATACGCTGCAAGAACCATGAAGTTAGTTGACCGTATTGTATACGTATTCTATACGATCTGCGGATCTAGAGTGTGTGTGAACATACTAATTGTTATATGCCATTTATTTATTTATTATAATTTTGTATGTATTAATATCATCATCATTTTACTTTAGATGTATCCTCAGAACAGTGGTAGAGACGTGGACAACAAACGAACCTTACCTTTATATTTCCTAGTCATTGTACCCTGTGTTTCACCTGTTATTACACCTTGTGTCTCTCTACCAATTGGTAACGTTATTTCCTTTATTATTTTGTGTTGTCCTCTGGCTTATATGTTTATACTAAGTAAGAAATCTGTGATAAGAACTCAGTACTATCACCTAGTCAATATAATATATATTATATATATATATATTATATATATATATATATATATATATATATATATATATAAAGTTGATGACTATTGATATTATTTATTGCTTACTAACTTATGCTTAATCTAAGCTTTATTTATAACTTGTTTATTAAGTATATTATAAACCCTATTTTCTTTAAAATCAAAACTTCTGGTGTTCTCACTCTTTCACCCTTTAAATTTAAGTCATTTCTCAATACAGGCTGGGTTATCTACTATGCAGTCCTCAACCAGTGCATTCAGAACCAAGGCTGTCATTTTATGCTTTCTCTGGTGCACTAAACACATACTTATGAGAGAAACAGATAAAATTAACTTGTATTAAAATGAAATAAATACATGGATAAATGGAAGGATAGATTAATTATTCAGTAGGTCTTTCTGCCAAATTCTCTAGAATATATAAATAAACTGAATTAATGGTTTCTATGTTATTTAGCAACTGACGAATAAATGTCTTGTTTATAATTATTGAGGTACTTAGTTCTTGTGACTTGATGACTATTGCACTGATAAAGAAAGGGAAACGGCAAATCTGGTTGGGTGTAGCATGATATGCACACTTAATTTCTATCAAATACATATTATTTACTGTGGATATACGTGTGAGTTATTAATTCACAATTAACTTACTACTCTTAGTTTATGAATATTTAGTCTGAGCTGAAGATAATCTTCTCCAAGTAGAGAAAATGTTGATATATGTCTATAAGTATTGTTGTAATTACTATTACAGGCTCTTTCAACATTTAAACTAAATAGGTTTTTTCTGTATGTGACTAAGAGGCTATTAGTTTGTGGTTCAAAAAAATAGTTATTGAGGGTAAAAGCATCTGTAGCTCCTATAGTAAATAACATTGATTTAAACTGAGAAGCCCAATTCAAATCAATACCATTTTTGCTACTAGAATCAAGTTCTATTAGGTTGGCAAGTACATGAAGTAGCTATTTATCTGGATGCATGGTGATAACATTTTGCCTCCAGTGAACCATACCTTTAAATATTTTTTACTATAAATGTTGCAATCCAGTTTTGAGCCGTATTATTTAATGAGTTGAACGATACCAATAAAATATTTGTTTTATGAATTTTGATTGTATTGTTTCCACGTCAGAACAATACCTAGACGCCTAAATTTCTCCATAGTATAAGGAAGTTGGGACTGTGGTATAAAGAAGTGGGAAAATGGCTCCCACAGAACTATGGCGAGCTAAGCTGGTCTGTAAAGTGGAAGAACCTCTATTTATATATATAATATATATATATATATATATATATATGTAGTGTGTGTGTGTGTGTGTGTGTGTGTGTGTATATATATATATCTATATTTATATATATATATATATATATATATATATATATATATATATATTATATATATATATATATATATATATATATATTAAATAGAACAGAATCAGCCTCAGAACATAACTTAAGAATGAATCAGGATAAGGCTTATAAAAACACACTCACTTCTCTCGTGCCACGTTCGAGCATGGACATGCTCTTCATCAGGGCAACTGAAGACAATATAATAAACAAAAATAGAGACAAGAAATATACAAAAAGTAAAATCAAATAACTCAAAGCTACAGTAAATAAAGTACAAAACAATAAAAACCAGCACTTACAGAGAACTACGTTAAGCGTATAGTCATAAAAATAAAAAATTACAATAAAAGTAAACTTAAATACATTTAAAACATAAAAATAAAAACAAGAAGGTACCTAAAAAGAGAAGAACCTGGTCAAGCGCATTATGCGTAAGCGCAACACATGGCGGACAACAACCAGTTTCCCATTCTTCATAAGAAAACCCTAGGAGAAAAAGGAATAAACCAAAATAAAAAGGAAGAATAGAAAGGGGGGGGGGGGCACAATGATGGATACCATAATTGCCACAACACAGAAAGAACCTACAGGTTCCAACCCAAACCGTAGCAAATGGTAGCATCAAGAGTGAAACCCTGGAGATAAATAAATAAGGAAAAAGAGAAAACCAGATAGACCCTAAGTTTTAAATAAGTTAAGCAATCTATAATAAGAAGTATTAAGTACACCACTAATATCAGTCCTAGCATGCAACTATTACTAGTATCCCTGATAATAAACATCTCCATCCACTTTAACTTCTCTTCATTATCCTAAACATACCTACATTCAAGATCAAAAGTATGCTTTCTATCCAAAGCGTGACAGGCTAGCGCAGTATACCTTTCTCCCTTACGAATATTACCCTATGTTGGTAAGCCTCGTTAATATATCTAGTTGTATGACAATATAAACAGTATTACAGTTTACAATTAGCTTTATAAACAACATTGGACTGAAGTTGATGAGGGACTTTATCTTTGAGATTAACATAAATAAGGGATTAACAAAAGTAATTCAAGGTATACTGCGCTAGCCTGTCACGCTTTGGATAGAAAGCATACTTTTGATTTGATAATGTAGAGGTATGTTGTAAGGAGGATATGAAGAGAAGTTAAAGTGGATGGAGATGTTTATTAAGGGATACTAGTAATAGTTGCAATGCTAGGACTGATATTAGGTGGTGACTTAATACTTCTTATTATAGATTGCTTAACTTATTTAAACTTAGGGTCTATCTGGTTTTCTCTTTTTCCTTATTTTTTATTTATCTCCAGGGTTTCACTCTTGATTGCTACCATTTTGCTACGGTTTTGGTTGGAACTGTATGGTTCTTTCTGTGTTGTGGCAATTTGGTATCCATCATTGTGCCCCCCCTTTCTCTATTCTTCCTTTTTATTTGGTTTTATTCCTTTATCTCCTTAGGGTTTTCTTATGAAGAATGGGAAAACTGGTTGTTGTCCGCCATGTTGTTGCGCTTACGGCATAATGCGCTTGACCAGGTTCTTCTCTTTTAGGGTACCTTCCTTGTTTTTATTTACATTTTATGCCTTGTTTTAAATGTATTTAAGTTTACTTTTATTGTAATTTTTTATTTTTATGACTATACGCTTTTATTATATTGAAGATATTATATATATATTATATATATATATATAATATATATATTATATATATAATATATATATATATATATATATATATATATAATTGACTCTTCAATATAATAAAAAAATATAGCCATTAATGACACATCCCTGATGGGCATGGACCTTGTGAAGCAAAAAAGTGATCTCCTAATACTCATAGCACACAGGCACCCATGTTATTGTTCCAATGATGATTCCAATTTCAGCTGATGGTCAAATTCCAACCTTAGCCTAATTGAAGGAAGTCATTAAAAGCTTAGACCTATTCAGCAAAATTAGCATACAGGAAAGCAGCTATTGTAAGGACAATGAAGGAAAAAGTCAAAAATAAAGCTAATTTCTTAAAATAAATTTAATTCATAAAGTATATAAAAATTATAGCAAAATATAGCTAAGCAAACGTATAATAACATAATCAGAATAAGGCACTAAAACATTATTTAATCTATAATAAGGCACATATAAATTTAAAATTAAACTATTAACTAAATAATACTAGCACCAAAATACTTTCTCTAGTAGTAGGCTTAGCAAAAGATAGGAACACCTCTTTCATGATCAAGATATGATAACAAAAATAGGAACCAATAAAACTCTCAATAGTCTGATCAAAACATTACAAACTGGAAAAAATTGTGTATACTAAGAGCCAACAGTTAAAGAGAGAGCACTGTCTCAAGATGACATATATACAAATGGTGTCGATTTCAGGGTCAATTTTCTCAATCAGGAATACTCAGATACAGGTACACACAAAAAACACATATCTACACGACACGATACAGGTACACACAAAACATATTCTACAGACAGATACAGGGTCACACAAAACACATATCTACAGACAGATACATTACACACAAAAAAAACATATCTACAGACAGATACAGGTACACACAAAAACATATCTACAGACAGATACAGGTACACAAAAACACATATCTACAGACAGATACAGGTACACACAAAAACATATCTACAGACAGATACAGGTACACACAAAAACACATATCTATAGACAGATAAAAGACCTGAAACGGATAAGTCAGGTGAAATCCCGCTTTGGATTTGATTGCGAACAGAATACTTTTCCTATATACCAACGGTATAAATAACGATAAGTAAAAATATATAATAACAATATAAAATAAAATAAGCTTTGGGGTAAACACCACATGTTTATAGTCTTCTTGAATATTAACAATATTGAATTTTTATAATCATAAAGAAGACATTTTTTCTTATTGTTAAGCATTTAAAATTTATATTTTATTTATTAAAATAGGTCTTGAATGGGTCTTGAATAGGTTTTAATAATTAAGTATAAAATCAAAAGGAAGAAGTCACAAATGGGCAAAATCCTCTATTAGAATAAAGGCTAACTTAACACTAATAATTAATTACAAAGCAGAAATAAAGCTATAAGGCACATAAAAATATAAATATTTATAAAATGGCAGTCAGATCTAATAATATTGCCCAACCAACAAATAACATTTCTTTGGTTAAAAAGTAGTAAAATAATAAAATATAATTAAAATGTAAAACACTAGCTAACAAAATATATTTTAATAGATCAATGTAAGAAGAAATGAGTAAATAAACCCCTGAGATGAAAACTTACTGGGTTTGAATCTTAAAGCTAAGTTAAACTTCTACAAAGTTTTTTGAATAGGCTGGTAGGTTTGCTATCTAGGAGAACATGATATCATGGATAATTAAATCTAGCTGAGTAGGTTACCAGAATTTGAGATGTAGCAATATAAATACATACAATAACTATAGATTACAGAAAAAACTAAAGAACTCAATTTAAATAAAATTGAGTGGTGGTTATATAATATTGCAATTAACTAAAATCTCTCCACAATGCATTTATTAAGATAAACAAAGCCACCTTTCAATCTCACAATGGACTTTGTCTAGTCATATCTGAGTCAGTCTGGAGTTCCGAATCCAATTCCCCTCCACCCTTAACTAAACATATTTTTAATAATGGTCTAAAATGAACAACTTTTTCGCTATGATATATGTAGTATTTTTGCACTCTGATTGATTCATAGCAATAATTTGTGGAGGGAGCCCACTGCTACCAACTATTTCAAAATTAATCCTCTAGTTAAGGTGACATAGAGGTTAATAGTCGTTACATTCTACTGACAAAGTCACCCAATATTAATGATTTTACAAACTTTTAGGGGATAAATAATTTTTTAAAAGAAACATTTATATTAAAATTATATTTTATACATAAGAGTAAATAAACCTTGGGAAATTTTAAAATAGCCTGATCATAGGGTGATGCAAAGCTCACATCTAGAAAACAATTTGTCTTAAAAAATGTGACAATCCCACCATTTTTGACTCAAATATAACATCAAAACTAGATATATTACAGATCATTCATGTAAATTTTCATCATAAAATGTGAAAATTTATAAATTCATTATCCTTTGTGAAATTCACAAACAATAATTTGAATTAGTTTTTCTGTTGCTCAAATGATTTCTAATGTAGATTAGTAAGATTGAGATCCAATATAGTGGAAGCTAGCTGAGATCTAGTTGCTGTTGAGAGGTCCCTCTCTGATATACAGTTCAACAGCTGAATTGAACGAGGAGTTCCTTTAACACCTTCTTCTAACTTTGAACAGAAGTCGGACGAATGAAGCAATTTCAAAGCTGGTTCAGGAGCACGTAATACACTTATTTCATCTGTAAATCAGAAAAAATATAATTAAGATAATATGAGACAATAAATATAAAAAATATATCATAATGAATAAATAATTAATAATAAAACTAAATCAAAATCACTCTCCTTATGTTTTGAATTTTGTAAAAAAAAATTGCCTGAATGGTGATATCATAGTTGTTTTAATAGAGATTTTGTGGTATACGTTAAACAGAATTATGATAAAATAACAAAAACAAAAGTTTAGAACAAATAGTGTTTTGTCTAATCACGATTAATTTTAGTTGATAAACAATAAAATAACAGACTGGTTTTTACTGTAATACAGCCATCTTCAAAGTTGTTTATGGACTGGGTGGAGAGATGTAGTACATGGTAGAGGAAGGGGTAGGTGTGAGTAAGAATAGGCTTTTTTAAAAAAGACAAAACATGACTCTCTTGATGATAGTTTGAAAATAGCTCTTATGGATTTCTTTTTAAAAGAAAAAAATAATCTACATGGCAAGCCTCACCCCCGAAGTTTATTACAATAAGAATGACTATAGAAGTCAGTTAATAAATGGTTTTCTGAGTATCGGCAGACACTGAGTCAGAGACTTTTCTTAACAAGTAAACTCCATTAAGGAATATACCTGCTCTAGTAGTGAATAGTTCAAGTAGAGAACTTGGAGGGAGTCGCTGGTTAGCATGAGATTTCATAACAGCATCATAGCTCTTGATAAGAGTAGCTATGTCACGATCATATTTCACTGATGGTAAATAATTCTGAACTCCTTTCCGAGCTGAAACAAAAAATATTGAATGAATGATTAGAGTGAGCTGGAGTTCTCAGAATGAGTTTGAGTCCATAGAATGAACTGGAGTCCAATGAAGAGTAATTTATATCTTCATACTCTTCTTTTTGTCAAATAGATAAAGAAATAAAGGAGAAAACATGGAAAATTGTTTCACACTTAAAGTAAAGTTTAAAATAATAATGAACTTCAGCCTCAAACTAAATAAAATCTTCCATACTATATTAAATTATTAATTCTTATGTAGTTCTATGTTTTCCCAATTAACAAATTTTTATCTTTTATTTTGTCAAGTGTATTCATATTTTATTTATTTACAATGTCCTTTTTATAAGTCTTTTTATCATTAAATCTTTTCTTAGTTATTTTTTCTGCTATAACCTAACCCATAACCTTATATTTATTTTATCTTATCATACCCACACTAAGGACTAAATAGACCTTGTGGAATTGCCTTTTATAATTATGGAGTAGTGCTAATTTTATTACAGTTTTATTATTGTAACTTTTGGCAATAAAGTACTTTTTAATGGAATTTTAAGTTGGAAGCACCAATAGAGTTTGGAGTGAAACTTGTTAATTTTCATTAAGAAAATATTAAGGTATGACATATTATTAGCAATCAGGTAGCAATGATCCTCCCAATTTTATTTGTTTTTACAAAAACATTTTAAAAATTTCCTGAAAGACTTACTTTGCTTTTGGGCAATTTAGCAACCTAGATAAAATTGGCTACCTGATAGTTTTAGGTTACCTTTGGCCAAAGTACCTAATATGCTTTAAAATGTACTCGTACTTTGTACAGTACATTGGTAAATAAATAAAATTAATATTAATATAAAGGCTGGCCATGAGGCTGTGCAAGAGCTGCGCTTTACAGTCAGTTTTAAGAAAATAATGACTGGTCAAGTTTAACTGGGTAGTAATTTATATTCCAGTGACTTTAATCTGATTAAATTAATATAAAATGACATTAGTTATAAAAAAATTACCAGCAAAGAAATCTGAAGTATAGAAAGAAATGTGCCTGGTATTGTAAGGATTGAAATGTCCCGATGTTCTATGAATCTCCAGAGTTTCCTCCTTGCGAGTGTCTCTAGGACTGTGAGTTGTGATATCAGGACGGAACTCTGTAAAAGGAATGGGGCTATATATCAGTCTAGTGGCTATGGTGTTCATTCTCACCTGAAACAAATATTTATTTTAAATGTAACAGCATAATAAAACTAACCCTTGTACTCAGCTCCATTTATAAAACCTACTAACCCTTGTGAAATTGTTTATCGGCTGTTCAGTCAGTTGCTAACGGAAAAAGGCAAGGGGAAATCAAATAAACCTTTGTACAAAGATGACCCTTGATAAAAATCTATCTTAGGGAGGAGGGCTTCAGCCCCCTTACTATATAAATAAATAAAGATACAACTAATGAAGCAAATAACTAATGAAATGTTTTCATTATATTTTATATAAAAAACACTGGAAAGGATAATTAAATCAAAGAATGACATCGAAACATAAAAACTCATTAATACTAAATAATGCATTTAACAATACACACACACTTTACTCTGCCCCTATTTGAACAGCCTGAGAAAACAACTCCAATTATGATATACATTCGTATTATTATCCATTTGGTATCATATTTATTGATGAACTTACTCTGTTAATGTAATCAACATTCAAATCGACATATGGATCAGAGAAAAGAACAAGAGACTGCTGAGGAAGTTTCTTCATGACAAGATCAACCATAGCAAAATATAAAAGATCATCATATAGCGGAGCTGCACCGCCATTATACTTAGGAACCTACAATCAAAAAATAAGTTAAATGAATTTATCTGAAAAATTAAACAATGTAGAGTGATATAATGAAATTTCATTGCTTTAATAATGCAAAAGCGTAATATCCCTCAAAAAAGCTTTAACCACGCCTGGGTAACTGAACCACAGGCGTGGTTAATAAGAAGGTCATTTGGTTCCCTTATTGGATCAACTAACCTATTTTAATGTAAATTTGCTAAAAGAAAAATCAATTGCATTAAACCAAGGTGAAATTATTTGAGTTGACCTAATTAATTAAGGTTTTTGCAGTGCTGAAACATTCATCCCGAGCATTAACTTTAATTTAGCAAGGATTTATAAAAATATAATTAGGATAAAAAATAGCAAATTAAACACCTCTATTATATAAATAAACTTAATTTACAGAGCTGACTTAAACAGCCAACATCAATATACAATCAAATTCCGTCTGTCTCAAATAATCAGTACGTAATCTTTTCTTAGCTTCATCAGCTAAGAAAAACAGCTCTGACAATGCTTGTTAGCTGTAGATAAGCTGGCACTGTAAATGACAAATACTTAAAAGTGGAGAGACTGTAGTTCTTATTTAATATTTTACTCCACTGTTCAGTAAATTTATTATAAAACAAATGGTTCAAAAAATAATAAATTCATGAACATGGATGTTGAATTTAGGTCTCAAAATATAAATAACTGACTGGGCTGGTGATAACTGGCACTAGTCGGTGTTTCTAAACTCACCAAAGCTAAACTCATCTAAAATAGTGTCTCTCAAATAAGAACAAACCATACCTTAATAGAAAGCCAAGCAATCTTGCTGTAATCTTTTCTATGCTTAAAAGTTAAATCTTGAGCTAGCTCTTTGACTTCTTTGAATATGTCCTGTGAGTGTCCTTTACCAGGTAGACTTGGATCATAGAGTAAAATCTTAAAATAAAATATATCTATCTATTATAATCTGCATAATAGTTTGATTACAAGTTCGCATGCAATCATTTTGTTTATGTAAAACAATATAGATAGGCAAAAGATCATATAATAAATATTACTGATACTCATGAAGAATTGTTTACATTGTTAATCTGTATTAATCAAACAAGTGTTGTTCCAACAAGACAAATAAATATATGAAAAAGAATAAGGTAGGACATTAAACTTTCGTAACTGTGAAGTTACGATTAAAAATGAAATGCTTAAGTTAATGACAATGACTTTTAGTTTTAACATTCAAATGAATAATATAAAGAAGGTGACAAAGGGAATAATGTAAACTCATCACCGGAAGTAAACATCACATGAGTAGGTTGTTGTTCAGATAGGGGGAGTTGGGATCAATTATGCTTGCACACACACACACACACATATATCTTACTCTCTACTCTTGGACTATCATTTAGATTTAACACTTACCAATAGCAGGAAAGTTAATTCAGAAGTTTGCATAAAAATTTGAGAATATTTCTTCATAAATTTAAGAGCTTGCTGGGCACTGTCAGCCCTGACAGGGAGTAATATGGTGACTCGACTGTTCTCAGTCACATAAGGCACACTTAAAACTTCCACACGACCTAAAGGTTTGCACACTTCCACTCTGAAACAACAGCACAGTAACGTATAAACAAAGTATAATATAAGAGAAGTATCTAGGCTTAGTTTGGAGCTTAGAGAACTGGGAACCTGGTATAACAAATAAAACAAACTCTGAAGACGGCTGTATTACAGTTGAAACCAGTCCGTTATTTTTATAAATTGTTAATCTATTAACATTAATTGTGGTTAGACAATATATTATACGTTCTAAACTTGTTTTTGTGCAATTTTATCATAATCATATTTTCTACTGCTAGTTGATTTTCTTCCGATAGATTCAAGCTCAGACTTAAGAATCATCACAAGAGGGAGAAAAGAACACATTGAAAATAAGCCTATTTTTTAAGGGCATAGAGAAACTAAAACTATAACAAATAAACTAATACTTACTTTTCCCTAAACCTCAGCTAAGGGAAAGACATGTAAGATAATCAAAATAACCATTAGATATTCTGTAAATAATACTTACTACTTGCAAGTATTGGTTTGAGAAAATGATAAAATTAATTCATTGAAAACATGCAGCATCATAATTATCAATAATTATGATAGACATCCTCTACAACATAAAAGCTCTTAATTAACCCATCGAGCTATAACATCATAAAAAGAAAATAGTTTGATGTATTATATCATGGCAATGAAGCTGGCCTGATTTTGAGCTGAAAGCACTTTGCCAATCAATTATTTTTGTAAAGAGACCCTTTTCTTCAATTCGGATTAAAATTATAACACCAAGTATTCAGAAATTCTGTAAAATCAAGTAAATAATATAATAATAACAATCAAAATAAACCAATATAAATTACCCAATACCTATATAATTACCTCTTAATGGATTCCCTTCCAGTAGAATCTTTGAAAGCTAAGTCAAGTATATAATCAAGCCCTCTAGACTGATCAAACCTCATGTAACCGTTTACTAAACGCCTGTAGCTTAAGTCGCCTTTATATTTCTCTATTATCCAAGATACACTTGTCTCTACAACTTTCTGCAAAAGATTAAGATTAATTAAAAAGTAAATAAAGAAGATAATTGCAGTAATAGACTTCATTACAATCATTTCAAGAACTTATACAGGGTAGAACGAATACCCAAGAATAATAACAGTTCGATAGAGAGGGAAATTGAGAGGTAACACTTGGTGAAACTTAAGACAAAAATATACTTATTTACCATTGTTTCCAATAAATCATTCAGGGAATAGTAAATACCCAAGAATAAAAAGAATAAGATAGAGGAAAATGGAGAGATAATACTTGGTGAATCTCTAGACAGTATTACACTTGTAATATAGTTTACTATATTACTCTACGGGTGCATGTATTATTAGGGTTTAAAGTAAAAATTCAACAACAAACCTGAACATCCTGTAATGTTGGTCCAGTCAATAGTTTAATATTTTCTCTGCTAGATGGAAAGTACAGATTAGATAAATCAAAATACTGCCAAGGGATCAGATCAAACCTTGTGGCTGGTTGCTTCGGAGGATAGGAACCAACAGGCCAGGTATGCTCACCCTCCATAGTGCTACCTAAAGATTCTATTAACCTCTTGGTTTCTGTTAACCTTTTCTATGACACAAGGAGAAAGAAACATTAATAACATTTATTAAAAATTGGTTATGGGGTACGGAACTTTTCCTCACCACATCAGATTTGCTTTACTCATTCTCACTACTTTGAAATAGGGTACCTCAGATCATTTCCTCACCACATCAGATTTGCTTTGCTCATTCTCACTACTTTGAAATAGGGTACCTCAGATCATTTCTCACCACATCAGATTTGCTTTACTCATTCTCTTACTTTGAAATAGGGTACCTCAGATCATTTCCTCACCACATCAGATTTGCTTTGCTCATTCTCACTACTTTGAAATAGGGTACCTCAGATCATTTCCTCACCACATCAGATTTGCTTTGCTCATTCTCACTACTTTGAAATAGGGTACCTTGGATCTTTTCCTCACCACATCGTATTTGCTCCACTCATCCTCAGACAGAAAATACATTAGTTTTATTCCCAGCAGTAACCCAAACAGGCTCATAACTCGCTTGATACTGCTTAACTTTTATGATCCAACAATAACTGTAGAATTTCAACTCTATTCAGGAAGCTAATATGAATTGCTCACTCGCCCCTCTAAGCTCAAATTTACTAATGGTTGACTTACCTTAGCAAGTTGGTAATGAAGTCTATAAATAACATTAGGATCCCTGATAGTTGCATATGTAACAGCTTCTTGCAGAGGTTGAGATACGAACTCTAACTGGTTATCCGAAGGTAGAATTAAGCTTTCAAATAAATTACCCTAGAAACACATATAATAAATAAATAAATAAATGTTTATTATTTTCTTTAACAAGTATAAAAATATTTTTGAAAGTATATGACTCCATTATACACAAACACACAAATATATATATTTAAATTAATACAGGGATTGAAAATTACGTAGAGTGCAATGGTATGTTTTTTTCACATGGCTACCTAACTTAAAAATAAATAACACATAAACATGGACACAACCTATTCGTTTTTAATTAATCAATCTCTGCATTTCTTACGAGTATTTGTGTTAATTGTTTTTTTAAATAAATCTTTTATTTTCAAAATTTATAATCTTACTCTTATCCAATAGAAAAAATACAAAATTACTCTTGTTCAATTTTTTTCTCTATGGCAGGATCTTATCTAGCCCTTTGGAGCATGCATACAACAGCTTGAATGAATAGCAGGACTAATATACAAACCTGTATGCTATGGGTACATGGTAGTTTAGTAGCATGAAGGATACATCTGCCTAGATTATCTTCATCGTTATCAGAGAAAGCATTCTTAACACACCAGTCCATACTGTTACCAATACTCCTCACAATACTATTACTCAGTAATAACCCTCCATCTGTAACATAATAATGCATATAAATTTTAAGATTAAAAATAATTTGTTATCAACATGTAGAGTTTGTTTACACAATACTTAGACAGTTCATCTTTCATTCTTATCTGTTTTTTATCTTAACCAATTGGCATCCATTTAGAAAAATAAAGGTTCCTACACTGGCGCAAGTTTTTGAGGGGAGTTGGTTCACTTGTTATTCTATTACACTGTAAAAAAAAACTTAAAATTCGTACAACCAAGAATTTAAAAAAAGATGTCTAATGAAACAAAAAGTACATACCTAAACTGCAAAAATTGGAATCATCTCCAGCTTTAATGCCACCCGCATGTATATCCTCACTGACGCTGACTTTATTCAAAATCCTTGTTAACATTCTTGCATTGATATAACTCTTGTCTCTTATCAAAAAGAAATAATCATAATCATCTATGTAATTCTCTATAAAGTACTTCATAACATGAAATATCTTTAGTATTTCTTTAGTATCAATGAAACCAACGATTCCTTGAAGTTTTAGAGACAAGACGTTTGCTTTAGAAGCTTCATCGGCGTCAATAAAAAATAGCACTTTATCAACTATGTGAGTCGTTGTTTTATTAATAGCAACTGCTAAATTATTAACAGTATCGCCGTTAGTGAGCACACCTATCAGCAATTTATCACGTATGCCTAACTCAGAAGAATAATATCTAGGTCTAACTAGATTCTGTGGTGTCTTCTTAGCTTTTAAAGGTTTGCCAGCAAAATTGATCTTTGTCTCATCTTTGTAATCGCCGTTCAAACTATCACGCAAGTTAATTAAACTGACTTTGTCTAGAGAGGAGAAGCAGTCGTTGTTTAAATAAGGTGATAATACATAACTGAATATAATACCTAGAAATAAACTTAAAAATATACCTTTAGTTTGTCTGTATAACGAACTACCACAACGACTTACCCCCATTATTAAATATCTACCATTTAAAATATATTCACAAGAATATTTCCTACTTTAATAAATAATAATTAATATGCATAGGTTTTTCAAATTAATTTAACAACATTGTATTCTTCTTCATCTTATATTTATCCTCAAAAAATGGGATATATTTTAATGACTTCCGATCGTTGGCGCTTCAACGCTAACCATTATTCGGAATGCCATAAATTGATGCGCCTACTACTTGGTATCCAAGGTATTTGGTAGTTCTATACTTTTTCTTAGCTTGAAAAAATATCATTTGCTTGAAAATAATAATGTGTATTTTCTATAATGCTGGTTGAATGTCGGTATTTTCTCAGGGATATAAGTCTTTTATCTGAAAGGACAAAAAAATGAACTTGGTACCAAATACGCTCCACTGAGCCTAGTGTTTAAGCGGAGTATAGCCGATATTCTCTCCATTACATACGCTCCATTGGAAACGCTACAATAATTTGAGTAAAAATGCCTTGAAATCATGTTGTTTGCGTATTTTTGGCACTTGCTAAGGGCTATTAGTGTTTCATCATAATGCTATTGGTATGAAATTAATAAGGACAGTCTCTTGTTTTTGTTGAGCTTACTTGATACGCTCTGTTGCTGAACCATGCAGCAAACATTTAAAAAAACGCGCCAAAATTGATATTTATGTTTTTTTGCCTAGTTTGCTATTCTTGTCTTAAGTTGAGACTCAACAAATATAAATGGTTTAAAAATACTTAAAAAATAAAAATATAAAAAAAAAAACATTTTATTTGGTACACCGGATAAATCACTTTATACAACACAGATAATTAAAGAATATATGCCATAGATAATAATTACAATTTATTTTACTTAATTTAAGACAAAATAATCGAAAATAATGTAATATTTCCGTGAAATTGTAATTATTATGAAAAATCTAACTTAATCAACTAATCTTGTATGTAGTATTAGTTGATCAATTAAATTATTTTTTTTTCGAGTTTGATCAAAAATAAATAAATAATTATGAATTGTTTAATGTAAATTGTAAACATCAATAAATTTTAATACAAATAAAATGGAATATTTAATAATTTATTTGTTAGGACGGTAATCAAGATGGCGGATGGGTTATTATATGATACACAGTTTCAGCCGACTCTAGTCAGTAAACCTTCAGTCTTCATGCTGAGCTCCAGGGTGAGCTTCACATCTTTCCTGCGGTTTATTCGATGAAGTGAAGTAAGTTAAGAAACTTAATTTCTACTTTTCTACATGTTTTTAAAAGAATTTATTTAATTTTGACTAGAATTATAAAATAGTTCGCTAATTTTATTGAACGCAATTAGTTCGACGACATTTTTTTACTTTTGAATCTTCATCCATTTTAATTTTTAAATTTCTTTTATTAACATTTTACTATTATAAAAATAGGAATAATAATTGTAGTATGGCTACTAAAACTTTTACATCTAACACTTTACTTATGTTTCTCCCATAAATATATTACGTAAAAACTATTACTATTTATATTATTCAAAATAATTGTGCGAGAGACACCTAGGAAATGTAACAAGCAAAAAGATGCTAGACCAGATGCTACATCTGGTAACTGTTCCATCATTCGACATTCGTCATCATTGATGGCTCGACATAATGTCATGTCCCACTCTGTTTCGTTACGTCTAAATCATCAGGGCACCGACAGAGCCTGAACTCACTCTGACCTTCAATTAATTCCGAAGAATGTAATGTGAAGTATTTACCAGAGACGAGTGGTGCTCTCTTACCGCCATTATGCATGGATAGCAAAACATATATCATTTGATACTACTGTGTTTTGCAAAACATGAATAGTTGGCACAATATAATTGTGCGAGAGACACCTAGGAAATGTCGAGCCATCAATGATGAAGAATGTCGAATGATCGAACAGTTCCTAGATGTAGCATTGCTTTTTGCTTGTTACATTTCCTAGGTGTCTCTCGCACAATGATATTGTGTGAACTATTCTTCTTTTGCAAAACACGGTAGTATCAAATGATATATTTATATTATTGTTAGCTATATAACTATTAGTACTATTTACAGCTATATAGTAACTACTATAATTTATAATAACTAGGTATCATTTGATACTAACGAGTTTTGTGCAATGTCTCACAATTATATTTTGCCCACTAATTACTAGTATTACTTTTAGAGCTATGACTAAACTCTCATTACTGTAATCCTACTGTTCCTCTCTCTACTGTAATCCTATTTTTTGTATTTCTATTATGTCTGTAACCAATACCTCCTACTGTTGCTATAACCAATTCCTCCTTCTATTTATATAAATTATCAGCATTAGTTTATTTTTTATAGGTCCAGTACATACAAAGGGATGTATTTCGCTTTGTAAGCTTGCAACACCATCGGTCACATACGTTACTTAAGTTTGTGTTTGTCACTTTAGTGAGTATGTCACATGTTATATACATAAATTATTTCTCTCCATTTTTATTTGATTAAAAACTGTATTTAATTATTGTCAATAATTGTATTTTTGACAGTTCGAGGTTTGATATCTTTTTGAATGTTTGTATAAAGACTTATCAATCGTTAAAAGGTATCTGTCTTGTTGTCTATTTTCTTAAGAAGATCCTGATGTAAGCTAACTTGTCCTCTCTGTTTGATTTGGTCAAGTTGTTTATGTCCGTGTTTTTTTAATAACAATTGACTTCCTCTTCTCTTATCACCTCTCACCCTCCTTGGTGAACAAAAGGACTTAATGTTTTGTCCCTGGGATTACAATGCCACCCTAGCATGAAGTTTTTAACCATAATAAAATCCCATGTAACATTTACAGCATTATTTGAGGCTCTTTCAACCCTCTACCTGTAAAAATTCTAGAGTTTAAAAAAAATTTATTTTATAGTATTAGGGAATACCTAGTCAAAGGAATTTAAAATAATAATTGTGATATAAGTGTGTTTTTCAATGTTTGTTTGTTCTGTAAGTGTTGCCCGTTGTTTTTAGTAATAAGTTTTGTAATGTTATTTAATTGACGAATTTCTATTGTTTTGTGCTAAGGCTATACTTCATAATGAAATAATAAAGGTTTATTTATTTATTTAGGTTTGGGCTCTTTTCGGCCAAACCCACGTTGGACCTTTTTGGCTCAGTCCACCTCTGAACATTATTATTATACTTATTAGTTTAAACATAATATATGTTGACCACCTTCTTCGATCCCTTTACAAGTTTTTCCAATATTTTTTTATATTTTATTTATATTAATATTTGTTAATATATTTTAACATATTTTTGGCGTACCCCTGTTAAGGTCTAGCGCACCCCCTGGAGTACACGAATCCCAGTTTGGAGACCCCTGCTCTAATACTTATTATCTTGTTTCAGATTGTCTAAAAAATATTGTGAGAGGGTTTGTCATTCAAAGAAAAGTTTGTTGGTTGAAGATGATCTTAGGGACTTGATTTCTTGAGCCAGTATTTGCAGTGGTTTGGAGAAAACTAATTTGTTTTAGAAACTATAAAGGTGATTATTTATTTGTAGACTAATATTATTAGGGTACTTCTTTAGTTTAGGTGACCCTAAGACTACCGTGTTTTGCTAAGCATGAATAGACACAATATAATTGTGCGAAAGACACCTAGGAAATGTTGAGCCATCAATGATTACGAATGTCGAATGATGGAACAGTTCCTAGATGTAGTATTGCTTTTTGCTTGTTATTCATAGATGTCTCTCGCACAATTATATTGTGTCATCTATTCATGTTTTGCAAAACACGGTAGTATCAAATGATATATTTATATTATTGTTAGCTATATAACTTTTAATACTACTTACAACTATATAGTAACTACTATAATTTATAATAACTAGGTATCATTTGATACTAACGAGTTTTGTGCAATGTCTCACAATTATATTGTGTCCACTAATTACTAGTATTACTTTTAGAGCTATGACTAAACTCTCATTACTATTACTACTCTACTCCCATTACTTGTAACATTATTTTTATTTCTATTATGTCTGTAACCAATACCTCCTATTGTTGCTATAACCAATTCCCTCTTCTATTTATTTACATTATCAGCATTAGTTAATTTTTTACAGCTCCACTACTGATAATGATATTTTTATTTTCTCTATATTTTACTGATGCCTTAGTAGACTATTATACACAAGTTTGTTATGTGTTTTTATTCTCTTAAAAATAAGGCTTTTCCTCATCCCGAATGAATTGTTTCCAAACTGCTATGCTATTATGTATGGTATAGTCCTAGACCATAGTGAGGATACTGCCTATATATGTATTCATTAGTTTTATACATGTCATTACAATAATTGATAAAACACAGTCATTAATCATAAGTCTCCGACTTGATTACAAACAACAACCAGTAAAATTTCTGGGAGTCACTATTGACGGTAAATTAAATTGGAGAGACCATGTCACAACAATGACTAAAAGTATTGCTAGTACTTATTGTTTTAGAAAGTTAAAAGACTCGTTACCAGAAAAACTCTTGTGCTCGTCTACAAAGCTCTTGTTCGAGCAGGTTAAATTATGCTATTATGCCTGGGACACGTCATTTAGATCCATTGCATATTTATCAAAAAAAAATAATTAGAAGAATAACGGAGCCAAACCTGGTTCACACTGTCAATCTTCCTTTAAGAGACTGGCAATAATGACTGTCATAAAATCTTTTTATTTTTAATTCTGTGCTCTTTATTAAAAGAACTTAAATAAATTTAAAAACAATAGTGATTATCATAGATATAATACAAAGAATAAAAATGTACTTACAATACTAACTCATAGACTTAAGAAGTCAGGAGTGGGTCATAGTGTATAGGGGGTTAACTGTTTAATCATTTAATGTAAAATTCAAGAGTTGCCAATAGATCATTTCAAAAAAGCCTTGACAGAGCAGCCTTTTTATAGTATTAATAAGTACTTCTCCAATAAAATTATGTTTGAGTAATTTATGTTACTTCTAATTTTTGTACATTTGACGATTTGCCATTGTACTTGTATTAGTATTTATGCAAATAAAGATTTTTATTTATTTATTTATTGTATTTTTGACAGTTCAAGGTTTGATATCTTTTTGAATGTTTGTATAAAGACTTATCAATCGTTAAAAGGTATCTGTCTTTTTGTCTATTTTCTTAAGAAGATCCTGATGTAAGCTAACTTGTCCTCTCTGTTTGATTTGGTCAAGTTGTTTATGTCCCTGTTTTATTAATAACAATTGACTTCCTCTTCTCTTATCACCTCTCACCCTCCTTGGTGAACAAAAGGACTTAATGTTTTGTCCCTGGGACTACAATTCCACCCTAGCATGAAGTTTTTAACCATAATAAAATCCCATGTAACATTTACAGCATTATTTGAGGCTCTTTCAACCCTCTACCTGTAAAAATTGAATTTATTGAAAACAATAATTTTTATTGATTGAACAAGGTCATGGAGGCTCAAGGTATGCTTCAATAGAACCTTTGTCGAGATAATAATATCATTTTCCAATGGCTTATAGAGAGACCTAATTTTTTATAAATATTTTTATACAAAAAAGTTTGACTGCAGCTAAATCCCTACAGCATGTATTTATTTTTTTATATTAGCCCCTTTCCGAGACGTGCCCTGTTCATTGTAAAATAATTGTGTGTTTCACTTGATTCACAAAATAATAAATCTATACCTAAATATAAAGTCAAATACTCTGTATTGATTGACAACTGATTTGATACTTTATTCTTATATAATATGTCATGTGTGTAAAACTTTATTAGTTGTCTATAAAATATTTATGACTCTGGTATTATAGCTATCAGTTTTTCTTATAATAAATTAACAATTTTTACATTGAGTGTATACATTTATAAATTCTATAGTTTGCTATTTTCTAATAATGTAATTTTCTTCTGTTGCAGCTACATTAAAGCAGCACCTGTGATAGTGAGCACAGGTGCACACACCTGTGAGGTGTGTTCAGAATATTTTAGAAGATAATCGAGCCACTCATTAATCATGTCAAAGCAAGAAGCAGACACACAAATTTTAAGCCCTACAATGACAGGCTGTATTTCACCACAATTATAATTAGGTAAAGAGATTTCCCTTACTTAGTTTAATGTTTCCTTCTTGAACATTGCAAAGAGAGCATCTGTGGTCTGTTCTACTATAGGAGCAGTTTACAGATAGAAGCTGGCCTCTGGCCTTGGGAACCCATCTTACTACAAATCTGTCTTTTATCAAAATTAAAATTTTATAATATTATATCCCTTTATAATATTAGTCTGTAATTCATGTCTTAGGGGAAGAGAAGAATCAGATTAAAAATCCTGATGTAATAAAAAAACTCGGTTTAATATCAAGTGCGAAGCAAGTATCTTATGATCTTTCTCTTGAACTTGTTAGACTAGCTGCTCAGAGTAATAAGATTGTAAACAATAGACCCCCTACTAGTAGTATTGTAACTAGCGATACTTTAACATCATGTAAAAAAGTATCTCTGTCTCAATATGATTCCATAAACCAAGTCACTATGAAAGAAACTAAAACGAATAAAAGTCATGTGAACAGAAAAACTAGTACATATGCTGAGGTAGTTTTTGATAAATGTAATAATACTGTAATGCTTGTTTTGAAAGCAGTGCTCAGAATATTGAACCCAGTAAATCACAAGGAAAGCAAACAGCTCAAAGTAGTAGGATAGCTAGCAGAATACCTAGATTAATTAACAGTGTGGTGATCAAGCCTTTCTCTTTTGGTCAAATAAAAGATAGAGAACTTTTAAGAAATGCTATTTTTAATAAGTTGAAGCCTGAATTACCTCAAGACCTTAAAGTCTTAAGAGTAATTACTAAAATAATGAAGTGGCTTGTCTATTGAATGTGAAATCTGTTAAGGACAGAGAATACTTTATTATCTTTTGATAGATTTGTAGAATTTGGTTTAGTAGCAACAATCCCTAGTTTTCCTATGGAGGCTGTTGTTGTAGTTGGTGTTGATAAAACCCTAAAAAAGAATGAGTTTCTAAATAGCCTCTGGAACCTAAATCTTTCTAAGTTAGGATTTAGTAGAAACGATTATGGAAATCAAGTGATCCCTCGATTCACTAGAACATGTCTTTGGATTAAAGGGGACAATGCTATTCGGTGTCCCCTTTAATCCAAAGACATGTTCTAGTGAATCGAGGGATCACTTGATTTCCATAATCGTTTCTACTAAATCCTAACTTAGAAAGATTTTGAGCTGATAATTGGATTTACAGCTAATCTTTGTGCAGCTTGGTTGTCATTAAATATAACAATCTTATCATGTGATAGATTAAGATCATTAGCTAGCTGTTTGATGTGGATAGCTTCTTTTGCAGCTTCAGTCAAGCTCATGTACTCCGCTTCGGCGGTGGAGAGAGCAACCGTACGTTGTTTTCTTGACTCCCAACTTATAGGTCCTCCTGCTAGAATAAAGGCATATCCAGTGTAGGATTTGTGGTCAACTACACAGGCACCCCAATCAGCATCCGCCAGTCCATATATATTCTTTCCAGTCTTCCTATAGGTAAGAGACAGGTTCATCGTGCCTTTGACATATCTAAGGACTCTTTTCAATGCCTGAACATGAATGTCACTGTAGCAAGTGTTGTACTGGCTCAGGAAACTAACAGCATAAGCTATATCAGGACGTGTAGCGACTGCTAAATACATGAGAGATCCGATGAGACTCTGATATGGGAAATCGCTCGTCTTGTCTTCAGGTTTAGCCTTCTCTAGTTTCAGACCGACTTCCATAGGAGTTCACCGTCTTACAATTCTCCATATTATATTTTTGCAAAATTTCCTCTATATATTTCTTTTGATTTGCCGAAATTATGTTTTTATTTTTATCAATCAAAAATTCTATACCAAGACAGTAATTTAATTCACCGATATCGCGCAAGTCAAATTTATGCATTAATTTTTCTTTAGTTTCCTTTATCGCGCTATCTGTTTTCCATGCAACGATCAGATCGTCTACGTACACCGATATTATAACCGTTTCTCCCCCTATCGTACCTATGTACATACAAGGGTCTGCCTCGGATGGTTTGAAGCCAAGTTCATCTAAAGTTTCATCTAACTTTTTGAACCACTGACGCCCCGCCTTTTTCAAGCCATAGAGAGCTTGTTTGAGATTGCAGACCTTTTCACCTTTTCCTTTTCTGATATCTTCAAGCATCCTTTTAGCTTTAAGCATAATGGTTTGGTCTTCATTCCCACTTTCATCGAGAATGATTTCTTGTAAAAATTTATTTAAGTAGGGAGGCATTTTCATATGAATTTCAATGTCATCTTCGATTTTACCGTATAAGTACGCGGTAGTGACATCTAGTTGAACTAATTTTAAGTTTTCTTCAGCGGCAAGTCCAAGTAAAAACCGAATAGAATTTAATTTTGCAACCGGAGCATATGTTTCAGTGTAATCAACATTTGGTTGTTGAGCGAATCCTCGCGCAACAAGTCTAGCCTTTTTCCTTTCTAAGGTTCCATCAGCATGAAGTTTATTTTTGAAAATCATACGATAGCTAATAACATTTTTATCAGGTTTTCTGTTAACTATTTCCCAAGTTCCATTTTTGATGTGCGATCTTATTTCGCTTTTAATTGCGTCATGCCATTCAGTTTGGTCAACTTCATGCTCATCCATTTCACCAGCAATGTACGACATGTCATCATTTGTCCAAACTGGAGCTTGTGTTTTCCTTTTTGAACTTTCACTTTCTAGATTTTCAGAATTTTTATTTTGATTATCTTTTTCATTGATAAGGACATCAACAACATTTTGATTATCATTATTATTATTTTGATTATAATTATCATGATCTTTATTATTCTTATCATTATTTTGATTATTATTATCGTCATCATTTCGATCATCGCCTTCATCATCATTTTGATTATCACTTTCGTCATCGCTTTGATTATCAACGACAGAGTTGTCATCATCGGATTCTTCTTTTATTTCTTCAACATTATTTTTTTGTTTTCTGATCGGAACTATTACTATGTCATCTTCATCACTTTCATCATCATTTTGATTATTTGAACTTTTATTTGGCAACCAATTTTGATTTTTATCTGTTGAATAGCTGTGGTTTAATTTATTAATAATTTTTACGTCTCGACTTGTTACGATTCTGTTTAGTCTAGGGACCCAAATTCGATAAGCTTTGGAAGTATCTGAATACCCCATAAATATACCAGTTTCTGTTTTGGGTTCAATTTTGTTTTTTTCTACTATTTGGCCCTTTTTTGAGAACAAATGATTTATTACCAAATATATGAAGATGCCGAACTGATGGAGTTTTTCCTGTCCATTTTTCATACGGAATTTTCCCACCTAAATATTTGCAAGGAGACCGATTTAGAAGATAATTCGCTGTATTTATAGCTTCCGCCCAGAACATGTCTGGTAATTTTGCTTCTATTATCATACACCGCGCCCGTTCAAGCAACGTTCTGTTTTTACGTTCAGCAAGACCGCATTGTTGTGGAGTATACGGAGCTGATAATCTTCGTTTGATTCCACAAGTTTTTAAGAATTTATTGAATTCCTTGCTACAGTATTCTGCAGCGTTGTCAGTTTGTAGATTTTTTATTTTTCTATGTAATGAGTTTTCGACTTTAAAGCTCTCAAATTCGTTTTAAAGCTTTCAAATACTTCACTTTTATGTTTTAAGAAGTAAATTTTACAGTATCGCGACGCGTCATCGATGAATGTTACGTAATACCGCGCACCGCCGGGTGATCGCGTCGGAAATGGACCCCAAATATCGGAATGTACTATCTCCAAAAGTTCAGTTGCTTTTGGTTCTTCGTTTTTTCGAAATGGAAATCTGAACATTTTCCCTTTTATACAGGTTTCACAATCCCCAATACTTGATGCCGGGTTGAACTTTAATCCATTTAGTAATTCATGCTTTTGAGCCTGTTTTAGATCGCCCTCATTCAGATGTCCCAGTTTTTTATGCCAGGAGATTATTTCGTCCTCTGATGTGTTTACTTTGTAAGTTAATGGCCGCTTAGAGCTTTGTTGATATTCATTAACTACGTACAAACCATTGGAAGTTCTGTGTGCTGTTAAAACTGTTTGTTTTTGTCTGTTTCTTATTGTAGCTTTATTTTTAGTGAAAAGAACTGTACACCCTTTATCTGTGGCTTTACTGACTGATAGTAAGTTTGTGCTGAGATTTGGCACTAATAATGTATCAGCCAAAGTTACAGTTAATTTACATTCAGCTTTATTACATCGATTTGAGTTACATTTTTTTTTTCAATTTTTACATCTCCCATCCCTTTTATTTTAGTTTTCCCGTCTTTCGATGCTAGATTTAACGTTCCAGATTTTTCTTTAAAATTTTCAAATTTTTCTTTAGTTGCACAGCAATGTGAGGTACAACCCGAATCTAACCCACGTATCATTTGAATTATCTGTACTTGTATAACTTTCTTCCAATTTTAGTGTTTGTTTATTTTTATTTTGGCACTGACAATTTTTATTTTCAAAATTTGATTTATTCAAATTTACATTATTTTTGTTTTATTGTCAAACCTTTTTTGTTTTGTAAATTTGTATTTTGACACGAGTTATGTTTTCGATTTTTATTTCTCCAATTTTTATTATTTCTACTGACAAACGCATCTTGACTCGAAGTAGAAGGATAATTTTTATTTCTAGCTTCATTTTCCTCAATAATTTTGATTTTTAGGCTTTCTGGGTTTGGGAGTTGGTCTCGTGACTCTATCGCAATTCTAAAGTTTTCGTAACTGGCGGGTAACGAGTAAAGCATCATTATACTGAGCAAATCTTTATCTATTTTAACATCCATATCGCCTAATTTGTCAACAGTTTCTATGAAATTGTTAAGATGATCCCGAACATCGTCATCGTCGTTCATTTGATTTAAAATTAAAGTTTTAAGTAATGCTGCTTTGCGAGCAGGTCCTTTGCTTTGGTATATGTTTGACAGCGTGTCCCAAATATCTTTTGACGTTTTACAATTTTTAATTTGTTTTAACTCGCCAGGAGATATTATGAGAATAAGATCAGATTTAGCATTAAGATCGTCCTCATCCCATTTGTCCATATCATCTTTGGATGTAGTTGGCTTGGGATTCTCTCCAGACACGTATTTCCATAAGCCATTTTTAGTTAGGATAGCTCTAGCTTGTAGTTTCCAAGTATCATAGTTTTCCCGCTTTAGCGGTTCGATTCTTTTTATTTTTATTTATATTAATATTTGTTAATATATTTTTGGTGTACCCCCTGCAGTATGCATATCCCAGTTTGGAGACCCCTGCTTTAATACTTATGATCTTGTTTCAGATTGTCTAAGAATTATTATGAGAGGGTTTGTTGGTCTAAGAAAAGTTTGTTGGTTGAAGATGATCTTAGGGACTTGATTTCTTGTTTCCTCATCAGCCAGTATTTGAAGTGGTTTGGAGAAAACTAATTTGTTTTAGAAACTCTGATAAAGGTGATTATTTATTTGTAGATTAATATTATTAGGAGAAAAAAACAAAAAAGATGTCACTCCACTTACTATATATTTATTGACAGAGCCGACTTTCAAACTTAACAGTTCATTCATCAGTGCCTACCACACAAAGTACAAAACGAAATAAATATAAAAGCTGCAAAACGTAATAAATAATACCATAAATAAATAAAAATAAAATGAAATAAATAAATAAATATAAAATAAAAACACAAATAAATAAAAATAGATAGATATAGGCATAAACGTAATAAATAAATAAATAGAGATAAATATATACCGGTGAAACGAAGTAAAGAAGCTTGGAGACAGACTAAATAGTTGTCCAGAGCTGGTGTCTGACTGGAGGGTAGCGCCACAGCCGCAGCTAAAGCTCCTTGTATCATCGTCACCGCCCCACTTTCACCTCTCTTATTAAGAGCCTTGTCCCCGTTTCTTTAACGTTTCGGATAATCTCAACGTTTCCAAAAATTCATGGTGTACCTTTCTTTTCCATGTGGAAAAGCCACTTCATGTTGGCAGCTCTGATGGCTTTCTTCGTGTATGTGCTGGTAAAATCTACTGTTTCTTCTCCGGAAGTGCTCACGAAGTCTGGTGCCGTAGGCTCTACCAGTTTGGCCAACATACGTGCTTCCACAACCTCCACATTTTAAAGAGTATATACCATTTTTTTCGGTAGGCGCCACTTTATCCTTCGCATGAGATAAATAATCTCGCAGAGAGTTAAGGTTACAATATGCTACATTGTAGCCATGCCTTTTTATTACCATTCTTATCCTATCTGACACCTGACCTAAGTAAGGTAAAGCTCGCCAACCTTTAGCATCGCTTTCCGCTGGGTCTACTGAACTTATATTGCTGAGGGCTTGTTTTTTCTTGTGCCGCCTGACAATATTGGTTACTACGTTAGCACTATATACATTAGAGACTGATATAAGCTGTATATTAGCGAGTTCTTGCTTGTATGCTTTTTTTTCTAATGGTATTATCAGTAAACGATGCACAAGAGTATGGATAGCGGCCATTTTATGAGACCAAGGGTGAAACGATGAACAAGGAATGATAGAGTCGGTCTTCGTAGGCTTCCTGTAAATACTAAAACTTAGCTTACTGTCCACCCTTGATACACTGAGGTCAAGGTAGTTGAGCGTTTTATCAACTTCAACTTCGTACGTAAAATTAATACGGAGCAAACATCCATTGAGGTAAGTAACAAAGGATTCCAGCTGCTCAAGAGTTCCGTCCCAAACACAGAAATATATAGTAAGTAAGTAATATATAATAAATATATAGTAATAAATATAAGTGGAGTGACATCTTTCTTTTTTTCTCCTATTTGGAAACTCCACAACTCATCTTACTATCAATATTATTAGGGTTCTTCTTTAGTTTAGGTGACCCTAAGATTTTTTTATTTACCATTGTCATTTATTAATTGAGTCAATTATTATGACGTGATTTATGAACTTAAAACAAAGGGATCATCTAATCTAAAGAAGTACCATTATTGGTATTTTATTAAATAAAGGTAGATAAAAAGGCAATAGGGTGTTAAAAGAACCTATTGCAATAACATTCTTTTTCTAATTTTAATTATGAAGGGTTAACTTATTGCAATCAGATTCCTCCCCCGTTCCTCCACTTTTTCTTATGTTAATTAAAAGAGTATGAAAAAAACTAAAAATATATCTCCTATCCCCACTTTTTCTTATGTTGATTTAGTAAGATATTAAAAGAACTGATTGTCATAGAATTTATCTCCCTACCCCCACTTTTTCTTATGTTGATTTAGTAAAATGTTAAAAGAACAGATTTTTATAAGATTTATCTCCCAACCCCTATTTTTCTTTAAATTGATTTAATGAAATATTACAAAAACTGATTCCTCTATTAAAAAAAATCATGTAAATATGATGTTTTTGTAATTTCCGAGGAAAAATACTTACAAATCCCTCCGATGCATGTTTGTTTCCTTCTTTTTTAATTTTTTATTTATTCATAAACATATTAAAAATTAATAATTAATAGCATATATGCCAAAAGATAGTTATTAATTTTTTTCCTCTTTACTTGTTAATATTTTAAAAGTTATTGTGTAACAATAAATGTGCAAAAATCCCTGCATATATAGTAACATTCCCGATGTTTAAAAAAATAAACATCGGGCTAAAGTAGTGTAAAAAAATAATTGAAATAATATTTATCTTCAAACCTCCTCTTTCCTTGTGTTGATTTAACAGGATGTTAAAAAACTGATTGCAATAAGCTTTATCTTTCTACCCCTACTTATTCTGGTTGCCCCCTGGGTCTTGACACCACAATATCTCTACATAATTTAATGTTGACACATATGTCGATCTTATGTTAAATCAGTTTAAGGGGTGTCAGGTGATGAATTTTTGTCCTGTACAAACTCTACATTGACACATATCACGGTTTAATGATGTCCCGACACTACATAACATCGATAGACAGAGGGACCTGCAGTCAAGTTCCTACGTAGTCTTGACATCACGATGTCTCGACACTATAAACTGTCGACACTTTTCGTGGTCTTAATTATTTGTCGTCTTCACTCTTGATATCCTCGACACTTTTTACAAAACCATAGTGTTGATGAAACGTTATGTCTGACATTCAAGTGTCGATACCACGTAGAACCTTACCATTAAAAATAAATATTTCCAGTCCCTTTAGGTTGGGTCCCGCTGTTTGTCGATGTTATGTAGTGTAGAGAATTTCAAATGTCAAGGCATCCGACATGTGTCAATGTAATGTACAGTTTGTACATGACAAAAATTTGTCATGTGACACCCCTGTCTGTATTCTACTTAAGATTGAAACCAATAATGTCAAGGCTTTTAGTATTGGTATTCACCCAGATCCTGTCACAAAAAGGTATTGACATTATATAGTGTCGAGTCTATGTGGGGAGCCATACTTTTTCTTTTGTCGATTTAATAGGGTCTTAAAGAAACTGCAATAAGATTCCTCTCCCTACCCCCATTTTGCTTATGTTGATTTAAATGGTATTAATAAACTAATTGCAATAGAATGAATCAACCTACACGCAATATTCCATACATTGAATTCATATCCTTACCCCCACTTTTCCTTATGATAGTTCATCGCTATAGGAACTTATTGCATTAAGAATTATTTCTCTACCCCCTATTTCCCTTATGTTGATTTAACGGGATGTTAAAAGAGCTTACTTCTAATAAGATTTATTTCCCTACCCCTATTATTCTTTATGTTGATTTAATAGGATGTTAGAAAGAACTGATTGCAATAAGTACTTCCTCAACCCCTACTTATCTTTTTGCTGTTTTAGAGGGGTGTTAAAAGAACTGATTGCAACAATTTCAATTGAATTTTTTCTATTTCATAAGGTGTTATAAAAACTGATTACTATAAGATGGATCTTCCTTCTCTCACTTTTTTCCATTTCATAAGGTGTTATAAGAACTGATTACGATAAGATATATCTTCCTTCTCTCACTTTTTTCCATTTCATAACGTGTTATAAGAACTGATTACTATAAGATGTATCTTCCTTCTCTCACTTTTTTCTATTTCATAAGGTGTTATAAGAACTGATTACTATAAGATGTATCTTCCTTCTCTCATTTTTTTCCATTTCATAAGGTGTTATAAGAACTGATTACTATAAGATGGATCTTCCTTCTCTCACTTTTTTCCATTTCATAAGGTGTTATAAGAACTGATTACTATAAGATGTATCTTCCTTCTCTCACTTTTTTCTATTTCATAATGTGTTATAAGGTCTAAAGAACTGATTACTATAAGATGTATCTTCCTTCTCTCACTTTTTCTATTTCATAAGGTGTTATAAGACTGATTACTATAAGAGATCTTCCTTCTCTCACTTTTCTATTTCATAAGTGTTATAAGAACTGATTACTATAAGATGTATCTTCCTTCTCTCACTTTTTTCCATTTCATAAGGTGTTATAAGAACTGATTGCAATAAGATTCACCTCCACCTTTCCTTATGTTGATTTAATGGGGTGTTAAAAGAACATATTGCAATATTATTCATCTTCCCTCCTACACTCTTCTTAAATCATTTCATATTTTAGTCTTTAAACCATATGTATAATAAAGAATATGCACTCTTTATCTCCTTGAAACTTACTCATAGTTTCTTAACGTTTAGAAAGTTAAATTAAAAAAATAACTTGTTGATTGGTCTGCAAAAGTTTTATTGTTTTAACTTTTTTTTACTATTAACAAATTAATTTTTTTGTTGATAATTATATTTTTATTACAATTTTTTCAGGACTAATATGATAAGAATTCTGCTGAAGAATTTCAGAACAGCGATGTTATGTATTGCTGAAGATGTCAAGGATTCATCAAATGAAATTTCAAATAGAACTCGCCATCAGGTCAAGAACCCAAATGCAACTTGTATATTTTGTAAAATAGTATAATAGTCAAATGAATTGAAGCATTTTATTTATTTTTAGTGAAGATGCTTTGGAAGTTAAACTTCTTAAGCAATACTATCATAATAATATGACAAATTTAAACCTACATTTTTGTTAACACAGTGTTGGTAACACTCAAATTTCCAGGTGTTGGAATAATTTTATTTAGTGTTGTTCTTTCTACTTTTTTTAAATTTTATTCTCATGTTTTTTTGCTGTGAATTTCAATCAATATCTTTGGCATGGCATCACTTAAAAATGTAGATTCTTTATAAAAAAAATAACTCAGAGCTTTTAAAATCACTTTAAGTAAATGAAATGTTTCTCATAACCATGTCAGTCTGTAATTAATTTTTATTTTACTGATTTGCTGAAGTATTTTAGTGATTTTAAAATACAATACATGTTAAAATGAAAAAAAAGAAGAAAATGTTAACTTTAATTATTTAAATGTATAATATCATTTCCTTTATTTTTTATGGTTAAGTAAAAATGTATTATCTCTTTTAACTTATTAACATCAGAATCAATTGCTGGTGAATCGTTCAGATAATTTTGTTTTTCTGCTCAAAACCCTGTATCAGGTTTCACTAATACATCCCACAAAAAACGTATCATATCAAAAAGTTGTTTCCTCAACTTTCTATTTAATTTTGAACAGTTTTTAAATTGATTTGTTTATTTCTTAAAGTTTACACTTGTTAAAATATTAACAATTAGATTTAGAAGAATAAGACTCAATCCAAAATACCCTTGGGTTTCAAAAAATGTTCTTTATTTAAATTTCTTCTTCAAATCGGTAGTATTTATTCTTCTCTATTATTATCGAGTGATTGCTTACAATTATCTTTTGAGGTGTATCTTTCTTAAACTCTATAAAATGATATTTGTTAGATTTTTATCTAATCCAGTCTATATTTGATTTCTAAAAATTGTGTTTGTTTACTGTTTTTACTTTTTTACGTTTTAACTTTTGTTTGTTAATTGTGTTTTTTGTGGTGTTGTTGAATCAATAGCCATAAGAATGTATGTATAGAAAATATAAAATCAATAGCCAATGTAGGAAGGATCAATAGGCATCAATAGCATAAGAATGTATAAAATAGGAATCAATAGGCATAGGAATGTATAGATATAGGAATAGATAGGCATAAGAATAGATAGAAATCAATAGGCATAAGAATGGATAGGAATAAATAGACATAAGAATGTATGGAAATATGAGTCGATAGGAATCAATAGGCATAAAAATGTATAGGAATAGGAATGGATAGGAATCAATAGGCATAGAATGTATAGAATGGAATGATAGGAATCAAAAGGCATAAGAATGTATAGGAATAGGAATTGATAGGAATCAATAGGCATAAGAATGTATAGGAATAGGAATGAATAGGAATCAATAGGCATGAAATTTATACAAATAGGAATGGATAGGAATCAATAGGCATACGAATGTATTGGAATAGGAATGGATAGGAATCAAAAGGCATAAGAATATAGGAATAGGAATGGATAGGAATCAATAGGCATAAGAATGTATAGGAATGGATAGGAATTAATAGGCATAAGAATGTATAGGAATAGGAATGGATAGGAATCAAAAGGCATAAGAATGTATAGGATAGGAATGATAGAATCAATAGGCATAGAATATATAGGAATAGGAATGGATAGGATCAATAGGGAATGATAGGAATAGAATGATAGGAATCAATAGGCATAAGAAGTATAGGAATAGGAATGGATAGGATCAATAGGCATAAGAATGTATAAATAGGAATAGAATAGATAGGAATCAATAGGCATAAGAATGTATAAGGATAAATGAATAGATAAATAGGAAATGTAGAATTGGAATGGATAGGAATCAATAGGCATAAGAATGTATAGGAATAGGAATGGATAGGAATCAATAGGCATAAGAATTTATAGGAATAGGAATGGATAGGAATCAATAGGCATGAAATGTAGACAATAGGAATAGATAGGAATCAATAGGCATAAGAATGTATAGGAATAGGAATGGATAGGAATCAATAGGCATAAGAATGTATAGGAATAGAATGGATTGGAATTAATAAGAATGTATAGAAATAGAATGGATAGGAAATCAATAGCATAAGAATATATAGGATAGGAATGGATAGGAATCAATAGGCAATAGAATGGATAGGAATCAATAGGCATAAGAATATGGAATGGATAGGAATCAATAGGCATAAGAATTATAGGAATAGGAATAGGACAATAGGGATAGGGAATCAATAGGCATAAGAAATAGGTATAGAATAGGAATGGATAGGAATCAATAGGCATAAGAATGTATAGGAATAGGAATGGATAGAATCAATAGGCATAAGAATGTATAGGAATAGGAATGGATAGGAATCAATAGGCATAAGAATATATAGGAATAGGAATGGATAGGAATCAATAGGCATAAGAATGTATAGGAATAGGAATGGATAATAGGCATAAGAATATATAGGAATAGGAATCAATAGGCATAAGAATGTATAGGAATAGGAATGGATAGGAATCAATAGGCATAAGAATTTATAGGAATAGGAATGGATAGGAATCAATAGGCATAGAATGTATAGGAATAAGGAATGATAGGCATCAATTGGCATAAGAATGTATGGAATAGGAAAAATAGCAATGAAATGTTATACAAAGGAATGGAAGAATCAATAGCATAAGAATGATATAGGAATAGGAATGGATAGGAATAAATAGGCATGAAATGTATAAAAATAGGAATGGATAGGAATCAATAGGCATAAGAATGATAGGAATAGGAATGGATAGGAATCAATAGCATAAGAATGTATATAGGAATAATAGGATAGGCAATTGTTAGGAAATGGAATAGGAATCAATAGGCATATAGAATGGATAGGAATCAATAGCATAAGATATAGGAATAGGATGGATAGGATCAATAGCATCAATAGGCATAAGGAATGTATAGAATAGGAATGGATAGGAATCAATAGGCATAAGAATGTAAGGAATAGGAATGGATAGGAATCAATTGGCATAAGAATGTATAGGAATAGGAATAAGGATGAAATGTATACAAATGGAATGGAAGGAATCAATAGGCATAAGAATGTATAGGAATAGAATGGATAGGATCAATAGCTAGGAATAGGGGATAGGAATTAGGCATAGGAATTCAATAGGGCATGATAGGAATCATAATAGAATATAAAAATATAGGAATCGAATAATATAGACAGATGCGATAGGACTGGAATTCAATCAATAGGCAATAGGTATAGGAATAGGAATCAATAGGCATAAGAATGTATAGGACTAGGAATGGATAGGAATAAATTGGCATAAGAATGTATAGGAATCATTAGGCATAAGAATGTATAGGAATGCATAGGAATCAATAGGCATTAAATCTATAAAAAATAGGAATCAATAGACATAAGGATGTATAGGAATAGGAATGGATAGGATTTAATAGGTATAAGAATGTATAGGAATAGGAATGGTGAGGAATCAATAGGCATAGGAATGGATAGGCATAAGAATCTATAGAAATAGGAATACCCCTCTAAAAATTTGACATGGAATAGGAAAGAAGTAGAAGAGACTTTTTGATAAAAATGTATTACTATGAAACATTGGCGTTGTATTATAAATTTGAATATTAAATGAAAACAGAATTGAACTGCTATTCAAATATGTGAAGAACTAACAAATTTTAAAAAGGGATTTCATAAGATAGGTAGGCCTAAGATGGAATTGGCAGGAAGGTTAATATATTTTAAAAGTTAGGAAATAAATATATAAGTCAATTTATTTAGATTAGTTTTTTATAAGTTCCTAAAAAGCCAGTATGTGAATTCTAATATTTAAATCAGTGCTGGGGGTTATCCACTTTAAAATTTGTCTCTTTCGTGTGGTCACTAACTTTCTTTCTCTTAAACAGTAAATATAACACTGCAGTTTTTATGAGCTGTCACTAAAATACTTCACATTTTCTTAATGTATTTATTGTTATTAATTTGTAACAATTATTAGAGAGAAGTTGTTTAGAACATTGTTTTCTAGTTATTTAGTAACTCAGATAATCAAGAAAAACTGACATATAGTCATAAGGGTCTAAACCATACCCCTCAAAAAAAAGTTGATATGGTTTTTTGGTCCGTGTGGGTCTTAAATTAGGTTTTTTACTTCCGTAAGTTATGGGAGAAAACACTTTGTGCCTGATACGTTGGGAACAAAGTATTAAAAGGTTTCAAAAACCAAAGATTATTGAGAACTAACCCTAAGGTTAGTTCTAAATGATCTTGATTTTATTAGATATTTTAAAATAAACGTTTTATTTTTAAATTTTATTTAAAATATGTTACCTTTATTCAAAATAATTCTTTTTTGGGTGTCTACACTTTTCCGTTCTTTATCCGAAAGTATCCATGCTTGTTATAGTTTTATGTTACTTATTTGATATTTACAATATCTCTCTAATAACACTTTACTGTATGGGCATGACTATTCTACTATTATTTATCTATTTTTAAAAATGTATTTAAATATTGTAAAAATCTCAACTCACATTACTTTGTAAGTAAAATGTCTTATTCTGGTTTGTTTTCTTCCCCCTTTTTTCCTCTTAAAGTTGTATTGTATTCTTTTGTATATTAATTATTGCTATCCTGTTAATTTTGTGCTTTGTCTTTTTTGTGAAATAAACATTTGTATTATATAAATACAAATGTTAGTTAATTAAATATTTGTCATTTAGTTTTAAGTTCAGTCTGGTAGGTCATATTTTTAAATACATATAACTTTCTTCTGGTATAAGGGACTAGAGAAGTGAAATGGCTTGTAGAGTGAAGGGGTTTCAGTCGATGCCTGTTTGGAGTCGTCACTGAAGAGTTAGGATTTGGTAGTGCATCAATGTCTAAACACCTATATATCAGGATAACAATGCCTGAGAGGTTACGATAAATGCTGCTCGCTTTAAAGCCAGATCAACTCCCTTTTTCATTTTACTTTTGTTTAGCGGTTGGTTATGGCATCACTTTCTAAACACCAGTGTATCAGGTTTTTATTATTTCTTTTCTTTTTTTTGGTGAGAAAACGAAAATTCTGTTTTTAACCCCTGAGAGGTGAGAAATATGCTTTTATCTAATGATAGGCCAATCCGCTTAACTTTAGTAGAAGATTTAGGGGTTGGTGGTGCATCAATGTCTTTACCAATATATTATCAGGTTCTATAAAGTGAGAA
The DNA here is from genome assembly GCA_018340805.1 of Microvelia longipes. NCBI lineage: Eukaryota > Metazoa > Arthropoda > Insecta > Hemiptera > Veliidae > Microvelia > Microvelia longipes. The sequence continues at coordinate 30,915,304 of JACMZG010001914.1, read as the reverse complement.
TATGTAAGAATGAGAGGTGGGATAAATGCCACATAAATCAAATTCCTTTACTTTCTATATCTCTTTTTTGAGCTTCCTTCACTTCATCAGACACCTTTTAACAGTAGAAATTTAAATGCATGTATTTGTATAAAACACAATTTCTTTCTCTTATGTATTAGAGAAAGAAAAACACTCTTACTCTGTAGTCAACTAAAGTACTTTGTAGTTTTTTGTTTTATTAGTAAAATCTCTGTATGACTTACCTGACTGATGAAATATTGTAAAATACGTATTGCAGGCTTAGAGATGTTGCTAAGATTTTATTTTAGGATTAATCAAAATAAGTGGTAAAGATTACAAAAATATCTCTAGATTAAGCAAAATATACTAAAATTTGCTATATTTTGCTTAATCTAAGACCTGTATTATGTCAGTAAAGTATATTCATGACAAAGACTAGTGTAATGTAATGTTTGGGTGACTCTGCAGCCACACATTGCAAAGTCTGAACATTTAAATGTGATCAGTGGCGTATCAGGGCTGGTCCTACTCCAGTAAAGCATTGGGATGCCATTCTCTTTATAAATGTCGAGGAAGATTTGTGAATCTTCTCCTCGGGAGTGGAAATTCTAGGGATTAGTTTCAGCATCACTGTCTGATAACCAATATATCAGGTCACTTCTAATAAGAATACGAATGACTAGCATAAAAGTTCCTTAGAGGTTGGACACATGCTACTTTGTGCTAATTCCCTTTACATCCGCTCCTGCTACAATGGCATCTTCCTGATTACGCTCCTGAATATAAAAAAAGAAAATAATGTAGTAGTTTATGCTTAGATAGTATTTAAGCATAAACTCGCCCTTTTCTTGGCTCTTCTGTCATGTTTGGTTGAGTCTATCATCCATTCATGCAGTGGGGCTAATTTTTCACCACTTTGTGGAGGCTTTGAAGAATTTACTGGGCGACTCGTCGCTTGGCACATTGTTCACTGTCTCTTCACATCCTCTTGTGTGGTTCGGAAATTGATCTGGGCTTTTTTGCCCAGATCGATTTTTGACCACACACGGGGAATGCCTACATTGAATATAAATGAGGATAAGTATCAATTACAACAAGTTTGTTTAATTATCTTTATTTCATTATTATATACTTTACATTGTTATATAATTACAATATTGTTTTACATTGTTATATTGTTTATACATTATTATGTCATTATATAATTACAATTATTGGTTTTATATTATTCACATATGTAATATATAAATTATTTCCATATTGTTTCTACATTATTATGTCATTTACAATTAATTATGGTTTTATATTATTCACATATATGTAATACATAAATTATTTTCATTGTTTAATATTGTGTTTTTAATAATACTATAATTTGTATATAATCTTTTTTGTATTGTGTTTTTATACTGTATTGTTGTGTTTTGATAAATGCTAAATTTGTATATTGAATTAATGTGTTAAATAACAATAAATCTGTTTTTGTGGTACCAGTGTGTTTTTATTGATTTGTTATACTGTACTATTGTGTTTTGATAATGCTGAAATTGTTGTAACATTCTATTGTGTTTTAATAATGCTGAAAATATTTTTTGTATTGTGTTTTTATAAATCTTTAATATTACCGCATTATAAAACATTTGTGATGTATTGTGTTATATGTATTGTGTATGTGTGTATATGTGTATGTGTATGTATTGTGTTATATGATGTATGTGTGTTATATTATTGTAATAATACTGTGTTATAACTATACTGGTTTTGAAATACCATCATTTTTGCACTTAAAGTTACTTCTGAGCTTAAAATGCTTTGTTTTAATCAGTTTTACTGTGTTTTAATACTTACGAGTGCTTTCATGTAGCTGTTATGATATTATTGTGTTGTATTCCTTAAATTTGTTTTTGAGTTTCATTATTAAGATTTTATTAATACTGTGTATTTGATGTAGTTATTTTGTCCTTTAATATAATTTTGCTAGTGTCCATATTATTTAATTCAGTTTTTACTAGGCTATAATAATATTCTGTTTTATATTATTATTTTAATTAAATATTTGATTTCTTTAATGTGTTTTTTCCAATCATAAAGGTTATTTTAATAATGAATATAATTATTATTGTTTTTAAATGTATTATGTTTTAAATATGTTAGTTGTAAGTATAAAGAATTACTTATGTTTCTTTTGCCTAGCTATAAATTGTTTTGTTTGCATTATTTGTTGTTATATGGTTAAATAAAATAATTTTACCAGATTTTTGTACAGAATTATTTTTACCTACCTTCTCCTTAAAATAGAAAAACAAAATTACAATAGGGCCAGGATAAAAAAGGACACCAATAAAGAAGGACTGTATTTACAAAATTATAAAATAACAAATATTTGTGTTTTTAAAACCCACTGAGACTGAAGAGGATACAAGAGTTTTACAATGTTTACATCAAATTATAGTTTACAATGCTTTAATCAAATTATATTATTTGCATTTGTCTAGTCCTCCTGGCTTAAACACAAATACTTGTTTTACAATGTATAATCATATCATATCACCATTTATTGCAAATTGATTTTACTCATTAAAATTTACATATTCTTTTTCCAAAGCATCCATGCAAATCAGCATTGAGCTGTGGTTCCTCCTGAGGGGAGGTTAAAGTTTACAATGTATAATAAATAAGAGAAGAATATAAGCACATAAATATTGTTGTTAAGGATAACACAACAAATGACTAATAAAATGTCTTTATCTACAAATCAATAAAGGATTGTGTTCATCAAAATAAATAGAGGATGCTTACACACGTACACCATATCTAAAACTAAATAAATAACGTTAACAAAGGTAAGAATTAAAAAAAACATGGTCAGACTAGAATTAAAATACAAACTAAGAAACAAGATATTCTATGGTTAACATATTATAGTAATTGTACTTAAAAAATATCAGGACGGCTTCAGTCCAGTGATTTACAGAATATCTAAATTTACTCATGATAGTATCAAGAACAACCTGAAAGCAAATAAAGAACGATTATAATTGAAAGGTACTACGTAAAGTAATATATAAAACAAACATGATTTCTGTCAGACCTGGCATGTAGTTCACATTTTGTCCACCAGGAAGTTGGCTCGAATTTTCCTATGGACGCCGTCATTTTGTTTTACCCTAGCTAAAGTAAACAAACTATTTACGGTACTCAAAATTTTATTGCATTTATTTGTACATTTTTGTATGAAATGTTAATAATTTGAGTAAAAAATATGTATTGTCACACTTCAATAGAGGTTTAAGTGCAAATCTTTAAATACTAGGTTTGTTTAAATTACTTAAAACGAGTGGCTAATTTAACTTTATTTTTCTTGTGCACTAATTAACTTAGTACATTTGCGAGTTATATTTGTTTTTACCCTTCAAATATTAATTGTAATTAGTAGTTTAACAACCCCCTTCAAATATTAATTGTAATTAGTACTTTAACAACTTTAACCTAAAACTTCTGAATATAATAGAAGCAATAGTAATTTTAAGTTACATTTATGTTATGTGTGTTCTTCAAAATCTTAATAAAAACGTGTGATTACCTTTACTATAGTTTCTCTTTTCTTTAACTAAATTATTGTAACAATTATTTCACAGAATTTATTGCAAAATCATTACATTATCATATACATATTAAAGTACAAAAACACGATAAAAAACTCTCCTAATATTATCAGGGTTGCCAATAAAATAAAGTATAAATAACGCCCAGTTATTCCAATTTCAGCTATTTTTTTATTTTTGAGGCAGATATCAGCTAATCATGCATGTCTAAATTATTTTACAAAGGTTAGTACATAGGAGTTTCCCTACTTGGTTTATATATTACTTTAGTACTACCCAAGCAAAGAGACTAATTCTTCGAGGGAGGATACAACTGCTCTTCCCTGAGTAGAGTGGTACCACATTATGACATTATTTTTTGTAATAATTACAATATCTGGTAAATATCACATTACTTTTCTACCATTTTGAGCTTAAAATAAGTAAAAGGAATTTAAAATTGCAATTATTATCTATCCCATAATTTATTGTTGTATAAATTTAATTAATACAACAATTAAATTAATATAAATTAATTTGGCGTCACTGCAAAATGCTCCAATATAAGTTATAGAGGGATGGGGAGTCTCTCTCTAGAAAGACTCTAGGAGTCAGTACCAAACGGGTACCCACTGGAAACTGTCTCACTTCTGGACCCTTTATCATAGTGTTATTCTACAAGAAGAATTCCCTCTAAGTTTTAGTCTCTTTGTACCCAGGACTCTAAATACTATAAATAGTTTTATACTAAAAGAAGACACAGTCATTAGCCAAAAGAGCTAGATTGTCTCACAGTTGTAAAACAGGTCATCTAGTGGCAAAATGTGACCAGAATAACAAAAGGAACAGTTCAAAACAGTTATAAATTCTATTTCCAGTTTATATGTACCATTCAACAAATTTTTATACAGTATTCCCTTGAAGATTCATAGTTACTACTAATTAAGAATTCCATAAATAATTTATATGCACAACAGGATCTTACAAAACACTTTAAGTGATAGTGCATCATGGCTAAACTCCTTTCATTTATAATAATATTATACCACAAACAAATAATCACCTTTATCAGAGTTTCCAAAACAAATTAGTTTTCCCCAAACACCTCCAAATACAATATCATCTGTTTCCCTGATAAGGAAACAGAGAATTTCAGGATCATGTCTCAGAGGTCCCACCTCATAATGCTAGAGCTCTTCAGCAATCTGAAACAAGATAATAAGTATTACAGGATGTTGACTAAGAGGTTATCACATCTGCCTCATTTGATTTAGGGCCTGAATAATCAAGTGTTGAAATGCAGTGGTCCTGTCAAATCAAAAGTGAACTAAAATCCTAAACTAACCGATAGAAATGTTTATTTACTCCCATAATCTTCGTAAAGTCTCTTGTGTCACTTGTTCTGTGGAAATTGGGTTTCTATAGAAATTGTTATTTTCTGAAAGCATTCTTAATTAATTGCTCAGTTAAATAAAAGTTTTATAAAGTTAAATAAATTAAACCGAGTTATTTAATAAAATAAAGATTTTATTAACGTACTAAGTTTTCACGATACAAGATAAATATGGAATAATGCTAATATTTTATAATTGACTATTAATACTCAACATACATATTTTTTACAACTTCGGAAGCAATTAACGTCATAAGTAGTGCACAATTAGTGTCACAGGAGAAAATCAAAATTCTGCTTTTATTTACTAATTATTAGTGACCATCGGTGCAATAAAAATTGTCGATACTTCATAGCTTAATATTTTATTATTCCAGGAATGTTAATAAAGGCCTGATTATTTATCACTACAGTTGTCAATTGGTTGAGTGTGAAGCTGATATTCACTGATAATCTGGTTATATTTACCAGGTCAAGAAGATGCCAAATACTAATCATAGCAATAACAACATGTCAATCAAGGAACCGGCTTCCCAACCAATAGGCTTGAAAATAATAGGAGCTAATTTAAGCTAGCATTTTCACAAGATAAGTTCACATACATTCATATAAATATTTAGAAAATGCGCTAACCACAGAAGTGACATTTAAGCTAGCATGTTTACAAGATAAGTTCACATACATTCATATAAATATTTAGAAAACTGTGCTAGCCCAGATGTGGTTGATGTCTCTTAGTAGTAAAAACCTTAACACTTTTAACGAAACATAACACTTTTTCTAATGAAACAAAAATCATTAGAAACCCTTTTTATCAAGCAAATATTTTTGTATGATTTTTTAACGAGTTCTTTATTAGCAAAAGTATTATTATTTTAAATAAGTTACCATTTAAAAACCCTTTGCATGATTAACTCCAAGTCTATGGACTTGGAATTGCAAATAACCACAGATTTATATTTTTCAAGTCAAGAAACAAAGACATTTTTTTAACAATTCTTATGAATACTTGTTTCTTTAGTACAAAAACATAAATTACCAAATAATGGTACAAACAGTGGCCTTCAATGTACAATGTCAGTGTTACCATATCCAAATGATACATTTTCATTATTAGCAATTCAAAGAAATAGTAGTAAGGTTGGCAATATCAATGGCGGGAAAACGAAAGGGTGATTAAATTTTTTTTTAACGTAGGATTAGCATGGGAGCCGATAGAAATTCTTTTTTTATATCTTTATTGCCTGTTAATATGTAATAAATTAGTTAAAAATAAATAGAACGACCATTGGTGCTAAAAAAAAATTTCAATATTTCATGGATAAATATTTCGATTATACCAGGATTTTATTTATTTATTTACATACTTGAGGTTACTTTATTACAAAGTTTCTCAATTGTCAAAATTTTACAATGAAATGAAAAAAACAAGAAAAACAAATAGATTGTAAATTATTACATAGACTTCAGAAACATAGACAGCATAACTTGAATAACAGACTAAATTAAAAAAAAGCATAACATTACATGAGAAACACTAAACATTTAAGGTGGGCTAAAAATTCGTTAACATTATAGAAGGCTTTCTCAAGCAACGTTCAAATGCTTTTTTTTTTAAATTTTTGGGTGGATGTTCAACTATTGAAGCGGGTAATTTATTAAAGCACCTTATTCCATTAAAATTTGGGGACTGATATGAATTGTTGAGCCTACAAGTGGGAATATTGATGTTAGCAATATATCTAGTGGAGAGTTTCTTGGCTCTGATAGAGGGCATATCAGTTCTCCAGTTTTATTTCATTTTAAAATGTTTTAGTGAATATTTCTTAGCAATTTTTTGCTTAGTTATGTAATAATATATGTTCTAAAGGACTGCTTCATTAAAATGAATTAAATTTTCATGTAAGTAAGAATTAACAACATTTTTAAAAAGTATGTTTTAAAATCCAGTAAGAATAAATAGCTACATAAATTTTGATCTTTGTACCATATACATCAAGACATTCTTCACTCACTCTCTCAAATGTCAACAAAAATTTGACCTTGAAACTTGCAACTCAACACAGCCCTGTATTTGTTAGTACTGCCTGTCTCTACTAGATTGCAGTAGTACAAGATTTTTCTTTAATTCAAATACCACTGTATATATTCATAAAGATGTCAAAAAATAAAACAAAAGCAAAGAAACCATTGAATACTGAAATTTGCATGACATCAATTAACCAAGAAGCATTTACTAAGCAAATGTTAGAAGCATTCAGTAACATGCTAGATATGAAAAAACTAGCAACATCTTCAGATTTAAAAGCATTAACAGATGTCATAAATAAGTTGAGTTTAGAAAATCAGCAACTCAAAACTGAGATAAACAGAATAAATTTTAAGTTAGAAATGCAAGACAGGGCGATTGAAAAATTGATGAATGATCAATTAAATAAAAACTTAGTTTTATATGGTGTATCCTGTGAAGAAGAAAATACTGAGAGCAAGTTAAAAGAAATATTTAAGGAGACATTGAAAATAGATAAAGAAATTGTTTTAAACAAAATTCATCGGCCTAAGAGCTCCGAGAAAAACAATATCCGTGGAAATAGAAATCCTATAAAAATTACATTGTGTAATGAAGAGGATGTAGCATTAGTTTTAAAGAACTGTAGTAAACTCAAAGCTACAAAGTATGCTATCCAAAGAGATCTTGTAGCCTCTACCAGGAAAAAACTTTCCAATATAGTTAAAATAAAAAAAGAAATTAATAAGAAAAACGTTATAATTAAAACATCAATAATAAGAGATGAACTTGTAGTAGAGGGACAAAAATTTGCTTGGTTGGAAGGAAAAGGTCTCTTTCATATAAACAAAGATTTTTATACAGATGGCTTAAAACTACTAAAAGAAATAACTAAGCTGGACCTTAACTATGTTGTAACAAGAATACTAACAAATGGAGAAAACAATACATAATTTTTCAAACCTGACTATAAAGGATGAAGATAAAAAGAAAACGTCAAAATAATAACCTTTGTCAAGAAAACTTCTTTAAGAAAATAAAATAATAAGTTTCAAAAATTAAGAAATAATATATCTATTATAATATATTTATAATAAAAATATTAAGTATAATATTGTAAAATTAAAATAATTTAGGAAATAAGAAATGTCAATGTATATTGTAAAAACTAAATGAAAAAGTGAAATAAAAAATAAATAAACTAGTTAATTAAATAATAATAATAATATTTAAATATAATTAAAAGAATGGTTAAATATTATATATATTATATATATGTATATATATGTGTATGTATGTATGTATGTATGTGTGTATGTATGTATATGTATTATATGTATATGTGATATATATATATATATATATATATATTATATTATATATATATGTATATGTGTTGTATATATATATGTATATATGTGTATATGTATGTGTGTATGTATGTATATATATGTATATATGTATGTGTATGTATATATATAATATATATATATATATATATTATATATATATATATATATATATTATATATATATATATGTATATATATATTATATATTATATATATATATATATATATATATATATTATATATAATATATAATATATATATTATGTATGTATATGAACAAAATGTTATCACAGTATTTAACATACCTATTAAATGTTTTGTAAAAGATTTTTGAAAATTAAAATATAGAACACAAACTTAAGTTTATATTGATTATAAACTTATAAAAACCACAGCTTAGGCTGATTTAGATCATATATCTTTGTTATTAATATAAATTTATAAATTCTGTAAAAACATGTATAAATGTAAAGGTATTTAGATCTAATAAATGGTTCATTCATTCATTCATTCATTCAATATATCTAGTGCCATAATTGTGGTTCTTAATATAATTGAACTCACCCTCATCATACTTGTGATGATGATCTATGAATAGATTTGAAATATAGAATCAGACTTCTATTACTGCAGACTTGAATTTCTCCAATTTAACCCAGAGATATTAAAATCTAAACGGATAATTTAAACAAACATTTTACAAAAAAGAAGTGAATTCAGTGGGTTATTGATTATTTCAGTGAGTAAATAAAATTGATAAACAATTAATAAATTAAAACACCATTATAGAGTTAATTTAAATACCTGTCACAACTAATGTAATAATTAAATGCAATAAAAAATTAATTTTGTGAGTTCCTGCAAACTAAAATTATTTAACAATAAATTAAATAAAACACTACATTGTGATTTTCATCTTCATATCACTCAGTTTAAATCCTCGTGATGACCCATTAAAATCCTATTTTTCAATGATTTGTTGAGTTCATACACCTTAGAATGAATTAAATTAAAGCACTTTGAGAAAAAAAATCGTCACAAATAAGAAACACCATAAAACCTCCACAAGGATCGTGTGATCCGTTAATTTCAAATAAATAAATAAACTAAGGACTTTAACAATGATCACCCTTTTGTTATCAATATGGTCAGGATTATAATCAGTTGACAACATGGGAAAATAATGCAAGGGATCCAATAAGGTCAGTCTTTAAACCCCGCCCACAATTTAATATCAGGCAAACTTCATTGGTTGCTTAACAATATCTTCCTATGCTGTCAACTGATTATAACCATGTTCAATACAATAATCACACTTCCTTCCCCCTCCATGTTTCACTTAATTCCCCATTTTTAATAAGTAAAATTAATCACTACATGTAAGCCCCTATTCCCAATTTTTCGGCAATATGATCCAGCTTCAACAGCCCCAGTACTATAATTTAAGCCATAATATTATATCAGCTTTGAAACCCCCCTAAACCCTTCCATTCCTAGCCTCTTTCTTTAATTGCATTTTTCAAAATTATAAAGCCCATCCTTAATTCTAAAATTAAAATGATACTTACTTATTAAATTAATTGAATCTAGGCCTCAATTTTCCCTTAATATCTCTTTAAATGATTAGCTTACCAACCAGTCAGCCTTCCAAAAGTACTGTGCTTCTGCATCTGAAATAAAAATCTAACAATTAATCACAATATGGAGGCAAAATAACAAGCCATTTATAGAAAGATCCAAGAATTATTTTATATAGTGTTATTAAATTATTAGAAATAATAAATGTTTCATTCAATTAAGGTAATTTACAAGTTTTTTTGCCCCATCTAGTATTTTCTAAAATAAAAAAAAGGTAAGTATATAAATATAAAGAGTCCCCTCCCTTCTCTAAGAAATTTGAGCCAGAAAATAATATTTCAATAGTCCTTTAAACCCTAATTTTTGACAATTTTAGCCATAATATTATATCAGCTTTAATAGCCCCCTAAATGGCTAGTCCCTAATTTTGAAATGCTATTTAAGCTATAATATGTTTACTGCCCCCTAAACCCCATACCATAATTTTTGGCATTCTCATCCATTATATCATCATAGCATTAACAGATTCCTAAACCCTATTCCCTAATTTTTGGCATTCTCATCCATTACTACCATTACATTACACCTTTATCAGCTCCTTATCCCTAATTTCAGCCCCGTATACCCCATCCCTAATTTTTGGCATTGTCATCTTTATATCATCATGATATTATAGCTTAGTTCGTAACTTATTGATAAAAATATATTTATTGGTATGACACTTAAAATTATCAGAAAAAGTTTGTTTACATCAGTCAAAACTATGATGTTTTACCTCAAAACAGGGACTATAGATACTTAAACAGTAAGACTGTCGATTAAATGGTAGGAAAATTCGGATTTCGGTCGACACTAGCGCAATAGGGGACCACCTTTCCCTCATTTAAGTTAACCCACCCTACCTCAAAACTTTGTCTTATGTATAGTAGAATATACTCACACGTAATCCAAGGTTTTGTTATGACTGGGAAAGCCAAAAGGAGAAAAGTTTGGCCACTAGGGCTACTTTTAGCTATTGCAATTGTAAAATAGGTTATACCTAATGCCATGTTGTCCACAGATCAGGTAACCTACGAAAAGATTGAGGACTATAGTGTATATTGAGGACACACGGCTAAAATCAGTTGACAGCGTGGAGGAGCCAATGAAGTTGTTCTTGGATGTTAAACCACACCCCCCCATAAATAAATAAATATCTTTACTTCATTAAATCATTTATGACAATAGATTGCGTCCAGTACAAAGCTTAATGTTAAATCAATTAAAACTAAAATTAAAATATTCCTGTAGACAGTAAAACGGTTCATTATGTATAAAATTTTTAATCACTTTTGTAAATAGTTTGAGCTCTAGTGATTTCAGTGGTTGCGGAAGTTTATGATAAATCTTTATTCCTAAAAAAAACTGCCTCACTTCTGCCTTGCTTAGCCTGTGACTTGGAATGGTAAGTACACATCTATTTCTTGTTTTATAATTATGGTTGCTACCATAGCACTTATAATTGAATACATTTAATTTAACAAACAACACAACATTTAGTATATACAAATTTACAACTGTCATCACTTGTAATTTCTTGAAAATAGGCTTGCATTCATCTCTATAGCCAGCTTTAGAGATGATTTTTAAGGCCTTTTTTGAAGTAACAACAAAGACTTTATATTTACATGTCCCCAAAGGATTATACCATATGTGAGTCTGCTTTGGTCACATGGAGAGATACACAAAACACTTACTGGTAGAGACTTGCTTAGTTTCCTAATAACAAATATATACACAGAGATTTTACTGTGCGTTTCCTCTATATGAGGTTTCCATGACAACTTTGAATCCAAAATGATACCTAACAATTTAATAGGGTTATTACCACCACATGAATTTATATTTATAGGTTGGTCCATTTCAAATCAGATTAACCTCATTGGTTCCTCAACACTATCTCACATGTTGTCAACTGATTTTAGCTATGTGTTAAACTATTAACAGTAAAAGCTGATTAACAAGGGAAACGACTGCAGCGCTGGGTGGCCACTACTGACAAATGAGCAACTAACCAGTTAAATTAAACTGATAATCCCGCCTTTTTACTAACTGCACACATACTCTATTAAATTTTATAGTTTTATATTTATAATAAGACTCACTTCATATCATAAGATCTCAAGTTGTTTCAGATTTCAAACAGTTCATTGTGAACTGGGTTATTATAGAAATTAATGGGAGTTGAAAAATCCAGCTTGAGCCCAAAATATACTGAATGCACCATTAACTTAAACAAATAAGAAAATTTCAATAAACCTTTTATATTAATTGGAAATTTTTAAATCAATATAAATTAACACGCATTAGCTTCTAAGACAAAAATAATTTATTGGACGACACACGGCTAAAATCAGTGGACAACGTGGGAAAATAGTGTTGAGGAACCAATAAGGTTGGCCTAATTTGAAATTGAGGTACTAACCTTATTTGCTCCCTCACATTATTAGCCCACGCTGTCAACTGATACACATACTAGTATCAGGCCAATATGGTTACCTTATCAGCAAATCAGCTTGGCCTGATTTGAAATTAAGGGCATGGTTTAACATCCAGGAATAACCTCATTTGCTCCCTCACATTATTGCCCATGCTGTCAACTGATTTTAGATGTGTGTTGTACTATAGTCACAATTATTTAAATATTAATAATTAATTAGTTATTAAAATAAAGTAATATTAACACAACTTTTTCAGCATATATTAACAATAATAAAATATAATTAATAAATAAATAATAATAATCTGACAATCTTCTGTCAATTTATAAATTTATGGTTAAATATAATTTATAGTGTTAAATAATTAATACCGCTGCTTAACTCAGGCTCCTGGGCCATTTTGAGAAGCTTATCTTTATATTATTTTGTAATTGGTAATTTACAAAATAAAGAATTTATTTTAAACAAATATGTTTTGACGATTATTGTTAAAAATACATCTGTTATAAATAATATTGGTTGCCCAGTAATTAGAATCAGGAGGTTAACTTACATGAGGAAAAGTTTGGATTTGATTATCGCAAGCTACTAAAAATTACCACTGCGGTGGTCAACTCATGAACTAACGCCCACAGCTTTCCAACAATAACCAATTATATTTAAATTTATGAATATCATGGCAATTTTTGTTTATGACAACTACATTTATTGTTATTATAAAATGATTATTTTCTTCGTATAATTTTATTGCAACCAAATAAAGACGGTTCGCCATTTTCATGTTCTGTATTAAAAAAAAATTCAGAAACTAATAGTCAAAAGAATTTTTTTTAAAACATCCACAGAACACTACTGATGGCTGGTAAGTGTAAATTTCATTTGATTAATTTATTAATTTAGTCGATTTATCAAGTTATTACATTTAAAAGTGAATGTTTCAGGCTGCATTAAATGCCAAAATCTTTCGTCTTGCATATGGAAAATTCGGCCACTATTTCATTATTACCTAATTGAATTGATTAAATTAATAAATTACATGAATGAAAAACTTAAAAGTAATCAAAAGCATTCAGTGTATGCTTAATGACGACAAAGGCCGCATGAAGCGTTACGGCTAGTCAGAAGTACAATTATAGAAAGTATAAAAAGCAAATTTCAAACTGATAGTGGGAAATTAAGACACACCCACTCAATTAAAGGGTAGCATTGACCGAAATCCAAATTTGTTTACCATTGAGTCAACAATAATATATGCAAGTATTTCTATGCCTGCCACCCTGCCGACTTTCACCTGCTATAACCAACGATTCAAGTGGCTTTCTTTTGAAAATGTTGAAAATATTACAAATGGCAATCTTTGTTGACAGTGGGTTAGTAACGGATAGAAATCAACAAAAAAGTGATGCTGACTTGCAGCATAGTAGTTGAACTAGACTCGCCTTGATTGAAAGCTAGCCCATCTCACCCATAGGGATAAAGGTAAGATGATGGGGGGGGGGGGTTGGAACACTGACTCTTCCGCTGACCCCTTAATATATTTTTTAGGTATAATTATGACCAGATTGGTCAAAACGTCACACTAAAATCGTTGTTTTTATTTAACCCTAATGGATACAATCTCCTTATTAAGATATATCACTTTAAAGCTTGGCATCGTACAGGCTTTGGCTTACATCTCAACAATAAAGGTAAAAATCTTCTTACCCACAGAATCGCAAATGAAATCCTGAATAAGAATACTATTTACTCAGCTGCAAATCCTTCAGCTTTAAACAACTCAGCTCTTAACATGTCAACATGCTGCAGACATATTCCAGTTTTAATCAACCACCGACCTCACATAGGAAATAATTTTTTAAAAGTAATTCTGACAAGTTTCATTCTAATGAAACTAATAGATCTAATCTTAAATTACTAACTAATTTGACGGAGTTTCACAGTCATGTGAAACCAACTAAAAACAAGGAAAATAATGTAAATATTGTGTGTAATAAACATGAGTCTATTTTCTATACTAATGTTAGGTCATTAAAAGATAAGTATTTAATGCTAAATGACCAATTGGCTGATCATCCTAATATTAAGATTTGTCTGACAGAGACTTGGTTGCGTAAAGATGAGAACGATTTGTATTCTATTAATGATTTTAATTTAGTGTCTTCACACAATAGACCTGCTAGTATGAATCGCGGAGGAGGAACCTCAATTTTTTTACATAAAAGTATATCTTCTTACAAAAATATTAATGCTCTTGAAAAACTCTCATCTAATTCTGATTTTGAAATATCTGCTTTTCATATAAAAGATATAAGATCTGTTATAATATGTCTGTATCGATCCCCTTCCGGGAATATTGAAGTTTTTAATGAAAGTTTAGAAAAAGCCCTACTAGTGGCTAGTAAAATAGATAAATTTGTATATGTCTGTACAGACACGAACGTAGACCTCCTTGATGGTAATAATAATCGTACTTGCCAGCTCAATAACATTCTAAATAATCACGGTGTGTCAGCCACTTGGAAAGAAGTAACGCGACCTGCTAGTCAAACTTGTATTGACAATATTTTCTCTAATGTCCTTGATATCAAATCAAGTAAATTTAGTTTTATTTTTTCTGATCACATAGCTCTGATATGTCCGATAATTAAACCAGTAAAGAATAAAAAGCCTTTAATTACTTATAAAAAAGATTTATTACTGAGCAGGGTAAACAGTTTTATATCATGATTTACAAGCCTTTACTACTGATGCCTCGAGTATAAAAAAATGTGATGATAACTGGAAAACTTTTAATGCTTTTATTTCACGTGCTTTTCCTGAAAAAACAGTAAAATTAAATATTAATAAAAAAGATCAGGTACACAAAAAATCACAAGAATTAACTAATTTAAAAAAAGAAATAATTACCTTGTGATCACTAGCTAAAGATGTTTGTAGTCAATACCTTGCTGCAAAACTTAAATCTAAAAAAAAGAAATATAAAGAAACCCTTAAACAAGAATTAGTTAAGCATAATACTGATTTAGTTAAAAATAATGCAACTAACACACGTAAAATATGGCATTTGATAAATACTGAAAGTGGTAAAAATAATAAAAATAAACTTACCTCATCAAAACTTACTGCTGATGAACTCAATCTATACTTCTTAGAGGTTCCTAATAACCTTGTAAACCAGCTACCTGCTAACTCAAAACCCTATGGAGTACTTGAATGAGGCCAACAATAAAAACTTTTATTTCCAACCAACGTGTCCTAATGAAGTTGCTAAAGTAATCAAAGGTTTAAAAACTTCTAAATCTAATGATATTTACCTGCATAGTAATGACCTCCTCAAAGCAATCTGTGACATTATTAAAAAACCACTCGCTGATTTAATTAACTCCTCTATGATTCTTGGTTACTTCCCAGATAATTTAAAAACCAGCAAGGTAGTACCTATCTTAAAGAAGGGTGATTCGGACCATTTTACTCACACCAGTAATTGGGAAGGTCTTTGAGAAAATAAAGCCCGTTTAGTAAATCTTCGACAAATGTGATATTTTTAATAAACAACAGTTTGGCTTTAGAGAAGGTCTATCCACTCAGGATGCTATTAATGCTATCACAAATGTAATTTATGAAGCTTTTGAAGCCAAAGAAGAGGTCATGACGTTGTCATGCGATCTCTCTAAGGCTTTTGACTGTGTCAGTCACGAGTTATTTGTTGTAAATTAGCAAATAAGGTAACACTTAGCACAATTATTGACTTAAAAAAACTTATATTTGACTATAAAATGACACACAAAGTACACCTGATAAAATCTTGTTAGGCCGCTTACACACACACTCACACACATGCGCAGACACACCAGTTTTACCAACTACATCATTACTAACATCTAGATTAAGATTAAAAATTAAATTATAATATTACAACATTCGGCCATCCTGCCTATAATCGAATGCGATTACAATTATTATACATATTATTGGAATCAAATAAGATTATAATTACATCAATTTAATTATTATTATTAACTAATACTAATTACAATTATCTATTAATTTATTCACCAAGGCAACACATCACTATTCTCTAACTTAATAACTATTCCATACTCAAACATAATTCACTCACTCCCTCACAAACTCTGTCCAATGTGCACTCATAATCATACTAAAATATAAACAACTAAATACTTAGTCAGCAACTTACAACTAAGAAAAGAAAAAAAATAAACTAACAAATGTTAAATAAAGATAATTAAGGAATTAAAATTATTTATAGTACACAAAATCTTCCTGTTTTGTACTTCTTCCATCTCTACCCGATTTCCTTAACACATTCACTCCTTCTTCTACTTGTTTATCATTCAATCCTGTCACTTCACTTTCTTTAAAACCTAAAAAATCACCTTGATCACTTAAGCTTTCATGATCCTCATCTTCTGCTATCTCCTCTTGTTCTATTATCTCTCTCTCATCTTCATGAATACTAGCATCTTCATCATCACTATCAGGACATTTCCATCCTTTTAACTGAGAAGCATGAGCAGTAGTTGCATATAGGTACCCATTAACCTCTTCAATATCACTAACCCGGTAAGTATTTGAAGGTAAGATTTCATTTATTACCATAGGTCCTCGATACTTGCTTTGTAACTTTTTAGTTTCTCCAGTTACTTCTGGAGCCTTCTTCATAAAAACTATCTCACCAACACTATAAGCAGGTAACTTTCTCTTAAAACTTGTTTCTCTTTGGAGTTTTGCTTTTTCTTCAAGTAATCTATCTCTAATCTCCTTCTGTAAGTCTTCAGGAGGTGTCCAACGAGTAAGTACATCTGGATGAGCTACTGAGGTTTTAATTTTGTTATCACTAAAAGTTGGAATATATCCATGTAAAACTTCAAATGGGGATCTCCCAGTACTCTTATTTATGGAAGTATTCAAATCACGTTCCACTACCTTAATATTTGTATCCCAATCTCTACCATCCTCTCTCTTTAATTGAGTGACTAACGCTGGGATAACAGTCCTGTTCATCCTCTCAACTTGTCCATTGGCTTGAGGATGTCTAGGAGAATTTAAGGTATGTTTAATTCCTTGCCCTTCACAAAATATAGAAAACTCTCTGGAAGTAAAGCACGATCCTCGATCACTGATGATTCGATCCGGATTACCATACCTGGTTATAAACTCAGTCAAGTTAATAATTACTTCCTTAGTTGAGGTGCTTTTACATGGGTAAAGCAAGCAGAATTTGGTCAGGTTGTCCACTAATAATAATAACATTTTATTATTTTTCATAGATGTCACTAGAGGTCCTAAGTGGTCGATATGTATTACTTCAAACGGTCTACTTCCCGGTGGAATTGGGAATAGTTGTCCTTTCGACCTAAATGAGGGTTTGTTCACTAAACATTCTAAACACCCGCCAATATGCATTTTTATATATCTCCTTAATCTCGGGAACCAATAAGTGTTTAAAATATTCTGGGTGGTTCGATCTAGACCAAAATGTCCACTTAAATCATGGTACCTTACGGCTATAGTTTTTCTCATTGATTTTGGAATCACAAATAATTTTCTCTCACCCATCTCATCTTTATAATTATAATATAATCTTTGGTTTTCAAAGACATAATTTTTAATTCTATTGCTTTCTTGTTGAATTAAGTTTTCCTTCTGACACAATTCAATAAGCTCAACTAGCTCCTTGTCACCTCTTTGTATGATTATAACTTCGTCTTCAACACTCACATTAACATACACGTCAAATCTTTCGGTTACTAACTTTTCAACCATTTCAGTTTCTTCTACGGGTGCACGACTCAGAGCATCAACATGCACCATTCTTGTGCCAGGTCTATGTTTAATATCCATATCAAAATCGGTTAAAAGGTTATACCACCTACAGATTTGGGGATTGGTACTTCTCTTCACATTCAAGTATACTAACGCTTGACAATCTGTCACCACAGTGAACTTGATTCCTAATAGGAAACTCCTCAGCCTCATAAGACACCAAACTATTGCTAGTAACTCAAGTTTACTTGAATGATATTTTGCTTCAGCTTCAGTAGTTTTTCTAGAAATGGCATAAACTAACTGCCAAACTCCATTTGGTTTCTTCTGGAACAACATACCAGCCATACCATGCGAACTGGCATCTGTATGTAGTTCAGTTTCATCCTTTACATCAAATATTTTAAGTACAGGTTCTGAGGTCAACAATCGCTTTAATTCTATAAATGCCTTATCGGCCTCATCTGTCCATATGAAGTTAACATTTTTCTTTAGCAGCCCGCTGATGGGAGCACTAATAGACGCAAATTTAGGTATAAATCGACGAAAAAATGAAGCTAACCCTAAAAATCTTCTTACTTCATGTACGTCACAGGGAGTCTGATAATCACCTATTGCCTGTAATTTTACTGGACCAGGTCTTACCTGACCTTTAGAGACTATAAAACCCAAATACTGGATCTCTTCTGATCCAAAATGACACTTACGTAGATTTAAGGTTAAATTCGCCTTTTGAATACATTCAAGTACTAATGATAATTTAAACAACATATCTCCCCAATCAACAGCTGGAATAATAATATCGTCAAAGAAATACTCACACACCTTTCCGCGGAGGTGACCCAACACTCTGTATATTAATTTCTTAAAATAAGCCGGTGCATTAGTTAATCCAAACATCAACCTTGTAAATTCCCCAGTCTCGTCAGGGGTAATGAAAGCCGTCTTATGTCTAGAATTCTCACTAAGCTCCATTTGTAGGTAGCCTTGCGCCATATCTAAAGTAGTGAACATGTACCCGTCACGCAAGCTATCAGCCATGTCATCAAAAGTTGAGGTCGGAAAATTCTCCTTGATTGTTTGGGAATTCAATTTTCTAAAGTCTACCACCAATCGTGACTCACCATTCGCTTTCGGGACAAGCAATACTGGACTCGCATACTCTGAAGTAGTCTCTGTCACAATGCCGTCTTCCTTCCATCTATTCACAATCGCTCTTATTTCTTCTCTTTCCTTTAGTCCAGCCTTATAAGGTTTCTGTTTCACAGGTTTGCTTCCCGGTTCTTCTCTAATTTCCACCTTTATCATATCAGAGAATCCCAACTCATTTGAATTTAAGGCAAATGCTCCCCGATATTTGTTTAAGACACATATTAATTCCTCCTTTTGTTTCGCATTAATCTGACCTCCCACTTTCACTTGGTGTTCTTCAATAGGTTTCTTATCATGGTCTACTATCCTCTTCAACACTGCTTCTTGGTTGTCTTTTTCCAACTCTGTTTCTGAGAACGGTAACTCATTACAAGCTTTGCTAATAACAAATTTATCACCTTTTTTCATAAATATTACATGCGGTAGTTCGGTCCAACTACGACCAATAATGACAGAGGATTGTTGTGCCACATCAGGAACAACAATTAATTTAACAATACCACTGACCTTATCAATCTCTATCTCAGCTTCAGTCTCTCCGACACATTCTACACTCGGTTTCATAACATCACCAAATCCATACAATTTTACTCCACTAGGTCTCACTCTCAAACCTATATCTTTCGCACAACTCTCTCTAATACAGCAACAACCACTACCAGTGTCAATTATTCCATTCAGAACATACTCATTATTTATTTTCACTCTTTTAACATATTTTAAAATATTAGAATCACTCTCCATCACACTATTATTTGTCTCATCTTTCTCACTAGTTAGAAATTGTACAAAAGTTTTATTTTCTTTATCTCTTTTGTCTTGAGGACAATCTTTTTTATCATGATCAGGACTCTTACACAGAAAACACACTCTAGGTTGTTTTGGTTTTGGGCAATCTCTACTAATATGCCCACCAGACAAACAATTAAAACAATAAACCCTCTGAGGTTGAGATGACCCAGACCTAAAACTATTAAAATTGTAGTTAGACTTATTATTATAAGGTCTACCGACTTCAAGTTTATATTGATTTCGTTGACTAGCCTCACGAGATCCAGATATAGATGATGAACTAGCGCCTTTTCCTCCAGTTGGTTCAAAATCTTTCTTGGCATTAGCTCTTGGTATTGCATTAAAGCGTTTAGCTCGGGCTTGACTGACGGCTTCATATTCACGAATGTCACATAAAATTTCATCCTCATCATTGTGAGACCTTGCCATGAGGTGATCTGCTAGGTCTCTCGACCAAAGACCTTCAATTAGCTGAATTTTTTGATCCTTAATTGAAAAGTTTAAATCCCGACACAGTTTTATCTTTTCATGGAAATAATCATGCGTATTTTCCTCTCGCTTTTGTATTCTATTTTTCATTTTATCCCATTTTTCAGAATCACTAACTTCACCTATAAAAGTTTTAGTAAACTGTTTTTCAAAATCAGCCCAGTCCTTAAAATTTCGTCCTGCAAACCAATGGGCTGCAGCTCCAGTTAAACTCGTTCTAACAGATTCGAGTTTGTATTGTTCTGGCCACTTATTTAAGTTGGCAACACCATTTACCGATCTCAACCATTTCTGTGCTTCCCAGACAGCTACTTTTCCATTAAATTGAGAAATGGTTTTATTTAAATCTGGCACTGTTATGAATTCCTTTTGTTGATTTTGTTGCGCCAAAGATAATAATAATTGATTTTGCGCATACATTGAAGCTATTAATTTATTGACGTCTATCATAGTTCCTTCAGTCGTTCCCACGTCGTTAATATCACCTACGTCGTCGCCTGTATCACTCATTGTAGGGATATTTTTTTCTATTCGAAAATGTTGGCAACACTGAATTGCGAGCAAATTCGCGGGAAAAACAACAGCAAAACAAAATGGCCACCAAACTGAGACGAATAAAAAACACAAATTTTTATTAAAATAAAGTTTATCAACTTAATAACTGTCTACTTTATTCAAAACGATTATACAGTCCATAAAATTAAGTTTCACTAACCTTCTTTGAACTAATAACCACAAATTCTTCACTTATGGACTTGATAACAGTACGATGGAACACGAACGATCTTTTTGTCTTTAACACTTTAATTACACTAGGCATTCAATCACACTTCTGAATTGTTGTAAATTAGCAAATAAGGTAACACTTAGCACAATTATTGACTTAAAAAAACTTATATTTGACTATAAAATGACACACAAAGTACACCTGATAAAATCTTGTTAGGCCGCTTACACACACACTCACACACATGCGCAGACACACCAGTTTTACCAACTACATCATTACTAACATCTAGATTAAGATTAAAAATTAAATTATAATATTACAACATATTGTTGGAGAAATTGTATCACTACGGCATTAGAGGAACTCCTTTGGCTTTAATTGATTCTTATCTGAGACATAGAACTCAAATTACCTTTTTCAATGGAGGAACTAGTTCTATGGGGGAAACTATGTATGGGGTGCCTCAAGGCTCGGTCCTTGGACCTTTACTTTTTATAATTTATGTCAACGACCTCCCCGATAACGGTAATGTGAGTCCTAGGTTTGCAGACGATTCCACATATGTAGTAAAAGGGCTCGATCCCACAGTAAATAAACAAAATATGGAATATAATGTTACTGTAGCTCAAACATGGTTTATTGCTAACAAATTAACTTTAAATAAAGATAAGAATCAATTAATAACCCATACCTTAAAGAGTAGTGGCAATAAAAATAATAAAGAGTCAATTAAAATCCTAGGGTTATCAATTGATTGTTCTTTAAATTGGAAAATTCATATCAATGATGTAAGTAGTAAACTCAGTTCTGTTTGTTTATGCTTCGAAAGCTTAGCACTACTGTTGACTTGAAAACCTGCAAGCTGGCTTACTATGCTCATTTCCACTCACGATTATTATATGGCATCAGAGAATGGGAGCTGCCCGAGTGCACACAATTTTTTTCTTTTGCAAAAAAAGCCATTAGAATTATTTACAAAGTCTAAATGATGCGCATTGTGCAAAACTTTTCAAGAAAATAAGATTCTAACACTTTATTCAGCATACATTTTTTCAGTTTTAGTATACATTAAAAATAGACACCATGAATTATAATAGTAAAAATCATGGTTATTCCACTAGATTTTATACAAATATAAATTTGCCATTCTCCAGACTTAGTAAGTCAAGTCAATCTCCGATGGTGAATGGAATCAAATGTTTTAATAAGCTGCCTACTAGTATTGTAGACCTTCCTATGGATTCCCTTTAAAAGGTTATTAAATACTAATTGATAAAGCATTACTGTGTCAATGACTTTTTAATGACAGTATAGTGTATCCTGAAAATTGTAAACTGGTACCTTTTTAACTTAATATCTTACATAATTTTTATTTATTGTATTTTTTACGTTTTAATTTGTATTCATGAATTGACTATTGTGAGGCCTTTGAATGTAAGGCAACCACAAGCTTATAATAAATAAATAAATAAATAAAAAAAAATATTATCCTCCTCACCGTGACGTGGTGAGAAGGCTTACGGACTGTAGTTAGACTTAAAAAGATTGAATAAAACTGTATTGTATAAAAATAAATTTTCTGGTAGATTGTATAAAATTCAAACTAAGGGCACCACGACGTGATGTTCTTAAACACAGGGCCCCATTTTTAGGTGAAGAGATTGTATACAACTGTTATAAGGGGCCCACAACTTAATGATGTTAAGACAGTTTATACTGATATATACTGGGTATGGGCCCATTTTGTAGTAGGTTTACTTTTTTTACTACGTCTTTTTGGGGGCCCCCCGTAATGTGGGCCCATAGGTACGCCACTGCTAGGCAGTGTCCGATAAAATTAAAACTTGAAGGTTAGTGTCAATTGATTAGATCTGAACCCTGAATACTTACATTTAAAGCTGAAACAGTGATCCCTCAAAGGATAGTCTCTAGAGAAGGTAGATGCACAGAAGCGAAACAGGAGCAAAATCCGATCCTGGAAAAAAACAATCTCAGTAAATATGCATAGTAATGAAATAAAATTTATAACGAACAATATATTTGTTTGGCTCTATGCTTTATACAAGATTTGCCTAGACATACATAAATTATACACTATAATATATATATAAGGTCAAATTAGACCTTAAATTTGTTATTGCATATTTCGCTTGTATGACCAAAATAATAACTATATTGCACTTAAGATTTTTTTACAATCACTAATAGATTCGGACTTGTATAGGGGCAATATTGTAAAAGGTCGCCTAGTAATATAATTAAATAAAATAACAAATAAAATTAGTGTTACGTCTTATTTAGGTAAAATAAATAATGATAGTTTTTTTGGACATTTTTCTCCATCACAAGAACTTTGCCTTTATTTTTTGTCAATTTATGGGAGGCAAACTATTAGAGATGGAAAAATTTTTCAAGTATAAAAGACGTATGTCACTACAGTGTATTGTTAAGTTTAAAAATCCCCAAGGCCATAAGCATTTTGGGGATCGACCAATCAGAGAAGCCGCTGCCAACCCCTCTCTTGAAAAAGAAAAAAAAATTCCCTACTCCCATAACTCCTGTAGGGAAATAACCTCTTTCCCTGCATTCGTTCACTTCGTTTGTGGTTCTTCTTGTGTTTATTATTTCCCTTCACAATTCATTTTTTTTCCACATTTGCATACTTCCTAAATAATAAAACTACACAAAAGAAATGCAGAAACATCGCCAAGAAAACACGGGTAACATAACCTGATTTGTTTACGAAGTGTTTTCCCCGCTGCTTTTTTGTAGGGATTTTTTTTAGAATCGGTGGTGCCTAAACTGTGCTGTCAAGATTTTTAAAGTAGTCGATTCACTGTAAGGTGTTGTGTTGTTTTAAGAAGTGAACATATTTCATTTACCAGATAACATAATTTACAGTAGTAGCTGAAGTGAAAATAGTTGTATTAATTACAGTAATAGACAGAGTCACAGAAGTAAGAGTACATAATAAGAGTAATGGGGGTAAACAGTTGTACGAGGAGAGATGAGTAATGGTAGTTATATCAGCACTAGTAATAAGAGTAACAGCAATAATAGTACTTGGAGTAACAGTAATAGTATTCGTAGTTGGATTAATTGTTTGAATAGTATTACCGTAAATGGAGTAGTATTAATGAAAGAATTAGTTATAATAGTCGGTAGATACTAATATTATTAACGAGTATAAAATAGTAATATGAAATAAAATATTCAAAATGGCCGACGAAAAGACCGACGCATTTTTATTGGGTTCCTTTATCTTGTAATATATTGCAATTTATTATCGTTATACAAAATAAATTCTTTTAAAATTAAAAAAAGTAACACTTACTTCACTTCATCGAACGTATTATATCCTTTATCCATGGACGTATCGAACTGCATGAAGGCTGAAGGTCGTCTGATTCTAGAGCCGGATGGCCTTCGATATATACTTCCCCCACCGCCTCTTGAATAACACGTACAAAATTATTAGATATTTTATTATATTTAAGATAAAATGTATTAATATTTATTAACTAATATATTTTTGCAATATTATTTTAATAATTTATATTTATCATACCAATTTAAAGCAAAAACTAATAAAGAAATTATATGCGAAACGGATCAGCTGATGAAATACCTTTTGACGTCAGACCTAACCTACAAAAGTTTTGAAATAATTAACATAAAAATGTGTTAAATAACAATAACTAATTGATATTTAATCATTATTGATCTGTTTAAATCATTAAAATTATTTTTTTTTTGTATGATATTGATTAATTAATTTGAACATTGAGTTCTGCAAAAAACAATATTACGACGTAATAACTATTACGTGTTATTAATTTGTAAGACCTATAAAATATACATTTATCACGAGTGAATATACTAATATAATTAAGTTATTTAATAGTTAAAAAAACAATATGCAAGATTTAACCACGTCTCTTTACATTCTTTATTCGTTACGAACATAAAGATATTATTACTAGAGGGGCTCTATAGGTTAAATTTTGAAACATCGAAAAAGTAACCTGACCACTTCGCTCATAAACACAATCAAATAATCAGTACAAAATTTCAGTAACGTATGCAGTAAAACATTTAAAATACAAATCATAACACATGCAATGTGCGGGAATCGGAAAACTATTAATTTATTTTAACCTTAACTTACTCTTAAAGGAGTTTTCAATGAGGTTACACAGAGTACCTGAGAGCCCAAAAAGATGTTTCAGGCCTCTCAAAGTAATGAAATAGGCTATGCCCCTCTAGTATGGTAATGCAAAACATGAATAGTTGACACAACATAATTGTGTGAGAGATACCTAGGAAATGTAACACGCAATATGCATTGCTAAATCTGGGAACTGTTCCATCACTCAACATTCTTCATTATTGATGGCTTGCAATAATGTTATATCCCACTCTGTAATGTTACGTCTAACTCATCAGGGTGCTGACAGAGCCTGAACTCACTCTGACCTTCAATTAAAATTTCCTAAGAATATAATTTGAAGTACTAACCAGAGACGAGGGGTGTTCTCTTACTGCCATCATGCTTAGCAAGCAAAACATAAATCATTTGATACTACCGAGTTTTGCAAAACAAGAATAGTCACAATATGCATTATATTATGCAAAACGTAATATAATAGGTGCCTCTCACACAATTATATTGTGTCAACGATTCATGTTTTGCAAAACTCAGTAGTATACCCATTAGGTAAATTAATATTTATAGCTGTTATCAGTCCAGCTTCATCAATAAAGATTTTGTCATATTTCTTATTAGTGTAATTAATTATGTAAGACGACACCGTTCTATAGTCCTTATAAATTCGTCTCTTGTTAGTAATTTTTATTAGTTTTCTCTACGGCTGTCCTTATGTCTTTAAGATTTGCTCGTGTTAAAACGTGAGTTTTAGTTAGTTAGTAGTAGTTAGTTTTAACGTGAGTTAAAACTAAGTCGTATCCTGGGTTATATTGTTGAATAATAAATCTAGTTTTCCCACAACTAAGAACCCCACAAGAAGAATTTTACAGGTAGGAATTTCTATCTGTTTTATAGTATTCATAAATTCCCACTTACGAATACTATCTGTATTAATTGAAGAATCAGCTACCGTGATACAGCTAGCTGATTCTTCAATTGCTTCTTTAACTTGTGGTAAATACAACCTTTTTAATACTATCTATATATATTATTCTATCTGGTGTCATTGGTCAGATTTGAAACACCAGGTCAGATTTGACCGAAAGTTATGGAAGTGGTATACAGGGTTTATGAAATAAACCGAAATTTAGAAAAACGTTATTTGATGTTGGCAAACTTTTTATTGAATGGATTTCATGTAGAGTTAAAGACTATGTAGTAGCATCAAGATGCTATATCTGTCAAAATACAAAAATCTAAAAGGCAAAATAGCTCATAAAGCTAGTGACCCTAACTAGCCTGCTATATCAGAGCAATTCAATGTGAAAGAAGTAAGATTAATTATGGATATTGTTAAAAAAATTACAATTAAAACATAGTCAACTAGCCTCTACGGACAAGGATAATAATATTTTAATTTTGTTGTGCTACAGTCTAACCAAACTCTACTTCTAAATAAAATTGTTATAAATTAATTAATTAAACATTCAAAAGTAGAACATGCTTGATATACAATTTCACTAATTTTTAAGACAGCAGCATATCCTTTGCTACAGACTGTAAAAATTCCCTTCGTTTATCCAAGGTAATGTCAAAAATTATTAGGAAGAAGTATATCAAAGAAAAAGATTGGCATTAGATAACAAACCATCTGGAAATAAAAATGTAATAATAATACTTATTCAAATTTAAAAACTTGAATGAATGGTCAAAAAAGTTTCCACTACTGATTGGCATTTATTTATTAGGACTTCTTACCGATATCTCAGGTCTAGATTTATAAGAACTAGTTAATGAAAATACTAATATCAATTTTATTTTTTATTACACAGGATTCAATCAATTATTAACATTTTTCCTGGATCAAATTACATTGAAAATTATTTCAACAGTATGATAGAACTTAGGAACTTTTTAATTCAAAGGGATATCATAAATGTTAAAGTTTACAATAATATGTTGACAGCTGTTTTAAATAAAAATATTGTGGAGTCTTCTAGATCATTAATGGAAATTAAAAACAAAAAATGAATATATATGACAATAATAAAAATTTTACCTCTGGCCATGTAATAAAATTTATAGAATGGGGCA
Organism: Microvelia longipes; assembly: GCA_018340805.1. Classification (NCBI taxonomy): domain Eukaryota; kingdom Metazoa; phylum Arthropoda; class Insecta; order Hemiptera; family Veliidae; genus Microvelia; species Microvelia longipes. The sequence goes on along the minus strand of JACMZG010001914.1, from coordinate 30,887,716 downwards.
CTGCCTTCAAAATGAGGGTATGTATGTTAAGTTTAACGAAAACGGAAGAGTTGTTAACGCAACGGAAAAATTTACACTTGTGACTGACGAGACCATCTAAACTGATGTTAGATGGCGAACTCATCACCAAACTTAGTCATATAAACATAGCTCATTTCCAGATATAAAATGAGTAGAAGGGGTACTTGGTTGTGGAAAAACTCTATTCATAATAGATCAGTATGTACCAGAAAAATATTTAAAATTAATTAACATAAACCAGAGCAAATCTTAAAATACAAGAAATGCAGAACAAAAATTAAATAAAGAAACTAATAGTAGAATTTTTAAAGACTACAGAACAGTGGCCTCTTTCATCATTAACGGCTCAGACAAAATATATGATAGAGAATTAGTTGACTCTATGCACTTCTGATGCATGCTGGATATGTGGGTTTCATAGCCTCTCTAACTGGTGCTAAAGAAATTATTTTACTTGACAATCCCAATAATAAAATACCGTATATAGAATAAAGCTCTTTAAAATCAAATTGGTTTAATGTAAAACTTTTTTAAGCCTCCCCAGAAGACTCTTTCAACATCAAGAAGATGTCCTATGGACTTATTTTGTATTCTGTGTGATTTTTATAACCAGAAAGAAACAACAAACTACTATTAGTGTGAGATGTATAAGACATACTATCTCAGAAGGTATATTCTATCAACTAAAGGATGAAACTTTAATATTAATATTTACAAAAAAAGAAAAAAATACGGTTAAAGAATGCTTAGAAAATACTTGTTCACTTCCTATACCAGTACTTACCGTACATGAATCTCAAGGAATTACTTCTAAAAGAGTTATTTTTATTTATTTATTTATTTTCTAAGAGTTGATACAAATACATAAAATTACAAAAGTAAAATTACAATTGTGTCTCTGAGTCAAAATCTTAACTTAATTACAAAGAACAATTGTTTATAAATCGTTTATAGAATAAAAAGCTTCCTTAATCAAATATGTTTTTATTTGCTTAGCGAATGCTGTTAACTCTAAGTTTTGAATTTTAAGCTTCAGGCAATTATACATTTTAATGGCAACTATTTTAGGTGAATTAAAAGTTTTATGAAGTCTACAGTGAGGTACTATTAGCATATGGTTATATCTAGTATTATAGTTATGATTATCAATATTTCTATGGTGGTTACTTTCCGAGTGAATAGATAAAAGCAAGTTATAAATAACAAAAGATTAGAGTAAAGATATTTTGATTAGAGTAAGTACATTAAACTTAGAAATTTATAATAGTCTACCTCATATCATTGTAGCTTTAAGTAGAATTCATATAATTTTAGGTATATTACTTCAGGAAAACCAGATCTAATTACTTCATTAAAAAATAAAATATTACTCACAAAAGAAGATGTTTTCAATCAATTTAAACAAACAAATAATAAGACTTCAGACAATAGATGCATAGAGAAACTTATTCTGAACAATAACCAGTATGGCTGATATAAATCAAGTAATAGATGATCATTATACATAAAATATTATTAATAATGGTATTAGTCTCTTTGGCCCTGACTAATGATAAGGATAGTAACAATCTCTCATTTTTCAAACAAAACCACAACTATATAGAGTAAGTAATAAACTGGATTGAAATATCAAAATATAGTAAATAAATCAATTCTCTCGATAAGTTAAAGTACTATTTATAACCTGTTTTACTTAATGAATATGCTGAATGAAGGTTTCATATTGTATTTTTATTACTTTATATTGATTTACTTATATATTTTTTTGGCAATCCATCCTTTTTATTGTCTGTTTCATCTATCTGTTCATTTAATATCAGTAAAAAGCCACTATTTTTGCCCAAATAGCAGATAAGGTATATCTACAATAAAAGAATACCCTTGCACTTCTGAGGGTCAAAGTTTACTAAGTGTTCAAGTAATTTAGAATTACTAGAACAAATTAAACTCATTGCTGGCCGTAGTTAAGTTGAGTTAAAAGATTTGTTTCCCTCTTTACATAATCCAAGTCTTTGATAAGGCATGAACTTGGTAATCAAGGATTAAATGGCCAGTGAAAACTAGGGGGTAGTCCTCCTAGGGCCCTTAGACCAAAAATAATCTTATAGAAATAACAAAAAAATTTAAAAAAATGAATAACATTAAATATTTTTAAACCTAAATAAACTAATACATACACATATTTATTTATTATAATTATGTAATACGTGTAATTTTATTATGTGTATTATTATAAATAAATTTTTTATTATAATAATTGTTTTTTTATATATCCTCCATTGTTAAGATATTATATTTTGCAAATAAATTATATAAGGCTACTGGAAGATTTTTTTATTATTTTTATTACCTCCAAAATAAAATGGCTGAAAGTTCAATTTATACATTCGACAATTACAGTGTATCGACGACCTTAAAAATATTGACAGCTCAGTTTAGGCACCACCGATTCTAAAAAAAAAAATCCCTACAAAAAGGCAGCGGGGAAAAAACTTTGTAAACAAATCAGGTTATGTTACCCGTGTTTTCTTGGCGATGTTTCTACAATTCTTTGGTGTAGTTTTATTATTTAGGAATTATGCAAATGTGGAAAAAATGAATTGTGAAGGGAAATAATAAACACAAGAAGAACCACAAACGAAGTGAACGAATGCCGGGAAGGAGGTTATTTCCCTAACAGTGGTTATGGGAGTAGGGATTTTTTTTTTTTCTTCAGAGAAGGGGTTGGCAGCGGCTTCTCTGATTGGTCATCCCAAAATGCATATGACCTTGGGGATTTTTATACTTGACGATACACTGTAAATTCATCGTTATTAGGAAATACCACGTGGTTGGTAAAGATTATAACAGGAGTTCTTTGTAATATTTATAAATCCTCCTATTTATTACAGGACACTTGGGTTCCTGAGAACAATGATTTAAAGGTTTCAAACGAACCTTTTTCTACATTTAGTTCATCAAATATAAGTATATTTCTAGTAATACAATCTTGGAATGGAAATTGCAAGTATTTATTATAATTGGCAATTATTCCATAATTTATCATAAATTCTCCCAACGTGCAAACCAAGTTTTACAACAATCCGGGACACCTATTAACTGTAAACAGTTCATCTTTCCAGATTGTTTGGATAGAAATAGATATAAAAACGTTAAAAAGGTTTGTATAGTAATACTATTGCTAGTACATTGAAACATTAAATATTCCTCTAATAAATCAGTAGAAATGGATTCATCAAAATATAAAGAACATATATTTCCCTTTGTACCGGGTTCCCCCATGTTTCTCGGTTGTACCGTGAGATAAACGACAAGATTGTAGTATCGTTCATCTGAGAATTTCCAAAGTTCTAAAACTCTCCTAAAAATCCTTTCAACTGAGTTATCGCCGTAGAGGGGTCTGACGTATCGCTCGACTCAGATGCATCTACAAGATCCATTGGAGTATCCACAATTGTGGACGATGTGGAGGTGGTCCTCGTTGGTACAGACGTGTAGAGAGATGATGATAATTGAGGTTGAATCAAACGCTGATAACGCTTGAACATAGATACTACTATGTGAATATAGTATTAATATATACACGATATAAACTGAAAAAGGGGGCGTAACCTCGCCAAAGAGCTTGGGTACTATATACAACTAATTAACAAATATTTTCTCTTATAGCGCGTTATATCAGCATCCACAAATAGCTCAATAGCAATATCGGAGCAGAGAAATCCAGCTCACAGGCTTCAACAATCACCGGGGTTTGTACGTTCCACGAAGCTCCAGCTTCAAGGTGATTTTGAGAAACTTCACAAAAAATTAGAAGACAACGGTTACTCACACCTCACCAGTATTTTCGACAAATCTTTTGAGCTCAAAATCACTCTTCACAATTCGATAAATAATTAAAATGTAAAGTTTAAGAAACCACTTGGTGTTAAACGTAAACACACACTCCGAGCAGGGGGGTGGCACTCGTATCTAACCTGTATAGAGCATGGGTTTGCATGGGGCACACCGTAAGAATTGCACTAGTGTCGCCATACTAACCCGCATCACATTAGGTTTTTATAAAAAAAAAATATTTAAACCTGGGTTTTTTTTTTATTTATTGGTTGTATTTTGGACGATTGTTTATATTTTGGATTGACAGCACGTGTTTTGTACAATTTTTCGCTTTGTTTCATACTTGTTATTGCTCCTTTTTTCTACCTAAATTTCTTACTTTCCTTTTTCTTTTAATAACCAAGTATTAATTTCATTTAACTCCTTTTCCTAAATTTTACCACTATACTTTCTCTCTTTTTTTCCTTAATTTCTTAATCTTCTTACAAATAAATTATAATTTTTTGTTAATTTCATCGTCTATTACACTTATTAATTTCCCTTCAATTATAAAGAATGGTAAGGACGTGCCTGTGTACCAGATTGTACAGAAAAATAGGGTTCTGCCGGTAAGTATCATTACATTTTCTTATTAGTATAAATTTAGTTCAAATATGGCAGAAATAATCACTATTGGGAGTATCAAAAATGTCAAAATTTGAGAAGGAGGCAAATGGGTTCTGTTATAGGGTCTTTGCCAGTTTCAGCGACGAGAAAACCGAATACGACATGGGTAGTTTCACTATGGCGGATTGTTAGGAAACATGATAGTAAAGATCTAGGGAATGCCGCTAGATTTAGGGTAGAACTCACTCGTTTTGGTTCCACAACGTTGAAACAGGTCTAATAATTAGCTGAACTAAACTTGGAAGTAATTACAGTCTTAAAATTTTCCCATAGAACAGACATATGTCTATTGAAGTGACTTTGTATACTTCTCTAATAAGATAAAAACGTTAAATATTTCGATTTTAATAAGATTTTTGAGTTCTTATCAAATAACTACATTTTTGACTTCATAATAAAGACTATTTAAAATGTTTCAGATTTCCGCATCCAGAGCTGGATTCTCTCAATAGGTTCCACATATGGATAAAAGCCATTGGCAATGCTCGTCTGCTTAGCATGAAGCCGGCAGATATATACAAATCTAAACGCATACGTAAAAAGCACTTTAAAGTCGATGACTTTGTCCCATCAACGAAAAAATTGAAAAGATCTGCCATACCTAGTATAGGTTTGAAAATGCCTGGTAAGATAAAGCAGTTTCTAAACTTTAAGGTCAATTAAAGATAGATAATAAATATTTCACATACGTCCTTAGTAACTATGAAGAATAAATACAAAATAATAACATTTTGTATTTATTAAAAATTGTATAATTTAATGTGATATAAGTTCAACCATGATACCACTATTCTCTGTTTAGCGAGCGAAATCATTAAAATGATGCAAGTAATGTAGTGCAGTAAAATTATTTGACCTTACGGAGATTTAGGAAAAAATGGTAGTTGATTAAATCTATTTAACAATTAATCTGAAGGTAAGGCTCATATTCACCAACTAGGCTTAAAGTTAAACTGAGTTTAAATTAAAAATCAATCGCTGTAATTTTACTGTTTGAACTTATTTTATCTTTAACTGGGTTCATATATCACGTTGGTGAAAAGGCCCTAAGAGTATAAACTAAGTTTTATGAAATAATAGTTAAGTAGTATACTTTTAAATTTAAATATATTCCAAGACATTTCTAAACTTTTGTACTCTCCTTCCCCCACCTAAAAAGCCTCACACGTACTAATATATTAAAGTAAGAAAGCTGAAATAATTAGTTCTATTATTTCAGAGGATGTACCAGTATCCCAAGAGAGAAATAAGATAGACCTTTCTCCTGCATCGTCAGAGCGACTTTTATCTCCGCTAGGTTGGTTTTGAAATATTATTGGTCCATTAAAAACATCACATCCATGGTTCATCCAAAAGATTTTATTATTGATCATATGTCATTAAAGAATTAAGTCAATAAGATCATAAGTCATCTTATGATAAAAAATTAATGTCATTAAAAATTCAGCGCAATGCACGATTGCTCTTAGTGAAAGAATATATGTACAATTATTTAACTTGTTATTGGGTGTTAAACAAATGTTTAACTTATTGTATATTATGTATAATCAAATAATCGATTCACACACTGCTATAAAATGTCGAACATTTCATCTTGCTTGTTCTCGAAAGAACAGCAAGATTTTCTATACCAGGATAAATTATTTCTATATCAATGTATACCAAATTTTTTTTTGGTATACACTGGACTGGAGTGACCACTATTAAACTGTGAAGCGTATTTTAATATATTTTGGAGCTGTAAATATCGGCCACTAAACGGCCGCTTATTGTAAATTATTAAAATAATAAATAAGTCCGGGGGCTGTATATTTAACTATTATATTGCCGCAGTTGTTTGCGACTTTAATTTTATTTATAACACGTTATATATAAGATCTGTTATTGGTAATTGTAAAATATTTTAATCATAGCCCGTTTTTTATAGATTTAGAAGAATTTGACCATTTTGCGGACTTAATTATGAGTTTGTTGAAGGAGATAGTAATAATTACTATGCAGGTTTCAAAAATGAATATTTGTTAAGCCAGAGTTTGTGTTCTTCTCCCGTTCTCCCGTATGAAAACTTCCTTTTTTTATATTCCTTATTAATATTTTATGTAATAATAAACGTATTTTATTTTAATATTATCCCCGATGTTTAATTTATAGTGCCATTTAATTCTTCCTTTAAAACTTGTTTTAATTGTTGTGAAACGTACTATGTTTAAATATAAATATACAAGTGTTAATTACTTTTCTGACTCTTTATTATTCGTTATTTTGTAATTATTTCGCAACAAAATATTATAAATTATAAATAATTATAACTTCTATAATCCTTGCTTTTACTTTTCATTGAAATTAAGTTCAAAATCAACTTATTTTATAATTTTGAAAACGAAGAAATGGAAATTAACAGTTTGAAAAAGAGCGGGAAAATTTTTTTAAGTGTAGTTCGGGGGCACACCGCTAGAACGCGCTAGTGTGTACACAAGAATTAGCTTCGAGCTCTAGTGACCCCATCTATATATACTCTTCTTATCTATGACTCCGAGTCCAACGGAAAATATTCCTCACCTTCTTCTTATTCGTCAGTGTCTCTACCACAATTATTCCAAACCATAGACATATTTTTACTAGAGGGGCCCTATCGTTGAAGTTTGAGACATAAAAAAAAGTAACCTGAACTCCCTTGAGTATCTATATACGATGAAAAAAAACATTAAAAAATACAGTTACATATATGATACTTAGTTTATAATAGGAAACAACAGGTAATGTTAAATTTTAAATGTTTCAAAATTTAACCTATAGGGCTTCTCTAGTAATATATCTCTATGGGAGGAACTATTTTTCAAAATACGCCTGAAATATGTATAGACAGACTTAACATCAATACATGAACGTTATGCGTTTAGCATGTACTCTAATAAGGTAGGCTGACGACCCAAGAGCTAGATGCTTACCGAGGGTCCTTAGTGGTAGAATTTTGAAACATCGAAAAAGTAATATGACTACCTTCGACTATCAATATAATGAAATGAACAGAAAAAACAGTAACATGTGTTAAAGAAAGTTTAAAATACATATCACATCATAGATAAAGTGCGAAAAGCCAAAATCATTTGATTTATTATGACCTTAACTCACTCTAAAAGGAGGTTTAAATAAGGTTACAAAGAGCCCTTGAAAGCCCCACAAAGATGATTCAGCCCCCTCTAGTACATATCTCTATGGATTTAGTAAATCTCTCCGTAAGGTGGTGCGCTCTATCGGATTTTCCAAACTACTGTAAAGTACCCACAAATCATTAAATATTTAAATTTATTTTAAATAAGTGAGCAAAAAAATATTAAATTAAAATATTAGCTTGCTGTCTTAACAACGTACTTAAATAAAAAATGCATTAGTTTCATCTATATATATATATATATATATATATATATATATATATATATATAATATATATATCATATATATTGATAGATTACTTATCATATTATTGATAGAAAATTACAGGTGAGTCTTTCTTGTCGCACGAAAAAGAGCACTCCAATTCGAAAATATATATATATATATATATATATATATTATATATAATATTATAATATATATAATAATATATATATATATATATATATATATAAAATTGAATCATAATATCAGAAGGAGTCATAAACTATCTTAGATCTTGATCCGTGCTAGAATAAAAGTAGGGAATAAGTGTAAAAATTATTTTTCTGGTTGCTTACAACACGGAATACAGTAGAAAGATCTTGAATAAACTTTTACTTTAAATTACTCTTAAATCTGAATGGACACCTTTTAACTCTCATCAGGATTCATTCGAAAATAATATGGGTTTAGTGCAAAACCAAATTTTAAGATCTTACACTTATCGATAGATCTTGACTAAAAAAAAACAGCGCTAGCAACTCATTGTAGCAACTTAAATCATGAATTTAATTTAGAGGATACTAAAATTATCGACAGTGAAACACAACCACACAAAAAATATTAATTTTTTAGAGGCAATACATATTGCTAATGAACCAAATAGTATCAACTTCAAGACTCTAGAGATATTAATAAGTTATATGGAGCGATACTTCAAAAATTGTAAAATTAAACCAATTGGCTATTTTTATAATTAACTCTTAGATTTAAGTTTTAACTTAAACTTAAAAATAAAAATATTTATTATTGTTACTATGTTTTCTGTAAACTTAATATGTAAAAATGTCTACCACCTTTTATACTTAAGATACTAAAAACCCGCATTAACTATATGTATTAACGTTTTAGCATGATGTGAAATTTTTGCCCCTTCATTTGATTCACACCTAGGTATTAATTATTAAAGTAATGTATACTCTACCAGGTTATAATTAGTTTTAAGTAAGGTTTTGTTTTCCAAGTAGTTAGCTCGCTTGTTTTATGGTTTTTATTAGTCGTTTTAATTAACCCGGTTGGAAATTAATTTTGTACTATATTCTTATATTATTTATTATGCACTGGGATTATTACCATTACAGTAAGTTTAATTTCATTTTATTTGTAAACTGTCCTAATAAGATTCTGAGATTGGGTAAAATTTAGATTCTCTGAGAATTTTAATTTCTTTTTAGGTTTGAGATTTTTAGACTAAGTTAAATTATCCTAACGTTATTTTAAATTATTTATTCTGTAAGTACCTTA
>JACMZG010001914.1:30590898-30878069 GCA_018340805.1 Microvelia longipes | reverse complement strand
CTCTAGAATACATCTCTATGACATTAGGGGGTCAGTGTTAGGAAATAAAATTTTAGAACTTATAGTTCGGAATTTAATCGATAGAGCTTGACTTAACTTTAAACATAAAAATGCTGGTAGGTCTGAGTGGGATCGGTTCAAAAATAATAGGGGTTTAGTGTAACTTAAAATTTTGATAACTTTCTACTTGTTATCTAATTTATTGATTTTGATTAAACTTTAAACATAGATCAGTGATAAGAGAGAATAAACACATTTTACGGTTCATCAAGATCTGTTTTAAAATAATAGGAGTAAGTTTAAAAATAAATGTTCAGTCCTAACAGATTGAATGTAATCGATAGATTTTGACTTAACTTTCAATTTTTATGTCTCGTCTCAATTAATATAAATAATAATATTTATTTATCTAAAATAATATCATTTTGTGATCAAAAACAAAAGTCGTAGTTTACACCGAATTTTGAGAGATTACAGCTCAGAATCTAATTGACGGATCATGACAAAACTTGTACCAACTATTCATATGCCAGAAAAGGCATTTTAAATGCTTATGGGGATGTGTAATAAATAATATAGGGTATAGAGTTAAATAGCATTTTTAATGATTACATCTACTTGATGAATTAAACTAAATGGATATTATTTTACTTAAAGTACTCATAGCACAAAATAGACATCTTCAAAAAAATCTCATCGAGATGCGTTTTAAAATAAAAAAGGTTTAGTGCAACATAGTCAAAATAGTCACCTTCTTTGTCTAATTGAGGTCCGTTCTGAAGTAAACGGGTTTAATGATTAAGCTACAAAGCTTCAAAAATAATTGCACTAATTTTTATAATAATTAAACAGTAACTTTGTTCAAAATTGATTCATATTGTTGTAAATTGGTTCAACAAGACTAAGGCCCGTATTCAAATACATTTTCCTAACATTTTTCTTACCTAAATCTTACATTTTCCTTAAGGAGCACTTAAGGAAAATGTTAGGTTTAGGTAAGGAAAATGTCTTTGAATACGGGCCTAAATTCTTGTATGAAATTGAAAACAAACTATTTAAAATTTTTATTTTAGATTCACAACTCATCGAAACTAGGAACTTCCATTTTGCCAAGCCATCATAATTTTGACTTAATCGCCGAATATAGGAGAAATAAACTATTTTCTGAGCGAACTTCGGGTATTACTGTTAATTCAATTATAAAACTAATAAAACAAAATAAAAATTGTCTCTTTGTAGAAGTAAATAGAGTTTTAAAGCCATCTAAAGTAGGACATAGTTATAAACAAGTTAGAAGTATTTATTCTTAGAAAGAAAAAGGCTAAGAAGTTACAAGACGGGGGTTCTAGCTATGAAGCTAGACTCAAAGTATTAGCTTGTAGGAGGCAGCGCCATTCTGAGGCATTAGCAAGGGATATTTTTATCTGTAGCGAAACACGTGTCCCCGCAGGAGTCAAATCCTGAGTTATTTTACCAGATTTACTCACTAAAGTCACACTGCGTTGTAGACTCGACAACTCATTATTTACTACTTTTTCGTAGCGACAACTTAAAAGAAGATTTTTTAAATTGCTAAGCTACGTTTTGAAAAAAAAATTTATACCAAATACTAGATTGTGAGAAATATAATTCCCAACTAACTTTAACTGATTTGACAAACCCTTATCAAAAGTATTATTCGAAAATTTGCTATCCGTTTTGTGTTTTTAGCAAAAATTTTGAAAAATGAGCTGCTTGTATTTGCGAGCTAGGACAAAGTGACATATGTACTGTGATGTTTATCTGAACTAGGCAGATAAAATTCACCATTCAGGGAATTTAAATTTGCCACAAACTTCAATTTGTTTAGTCAAATTTCTTTTTTTACCAATTTTTAAAATTTTTGACAACTGAGTAAAATAGGGTAACTTGGCCTATAAACTTTTACTTGCCTGCTCAAACCCACCTGTTTTTAGTGCCAATACTTAGCTTTGCTTTCTGTTAAACAAGTTGTGCTCTCTAGCGTTACGCAGACAGCATGATAAAATACACTCAGAACGCCGTAAAAGTGCCTGTAACGTATGATTATGATGAAATTTAGAGTTCGGATTTTTAGGATGAACTATATACACACATAATTTAGGAATTAAGCCAGCCTATTCCTTACACTCCTTTTTTTCTTTTTTTAATAGATATTGGTTTTCTCTCGAATATTTTTACTTTCTTCAACTATTGCAGGTATAAGGAAAAGTTTTGTGCACACCCTAAAATCCGAAACCGAGGTTTAACCATAATTATCCGTTTTAGGCATTTTTTATGAGGTTTTGAATAGTTTTCATATCATAATGTCTGTCTGTCTGTGCCGCATACATAACTCCCGCTGTATTTTTACAAGAGAGTTATGCTTGGAAGATGATATTTTTCAGACTAAGATAAACTAGTATGCTGACTCATTAAAATTATTATAAATCGATGAGATTATTCAGTGATATTAGATGATATTAGTCGCCATTTTGAAAATATTATACATTTTCAATGTAATATATTTTAAACTATTACATATTAAATTTTAATGGCCAATACATTTTAATTTTCATACTGCACTTTAACATATTTATGTTGCAACGTTCAACATATTGTTAGACAGCGAAATATATAATTATACTAATTTATATTTAGTAAAGGAAATTACTTAGCTATTGAGCTTTTAGTTAGAAAGTTATTGGCAAACATATGTATTTTTGGTGGGACACTTAAAATTATTTGAAAAAGTTTATTTACAATTGCCAAAATAAAATTTTACCGCATAAAATTTAAATGTATAAATATATTAAATATTTATATTTATAGAGCTAATATTCTCATAAGGAACTATCCTAAAAATAACTATGCAACCAAGGATGATAACCCGTATTATTTAATTGAATGCCTATCTACCGTGCTATTTTTTAGGCATTAACCTAAGGCTATTACACCCTTGATATTTTGGTTTCCTTATAATTCTAAGGTCGAGCGTAGCGAGGCCGAAGTAACACCACCTTAAGCTTAGGATAATCATGCCATTCTGAGGACGAGGAAAGCGAGTCTGAAGTTGGGAGGAAAAGTACCGAGGTACCCTATACCTTTGTAGTACATTCTTGGAATGCTTCAAAAATATTCTCAAATACCTTATATAAATGTTGTATGAAAAGATAATTTTTCAGCTCATTCCACTAGGAGGCAAGTTGTAAGCTACAAGAAAGATATTAGGAAAAGAAAATCTGCAAAAGTAACATTTTTTCCTTGGAATTAGATATTTTTCTACTCAGACCAGAATGGGATAAAAAGATTGAAGCGAGCCAACTCGTGCATGACAATAAGCTTAGAAATATCCTTTAGAAGTAAAGTCAGATTTCGATGAAAAAGTGGACAATTCAGGACATGCTTAAGAAGGACCTTATCCTGGACAGATGGAAAAGATTTTTATATAAACCTTTTGGAAATAGTATAACAGGAGTTTGTCCTCGTCAACATAATATGTTAAGAAGCTAAAGCTTCCCGCTGCCTTGAGAGCTTTTACATAACTTTCTTTTTCTATCCTTTTTTACCAATTTATTCCTAGAACAGGCGAAAGAAATCTTTTGATATTTCACGGTATCGAAGAGTACGAGCAAAATAAATTAAAGATCTTGTTTAAAATCAAAAAAATGCATTAAGTAATTTATCGATTTAATTGTTTTAACATTAGATTTGTTCGGCACATGAACAGGAGTACACTAATCTACTCTGCACTATTTTTCATTACACTCAGATTTTTAATTTTGGAGTAATCTAGGGTAAAGTAGAGTAAACTCAGAATTAGATGCGTGTGCGAATAGAAAAAGGGTAAAAAGCGTGAGATACTTTCCCAGCTTATCTAACCTTCATAGTCCAACAAAATAAGTAATAGTAATTTTCAATATAGTTACATGCTTTGTTCAATTTATTGTATAATTGAGTTGCTTTGTTAGAAAATGTGTTTATTTTACGAGATCTAAATTGTTTTAGGCAGACACGTTAAAATTTCATTGAAGAATTGAGTCATGTGTACACTGCTTTTCGATCAAATTATGAAATTACTACTCAGATTTTGTGTGAATAGTTATTATTTTCTTAATTGGCACTATCTTTTGTAAAAAACCACTGGGCCAATTGCTAGTTTTAAATATTTTTTGTTTAAGTGAAGATAGCGGCTAAGCCGCCAATGATTTGTAAGAATACCGTTTATTGAGTGACAAGTACCTTTGTATAGAACTAAAAGTAACTTAGACGATTGTAAGTTTCTCAGACGATTCTTTAATGAGCAACTTGGACTGCCTTATTCCTGTGGAGTTTAACCACAGATCTTAAAAGTCTCTAAGCATAGATTCTTTAAGCGTTGTCTTAACAACACTGTGTGCAACATCTACTACTGGCTCAGGGGTGGAAGGGATGCAGCTGGACCCCAGCCTGGCTAGCTGGTCAACCAGGCTGGGGCTGCTTATTGACCTCATGGGGTCCTAGGACCCATAGTAGTAGGAACTCGCTTGACAGCCCGAGGATGTTAAGAAGGTCAATACATTTCTGGATAAGCTTATGCAGAAAGAGCTTTAATAGCTGGCTGACTGTCAGAACAGATCTATATCTGTGACCCAGTACGTGGATCTCTCAGTAAGAACTGAGAGCAGGCTAGATTGGCAAATACCTCGGCCAGAAAAAACGTGGCGTATCTACCTAGACTCATAGTGGTGTTATGTCTAGGTTCCTCACGAAATATACCAGCTGTCAACTAAACTATGATAAATAATTAAGTGACATTAAAATGAATAAAACAATTTAAAAGTCTTTAGAACAAACACTTTGTAATGCAAAAATTTATACAATTACAATTAAAATGTATAATACATCGTCTGTTTCATTAAAATAAAGTTTAGAAGAGATTTCGTAGAAGTGTTTTGTTTTATGTGTAACATAAAACATGCGAGATGTGCGTAATGACCATTTGGTAAAGTATGTTAATAACCATATACTTTACCTAACATGAAACAAAGTATAAGGACATATACTTACTTTGCAAGTATTCAATATGAAATACGAATTATAAAATTACTTCTTGGAAAATGCCCCAGTCTTTTGAGTATCTCTGTAATTCATTTGGAATTATTCACTGATCAGACAGGTAATATCTTTAAGGGGCTTACGTTTAAATAAGCAATATTAATTTAAAAGGAATAAGTAGTGATTCTTACTCAAGCAAAATTATCTTTTATCTAATATTACGTAATAGTATCAAAGATTGAAACTATAAGTATAAGAGCGTCTGTATATCGTGTTCAAATAAAATTTTATAAGAGACAAGTCTTACGTAAAGTCCGAAATCACTTTTCGGTTTAATTGGCCATTAGAAAGTAAGTTCTACAAGTAAAATAAGCTTAGGAAAAACGTCCATTACAAGTCCGCAAAGGGAAATCATCGCAAAAGAGACCAGACCAATATTTGTCCTCTAATAACCTTAATTAATCGGTATCTGAAGATATTTCAAAAGTCTTTTTCAAAGCAAGAAGAAAGGTTAAACTAATTTAATGTAAACATTTTCTTAAGTAAGATTACCTTTAGTTTATTGGTAAAGGAAAACCTACAAACCGATGCCAATTACTCGAGTTCGGTCGCCACCCCTGCCACTGCCCCCTCTCGAGATATCTTTCTATTTGATTAATTATGCCTCTCCCTTTTCTACTTGTTAAAGTTCAATCTAGTTTTAAACTGCCAACTTTGAAAATTTCGCAAAGTATTAACAACCTTGAACCGTTTGTGGGGCTGTGATTCGTTTAAATAATTTCGATTTAATCAATTTTAAATAATTGATAAGTTTTCAATTTCAAACTTACCCCCACCATACTCACTAGGACACTCCTACATCCTTATTATCGTAAGGTTATATAGTTATATCGTGCCAGATTTTATTAGCTTACATTTTTTTTAAAAAAAAACTAATATATAGGACTTAATTTAAGGAAAATTGCTTTTAAAGGTAGAACAAGAAAAATACAGACCTTCGGTCTGTAACCGCTACACGGCCACATTGTTGTTGTTTTAAATTATTTTTTGTATTATTAATATTTGTTGTTACATATCATTTTGCCAAGCGGATTTTCATCCTCGCTATGGTCTCTTCAAGCCGCCACAGTTTTGTTTTAGTATTTATTTTTACATAGCATTTTGCCATGTATCTAGCGAATTTTTATTGCCTCGACTCACAGGCCTATGTAAGGCTCCTTCGAGGCCATATAGACTCATACATATATACAGTAAGATATATGAAGTGTTGACCAATTAACCACAGTAAACTAAAAGAAAACGTTAGTTTATTTATTGGTGATGACGTCATTAAGTTTCATGCCAATAATGCATTTAGAATGGTGTAATTGAGCAGAAACCGGTTCCGACCGTTTTAGAATACCTTCGACCATAAGAAACCCTTTTGCAAGCCTCCTTAGCTCGCCGGGGTTCCGTGGGAGCCATTTTCGTCTTATCTGTCTGGAACAGTAGGCAAATGAGGGTAATTTTTTGTAACCAACTCAACGTCCAGAATAAACACAGTGGGGCACATAGCAGCCATGCGAATAGAATAGTGGAAAAAGGAATAATTCAGGTGATACCAAGGAACTTAAATAAAAGAGAAGGCTCCTATCAAGCCTTCCCCGTGATTTGGACGTCACTCCTGGGAGTGACTAGTTTGCATCGCATGCTAAGTATTGAATCATTAATTTAAGAACTAACTCAAATATATAAGTGAAGTTTGTTATAGTTAATCTTGTATGGATGAAAAATCGTGCCAAAGTAAACCAAAGTTTTTTGGCTCAAAACTTATATTTTATCCGAGTGGCGAATGACATTTTTATATCCTAGAATAACATTAGCTTTATCTTAGTATGTTTAAGAGTTTTCACTAACATAAGTTTTATCAAATCAGTTGGAAAAGTTTCATGTTGTAAAGTAAAAAGAAAATAATAGTAAGGCTAAAAGAAAAATGATTTAAAGGAGGCTATGCTTATAGAATATAAATTTCTTAGCAAAGAAACGTAGTGGAGGAGGATTCTAACCGAGTCCGGTTTTTATCGCGATGTTAGATAGCAGTGTGAGTAAAAGATGGTTTGCAGCCGAGTTTTAAACGTTGCGAAAGTCATATGAATATTTACGGGTTTGTATAAAAAAGAAATATGTAATATAATACATGATAATAAAAAATAAACGGGGTGGCCCATGAATCCTTATCCCAGGTGAAAGGAGATATTGTTTAATATAGTCTTCTAGGTACTGACGGATTAGAGCTACCAGTAAAAATGGTATATAGTTAAAAAGAAAAAGAATAGCGGTGTTTATATATCATAGCCCTTGGAAGTCTCCTATCTCGGCAACACGGAGGAGTAATAAGATTCATGAAAAGCCAACGAGTCCGGGAGCCCCATATTTCAAACTCCTGGTCTGAGCCGGCGAGGGAGGGAGGTAGAGGGAAAAACATCGCAGAAAAGAGAGCAAGGCAACGTCATATAGCCCTTCCTTACACGGGGGAGGGGGGGGGGTAAAAATAAGAGCGGAGAGCTACCACGCTGGGTTTTAGATAAGCCGAAACCACCCCTTGCACCCTCGTACCTCCTTATATTATAACGATTGCTTTAAGTCTTCTATCTTAATAATTCTCCCACCTTGGGTTACAATATAATTCCCGAGGAGCAGTAAATCTTAACTTTTAAGGAAAACGAAAGGGTCTACTTTGGAAACGAGTTGCGAGTGAGAGAGAAAGAGCGGGATTAAAGATTAGTGATCTTAATGTTGGGAACCAAGTGAATTATTGCTTTCTAGCTTTATATTATTATTATTTCTGCCAAAAGAAGGCCCTAAAGATTTTCTTAATTTTCCATTCCACTTTTTCGGGTTGCCTTTACAAGCTATTTACTTCGGCTTCACGAGTCTACTTTATAACAAGACTCTCTTATGTTTCCATTATACTTTTTCTTTGCTAACTCTTTAAAATAAGCTCTCTTTTAACACGGTTCAAGCGGTTCCTCTATCACACGTGATGTGACGGAGAGTCGTCACACAAAGTAACTTTAAGTTTCCTCTTAACAGCTTTTCGTTTTAAAAAGATTTTTACTCTTAAAAGCTTCGGTGTTCTCCTCTTGTCAAATCATTTCATAATAGACCCCTAAAGTCTTTTTAAGTGTAAAGCCTTTGACTCTTAATTTTGGAAAAACGTTAAGAGCTCTGTCTTTGGTTCAGGTATGATAGCGTGTTAGGTGCGAATTTTAGTACTTTGAACAAACTCAGACACATCATAAAACTTAACAGCATTAAGTTAACAGCATTTCTGTCAAGCAAAATGCTCATTATTAGACAGATTTAAAAAGAACACGTTTTCTAATTAACCTCGGCAAGCCATACCTCAAAAACATAGTGCTATGTTGGATAAACAACTTAACACCTTAGACATAAAGTCAACTGCTTGCAGAGCGTGAGGCTTACTATGCTCAGTACCTTCATATTTGGAGTTGGCCTCTCGTATGAAGAGGAACTTTCTTAGTTGGATTGAAACCGTCCAGTATATCTACCTTTCCAAGAGAGGAGGGACCAAGTTCGTAATCTGACATGGCCACGAAAATTAGAAAATTTTGTCGAATGATCAAAATTAGACCTAGTTTTCTGTATTTAAATTAATTTTTTTTTTCACTGAACTGAATATATATATATATATATATATATATATATATATATATATATATATATATATATATATATATAATACATATATATATATATATATATATATATATATATATATATATATATATAATATATATATATATATATATATATATATATATATATATATATATATATATATATATATATATCACTAATATGAGGAACCTAGCGAGCGATGCGAGTTTTCTTGTTACTATTTATTTTATGTTTTTTTATATTTATTTTTATTTTATATTGCTTACGTGAGTTTTTGATGAACACATTACTAGTACTAATTCATTAAAAACGTTTTTGTTTACTTTTTATTTTAATAACTTTTTATTTAATTATAAGTATTAGAAAAGATAAGAATGATGAAGAATTAAACAAGGTATGAAACGAAGTTACGAAAAGTAAAAAAAAGTGATAATTAAGTTTTTCTTTTTTACTTAAGTCTTTTTATTCTTCTCTGTTATGGTCTCTAAATTATTTTTAAAGTTAAGTTAAAAGAAAAAAAAAAACGAGGAAAGAATAGGGGTTCATCTGTGGAGGGGTTAGAGGTGGAAAAAGTACACCGAGTAGGGCGAGTGGTTTTTTATGGACGATTAATCTTGGTTAGGCTAAACCTTGTGGAAGGAATTAACTCAAACAGTGGCAAACAGATAATATGCCTCTTTGATTTACTTACTACTTAATCTTTTAAATAATCTTTTTTAAAAAATATATAAATAAATAAGTCCAGATGTAATAATAATCAAGTCCTTGAAATATAAGAGCATTGTGGTGGCAGTGGCTATGTTATACCATTTGGAAGGCTAAATACCATGGAAGTATGGTATTTAATTAGGTTACTTGTAACATAATTTTCCCCATTAAAAAATTCTCGTATAGACATTCTTTATAAAATTCATTGTTTTCACTGTATTCTCTCTCTGGTCAATTCTTTAAGTTTTCCCATATTATATATTATTATATATAATAATAATATTATTTTATTATTATATACATTTATATTAGAATATAAATGTACCTTGTAAGCTTTATTTCGATCCAAGAAAGCGTTCGAAAGTTATCGTGTCCCATAGAAAGGTCTAGTCTAGGCCATACATCTCATACATACATACATACACATGCACATACACACACACACACACACACACACACACACACATATATATATATATATATATATATATATAAATATATGTATATTAAAAAATCCATGGATGTAACGCACGAAGTTAACTTATATTCAGCTTTAGCAAAGCGGCCCCCAGAGCTGGCGCTGCGAAGCGTCCAGGTCGCGAAGACCTCTTTTTAGTTCTTGTGCTATCCAGAATAGACTTTGATGATTTCATTACCGGCATTAATGACTCAGCTAAAATGCATAAACACGAGGAAATAAGTTATGATTGATTTGAAATTTAACGCCCAAGTTTTATATAATAATAATAATAATAATATTATTATTCTTTATTTCATAAAATTATTACATTACAATAAATAGTAAAAATTCATTTTACAATTATTTATTTATGGTTCTGTTTTATATTTATTTGAACAAATGATTTTCCTGCTCCTTTTTCTACGTCTCCAAAAGCAATACTGCTTAAACCTGGAGATCTAGTTTTAGTTTTTAAATGTCTATTGTTTACTTCATTATAAAGTATTAGTCCGTTATTATTTGATAAATTTATAGCTGCAGTTTTTATATTATTATTATTTTAGTTTTGATAATCCTATTGATTTTCTTGGATTACTAATTTTAAGGAGCATCGAGCGAGGTCAGTTTCTGGATGGTTGACCTTAGGAATAAAACGGATGAAGTAGGAATACAAAAATTTTGAGGACAAGCAAAGCGTATATGTACTGCAATATGAATTAGGTAATTTTCACATTCTGCGAATGAACAAAGAAAATCCGAAGTAGATAGCCTTTGTTTCGAAGGTTTCCAATACCACATGAAGTAGATCCCGCAGGGGTTATCCTTGATGAGCCGCAAGGCTCTAAACGGATATTATTTATTGGTAATTTAGTTACGAGGATGTGGCCTACAACAACATACATAAAATACTCAATAAGACACACAAATATATATAAATTAACATTACTTGAATAACAATCTTTATGCTTAATTTTAGTCATACAAGAATTAATTAGCTTTTTTAAATTTTTACCCGAATTTTGGTTTAATTCATAATGACAAGAATAAACCAAAGTCCAGCCCTGATTGTAAATAATACTTTTTTGGAAAATAACCAAGAGAAGTTTTTATATTTCCTGGATGACCCTTAACTGTACTTAAGTTTTTATCCTGTCCATTTTCTGAAGACTCATCTTTTCCCTTTTCCCAGAGTCATAGTTCAATAATTCCTACTTTATTTTCGTTCTTTTTTCCCTAAAAGTGTCCCTCCTTTAAGCCCTCTCAGAGAAAGAGTTTAGGAAAGTTATTTTCTTTGGATAATGAGTAAAATCCGATTGTATTCAATTACACAGAATTTAGAAACGAAATATAACTTTTTATATAATAATTATGGTTTTGTTAACAAAAAAAGCTAAGAGTTTTAAACGAAAACTCGCTTAAGTTAGAATTCGTAAATAATATAGAAACCATAAAATTCTATACCGTCTTATTTTACAGTTTTTTAATAGTTTTATTAGTAATTATTAAGTAGTAAAATTTTATTTTTTATCTATTATATTAAGAAGTTTTTAAGCTTTTTTGCTTTTTAAGCTTATTAAGTTTTAAGCTATTATGTTCATTTTAAATTATTCAATAATAGTTATTTATGCCATAAGGCTGAAAAGTGTGTCTTCATGTCACGGCAATTAGATTTACCGACGAGCGAAGCGAGTCGGGAAAAATTGCCAAGACATAAAGACATTCTCAGCCGGATGGCATACACTATTTTTTTTTGAGGTACCACTCATTAAATAAACTGCGATATATACTTAATTGAAAAAAAAAAACAAACGTCCAATTAACTCCATATTATCGTCGTCATTGAATTCATCCATAGCTTCAAACTTTTACTCAAAAATGTAAAAGCTTTACAAATAAACACACAAAAATTGTCAATTAGAACACCTTTTAAAAACGAAAAAAAAAAATAGTCTACGAACAAAAACAGAAACAAAATGAACGTTTTTAAAGAAACCTCATGAAGGTTTTACACAGATTGTTTTTTGAAAACGCTACATTACAGTAATGGCGGCAATATATGAATTACTTTTACGTCCTAGGAGTTTTTTTTTACATTCATTATTGTCCTCGGAGGTGAAAAGTACTAAATAACCTCCTATAACAATAATGATTGGATTCTCATCCTAAAAACGGTCCAATAAAGTCCTCAATCACGTACTACCTCAAAAAAAGGATATTTTTTAAATCTTTAGGCTCACGACCGCTTTTAGATAAAAACTTTAGAATTCTGCAAGATCATAATGTTTTGAACATTTTCACCCAAATCTCATTTTTTAGTTCGTTATGTAAAGCTAATTGCGCCATCTTTACTCGTAAGACCACTTTAAGGCATACATTTATAATGTTGCGCTATGTTCAGTCTGAAGAGTCGCTTTACGATACATAAGCGTAGCGGAACGAACCATAAGCATATAAACAAAAATGTTGTGTACATAGATCTGATGTCTAAGAGCAACATGTATAATTATTATCCGATCAGGGTTCCACTAGCACTTGGCTGCAATGTAACGCTATTCAAGGATTAAATTATTATTAAAATTTCCCGTTTATATTAATTTTCAACGTTTTTAAAAAAATGTATGAAGAAAAAATTCTTTCTTCGCTCTTCCTCAAATAGTAAATCCCTCCGTTTCATTTCCAGCGGTCACCAAATCAGGCACTGAACACGCTCATTTTTGCTTAACTTTTATAATACAACAAAAATTATAGATGTATTGGTCGTAATGAAACGAAATTTAGTGTACTTATTTATTAAGTAATGGTATACACTTGTACTAAATTTAAACTCAATTAGATTATTTTCCGATTTTTTACATTTTTTAAACAAAACGTATATAAGTCCGTTGATAAAAATTAAACTAATGCTGATAAGTTGAAGCTTAGCAGATATTCAAGCCTTATACGTGCCAAATCTTAATTTGATCGCAATTTTTTACTGAATCATTATTGCGGGTTAATGACGTCAAAAAATTATTTTCCGAAAAGCTCAACTACACCTATAGACTAATAAATAGCATAAATACAGTGGAAGCTACGATGATAACAGACACATATACAGACAGACAACTTTGTGAAAACTACTTAGGAGGCCTTAAAATTCCGATGACATCTCGGTTTCGAATTCTTTTGCAAACATAATACTTTTTCCTATGTACTACGGTATAAATGAGGAACCGATTTGTTATCCACTAAAAATTTAACTTTTCTAGAATCCCTCATTATATATTTTCTTAGAATTTCTTTTTTCAAAAAGTTAATTTTAAAATGAACTTTTAAAAAGTTCATTTTAAAAGAAGTTAAAAATAAGTGGATTTTATTTAAATTATAATGAGAGCTAAAGTTTGGTTAAACTTTATAAAAATGTTAATCCATGTTTTTATACCTACTAATAAAACTTTAATTTTTGAAGAGTAATAAATAACTAAAAAAATTGTTTGTCTTGATAAAAAAGGTAAAGGGTTTTAGTGTCTCCGCCGAGTTATTTATCGGTTCTTATGGTTCGAGGGGAGGGGTGATGTAAAGAAATTCCGATTTCAGTGGTTAGGGAAGAAATTTAGAGCCATAAATAGGAAAGCCACCTGAGACTAAAACTTCGCTAAGACCTTACCGGCAACTTCTTGCCATCCTTAGTAGTCTATTTATGTGTTATTGGAGATTATCGAAGTTGCCTCGAGGGAGAGGAATCTTCTTACCGATAGAGATATATGGATCCCCGGTAGAGCAACTTACTTGCTGTTGGAAGAAAACAGAGGATTACACATCCCATTACTTCTAAAGGTTTCTCTCCAGAGCCGTTTTTCATCTTTTTGCCGTTTAGAAAACGTGTAGAATGAGCCAAACGATCTAAAAAAACAAACCCCTTTTTATTAAGTTGTTTAAACCCTACAATTATCTTAACTACGAAACAGTGGTGGAATAAAAGCTCCCAATAACTTTTCCTTTACCAGCTATATAGGGTCAATTAAAACTCCGTGTTGAAACTGGACCTAATATAGATCTCGATTTACACCATACTGGAGAAATAAAAACTCCTCACGATTCTCTTAACGTCTTGTAAAGCTAATTCTCTACCTCCTTCAGCCTCCAGACCTCTTTAAGACATAAATCTGTGACTTCCGTGCAACCTTTTTCTCTCTTCTGTTAGCTTATATACTTAGAGCAGAAAGTTATTATTGTAACCTTAATTCCTAATTGATTTACTGCAGTTATTTTTATCTCTAAGCTAGGGTTTTAATGTTTATTAAGTTTATGTTTCATAGAGGTTTTAATATACTTGTGTATTTCTTAGTCTTTCTTTTTGCTAGCAATTATATAATTTTTCCTCCTAACTTTTAAATACTTCCATTTAAAAACAATCTAGTTTATAATAATATCTAGGTTGCATTTCAAATACTTTAGAGTCAGTATCTGAATATTAAAGAGCAGTTTTTTGTAATTAATTTGACTGCCTTGGCTTCACTTCGTTAGTCAGATGGGTTAATTATCGGCCTAGGCTTGCACCTCGGTAGTTAGATCGGTTAATTATCGGCCTAGGCTTGCACCTCGGTAGTTAGATCGGTTAATTACCAGCCTAGGCTTGCACCTCGGTAGTTAGATCGGTTAATTACCGGCCTAGGCTTGCACCTCGGTAGTTAGATCGGTTAATTACCGGCCTAGGCTTGCACCTCGGTAGTTAGATCGGTTAATTACCGCCTAGGCTTGCAC
The DNA here is from genome assembly GCA_018340805.1 of Microvelia longipes. Taxonomy (NCBI): domain Eukaryota; kingdom Metazoa; phylum Arthropoda; class Insecta; order Hemiptera; family Veliidae; genus Microvelia; species Microvelia longipes. The sequence goes on along the minus strand of JACMZG010001914.1, from coordinate 30,863,443 downwards.
CTCGGTAGTTAGATCGGTTAATTACCGGCCTAGGCTTGCACCTCGGTAGTTAGATCGGTGGGGCTTAATTACTGGCCTAGGCTTGCACCTCGGTAGTCAGATGGGTTAATTACTGGCCTAGGCTTGCACCTCGGTAGATCACTTCTATACCCTATCCTTGTCCTCGGGTCAGAGGCTAATTAATTAAATTCCTCTGCAAAATTCCATTTTGCTAGCCAGTAGCATGATATACTTTTTCACATATTATTAAGTTGAATTCTTGCTTAAAATATCAAAAATAAAATGAAATGCACCAGAAGTTTCATGAGTCGGGTTTCTAAAAAGAAACCATCCTATCAGAGAGAAAAATACATGCAGCCAATTTTGAAATTCACTAAACTATTTTATTTCTTTCTAATTTTATTTTCGTATTTTATTTTTTCTTTTAGTATCAATATATGTATGTTACCAATAGCGATTAGTATAATCATTGAATCACGATTAAATGGACCAACTATATTTTTTACAAACATTGTACGACCTAAGAGAGTCGTTAAACTTTTACTATCAAACAGACATAAAAAGTGATGATTCTGTAGTTTTTATATTCTTTGTCCTCTCAAAAAGTTTTGAACAATTGAAAGCTAAAATGCATTCAGATGCACTTTGTTAGTTTTAACCAAGTCCTTTGTTAAAACCTTGTCAAATTCACTAGGTGGCTTTTAGTTGAACTACTGCTTTTAAATTTATTTTTATTTATTAATTTTAATTACATCTAATTTTTTTCTGGATTCTCTAATATATTTTTGTTCAAAATTTGTAATTGGTCATTGTTGTATTTCTGTTTAATGTAAGTGAAGATATTGTAAACAATTGTGGGAAGTCCGATTGGTTTTTAAGAATATTAGTCGGATGAATTAACACTTTGTGAAGGCGGTTGTTGAGTATTGGTTCTTTTAAAGAACACTGAAGGCCCGGTTTTCACTAGTTCGAAGCGTGCCTTTAACGTATCCAAGATATTTTCAAGTAACAAGGAAAAAACAAAGAGTGCAATATGCTAAACATTAGGCTTCAGAATTATCAGGGGCTTGCACTGATGGATTTTCAAGTGTTTTAGCAAAACAAGACATAACAGGACTATAAGTCAATTTTATGACAGTTATTGAATGATAAAACTTGAACCTGTTGTTCTGGCAGTTACATGCTTATAAAAAATCGTGTTGGATTTAACAGTAGTTAAATCGAACGTTGGATTACTTGCAAGATGTTTATGACAGTTTTAAACAATATGTTACAAATTTATAAGGTGATTCAATTCGATGTAAACAAACCAAACGCATTCGGAGGTTATAACCAGACGTTTTTATGAATGACGTGTGACGTCATTGCAGGAATGGGTATAGGCCAGGGGGGTTAACTTAAATGAGGAAAAGTTTGGATTCCATTATCGCAAGCTACTAAAAATAGCGCTGCGGCGGACCAGTGCGGACAACTTATGAACTAACCCCAATAGCTTTCCAAAGATGACTGATTATATTTTTGTATTTAAATTTATGAATACCATGACAATTCTTGGTTATGACAGCTACATTTTTTATTATTATAAAATTGATTGTTTCCTGTATGTATTTTTCACAAAAACGGTTCGCCGTTGCATGTTCTGTATTTCCAAAATTCAGAAACTAAAAGTAAATAGAAACCTTTTTAAAACTTCCAGAGAACGCTAATGATGGCAGATAAGTATATTTCATTTAATTAATTTATTGATTTAGTCGATTTTATCAGGTAATTACATTTAATCACATGTGCGCATCTCGCCGATGTAATTAAAATACAGGCTGCATTAAATGCCAAAATCTATCTTTTAGCACGTGTAAAACTTTAGCCACTACTTCATTATTACCTGATTGAATCAATTAAATTAATAAATTACTTAAATGAAAAACTTAAAAATAATCACAAGTGTTCTGTGTAAGATTAAAGTGGTAGGGTTAGTTAGAAGTATAACTATACAAAGTATAAAAATTAAATTTCAAACTGACTGTGGGCATAAAGCGGGAAATTAAGACACGCCCACTCAATTGAAAGGTAGGTCCGCCGCAGCGCTAGCGTCGTCCGGAATCCAAATTTTCCCACCATTGAGTCGACAGTCTTACTGTTTAAGTTTCTATAGTCTCTGGTATAGGCGGTCAACATTGGAAATTTACTATTTATTCCTGCAATGACGTCAATTCCGAACTATAACCAAACATGTCAAAAAAATTATTTCATTCATAAAGACCCTCTAATTGAATCACCTTATAAATTCTATCAGCTTGAGTTTGAAATAGAATTGAAAACATGTCAAATAACACGCCAATGATAGCAAGTAAATTAATAAATATATATGTAAAGTTTATAATAAAAAAGGGAACAAAACAAGTTACATAGAATAAGAGATAAGGCGATAAAGACTTTAACTCCAACTTGCTAAGGGTTTATTGTTGAGTAAAAGTAAAGTAGTGATACCAACCGTATCCCTTTTCCGTCCTAAAAAGGAGATTTTAAAGGAGAATAAAGGTTGGCGTCACTTCTGAAATAAACCTAACCTGTCAACTTATTTAATCTAGTCTCGTCACGTCAAGGGTTTTGTAAAAACAAAATACAATCTTTGACTAAGTTGTAGATAGACCGAGTTTCTCTTGTACAATCCCTATTCATGGTGAAAGGTTTTCCTTCTCAATCTCCATCACTTTCCCTCTAGAAGCAACAGTCGTAGAAAAGCTTTCCTTTTGAAACCAAACCAGTTTCCGACATAATCTCATATCACTCCCTTCAGTCTCAAGTAAGACATAAATAGTCTTCTTCTATTTCCGTTTTTGTGACTTAGGTCGTGAAATATTTAACATATTATACTAATAAAAATATCTGAAATGTGTTTTTATGTTTTTTAACTTAATTTGAATTACTCTTTAGCGATGTTTAAAGTACAAAAATAAAAACAAACTCAGAAAGTAAAAATGAAATAACTTTTGAATTTTGACTAATAGTTCAAGACTAGTACGCTACAATAATATATATATATATATATATATATATATATATATATATATATATATATATATATATATATATATATTATATATATATATATATATATATATATATATATTATATATATTATATATATATATATATATATATATATATATATATAATATATATATATATATACACACACACACACACACACAAACATTACAAACATTTTGGGTTACCATGAATCTGCCAAGAAGGATAAGAATTGAAACCTAACATCCCAGAAGTATATTTAAGTTTATTTACGACTAGTCGACTATTACAATCAGATATTACCTATAAATATATTTTAAATCCCTTAAGTTAAAAATCCTTAATAAGTTTAATTTATTTTTACCAATAAAATCTTGGTATAGTACCTAATAATATCTAGATATAGATTCGAGTTATAATATTAACCTAACACTAAAAACTACCTAAAACTTTTTTTTAAAACATGTTCATTATAAAATGGTAAGTGTAGGATTAATTTAACATTTTCTGATAATTTTAATATGCTCAGAAGATTATAAGGCATAGTTCTCTTTTCTAGATCTTATTTCTATATTTATTCTTATGGAAGAGGAAATATAGGACTTCATGTGAAGCAGGCAATAACTTTATACAAGTAGTAATGTTATACATATACTTTGTATACGTGTATTGGTAACACTGATAGCGCAGAATAAACTTATCATAAAAACGTTGAGGAAAACTCGATTAGAAAATCTTGAACTCAGAAAAACAAATTATTAAAAAAGAGGGGTTTTAAGAATAAAACTTGGAATTGAATTCGATTGCCTTATGAGAGTTGTAGCAGAAGGTTTTAAATAACAAATCGAATTTTTTTTATTCTTTTGACTGCTTATCAAGGAGATAGTTAGAGGGCTTTTCGTTCTGAAGCGACAAACTCCTACTTTAACAGTGGTTTTTCAAAAAGTCTTATCTTTAACGAACAACACCCCTTTAAGTAAAGCTACAGCAGAACAAACCTCAACAACAGGAAATTAAAGCAACCCTCTAAAATACTTTCAACATCTCCCAAACGACGATTTTTACTTTTTTTTCTTTAGTAATCTTTTTCGAACTCTGTAAAAATTTTAAACGAGAGGAATCGGAAAAAAAACTTGCCCGTAAGACGAGCTTTAAGAAATAAACGAGTTACTAATGTTCGCCGCTGAGAAATATTCATATTCTTTAAACTTAACTTTATGGTTAAGTCTTTATCACTCAACGATACGAGTTATCATATTTTCTCGTTTTGAAATGTTATTGAGAGTTTTCTTCTCTCGTTTAGTTCTATATCCGTTTTAGAAAATCGTAAAGATAAGGAAAATCTAAGCACATCTAAACTTGGCAAGTAGTTTCTTTTTTTATTGGATGAATATTTGTAAGAGTAAGCATTTACTTTCACGATTTAATTATACTTCTTTTAGTAACGGCTACCATCGTGATATATTACTAGATGGGCCTTATAGGTTAAATTGTGAAACATCGAAAAAGTAACCTGACCATCTTCGCTTGTAAATATAATCAAATAACCAGCACGAAATTACAATAACTTATATAGAAGAACGCAAAAAACACAAACGGCAGGAAGCCGGAAATCAATTGGACTTATTTTCACCATAACTCACTTGTTGAAGGAGGTTTCAATAAGGTTACACGGAGCCCCTGAAAGCCCCAAAAAGGTGTTTCAGACCTCTCAATGTATTAAGATAGACTATGCCCCCTCTAGTATATATCTCTATGACGACTACGATAACTACGTAAGTTGATAAATAATTTGTTCACATTGATAATATGGACATAATAATTACGTTGGCTTCGGCGATAACGATACAAAAAATTCTGGAGTGGAGATGCACAAGCCGGGCGAATTATCTTTTAAATCCAAGCTTTATTGTTGTAACAATCCTTTTCTTGTATCATTTGATACTATCGAGTTTTGCAAAACATGAATAGTTGATCAATCCTTTTCTTGCTTTACGGTTTATGCTTGATTGTAGGAGCAGTAACATTATTACTACTTGTGCACAATTTTCTTAAGTTTTCAAAGGAAATGCACATAGATGCATTACCTCGTTTAAGGCTATTTGCTGCACTACCTTAAGTTGGTGCTATTTTTTTGCTAAAGGTTTTGTGCAAACTGTTTGGAATGTTTTATTTCCCTGGCTCAGCTCAGGAATTAAAACAGAAAACTCAAGCGAGAAATTGCGAGAAAATATATTGTTCAGCAATAAAGCACACATATAAAATAATCGTCCTGCTTGCGGACCTCCGCGCCAGAATTATTTTGAATCAGCAAAATATGTTATTGTAGTCTGAAAAATATAATTTTCCGGGCAGGGTTTCAAGCGGAGTCTGGGGGGTATTACCCGCGAATTAACCAGGATACCCCCCGGCAGAAAAAAATAAGTGTATGAAGGATCTCTGTTCCGCGGAGCGGTGAAAAACAATAGCCTTCTAATAGTAAAAATGTACCTTAAAAATGTACCTACCATTATTATTTTGGTAACTATTACCCAAATATGGTATCTTTCATATTACTTTTGGTAACATTAAAAAGTTAAGTTATAGGATAATATTACGGTTAATATAACGTAATTTTTGACAAAATATTTTCTTTCTTTTAGTTTTGATCAAAATTGTCTGATATATATCAAACAATAACAAAATAAAAAGCAAACGTAATATAATGATACTAGCATCAAATTTCTTAGGGTGTAATTCTGTTTCTAAAATTTTATCTGTAGATACTATAACTTAACTTTTTTAAGTTATCAAAAGTAGTAACAAAATTACCATGTCTTAGAAATAATTAGCATAAAGGAAGGTAGAGACTATTTTTGAAAATCTAGGACCATGTTTTACTCTTAGTTTTTAAGAATCTAATTGTTGATGTATCTAAAATGTTTCACCCTGTATGCATCCATCAATGATACCTTCATTTTATTATGATGTGATTGTGTTATTTATTAGAAATTATCATTGTGTTACTTAGTGTAAATTATCATTGTGTTACTTACTGTAAATTATCATTGTGTTACTTACTGTAAATTATTATTGTGTTACTTACTGTAAATTATCATTGTGTTACTTACTGTAAATTATTATTGTGTTACTTACTGTAAATTATCATTGTGTTACTTAGTGTAAATTATTATTGTGGTACATTGTTACTTACTGTAAATTATTATTGTGTTACTTATGTGCAATTTCATTTAATAAAATTTATCATTTTATGTTAAATGATGTAACAGTTCCCAGATGTCCCTCGCTCAATTATATTGTGTGATACGTATTACACAAAGCTTTAGTTCTATCTATTATTTAGTAAAACATAAAAATCTATACTTTTAAGTAAAGAGACGTAACTTAAAAGTATACTAAGCGGAAAAATTTACCAGTTTTGCTTTCATATCTTTAAGTCCGATACTTTAATAGTCTATTTGCACCCGCGCAGATAGACGCTTAGTATAGTATTTGTTACATAAAGGAATATTTGTGCCCCGTATTTCAACTCAATTGCATTATTTCTCCTTTTTTTAACGCATAAATGTCATTTGAATAAAAAATAGCTAATGCTGATAATAAGATGAAACTTGGCACATTTGTTGATCTGTTATAGGACTAAATGATCTCGCTCATTTATCCATGGATAAATTCAAGTTAACTTTACGATGGTATCCAAAATGGAACCAACTTAGCATCTATGCCGACTGCTTATGAGTCAAAACTAAAATCAATTTACGTAGGATTAAAACAGTTGGACAAACCTACTAGATTGATAGTAGGAAAGCATATCATAACATTATAAACATTTCTTCCAGTATACCAACGTATATTAGACGTAAAGCAAAACAATTCCGTCTGCTTTAACTATTTTTTGCCCATCATAGTCAGTATAAAAGAGGTTTAGATATCAGATGATATAGAAAATATAAAAATAATCCTTCCCCATTTATCTCAGCCACGAAGTCTTCAGAGTTTAAATCCCCAGAAATAATTGTCAGCTTGGACCACACCGTATCTTATCTTCGTAACCACACTCTACCTCTCTGTTGGTTTTGTTTATTAGTTAAAAATATAATTAAACTGTCTTAATCATGATCTATCTATATATCAATAATTTAACTACAATATTAATAAATTTGCTGCACGGCGTACCACCGAATTGCTTGTGGATAAATAGTAGTTTAATATGTGTGTTTATCTACATATAACAATCCTAATCAAAATAAAATTAAATAATATAATGTCTTAAATATTGTAAATGGTAATAATTGTATAAAAATTATTTGTACATGTAAAATAAGCAAATAAATAGATATTAAGATATCATATATAACTTATTAATAATAAAATTTAAAAATGTAACAAGTTTTTCCTAAGAAATCAAAAATCGAGTACGGGTATCTTTCACAATTTTCAATTGAAAACTGTATTTATAAAACGATTATTCTTCGCAGAAACCGCCTTTAAGAAATATATTTTATTGCCTGTCTATAAGACAAGACGTATCGCCTATGTCTATAAGGTGAAACGTGTACAGATAAACTGACAAATATTTATCTTTTATTGAAAAAAATTATTAGTACGAATTATTTTTGGACGATTTTATGAAATGACAGAATGTAACACGGTTTCATCTTAATGACAACTTCCATTTATATTCTATGATGTAGTTTATTTACCTTTTTTGTAAAAAAAATGTAGTTTACTTTCTTGTATTTAATTTATTAGTTTGTTCCATTTATTTTATTTTGTTTCTATTTCATTTAGTTTTATTTTTTTCTTTCTTATTTTTAACACACTGATGATAACCTTTACTTACCGACCTAAGCTTTATTTTAAATAAACTATATCTATCTGAGAATAGAGTTTATTAAGTTTTCGTTCTATATTTTTGGTAGAAAGCAAATATATGCGAACATCAATGTCAGATGATATAACAAGATTTATTCGGAATAAAAATTGAGGTAAATATTTATTGTATCAGAAGTGCCAGATAATACTAAGTCTGAAAAAAAGAAACAAAAAATACATTTAAGCTAAATGGACTTTATTCGTCGAGTATAGGATTTAGAATCGTATACTTGTTTTCTTTTTTATTCTTGATGCTTAGAAAAGTATAAAGATATTTTAAAAAGAGGGTATTTTGTGATATAAAGAATAATGTCACGAATAAACGTCTAAAGTATATTGGCTCAGAGACTTAGAAAATTTTTCAAGGAAATGGAGAAACAGCAAGAGATGAGCTAAAGCTGAGTACTAAGAGAAAAGCTGAGTACTTATCATTTCTTAACAATCACTCAAATAATATCCGACTTTTCTTTTTGTAAATAACATATCCCTAACTATGATGTTAAAGATTTATTTTCCTCTGATTTAACTCTAAAGTGACTAAACAATAATAAATGTCAGGATTTCTTGGTACGGGAATCCGAAAAATAATAATTAAAGAAGGAATGTGTCACAATGTAATGTATAAATAGGAAAATTGCACTCTTTATCTTTCAAATAGTTCGCATTTTCTTCGTTGGTCCAACTTATTGGGATTTCGAGGATATTTTCGAACCCCTTATTTTGCCAATAAGTATAGTATTACTTAAGTAATATATTACTTACTATCGTGACTCTGTCACGTTTCCAAAGCTATACAACCCAGAAATTTGAAATTTATTTAATAACATTAATAAATGTTCGTTTTCGACTATTTAATTTGTATTTATTCTTCTGGGCAGTAGAGATATTATTTCCACAGAGACCCTATCAGTTGAATTTTGAAACCTTGTTAATGTAACCTGAACACCTTCGACTCTAAATTTAATTAAATTAACTGTAAAGAATAGCAGTAACTTATAAAGAAGACATTTAAAATACAAAACAAAACACAAGCAATGAGCGAAAATCCGTCAACGATTGACTAATTAGAAACCTTAATACCATATCAGAGGAAATTTTCAATGAGGTTACACAGAGCCCCGAGACCCCCCAAAAAGATGTTTCAAGCCTCTCAATGTAAAAAATAGAGAATGACCAAAGAATATAATAGGTATAGAATGTCGGAAAGTAAACAAGAGCATCAGACTAAAGGTGGGCGTGAACTCTGCGATGACATCTAGCGGCAGCTCTGAAACTAACTCTCCTTACCATAACATTCGTCCCATTTTTTAAGTTAATTTTATGAAATCATCTCGTTCTTTATTAATATTTTAACGACACAGGTATCTACTTGAAATTGTTTATTATTATATAAAACTAGTTGTAAGATTAATCAGTTCAGTGCCAGATGTAGTTTACTGAAAACAAGACGACAGTGGTGCATTCTAGTACTTGGCATGGTGAAACTACCATATCACGCACTAGAGCTCCAGTTAACTGGCTAAGGAAGCTCCTGTTTATTGTCCAAAATAATAAATCCCATGACCACCTTTCTTTATCGATATTCTTTGAGTATGTCCTTTTTAGTAATATATCTATGTTGTATATGTTCTGGGCTCACTTTACCTTTATTGCCAATTAGAAGGACGATCGATTCCACTTGTCCTTCTGATTCCAAACTTATGTCTATGTTTATATATACAGTAAAAACTGTCCAAGTAAAAACCTGTCAAAGTGAGAATCCTGCCAAAATAGAAAAAAATTTGGAACCAACATTTTATTGGTTTACAACAAATAGAGGTTCTCCTTGTAGAACACCTGTCACAACACATATGTCATCAGAGTCATGAAGACTGGCACATATTCTCATTAGGTTAAAACACAGTAGAGTAGTTATGTTTTGGAATTTATTAACCATGATCACTCATCCTTTTTTCAATGGATTAACTAAAATCTTACCCTAATCCTTTAAGGCTCCTCAACTTAGATATTTTTGGGTTTGAAACTTTTTGGACCCTAGGGCTGCGTAAATATTTTTGATATTATTTTGCTTCTCTACCTCAGAAAAGCTGATACCTATTTGAGTGAATATTTAGATGTTTGTCAATGTTCAGTCACATTTTTGTGATCATGATGTCCATACCGCAAAGCTCAACTAATTCTCCATTTATCAAAACTTAAAAAGAAAGTGCTATTGCATATAAATTCAGTTTACTACAGCAACCATTTTGAATTATCCAAAAAAGGTGGAAATTAAAAAGAACAAATTTAGCTGAACATCATTACAAATGGGTTTTACTTCAAACTAGCACTTGAACTGGTTTGTCTAACTTAACCTCAAGTGCATCATGAATGACTTACCACAGATCTTAAGATATTGTTGGATAATGATTTTACCAAATGAAACTCTGTCTATGGCAGAGTTTGAAAAAGGTAGGGCTTTTAGGCTCGGTCTTCATGCTATCCTAAAAATGTACATAGTTTGTCTAATATGGAAAAACTATGTTTTGCTTTCTTAATGAAAGGAATATTAATGAAAGTATTTTAAACGTTAAAAGAATTTAACTTGAAAGCTGTGCTAGTAGATGTAGTTGAAATTTCACAAGACTTGATATTTTGGCACACTAGAAATCATGACAAAGAAAAAGTTTGCACTCACTGCTCTGAACCCCATCATTTAAAAACAAACTGCCCAATCATCAAAGGGGAGCCAGTACGTGGCTCTGGTAAAGATAAAATAAGAAATCAATCATTCTATATTGGATCCAAAGTGTTTACAGTTTTATAATGCACTAATATGCAGGAAGTTTCAACTAAACCAAACTTAGTATAGTTTTTTATATTTTAGTTTGCTGTTTAGAGAATATGTATTTCGATTTACCATGATAAAATTGGATATGAGTTATCAAAAACCAAGATACCTCTATAAATTTGACCCCCTTCTTTAACAAGTCATTATTTCACAAATATAATTATCTATCGTTTATCTCCACTCGGCTACGGGCCGAAGGCCGGTATTATTCTGCTCTTTTCCTCTGTGGGGCCGTGATCGCATTGATTCCTTTGTCCGTTTTATAATATTAACACTACCTATTTCCAAATCATACACAATGATGACCTAAAAGTGAGACTAACCTAAAAGTAGATATAGATCTAAACTTCACCACTTTTAGATCTAGAATTTATATACTGAATCTAAAATCTATTTACCATTAAATGTGTCATAATTCCCACAAGCAAGTGGAGGACATTCTAATTATTACTTTGAAATTGTGTACGAGAATATATATTGAATTTTGGACAAGTAAATACAATGTGGTAAACTTAAAAAAAAATGAAAAAGTTAAGTTCATAATATTTATTATAATTTATATACATTACATACAGCAAAAGAATAAAAATTATGTAAATAGCTTAATTATAATATAATGAAGATTCACAAATTTTATTTACTACTAATGAAATATACAAATAACAATTGTAACAGTAACAAAAAATTTACAATAATAATATATTTAATAAGTCTAACAATTAAGCTAATATAGAAAGATCTTTATTTAGATTTATTAAATAGTTAAGTGAAAACATCACTGATACATAATTATATTTTTTTTATTATTGGTCACAATTTTCTTTTTAAATTTATGCTATGAGAGTAAAAAAGTATAGCTAATTTTAAAATTAGCAATATACAATACAAAAACTGTGTAAAATTGTGGAAAAAATATTAAATTTTTGGTTCAAACATTGTAGGCTCTAAGTTACACACTCAAAGCAAATCCAATAGCGTAGGATCAATTCAATACAGAATAAATAAAAACAAGACGTTCCTAGAGTAGGTAGTAAGCTAGACTAACATAGCTCCATACCTTAACAATATTTTGACGTCCAAAGTATGTATCACCTTGACGCAATTCTTTAAATAATAAAAAAAATATGAATAAATAGTACATTATGTAACTAGACTGTGAAATTACATTTTATTGCTACAGAAATTTGTTCATTGACGAGCAAAGCAAGTCAACAATTATTTTCCAAAACAATAAAATTGTTTTACAGCCATGTTGCAAATACTATTTTTTTATTGGTAAACTCAATTAAATAAAAATAATAATATTTTACTTTACTTACCAATTTGGGTTAAAACTGTAAGGTCAAATTTGACAGCTAGTAGACATGAAGTAAATGATTTATATCCTTAGCAATAAAATTGTTCTTTACTGAGATTTTGAAGCTATAAAGTAGACACTTTACAGACGGCCAAAAAATTTAGAGCAGCTTTAATTATGTTTTACCCACTTAATAATTTTAACAAAAAATAAATAAAAAAACTACAAATTTTAAAATAATAAGGAACCACATTATACCTAAAATAAAATACATCAGATTAAGTGGTATAAAAGAGATCTGACTTTTAAAAAATAAACTTAAAAATATGCGTGTTTATTAAGTTAATTTCATTTTATTCGCATTACACAATTATTCTTTGGTTTTATATTACTTATGGAACACATGCTTTATTTATTATTATTATTATCATCATTATTATTATTTATAATTATAAATTGTAGACTCTGTACATTAAACGACATTCGACAGCTATATTACTTGAATTAAAAGCAACAATTAATCAACTTAGCTCAAATTTTTTAAGCAAAATTGTTTGCTAAAATAGTGTTGGTTTTTTTATTATTTAAAATAAAAAATATATTCAAACTTCGTTGATATAATAAATAAATTTTTACTTGTATTATTAAACATTTGATACATTTAATTTTACCTAAAACAATATATTTTACAGACATCAATAAGAGTTTTTTAATAATTTTTATTTTCTTAATATCAAATACAATAAATTTTACTGTGATGTATTTTTTTAAGAAACATTTATATCATATGACTACAATTATATTTTAAGTTTAATTGGTTTAGTTTATACATTGATGGGTCACTATACACCTTTTTATTTTTTTTTAATTTTAATATTGTATCCCAGAACATGGCTAAGATTCAAGGTTATTCTAGTTATATTGGGTCATTCATTGGATTCATGCCCAACTGGTAAAAAACCCATGCACACACATATACAGATATATATATATATATATATATATATATATATATATATATATATATATATATATATATATATATATATATATATATATATATATATATATATATATATATACGTTTAATAGTTTTTATGTTATAATCAGTATAAAACTAAATTAAGTAATACTATTTTCTTTTTGTTATTAATTATTTAGAATTAGATAATACGAATTTGTATTTAGTGGTAGTACGCTGTAACCAAGGAGTTATTCGGAAATATAAAACATAATAAAAAATAGTACTATTAGTTATACCCATTACTAATATAGTAACGATAAAAATACTAATTTAGTTCGTATATATGATTAAAAATAATATTAATATGTATGTAATTGTAATTTTTTTAAATCTAATTGAAGATTTATATGTATGATATCTAATAAAAATTTAATTTAATCCTTAAAATTTAAATATTTTTAAATGTTGAAAAAAATAATACAATCACCTGCCATTATTATTATTATAAACAAATAAAATGATTAAAATTAAAAGAAGTAGTTTTAAGTTAAATGAGAGACACAAAACCTGATTGTTTGCAGAGATTACAATCTACAACCAGTTCTAGGACAAATAGAGACTTTAAGGTAATTTTTTTAGTTGACTATAAAACCTAAAATTACAGCTTTGATTACTTTTAACAGTGTAGAATTTCAACTGCGATAGCAATCAAAAAGTCAATACCAATGACAGTTTTAACAATACGACCGGAGTTAAGGAACTAATATTAATTTAAATTCCGCATTTAAGACAAATCTACTTTATTGATGATACATTGACGATACGGATCACCGTCAGAGAGAGGAAGAGGTAAGTGGAAGGGTTGGTGAGAACCTGGTTGGTCAAAGAGAGACATTTTAAGCCTTTTACACTTAGCTCTTCTATTTTTGAACCAAAATTGAACATTTTTTGGTTCTAAAGGTGGAAACTTTTGCCGGTAAGGCATCCTATTGAGATCATCTGTGTATTTTAGAATGAGAGAGTGGGACGGATGAGTGTTAAGAGCGAACCATTGTTCCAGCCTAGGCACCTAAACAAATGAAAATATAAAAAGAATTAAGTAAAATAAAGTGTAAAACTTTGAGCTTAGATTTAAAAGAAATATTCTTATACTAATACAATAAGATTTCAAAATTGAAAATAAAACATGCAAAAGAAAGAGCCAAAAAGAGAAATCTAAGACAAAAATATTATAACAAGAGACAGCTTGATTAAATCGGTTGAATTTTGTTTTGAAACGTGAAAAAATATGAAATAAACAGTACAAAATTACAGTAGCTTATATAATAGAGCATTCATGCAAAATATGTGTAAAATCCTATAACAATTGATTAACGCACTCTTGGAGGTTACATTGAGGTTACACAGGGCTCTGAAAAAATTAGGGTATACCCTCTCTAGTAATATATCTCTATGGTCTAAGGAATAAGAAAAGACAGTTTCTTCTAAAAGGAAATTGTATTTTCATACAGATAAATACATTCATAGGAAATCATCATAGGAAATCATAGGAATATCATACAATCATAGGAATACAACAAAGAGAGCAAAGGAATTCAAAAAATTAGAAAAATATAACCAATTCCGCAAACGATAATTTACAATCCACTTAATACCTAATGACTTAAAGAGAATGAAGGATTTAATGTTGAAAGGGTTTCAGAAAGGAGAAATAGAAACTTAAAGACGCTATGTAGCAAAACTTAAATCTAGTAAAGTATGACCAACCTTTAATTCAGTTAAGAATTTAAAAGTGATAAAAGTAATACCATCTACTAAAGCACAACTTCAACCATTGTTATTATTAGGTTGTCCAAACCTTGAATACTTAAAATTAATTAAAATGTGATAATAATGAGTACTAACCTCTGAAACAGGGTCAATGAATGTTCTGTTACGCTTTCTTCGCTCATCCTGAAGACTAAGTGGTAAAGATAAATTTAAAGGAGGAGTTTGATGTGGAGTTGAATTTAAACTTTGGATATAATGACCCATGTACAACATACTTTGGCCAAACATGCTGTTCATCGGGAAACCACCCCGACTCATCATATCTGCCCTAGGAAAGACCTAAAACAGAAAGAGTAAACACCTTGTTAATACATAAAAAAGAGTAAGCTTAAAGATTATGTACAGCCAGAAGTCAGAAATATACAGTCAAAACCTCATAAAATTTTCAATATAAAATAATGCTTATGAGGTGTTTTCCTCTAAATTAAGCATAAATGAAGACTATTGGAAACAAACAAAAAATATCTCCACTTTCAATCTAACAAGATGCCATTATTAGTGCAAGACAAATAAATAAGAACAATAAAACCTAAAAAAAAATAATAAACAAAGAATAAAAATATGTATTATTTATTTATTTATTTATTACACAATAACAGGATTTTAGCCCAATTTTTATAATACAAAAAAATATACAATATTTTTATACATAAAATATTATATATGTATATATTATATAATGTATATATAAATACAAATATTTATGTATACATTAACATATAAATAAATAATATATATACACTATCTTAAATGTATTCATTATTTTTACATGTATGTTTTCATTCTTTATTTATTTTCTTTGTTTTTTTATTATTTTGAGTTTTCAATTTTTATTGTTCTTATTTGTTTGTCAGGCACCTCTTGTTAAATTTGACTATTAATTGGTCAAAAATAAAATATCAAATAAATGATGCCACATTACCACAACAAAATTAATATACATAAAAACAATATTAGAAATAAAAACAGATACCCATGCCAAATATTTAGGAATAATTTAATTTCATTACTTTTTTTGAAGATATTCATTTATTTAGGAATCTAGGACAAAATTTAAAGATCCATGAGCATGAGTAGTCATTTAGTTAAGAAATTGATTAATTTAATCACATTCGAATACCTATCTAATCCATCAAATAAAAAAATTAGGTTTCAAAAAATATCTATGAGAAAAATAATTTTCAAGAAAACTAAATAATAAAAAGGGATTTCCTTCTCAAGATAACAAGGTTATATACATCATTAAAGATAGAAGTGGGGTAAATGCTATGACCCCAATTTTTCTCTTACGCTGTATAAAGATAGGGGAAAGCCTAAATCTTAAGGGTGAGCTCGAGGGGTTCCTTAATTCAACTTACTCTTCCTCCCCTTTCTCCATAACTTCTAACTGGTTATTGTAGCAACCTTTCTTGACTAATTTTATGACTGACTATTTTCTTTATGAAGTTATTTTTAAAGAGAAATGTTAGCCTTTGTTAAACCTTTTTAAGAGGAAATTAATTTTCTCATTTGACAAAGATTGCATTATAATAGAGGCTTATTAGATATGAGCAGCTTAATCCCAAACAAATAAAGAAAAAATGGGTTCAAGGAGATGTGGTCAACTAATTTTTATACTTTGATAGGTTTAATACCATGAATGATTAAAATAGACATGGTGGAAAAGTCGAAAGAGAAACATCCTGATTGTGTCTTTTACCCATAATGGTGAAAAGAAAGCACATTGATGTCTTTTATCCAAAATTGTGAGAGGAAAAAACTTTGACTAATCTATTACTCAAAAGGATCAAGAGGTACTGTTGGCCAATCAGGAAGAATTCTACAGGAATATACTAGAAAATACTGTAGACTAATTAACTTAATTAACTTTTATCTTTTGTTTAACACTATTGTAATATTAAATGATAAGTTCAGATAGATGCCTATCAAATTACTGACTGAACTAATCTTTACCTTTTTATCTTCCTTAGATTCTTCTATATCACTAGCTGTTTCTTCCATTTCCTCATCCTCATCATCATCCATCTGTTCTTCTTTTGGATGGTTATTGTTATTGTTTATGACATTATTATTTTCTACAGGTGTTTGATGGCCATCTTCGCTGGCTTCTGTCTTGATATTCTCTCTTGATTCTGGTCTTTGATCATTTAACTGCAAAACAAAAAGGATACAAATAATGCATTGCAATATTGTAGTACAAGAAAATGGGGTAAGTAAGCTAACAGGATAGGATAGATTTAGAGCCAAGGGGTCAGGAAACATGGCTTGCTTCCTAAGTACCAATTCGGTACACCTCTATTACACCTGTTGGAATAATTAATATGAAACTATATTAATATTTGATTATACCTAAAACAATATGGCTCACATGATGTGAAACAACAACTAAAGTTGTACAGAGTATGGAACTCAAGCAAACAAAATGCAATTTTAACATTCTCAAAATCTACTTAATAGAAGTTTTTACTCCAGAAAGTCATTGTCATACCAATTCTTATACTACCAATCAGTGCTTACAATTTGTAAAGTTTTGATGACCAGAAACTTTTTTGTTTTTTAAAAAAAGTTTTATTAAATTCATAAAAAGGATTGTGAATAAAGAAAGAACCACTAAATGTAAAAAATACAAGCTTTAGGCACTGAGTAATTGGGTGTCTGCTATTATAAAATAATTGCTTTGAGATCATAACTTTCTTGATTTTAACTTTTAAAGGAGATAAAACCTGGACATGTCAGTGTCTAATGGTTCAATGTAAAGTTATTTTTAATGGTGAAATAATACTCAGGAATACTTACGGTGTGAGGAGAAGAAGAATGAGGCTGCCTGGTGGTCAATGAGATGGGAGAGGGAGGACGGTCATCTTCCTCTAGGTCATCATCTTCATGGCTCCCCGGACTCTTGGACATGATACCACCCATATCTGATGGACTCTCACTACTGCTGTTATAGCCATTCATTGAAATACCAGCTAGACCTATACATAAAAGTAAAGCACATTGATTATTATTATAGGTCACAGAAAGTCTAAATTTCTTTGAAAATAAATAAAATTGATGTTTATAAAATAAAAAAAAATTGCAGACATATTAAAACAGACATTCACTGAAACAATGCTCTTGTCAGAAGCTAAAGATCAATTTAAATATATGCCATTTGTAAAAATATTCCTTTGATAAATTAACTTAAAAAATTTAAGCTTCTACTGGTTTAAAAATCACTAGATCATGAAAGGAATAGTTTCAAATAATATTTTTTCACAAAATATATTAATCATTCATATTTACATTCTGGGATCATACCTAGTACATGATGTGACATAAGATTGATCAAATAATTTTTAGAGTTGAACCTTTATTAATTTAGTACCGATCATTTCTTCGCCTATCATTGAAGCTATATAGGATAAGTATAGTGTTTTTCTCTAAAAATCATAAAATAAGATTTTTTTTAAAAATATCTGCTTTAAGCATTTTAATAATCAATTATCCAAAATCAATCAGTGTGTTGTTTCACATATAAACTCCCGATGTGTTCAAGCTGGAGAGTTGTAATTAACTACAAAATCAGATTTCAGGCCTATTTTCTATTATTAGTTTTGAGAAAGGTGTGTTCCTTCACTCTGCTTGAATTTCTGAAATAATCACATCCAATTATAAATATTAAAATTAATTGCATACCTGGAGTAACTGTCCTAACTTCAGCACGTTTCTGAGCAGCTCTGGCGTTCTTAAACCAGTAGACTACATTATTTACATCTAGTGGTTTCCTACCTCTTCTTGATTCTAAACTATTCAAATCTTTCACATATTGCTGGATCTAGAATATAAAATTAAAAGATACTTAATTTATAGATCATATCAAGAATAAGAATGAGTAAATATGAAATGTTTTACAAATATTTTGATACCTGTAAAACATTTCATTTTTTAAAAAAATGATTGTTGAAATATGTCATTATACAAAGGCAATGGCAAGATAGTGGAGGATAAATAATTACCTGCTGTCTACTAGGATGAGGATTTTCATGAAACCATCTCTGTAATTTAGGTAATTCTAATTCAGGATCGAAACTAGTTCTCATTCTAGTTTTTTGAGTTGGGTATTGGTTTTGAACAGTCTGAAACAAATGGGAATTCACAATCAAAAATAAATGTAGACTAAAATGATTAACTACAGATAATAGAAACAGTGTTGTGAATTGGAATGTCAAACAAAAAGTTTCTCAAACTAGAATCAACTTTATGAAAACAAACTCTTCAAATAGAGAGTGAATTGCCTCTAAGAGAAAAAATAAATCAACTCGATTCAAAAAGAAAAACTTTTTAATACCGAATATAGCATGTATTTGTATTCTAAATTAATCTTGGATCATTAAGCTCTTTATCTTATATAATTTTTATTAATATATAATGTTTACCACCTAGTGAGGTTTTGACGTCTCACAGTAAGCTATGGCATTATTATTATTATACATAATCTAAATTTATTTCCACAAACTAGGGTCACAGTGTTAATGCATTCAGTGGGGCTAGATTTTTATCATTCCTGGAGGAACAATTTTGAACAGGATGATTCAACCATCTGATGTATGCAGACGATATTGATGTTATGGGGCTCAAAAAAGAAATAGAATTGATTACAGCTCAGCCCAAGCATAAGAGGGATTAACAATAAATACTGTCAAAAAAAAAACTTAGCAACTAATAGGGATCAACCACCAGACTCTACTGTAGTCTTGGATGGAGATAAATTCGAGGTGGGTAAGGACTTCCAGTACCTTCGGTTCAAGAAGAAATTGACTTAAATTCAGACGCAGGTAGCACATGTTTCTACTCACTATTCTAGTGAATTTTCAAAGACAAGATGAGCTCATGAGGTTGGGGAGGGGGTAGAGGTAGGGGTATATTGTTTTGGAGGGGGACTCACTGATCAAGAATATATATATATATATATATATATATATATATATATATATATATATAATATATATATATATATATATATATATATATATATATGTATATGTATATATATATATATATATTATATATATATATTTTTTTTTTTGAGGTTCAAATGTACGTACGATTTTTTTTGTTCCTAGACGTTTCTATGGGACACGATAACATATTTAAACATTTGCTCGGATCGAAATAAAACTTGATACACGTGTTAAGATGGGGCTGAATTCTTTACATTTGTACTAATTTGTGTAGTTAGCAAAAATACGAAGTTTAATTTAATAATCATTTCCGGTTCTATTGATTGACATATATAACATAATGTATACAAATTACGTTTTGTAACGAATAATAATAATTGGATTATTTTTCAATTTTTTACAATTTATAAAAAAATATATACTAATCATTCGATAAAAATTGAGCTAATGCTGATAACAAGATGAAACTTGGCCCATATGTTGGTCTGATATATATGTGCGTGATAAATCTCTAATCTATCCAAACATTTTTCCGCGTTTAATGAATTTTCGTAATTTATGCTGAGTCATTATTGTCAGTACATAACGTACTAAACAAATTATTTTCCGAATAGCACGACTAGACTAAAGATTGATAAAGACAAAAGATTGATTTTTGCACAAAGTTTCAACTCAAAACCATAAATACGCTGGGGTCTGCGACGATAACAGACATACAGGTGTGTGACGATAACTTTGTGAAAACCACTCAGGAGGTTTCAAAAACACCTAAAAATGATAATTCAGGTATAATCTCGGTTTCGGAATCTATGCAAACACAATACTTTTCCTATATACCTATAGTATAAATGAGGGAAAGTAAAAATGAAAAAAAACTGCTAAATAATTAAATAAAATTAATCAATACCTGTATAGCAGGATGTAAATTTTCATCTTGATTAGCCAACATAATTTGTTTTTTATCAGGAGATGCTTGAGACACGGATTCATGGGGTCTATGAGATATCTGTGGTACATCTGGTGAGCCGTACCATGGTGATGGTCCACGTCGGCCCATACGAGCCGATTGCTTCTCCCACCAAGAATCAAATTTCCTTCGAACTTCTTCACTTACTTCTCCTAAATTATCGCTTCGCACCATCTGATTCATCATTGACTGTAACATAAATGATAATTTTAAATTAATTACGTTATTATAAGATCTGAAACCCGGGGAAAAATTGGGTCGAGCTGAGATTTATTAAACTAAATATAAATTACGGGGTCTCATGGAAGAAGTTCAATGCCATGATCACCATTATTTATGGTTTTATCGTTCTTGTTCTTGAGTCATCAATCCTAAGATTAGTTTGATGCAGCTCTTCAATTATCTCTGCTCTGGTCTAGAATTTTTAAATTATAAAAACTTTTATGATTTAAGGACATTATCCTTATTATAAACTTTAGTCGAGGCCTTCAACTACTTTTTTGTCCTTCCATCATTCTTTCGAGTATTGCTTTTACAAATCCCTCGTGATGAAGTAGGTGCCTAATCTATGTATTTTTCCTTTTCTGTATGAATTATATTAGAGATGAATTTTCCTCAATTCATCCAAGACCTTCTTCATTACCGACCCGATCTATCCAAGAAAAATTTTCAGCATTTTCCGGTAACACTAAATTTCAAACACCTCTATCCCACTCAATATTATTTGAAGTAAACAAATTTTTCTTCTCATTAAATGCTGTTCTTGCTTTTCCTAGTCCAGGCTATATCATTAGACTTATATAATTTTAAACAAATCACAACTTATTAGTCATACATTTAGAAATTCGTTAATATTGTAGCAATATGCCACAGACAAAATACAAAACGAATAATACGCCCTAGTCGAAAACGAATAAAATTGAATAACGCCCTAGTCGAGTTCTCGCCTCTCAGCCTAGGCTGTGGGGCAAAGCCCCGAGCCTACAGAGCAACTAAGATAGGCCTCCGGCCTCTTACTTTATTATGAATTAGACAAGGAAGCTTAGTTGCATATTTGGCAGAATGTTTTAAAATTATTTCATTACAACATGCACGTATTAACTAAGAATGAGCTTAAATAATATTATACTGGGTTGTATAATTCAGTCAGCTTTAATCTAGTTGATTTATTAGTGTCTCAAATAATCCTAATACACATAATGCTCAGAGGGGTAAATGTGACAAGTTTTATTTGCATATTTTATTTTTAAACTAGGCTAGGAATTAGTTATACGGAATTTTTTTATATAAAAATGGGATATCTAAATCTTTCGTATTAATCAGTAATCACGGAATTATATTAACTCTTGGAGAACATGCACTGAAAAAAAATTAAAATGAAATCTAAGCAGACTATTTACTGCCAATAAAGAATTTTATTTTTATTTACTTTATTCGTTAATTATCATAAAACTAAATTATTTATTCATCAAAAAGTTGTTTAACTGCAATATTAAAGAAAAACAACATTCTAAATGCTAATAATTATAATTCAAGATTATAATCAGTTTAATTTAAGATACCTTTTAATTAATTGAAAATAGAATATTATATTATTCAAATCATAATCGTAGTTCTAATCACCCACAAAATAAATAATAAAGAAAAAATTTAAAAAAAAAATGAAGAAAACATCAAGTATCCAGTTCATAAATGTGAAGTTCTTTTATCAACAAGTGTTGTTTTATTTATAATTGATTACCTCGATATACTAATTAGAACATTGAGTATGGAGTTCATCTGTTTGTTGCAGCTCTCCAATCACATCTGCTCTCGGCTAGAGTTTTTAAATCATAATATGATTGGCAGTGGACATCATCTTTAAATCCAATATAAGCTCTAGTCGAGGTCTTTTAATTAATTAAAAATAGAATATATTTTTTAAATCATAAATGTAGTTCTAATCAACCAAGAAATATTTTTTTCAAAAATAATGAAAAAATCGAGGTTCCAGTTCATAAATGTGAAGTTCTTTCATCAATAAGTGTTCTTTTATTTATATTTGATTACTTCGATATACTTCTTAAAGAATATCGAGTATGGAGTTTATCAATGTGAAGGAGTTTATTAAATTTTTCTTGTCACTTTATGTTTTTAAGCGTCATTTGTGTTTGGCTTTAAAGCAGAGCGGTAGGCATCTGGAAGAGAGGAGAATTGAGGCCTCTTTAAAGATTTTTAAATTTTAAGAAGCCTTCTCCTTTTTTACGAGACCATCAAGAGAATTTTTAGGGAACTTTTTTTAAAATATTTTTTTCTAAGCCCTTGAAGGTGGGTCCAAGTGTCAATGCTGACACAAGAGCCATCTCACTTTACACTATGCTGTTCTGTTTGGCTTAGGCTCCACGATGACCTGTATCATTTGACAGTTTTTATGCTTTAGTTTCAAATTCGTAGAGAGATTTTAAATAAAATCTTTATTTTTATATAACATATAGTTTTTACAAAGTATTATATGCAATATACAAAAAACGTAGTTAAAAAAATTAAACAAGTCCTCTGAGTTAGAAGTCCTCTTTTTTAAATTCATTTATTTTAGACAATTTTTATAATTCAGAAATGCTGTTGAATTACAAGTGAGGCGATATAAGTGTGTTTTATACCATAGCAATTGACTCCCGAGGCGAACTAAGGAATTTATGTGTTTAACTTTCGAGGCAAAGCAGAGGGAGTTATGACTAATAACTATTAATGCGGAGCCGACTAAGGTAATTATTGGGAGGGATAAAATAGCATTTTACTCCCAAGGTGCATACAATATTATTTTACAATAATATTTAAAAAATTTTAGACCAGGATCCCTCCTCTTTGGGGGTGTTGCCCCTTCACTAAATATATTGAACTTTTCTTATTGGTCAAAACAACTTCGTTTGCCTTATCACGTTATTTTTTTGGTCATGCCCTTCTTATGAATTACTGCGCATTGCCCTTATAAAATTTTATTCCAAACAATTTTTTCAAACTTGAACGGATTGAACTCATTTTTAGGGGTGCTGCCTACTTGTTAAAAAAGTTAAAAATTGATCAGCCCCCCTTATAAATGGATAGGATACCGAGACCCCCAAAAAAGATAAATACCTCCTCCTATAATATTTGAGGGCTCTAATCCTAATTATAGGAAACACTTTTTACTCTCGGAAAACTAGAGAATAAACTTCACATTATACATCGTCTGGAGATAAAAGATAATAAAGCGAAATCATCTAAATATTAGCGCAATTTAAAATAAGATCCGTTTAAAACCCACAAATCTTATTAGTGCAAAATTTTTACTGTATTCTTAAACTAATTTAGGTATTTTATTACGAGATAAACTTTTTTGGCTAGACATCCATTTGAATATTTAAAATCATAAATTTTCATTATTTACTAAATTTTATGAAATAATTTGTCAAAAAATAATTTATACACTTAAATATTATTTTACATTTGGTTTGCATTAGAATTTGAAAAACCTAAAAAAATAAAGAGATAAAGCTTAAATTAAATAAATCTTCAAAAAGAATTATAAAAATTAAGAATAAAATATAATTCCGGTAGCTACTATTTACACTGAGATATAAAATCCTCTCTTTTAAAAGATTATAAAAGTTGAGAACAACAAGTATATAATTTAGTCAACTTGTCACATTGGCTTTTAAAGATGACTTTTTTTATCTTTTAAAATATTTTAATGTGATTAAACATTAAATAAAACATTTTTTTAATTTTTAATTTATTCATCTTCCTTCCAGTTTTAAGAAGAATAATTAATTTTTAGAAGAATAATTTTAATGTGACGCTTAAATCGTTGAATATGAAGTAAACCAGGTTTCAGCCATGAATTGGTCATCCTCAGTGCTGGAAAGGGCGAAGTTATAACAAATATGTCATCTACAAAGCTGGGGAGGGCGAATTATTTATTTATTTTAACAAATTACAATAAGCGGCCGTTTAATGGCCGATTTTTACAGCTCCACATTTATATCAGATATTTCAACTACAGAGCTGGAGAGAGCGAAGTTATACCAAATATTTCAACTACAGAGCTGGAGAGAGCGAAGTTATACCAAATATTTCAACTACAGAGCTGGAGAGAGCGAAGTTATACCAAATATTTCAGCTACGGAGCTGGAGAGAAAAAAGTTATTTCAATTAGATTATTCTCAGACACTGGACTTAAAAATATGGAAATACTTTATAGTAATAAAGTATAATAAGGAGCTGTGAAAAGTTAAAACTCATTCCTAGTTATATTTATTGCACTAAATAAAATAATAGAATACATAAATAAATTCTTAAATAATCCATTTACTAAAACCCTAAACAGTAAAATTAAACCGAATTATTTAAGTGACTTTAAATAAAAGCATTTTTACCATTATTTAAACTTAAATCATCTTCCCCTCTATCTCTTATTTTAATCCATTTTAAATGTTTTTAATTCTCAAACTGTAATAATTTAAGAATAATTTCATGATATAAAACCGCATTTAGAAAATGTTAACGAGAAAGACAGAAAAACTTTGACAAACATTTTCAAAAGAATTATCTTATTATGGAGTTTTCCTCTTTAAACTGAGTTTTCATTAATCATTGGTGAAAAATGCAATAATTTTAATGTTCATGAAAAGACAAAAAAATGTGAAACTTTTCTAATTCTAAATGTTTCAAAAACAGGTATAATTTAAGATTTAAAGAGTAGTCGTATTATTTTGGCTGTTTAGTTGATGAATGATTATTAAGTTAAGAGACTAATGGTTGTTTTTCCTTTTGTGATGCAGGTTTTTGCGGGAAATTTAAATTTTTTATCACTTTTTACCTTTATTATCAGATCATTTTTTAATAAATGTACTTTTTTGTTTAATCAAGAAAAGGTAAGCTATGACTTAAAAATATCTCTTTTAATTATTCTCCACAAGTAAAGAATAGTAATACATTACGATACTAATGAGAAAAACTTTGGATGCGATTGTGGAATTACAGCCCGAGTCAAGCAAAAGTTGTAACACCACTCGAGCAATCCAAAAACGTTTTACTCGAATGTTGACCAGGGTTTCATTCAGAGGTTCTTCACGGGGGGGGGGGTCCTTAACAATATGGGCGGTATACACAAATGTAAAATTGTGGTACATGGAATAGTAGTACATTACGCAACTAATGAGAAAAACTTTGGATGCTATTGTGGAATTGCAGCCAAAAGTTTTACTCGAATGTTGACTAGGGTTTCTTTTAGAGGTTCTTCACCGGGGAGGGGTTCTTAAAATTATGGGGGGGGGGGTATACACAATTGTAAAATTGTGGTGTGCAACAAAAATTACTCGGAAATACTCAATTAAAAAAGTACAAAGTATTTTTTTAACATATTTAAAAGTTTCCATAAGTAACAATAATAATTTTTAATAATAAAATAAAGATACTATTCATGAGTGGGTATATGCATGACGAAACATTTTTAGATGCACCAACAATAAATCCTACATAAATAAAGCGAAAACATGGTCCAAGACTTTTTTAAAATGGTCTCTATCTCTTAAAATTACTCTTGCGAGATCAAATTCATTATAATTAGGCAACTACAGAATAACAATAAACAGCAACTACTGTAGTTGCTGTCTCCACAGCTCAACTCACTTATTTATTAAATTTTTAAAGTTACCAAAAGTAGTAACAAAATTAACATATTTGGGTAATAGTTGCCAAAATAATAAAAGGGAATTACAATTTTGATCTCAACAAGATTGTCATGGCAAGAGACACAGTTTTTTATTAGAGGGCTATTTTTCCCCCCAGAGAAGGGTTGTATTTAATTTATCCTGCCGGGGGGGGTCCCACCCCCTCCCACCCCGTACCACCCTTGAAGGAAACCCTGATGTTGACTGCTATACTTTATCAAGGAATGTTAGGTTTTAAAAAAGGTAAATAACAATAAATAATTATATTATAAACTGCCTTTAGATGTGGCCGTTATCAAATCGTTTTCGGCCCATGTTATTTATTCTGGCGGAGAATTTACTTTATTATAACTGTCTAATTTTTCAATAGTGATCGGCTTTAAAAACTACTAAAAAGTAAATTAAGTAAAGGATTTTAGATAAACCACAAGAACTCAAACTTGTAACACGTAATGATAAGAACTACAACCTTAATGCTAAGGAGACACGGAGAAGAATTCTTCTTACTTTTAGTACTATAAAAAAAAATATTAAAAAATTGCCTCCCCCAAAGATAATTAAGATAAATTAATTGGTGTCGGCTTTTGGTGCATAGCCATAAGAACAAAGAAGTTCTTATGGTCATGGAGATATATTACTAGAGGGGTTATAGTCTATCTCAATACATTGAGAGGCCTAAAACGTCATTTTGGTGCTCTCAGGAGCTCTGTGTAGCCTCATTGAAACCTCTTCTAAGAGTAAGTTAAGGTTAAAATAAATCAATCGTTTTCGGCTTACCGCACATTGTTTGTGTTCTGATTAGTATTTTAACTATACCACATAGATTAGTAATTGTAATTTTGTTCTGTTTATTAGATTGAATTGACAGTCGAAGATGGTCAGGTTACTCTTTCGATGTTTAAAAAAATCAGTAGGGCCTCTCTAGTAAAGATATCTCTATGCGTCTGATAACCAGTTACAACCTTGGTTGTAACCTAGGAAACTAAAAACCCTCTAAGTGTTATCATAAATGATACTTATTTTTGTTACAATGATTTGTAATACAAAATTATTTAATAAATTTATACTGATTATATGTAATTATAACAATTATACAACTTACGAATAAAATATTTATAAAAAAACTAAACAAAGATTCAATAATCGTAATAAAAAATATGTTTACATTTCGATCGTAGAGTGTAACATATTTGTAATTGCTATATTTTATTGTGCTAAGTAAGTTTTAATCGTCAATATTCATAAAAATATCTCATTTAAATTTTTGAGATTGGCAGGCATTTGTCTCCAGTCAAACATCTCTATTATCAGTTGTTGTACTCAAGATTGTCTAGATCCAACATAAGTCACATTAAAAAAACATGAAAGTAATAAAGCCTTGACGTACATGACTCACCTCTCCGATAGGACAGCCTGATGAAGCCAGAAGGGAATGACTCTGCACTAACAGCAGCCTCAGCAGCTTTTCTTTCATTTCAGTCAGCACAGAGGGTCTAGCTCTGAACAAACATAATGAAAATAAGATTTAGAAATTAAATTTAAGAAACTCATATTAATTTAAGTTTATAGAATGTGTTTATTAATATAGAACGCTAATTTTCTCATTAAAAGCCTTATAATACACAGTCATTATCACCCAATACGAAACAAAATTCAAACCAACAACTTAAAGGTATTACTCTTATCTTTAAAGAAGTCAAAGATGATATCAAACTTAAGTATATTAAATAAAACTAAATATTAAAGCTCTTTAATCCGGATATTTAGTTATAAACAGTAATTGAAACCAACAACTTCTTTCAGATGGTAATAAATATTTAACGCATGCCATAAAGAGGCTAACCAAATTCTAATATCAATTTTCGATGTCACGCAATAACAATTAATCCATTGCCATAACAGGTAATAATATAACTATTTAATTATTACTATTATTTCAATAATAATTAAAACTAAGCATTTTGTATTGAGTTCTGACTGTACTTCATAGTTAGATACGGCCTATTGAAAACCTATATAGAAGATTAAAATTTACCTAAAAATCTGTATCCTCAAAGTAGCTATAGTAGATAATTCACCAAGTATATCCCCCACTGTCATGAGGGGACTTTCGGCTATTTTGTCAAACGTCAACGGCTTCCAATTCTTTATAACAACAGAACCTGGAAACAAAAGAAAGATATAACACTTAGTTCATCAAAGCGAAATATTATATTATTTAGGTTTGCTATCTAGTTGAACGGATTGGTGAGTCGAGCACATAGTTAAATAGAAGCGTTGCATTTTTAAATAAGGATTAGATGGGCTTATTCCTCTTCCTAATGACCCCTCATTAGTTTCACATAGATCTGAATCATCAAGTCCGCAGAATTCACACTAAGAATTTGATTTAAAACAACTAACTATTTAGAACCAATCAAATTTGCTCGGTGTTTTTGGCTAGTTTAAAGAACGTACTACAAACCAAAGCGTTAACTTTAAAACAACAAAAACAAATGCATTCTTGAAATTAATGTACCAACAAAAGGCTAAGTATCTATTTAATTGCAAACAGGCAGTAAAAGTTTTTGAAGATATCCTTTGTAAATTCGAATTGATGCAGTTGTGATCAATTCAAAATTATTTTTAAACGTCACAATAGAGAATTAATTCTCTCACAAACTTCCCAATCGACTCAGATGAAGAGTAAACATCCACAGAATATATTTACTAAAAACTAAGCTGACTTTCAACGTTATCTGTTATCTTTAGAGTCGGAGAGAAAAGAATTAAAAGGTTGTTAAATCCTTAGATACTTGACTTGACTGAGAATCAGTCAATTCAAGTTTATTAGTATTAACTCCAAAATGACCCTTTGTCATTGAATCTACACGAAGCAGCATTAAGTGACTTGGGATTACCCTTTGATATTAATCTATTTGACGAAGCAACATTAATTGAGTAGGAATGATCTTTCGTCAATGAATTTATTTGACATAGGACCATCAATTGATTAGGATGATCCTTTGCGATCCTTCGAAGAAAACCCCACAATGTCATACTACTTTTAAATTGTTCTTTAGTTCTTAAAGGGTATTCTACCCAATAAGTCTGATTTTTGTCACGTCTATAACAATTATGACTGTTTAAAAACGGTTGATTTGCATGAAAAAACAAATCTTGTCGCAACTAGAATAAAAATATATATTCTCATCTTTAACACGGTTAAGTCTTAAAATGACTGATATTATACCCATGAGCAAGAAAATGACAAATATTAAAAATTATAAAAGGAAAACCCGTGGAACGTTTCGGATATGAATACATCGAGTGTGACATTCGATGCTTACCATGCGTAACTTTAGAACCGAGTAATCTTTTTTTGGACAGCCAAAAACTAAACAATGATCGCGGAGGACACTGATTACTGTTACATTAACTCTGTCTTTTGTTACTTTTTAAACATCTATTTTATGACGGGTTTTTCTTGTTACTTGATTATATTACCGTGAAACAGCCTTATCTTATAACAATGATTTTTTCGTTTCGCAAAAATGAGAATGTATGATTTTTAAGAAATTTTCTTCTTATGTTATTAAGTAGAGAGAAATATAAAAATATAGAGTTGGATTCAGACACGATTGATTCCTTTTCCAATTTTAGAATGAGCAGTACTAAAAAATTCCATTTATAAACTGATCTTTCCATAGCAAAACCTCAGATGCTTAATTAGATTCTATCCATAGATTGTAAAGGTCTTTTGGTCATGACAGCGTACATACAACAATAAATTTGACGTTTCGCTTCCACTACAGGAGGCACTTTCAGAGATGAAGGAACATCATGAACAAAAAGCAATAATGAAACTAAATCCATGATGTCCTACTGTCCAAAAGATGCCCCCTTCCCAATGTAGAAATAAAACCTCAAGATTCATTATCTACCTTCATTACCGGAAGACCAAAACTTTCATGAAAATAACCGCAGAATTTCACGCATTTTAAAAAATATTGCCTAAGAAGTAAATTTATTCTTGACCAACAAACTAATCTATATATAAATTAAAATGAGCCGAAATGAGAAAAGAAGTGACTTCTAGGGATTAAGAAATTTGACTTGGAAGTAGAGGAATTTCCAAGCTAGGGCTCTTTTTTTAATTAAATTCCGGAGGAAATAATTTCCTAGGTACTTAGACCTCGTATATGGGTCCATTGTACCTGAAAGCTAGGGCTCATTTATACTCCTATTAAGCGAAATAGTTTTAGCAATGTACTATTAAATAATTACCTTTAGCAGCCGCAGCATTCTCCCTGGAATAACCAAGCCTGGATAGGGCAACAGGTACGAGATCAGTGAATGAAGTGCTTATAGGTATGATGACATAAGAATCGGCTTCTATGCCACTTCCAGGTCTGCCCCATCCTCGCTCCCACTCTTCAACACTCCACACCGCCTCTACTATGCAGTGGACAGGTAGGCTTTTTCCTGCAACATAGAAAGATATAGAAAACAATTAGAGGAGGTTCCCAAAATGAATGGTGTTTACAATTTGAAGTTTCTAAAGTTCAAATAAGGTCTATTAAGGAACGTTCTGTCCTCTCTACCCAATACTCATTGGGTACTATGTAGCATCATGCAGCAAGCAGGCACAACCATCTCAATGTGTTATATTTCAATTGATAAAGTCTATTGAGATGATTGTCTATCTGTCATACCATTGGGTAGGATGGGTTTCCCCATCACATTTTCCAAACCAATGGGAAAGCTGTTTTCCACATTACCCATCTTTATATCCATCACTACTTCTTCATTCACAACTTATTCACTAACTGGCCTATATAAAGATAAGTATGTCTAATGCAAAGGTATTGACACAAGTGGAATTTCAATGGAAAATTAGGTCTCTGTATTTAGGTCTCAGCAGCTGCTGTTTGAGTTGGTTACAGTCAATATTGGTTACAGTTAGCATTAAAATTTAAAAACAAAAGGAAATACAGCAAATTTGTTTTATCAAACTATTAAATCAAATGATGAGGAAAAACAATTAAAAAGTAAAACAAAAGGATAAACAATAAATTTGTTACGTCTAAATAATAATACAACAAAAGGAGAACAATAAAACTGTTTATCTAAATAGTAAAACAAAGAGAAAAACAATACTTAATTTAAAAGGTAAACAAAAGGAAAAACTATTATTTCGTATTATATAACTAATAAAACAATAAAATTGTTCATGTAAAGAGTAAAACAAAAAGAAAAACAAAATATTGTTTTATCTAAATAATACAACAAAAGGAAAAACGATAAATTTGTTCATCTAAATGGTAAAACAAAAGGAAAAACTATAAATTCGTTTTACCTAAATATTAAAACAAAAGGTTTAAAAAAATGGAAAAACTTCTTCCACAGGAAGATGTTTTGACAAGAAGACACTTTTTGAGATCAACTCTTTATGAAAATATTTTTTTTTAAAGGGACTTATTTTTTTTATTTAATAAAAACGACGAAGGAAACAAAGCTTTGATTAATTATCGAAGTTTTGTATTTTATAAAACTTAAACTCTTGTTTAGAAGTTGTTTTTTTAAAGATTGACGTTATCTATAACCGTAAATGAAGAAAACAAGGTAGGGATATTTTTTGTTAGTCGAAATAATTCCTACTTTTCGAGGGGGTGTAGTAGTAGCTACTGAAAAAAAAATCTTGAGGTTTTTAAGGAGTTTTAAAATAAGGGTGAGTTTAAAAGAAATGATACTTCAAGATGAAAACATCGGAAATGAAGTCGTTTTCCGAAACTTTTTGTTGTCTTTTTTTCATCGAGTTCTTTCCGACGTATTAAGACGGCAAAAGACTTTTTCTAGTTATCAGTTAGAGCTTTTTTAAAAAGGGAAGAAGAGATAAATCTATGCGGTTGCCCGGTTAACTGAAGAAGGCCTTTTTAAAGCTTTTCATCTCAGCAAGAATAAACTAACTTCTTTGACACCCCCCCCCTCCCGGTGTTTATTTATTAAAAAAACATCGAAGGGATGATATCGATTTGTCTTTTGTTAATTTTATTGTCCTTTAATATTAAAATTTATAGCAGTTCAAATTAAAGGGACCGTTCCTATCTAAATTGATCCAACGGCTGACTGATGTCAATGGTCTTTACTTTTTTAGTAGAGCTTAAACCAGATAAGAGGGTAAATGTTCATAAAATCTCATACGTTGTCAGGACGTTACAGAAATTAGGGAGGTACTTTAGGATTTTTGAATTTTTCCTTGCACCTCTAAGCATCAATGAGTCTTCGACTAGATAAGATTTTTGTCTTTTTGCGATGATAAGAGACAATCGGATCCTCGGTTTTCCATAATCTGCTTTGCGTTTCACTAGGTCTGACGATTAACTTTAACCAAATATCTGTTTTTGTCACTTTATCCATGAAGATACTTGTTTCTAACTCTTTATCTTATACTCCACAGCTTTTCTCTGAAGTTCATCAAATTGCGAGACGCAATTTAACAATACACGCAGCTGCCTAAGTTTTAAAACAAAATTAAGAATTATTCATGTGTTCAAAACCACATACGAACAGAGGATTATAATCAAGAAATTTTATTAAGGTGGCAAGGCAAAGAGGTTCTATCATTTTTTTTTAGGAAAAAACAATATTTAAGAAGCAGGATACTAATTTACTTACACTTACTTACTTATGGTTTTTACGCTTCAAAAGCGTACAATAATCACAGCGCGATAGGTAATAATTATAATTTTTAAGAAAGTAATAAGACTAACAATGCTGAATAATATTTTCATAAAACCTTATAATCAAATTTCAAATTAATTTACCGTACACAAAACTTATTCTTGTTAAAGTTTTTAAATTTTTAAACAACAATAACGAATCTGAAAAATATATTAATGTTAAATTAAGTCTGAATTTTTGAAAAATTAATTTAAATGACTACCGTATTTATGGAAGGTAAAAAATATTGTAATATTTTTAATCGAAAAAATATTCGGTTCATTGAGCTATAAATTGTTACAACTTTTTACCTTACTAGTGCTTAAAAAAATCTCAAGAAACTTTAATGCAAAAGAAATAAGAAATTAAAAGGAATAAATTTAATACATACAGAAATTATCCGCCATTTTATAATTGCCAAGAAGGACGAAAAAAGAAGAATTTGTATAAAGAAATACAAGAAGATTCCTTATTTTTTATTTTACTGAGTGAGTTCGTATGTTTGTAGAGTTGTTCATTAGGCTTCAATATTTTGTTAACTAAAAGTTCGTCTGTTGGTAAAGTTCTTTAAAGGATTTTGTATTTTTTTTATATTTCCATTTATATATTGAATTAATAAGCAGTCTTTTTACTGTCTAACCACCATTAAAGCTGGTATGATCCAACTACTTCTCTTTCTGGAGATACTTTTAATTTTGTAAAATCATCGTCGATTTTTAGACATTACATCCAGCAATTGCAAAAATAATTGTAGGTTACAAAGGTTACAAAAATGTATTGTAAATATTGAAAAATAAAAGATTTATTAAAAAAAAGACTGATGGCTAGATTTAACGTTGGAGTCTAACACTTAAATCATTTAAAGATTTAAATATTTTTTCATCGTTTTCTGAATCATTGTCGACAACGAGTTCATAGGTTTGTTAAGTTCTTCATTTTGCATAAATATTTTAAGTGCGTTTGCAAGTTGGTAGAAGATCTTCATTGTGCTAGCTATTTAGTTTAGTAAGTTCGTATTTTTGTAAAGTTTTTATTGCGCTTCATTATTTTGTTGAGGGAGCTTATATGTTTGCAATGTTTTTTATTGTGCTTAGCTGTTTTGTTGAGGAATTCGTACTTTAATTGGGTTTCATTATTTTGTTGAGTGAGTTCGTAAGTTCTTTCTTGAACTTATAACATACAAAGTACGAAGACAAATTTAAAAAAAATCATTTAATTCTCGACAAATTTTATTAAAAGTACGACTCCACTTTAACCCTCTTCATATATTGTTCCCAATTTTATTAGTCATTTTTTGGATTTAGTAGTCATAATTCTAGTTATAGAAGAAACAAGTAAGTACATCTGGTTGGCTTGTAATCGAAATAAATAATCATTAGCGATTATTTATTTCGCTAATTCCTGTGTTCTTATATGCAGAGTTCCCTACTTGTGGTTTATCTGTTTAGGGGCTCTTCAAAATATAAATAAATAAATAAATAAATAAATAAATAAATTAGTACACTCTGAATCGATTATGAATTAGATCATTACTTTCAATTCGTAGTTGTTACTTTTCAATTAACTTAACAGGTCGGACACTACTGACTGGATTAGAAATATATTGCTTTATTTACAAACTAGACACTTTTTTCCAATTACATGTCCTTAATCTAAATTAAATCTTATCATTAATTCGTATTTAAATTACTTATAACCATACTTATAAAATCTACACTTAGAACCTGTTCTAGCATTAATATTCAATAACTTGAGCAAAACAAGTTTAAAGAGCTTAACGACATGACTGAAATAATCTTGTCATTAAAACACCACTGCTGACCGCTTCGCGGGTCGCTTTAAAGACCAATACGGTGTATGGTTCCTTCATATACACATTTTATTAAAAAATTAATAAAAGATAAGAAGCATACTTTTTTATGAAATTTCGCTAAAAAATGGTAAAACATACAATAACATTAAGGAAGAAATGTTAAAACAATAACTTTTGACTGTTTTTAATCTTTATTATTTATGAAATAAATAAATTAATGAAATGCATGTAAATTTATAAAATTAATGTAAACCTTGTTTACATCAATTTCTTTATTTTTGACCGTTTTTTTAAACTTTGATTACTTATATTAATTGTACAGGAGCTGGTGATGGCTTTATGTTAAGTTGAAAACGCCCTGAATACGTTATTGTTTATGAGGAGAGTTAGAGAGGCTTATTTCTTCGTTCTTTTCATTAAGGAAGAATGTAAAGGAATTATTGGCTCAAACCCGAATAGTTAGCTCACTTTTGGAGACCGTTCTAAGTCTCTCAAGATAGTAGATTACTATAACGCACCACTATAACAAGATAATTAAGACAAGTAATAGTAAGGAAGAAAAAGTCGCTAATACGTAAAGAGACAGTAAAGATAAATTGGAGATGTAAAGATATAATGAAGATATCGAAAGACAAGTAACATAAATAAAGAAACAGTAATGATAAATTGGAGATGTAAAGAGATAATGAAGATATCAAAAGACAAGTAAGATAAATAAAGAGACAGTAAAGATAAATTGGAGATGTAAAGAGATAATAAAGATATCGAAAGACAAGTAAGATATATAAAGAGACAGTAAAGATAAATAAGATATTTAAGAGGTAGTAAAGATATCTAAAGACAAGTTATAATAATATGTTTATTTATTACATCTGCCAATAAGATATAACAATCAAATTAAATATTTTTTTTCTATAAACTTAACATAAAGATAAATAAATAGTATACATATAAATTGACCACAATACACACTAGACAAGTATCAAGTTCTACAAAATAACTAAATTAAAAAAAGAAAAAAACAACAAATATTATAAATTAACAATAGTATCATAAAAATAATAACGAATGAAAAAAAAAAAAATTATTTTTAATATAGCAATTTAACAATAATATTAGTAACAGTAAAACTTATAATTTGTGATTATAAAGTTTAAATCTATTAAAAGATAAATAGTTACAACAATTTACAATTTGTTTAATATTTAGGTAGTATAGACACCTGAACAAAGGTATCCTGTAGGCTACATTAGGGTGAGATTTCCGAGTTCCCACCACAAATAATTCTCTAAATATCCTATTCTTTACTATGGAATTTTTCATATGAATTAAGATTCATCAATGGAAGGTAATATTTAAAAGTTTATTTCTTTTAAAATGAATTTAAGAACGCATAAAATGTTACCTTACATATTGAACAAATTTAAATTAATCAACTTTTTGTCAAATCCCCTATGTAGATAAAATTAAGGCCTTATCATAGCCCTTATCACAACCAATCAGTGCTAACAACTTCAAGAATTTAGTCCAGCTGTCTATTTGGATTACTAATCAGATGAGTAAGAATGAAGAATTCTCAAATACAATAAAATGCATTAATTAAAATTAAAGATACCACCTTATTACTTTTGCCAATAAAGAACTTGTTTAAAAAAAAAAAAGATACCACCTGCCTAAAAATGATAGTGCTGTTTTGATGGAGATTGCCAATTTGTTAAAGCACTCAATAGACATGAATTAAGTGCATATCTTAATTCAGATACGTAAGAGATAGAAAATGATAAATAAGATACGTAAATATAAAGATAAGTTCGATCCAGGATTCGTACCGGTTATACGTAATCAGTTACATATAATCAACAATTATTATAATTAGCCATTTTCTAGTTTTACTTGAAACTAATTAAAATTTTAAATAAGTTAATCTAGAATTCCTGCCGCGTTGTGTACTATGTTCCACATAAGATAAATAATTCTTAATTACTAACTTACTTAATACACTGATAAGTTCATTAAATAATAATGAAGTTATTATACACACTTTTAATCCATTTTAAAATATTAATTGGTTTGATTTTATTAAAAGACGAAATATAAGACACAGTATTAATAAGTCGTCTTATATGGGTGTTGTCATGATCCAGTTAATTTTTCTAATTATTTTAAACTCTCTAGTTATCTAATTAATAAAGATTTTTAGTTTCCTGGATTCCTTATAAAGATAAAATTTGAAGTCCTTAATTTTATGAACTACATTTAAAAAGACTATAGCAGGACAATTATAAATAAACAATAAACGATAATTTATAGTTTCTTTATATTTGATAGGAAAGTACACAGAGAGGTCTGAGGCATGATCATTGTAACTATTGGAATCTCATTCTAGATGGGATCTTGGTTGAAATTATAGATTCTAACCTGTTTTTTAAAGCCGTTGAAACCTCAAAACAGTTGGAAACATAGTGGAAATTTGATTTTAAAAATATGAGTTGGAAGTTTACTACAACATCAATTTCAACTAAATCAATCATTCCTACGAAGTTATTCAACCGTTATGTAAAATAAATGGGCCATTGGAGAATTAAAAATTACAACTGTAAGATCAATAAAATGCGTTAGCCCGCGCTAAGGGAACTTTGTATCGTGCATTAAACTAAGGTGCCTCCTATTCAAAGATGAAGACCATAGGTAAGGAAGGCAGCTGATTTCCGCTTCATATAAACGTTGCCAAATCAACGCTAAAATTAATTTAGCAAACTGATCTAAAAATTCACGGTTATGTCCCCGCGCATATGTATCGCGTCATCACTGTCGTATCTGCAATGATCACACATAACAGGATCAATTAATTGGAATTACTGATCTATCAAATTGAGATTTGTAAAATATTAACAGTGAATGAAAATGTATACTTCTTTATGAATTACATTTACACACACAGAATATGTTTTGTTGTATTATTATTGGTTACTACTACAATATATATATATATATATATATATATATATATATATATATATATATATATATATATATATATATATATATATTATATATTTAGTATAGTAACCAATATTACAACAAAAAAATTGGCCCGTAACCGGTAGTAACAGATTTAAAGTAAGGTTATATAACCTGGTGATATTTTAGTGTAAAAGGTTAGTCAGATTTAATTATAAATAAGTTGTGTTTGGATTGCTGTAAGTGTAACAGCTATATATTATTATTACTATATTTGTAATGTTAATGAGAGAGCGTATTAGTATATACTGTTTATATGAAAGAGTGTATCAGTTCCTTTACGTTTCTACGTAAGTGTGTTTGTATCAACACACTATGTTTACTAGTAAGTGTAACAACTATGTCTGTAGTTGTAAAAGAAAAAGAGAGCTTAAGTATATAAAAGGGTTTCGTATTTATTACGTATGCACGAGTGTAATCTGGTTAAGGTTAGTAGGTGGAAAGAACGAACTGTTTCGCTCTTAAAGGTGTTTCTTCTCCCTTAAGACGGATTAAGGTTTCGTTAAGACTCTTAGCTTTTCTTAAAAGAAAGAGAACTAAAGGAAAAATCAAATAAAAAGAGATAGAACGGGTTTATAAAATGTTTTAAAAGGTAGAATTATGCAAGTTACACTGGGAAAAATCTTGATCTTAAACCTTTCTGGCATCTACGACCCTATTCCTGAAGAAAAGAACCCGAATACAATAGAATACGCTATACATCCCCCTAATTAATACCTTATGTGTCTTTAGGACTAAGGGATGTGTATAATATTAAGCTTTTTAAATACAAAGAATCTTTGTTGGTGTTAGTGCGTACAACCAAAGATATAGAGAGTTATGTATACCTTAAAGGAAAACTCAAGAATTTAACCTTTTTAGGTAAATTAGTGAAGATGTCTTTTTGCTGTATATGTCAATTAATAAACCAATGATTTAACTTCGTTTAAAAAATCTAGAGCTAATCTATAAATTATAAATAATCCTACATAATTAAATATATTAATTATTAAAAATATATAGTACAACACTATTTAACAGTTGACATATAAATTTTTAAATAAGTTAAAACTAATAAATTCGGATTCGCTCGAGTATGAAATATCCGTAATCTTAAGAGTTTTCATGGCGTGCAAACGATGAAAATTTTCTCCCTTCTTGCTTCCTCAAGGAAGCTTCTTTATTTTACAAAATATTAAGAGATTAATCTTAAATATTCTTTTAAGAGGTATACAGATTTTCCTACCAGATTTTCCACAGTTTCTTTATGACGTATTTTAAATCGGTTTATATACATAAAATAAAACTTTAAACAAATACATAAAATACATCTAATTTTAGTACTTAAGCATTAAGGTCTCTTATATTGAAATAAAGAAACACGAGATAATTAACATAATGTTCTCAGTGAGCAATTTGAATAGTTTGATCACTTTTGTGATTATTATTTGATTTTTTGTAACTTAAAAGTTTCAGGCAATTTCCATTTGTAAGGCAAATAGCCAATACTTGGTAAGAGAGCATAAATGCATGGCAATAGAAACAAAATTAATGCTATAAAAAAGCCAATATCCTCTGTAATGGTTATAACAATTAAGAGTGATTAGCTTATTAAGAGATTGCAATATTCTTTTAGTAAGTAAAAAGGTAAAGAAATAAATTCAGTAACACAACAAGGCAAATAACACGAAGAATATGACATAATAAAGAATATTATGAAAAAATAAAGAAACTAAAATGAAGAAAACAAACAAAAGGAAAGAGTGAAGGCAAAAATTAGAGAGATACAGTAAATATCAAATAGCATTTACAAGTAAAATAAGCTAAGTAGAAAATACTTTGAAGAAAAATTGATCCAACGACGATGAAAGAAATTTAATATTTTATTTCTCTAGAAAAATAAGATTAATTGTTTTTCTTATATAAAGTTGAAAAAATAAAAAATAAAGGCAGACCGTAAATACATAAATGAATATAAGTATTAAATTAAAAGTTCAAGGCAATTCGTCATTTGTAAGGAAAATGGTCAATACTAGGTAAGATAGAATAAATGAATAGGTTAAGAAAAAAATACATAAATGAATATAAGTATTAATATAAGCAAAAAAAAGAAAAAAAGGGAAGGAATAAAAAAAATACTTGGTTAAAGCCAAATAGATGGCAGTGAATTAAAAAATCCTTCTTGTCCTATAAGGATTTAGGGTAAAGGATTTCACATAATAAAGGTAACATATAATAATCCTTTGGGGTTCTCAGGAATCATAGGGAAAGATTCCAAGGCAAAATTCCTCTAATCTTAGGGGAGACTTTATATAGTGGACAGTCCATTATATACATATAATACAAAGTAAACTCATTGTATAGATAGGCTTAAGGTATCAAGGATAATAAAAAAGAAAGATAAGCTGGCAATCTTATAAGTATTACCCAATAGATGCTATTTTGAGGAAAAGGAATTTGGATTTACCAGAAAATATTATAAATATTAAAGGCAAAAAATTAAAGAAGTTGAGAATAAATTGTATTGTCGACTTTTAATCAAATCAATCAGATGTAATTATAAAAATTAAATGTATAATTCTTTGCAATATTAGCAGTGGAGTTCAGTAATTAAAAATAAAAGAAGAAGTCCTCCACTGATTAATTAGACAGTAACAGAGCTAGTTACTATTAACAGGTCATCATCAGTGTCTAACTAACAAAGTAACAATTTTTTAATTTTAATAGAATTGAAGGAAAGATTCACCACTAATAATATAATTTACATAAACGAAACCGCAGCAATCATCGTCTTCAAATAGTTTACCCTCTCGACAATATTTTTATTCTTATTTGTTCTTTATTCTTTATAAATTCTCTATTCTTTATTCCAACATATATCTTTATTTTTTGTTATATTTCATTTTTACTCTTTAAAACACACGAAAGCTTCCCAAAAAATAAGTAAAACAAAAAATTCTTATGTATTCTCTTCAAAAATTACTATTTAAATACTTACAACAGCTACTGTATTATAGGTTCATTTTATGAAGACAAATGACTAATTTAAGAAATCTAAGATGTGTTTATTTTATGTAAGTAGCACTATATATTTTATTATCATCTCTTTTGAATACATACGATACTTTAAATGTTTTATGTCCTATTTTACTATTATATTCTTTTGCCTGCTTTTTTTTTTTTTTTTTTATATAAAGATTGAATGAAGTTAAGTGATGAATATAGATAGTTTTTACGACTTCTAAAACTTGGAATACCACGGTGTCACGAGCAGGAAGTTAAGTTTAAAAAGTTCATTTATTAAGACCATTCCTAGTCATAAGAGGATCTAAGTGTTCTTCCTCTTTTTTAAAAAAATATGAACTTTCAAACAAAAAACTTGGTATTTCCCAGGATAAGAACTTTTGAAGTCTTTTGTGAAGTTCTCATAATAATAAACGTTTTTTCATCATACAAATTATAATAAGTAGAAGCTTGAAAGAAGTTACTAAAGTATTCTATGAAACAAGCACAGTATGCTCAGTGAAATATAATTTTGATCTATAAAATACATTTTAAAGATAATATAATTTATACTGTATAACCTAACAAATAATATACCACCTATATAATGTACTAGAGGCAATCCCTTAATATAAATATGTATAAATTGTACATAGGAAGCTGACATATTAGGAACTAACTAAGAGTTAGTTCCTGTATGTATTTTATTTTATACATAAGTGCCCTTACTTTAATACGGAACTAAGTAAATTTCCGTGTTGGGAAAAATCGGTGGCTATTTTTACATTAAACTTTAATTAGTATATTATTTCTGTATAAAATACTATCAGCTTCAATAAATAAAAATATGTATTAATTGTTTATAATAAACAAATGAATTTTTAAGTTTGCAAACAATTGGTCGGCTATTTCTATGTTAAACTTAATTCATTTATAATAAGTTGATTAATATTAAAACTAAAATTTCTATATAACTGTGCTAGCTGGTGTAGTTGAGGGTTCGTTAGGAAAAAAGCTCATGAACAGGTAGGTTATAATATTTATTTCTATTAAGGCAAAACAGTTATAAACTTAAATCTTAGGCAGCAAATAAAGACTGCATCTTTTATCCGATTGTT
Organism: Microvelia longipes; assembly: GCA_018340805.1. Taxonomy (NCBI): domain Eukaryota; kingdom Metazoa; phylum Arthropoda; class Insecta; order Hemiptera; family Veliidae; genus Microvelia; species Microvelia longipes. The sequence goes on along the minus strand of JACMZG010001914.1, from coordinate 30,821,381 downwards.
TTGTCAAATTTGGTACACGTTTAAAGTAAAGAACTGCTCATCTGGATTTGGCAAATCTTTGGGCCTACAGTGAAATAGGGTTTCTAGGCATTGTATCGTGTTGGAAATGCTGAGACGTTTGTAAGAGTACCAATAATTCATGTTTACAATTTCAAGCAAATAGAATCAGAAGCGTGGGGTCCCACTAAAAACTATTAAATCTGAGTAGCTTTTAGTTTAGCTAACAACTTAGCAAGGAGACAAACGAGACAAAATTTATTAAAATTTAAATTAAATAAATTATTTAAATTTATTTAAATAATTTTTTTCAAGTCCGTAAATAAGTTACAGGTAACGGTATGATATAATATTTTATCTGGAATATCCCCAATCAATATTAACTGTAAACGATTTGCTTCTGTAAATCGGTTGTATATTAGGTTTAATAATCAATTTCTAGGACCGGTGGGCCGGTTTTATTTGACATAGAGTTTCAAAAGTTATTGCATGGATCTTATATCATATCATGTTGGCTTCAACTTTAGGATTCAACAAGTGAAGTCCAAACAACTACATGGAAACTTTGAGATACCAGAATGTTACTAAACTTAGAATACATTAAATATAAAATAAAAAGTTTATTAAAAGATCTGAAGTAATAATTAATCGAGTTCTCTAAAATCACAACCCTTTGATAGAACTTAAAATAACTCTCAATAGAAAACAGAGTAAATTTTCGATAGGTTTTCCAGAATTATCAGATTAATAAAGTTACATCTAGAGGAAATAATTATGAAATAGTCCCTAAGTTGGAGAGGGGTTGATCAAGGGGACTAAACAGTGATCAACACAACCTGGTCAAAACCCGATTAATAACCTTTAAAAAGTTTTTAGAAATGAATATTGTTTGACCAATTTCTCACCCTTTTGGGGTAAAATTATTCGACAGTGGACAATGGTTAACGCTACATTAAATTATATTGGTGCCTGATATTTATATATGTTCGAGAATAAACTTTTTATATTTTTCAAGTTTTTAACAATTTAAACTATTTTTAAAAGAAAGTTAAAAATTATTTAAATATATATTGTGTTTTATACTATCAACTTTATTTAATTAAATTTATAAGTTGTTTTATATAAATTTCAGATATTAAAATCTTCGAATTTTAAGTATAGCTAAGCAATAAGAACTCTGGGGGTTAATCCCAGTTCCATACCTTTAGGAGAAAAGGCTATATTAAAGGGAAAGGCTATACTAATCCCGCAACACCTTTGTACCTTGCCATCTAGTATATTTCTAAAGTCCAGGGGTTCTTAGATTAACCCGAGTATTAACTGGTATTAAAGCTTCTTCTGTTTATTAAATCCAGGACGGACATAGCGGACCTCTACAATACCCGCCCTAGGAATAACTTTGAATAATAAAATAACTTTAACAACTTCTTTCACCTGAGATTTATAACGGCCGATTAAACCGTAGCATAATAGTAATATTTTATGAAGAATTAAACAAAGTTCTCTTCGTTAATTTATAATAAATATTGACCAATTTAATTTCTTTAAATAGTCATTTATTATAACAAACAAGTTATTCACTATTTTTATTGATCATTTTTTAATTTATTTTTCTGTTTTCATCAAAGAATATTTATGTATACTTTATATATGCAGAATAATTTTCTATCAAAATTTTTAATTTGTAAATTTATTTAAAAATTTAAATTAAAAAAAAGGGCTACGGACCCTGGTCCTTTCGCGGGCCTTTGGTCCGCCTAAAAGATGTTTGTGTTATTTATTTACTACGTACTAAAATTTAGACAGCGTACTAAACCCGCGGATCGTATTAAGTTCGCGTTTATGTACACTGTAAAAACCATGCGAAGTGAATCCAGTCGGATAGGCCGAGATGAAGTTTGGTCTACTACCCCGATACGCTGTATGTACGTACCTTGAGAGGCAATCGTATTTATCGTATAACCTTCTTGACGAACTATTATTTCAATTAAATAATACCGTTTAACACTTAATATATTATAAAATATTTTTGTGTGACTTTTTATCATGCAAAGAAATCACAATTGAATTAGATGAATATATTTCTTTACATCATTATAACCAGAGTGAACCTTCACAATAAAAGACGGAATGTTTTGGCGGGATCCGTTATGACGTCATCTGACTAAATCGACTAAACAAATACTGGGTAAATCTTCGGTATACGGTGCACCCTGTTATCAATACTATATATCGATATATTTTTAGTTACGCGACACGTAAACGAGAACTGAGCACTTAAAAGGTAAGCAGCGTCGTTAAATTATTAATTATAATTAAAACATTAAAAAAAAACCAAACAACAAATAAATGAAAACATAAACAACAAAAATATAATAAAAAATCTGAAAATAACAAACACAAAAATACGTAAGAAAAACGCGTAACATAAAATTAGATGTGGTGTATAATCGATTATTCTTATGAAAACGTAGTTAAAACATTATAAAAACATAAAAAAATATGAAAATAGTTATAAACCATTTTACAACAAATAAACAAAAACACAAACAACAAAAAAAACATTTAAAAAAATAATAAAATATGTTCATAAACGTAAAAGAAAAGGCATATATCGATTATTCCTACGTCATATCTCTAAACTAAAAATATATCGATACGTAGTATTGATAGCAGGGTGCACCGTATACCGAAGTTTAGCCCAAATACTGTGCAAGAACCGGATCGTATTAAATGCGTATAAAACAGGATCACCAGTTAAATACGCTATGTAAACATATTAATTGTTACATGACATTTTTCCACATATTTAACGTATACTTTTACTATATGGACCGCTTCGCAGCCACCTCGCCTCGCTGGTCTAAACTATTATTTTCTGATAGAAAAATTTGCCAAATCATCATATACATATTTAATCTACCTGAATGTCTATGAATCTAAATAAAATCAGCTCACAATATTAATTTAAAACGCTCTGTTCCTATTCCTCACTCAAAACTAAATTAAAAAAATATTAAATTTAAATTCTAAAACATGGCTTCTTTTTGATTCCAACCAGTATATTTTTTTTAAAAAATTAAATAAAAATTAAAAGATACTTTACGTATAAAAGAAAAAGCTTTAAGGCGAATTCTCAAATTAGATTTCAAAAATAAAAAAATACATAAAAATTAAAACTTGTATGCATTGCTTATGCAATTAGATTTATTATATTTTTAACTTTTTCCCCTCAGTGTCTTTTTAATATTTCTTCTCTTTCATCTGAATTTTAAGACATCTATAGAAATCGTTTGTACTGTTGAAAGAAGTTATTTTATCAATTCATACTTAATTTAAAATTAAAAAATAAAAGTAAAGAAAAAACCTTTTAGGCAATTAATGCACAATTTAACAAATAATGAAGGTTTAAATAAATTAATACATAAATGAGACAAAGTAAAAAAATTGATTTAAATATTTTTTTTTCAAGTCCGTAAATAAGTTACAGGTAACGTCAGGAATGATATAATATTTTATTTCGAATATCCCCAATCAATATTTACTGTAAACGATTTGCTTCAGTAAATCGGTTATATATTAGGTTTAATAATCAATAATGTTTAAAAGTTTGAGGGCAGAGCACTAAGTAGACTGAAGATTAAAGAAGCCCCTCAACTTTACGTAAATACTTAAGTCTACCTGTTTAAAGTTCTACTATGCCACCGGATTCGTGATTGCTATTAAGTAGTGATTACTTGATTTCTTTTTTATCCGCTTATAAATTTTAAAAGTTTTTTTTACGTTTAATGTGTTTCAAAGCGTATATAGAGTTAAAATTATTATTAACTTAATTAATCATAAATTATTATTGATGTGATTTTATCATGACGATATTGTAAAAAAAAATATCAATGACATTTATTTAGTTCTTTAACTATCTACCCTGTACTTATTACATTCGTGATATCAGGTGCTAAACGTAAGGACCTAAGAGCAAATTACAGTAGGAATGAGACGTCGCGAACTGTGTCCATCACTGTAAGAGATGATATCATCAGAGGCTGAAATAAGCACCAAAAAGCAAATACAGTCAAACAAGACGTCACGAACTGTGTTCTCAACAGGAAGATATAGTTTCATCAGAGGCTAAAAAAGTAGTCACCAAAAAGCAAGTACAGTAAGAACAAGACGTCACGAGCTGTTTTCCCAACTGGAAAAGATTATTTAATCTAGGACTGTTCTAACGTCTTCCCAACTTTTTTATTAATGAACATTTTATTTATTGTTATTTTTAATTATATCTTTTATACATCATATTAAGCATTTATTAAACTTAAATGTTTCATATTAAGCCGAATGTAAAAATAAAATAAATACAAAAGGAAAGCATTCTCCCGAGATATAAAATTTTGTATTTTTCTTATTTTTATGTAGGCTTTATAAACAACTTAAAGAAGGTCTTATTTTAAGTAACGTCTGGTTAAATTCTACAACAAAAGAAACTCCTGAAATGGCTGATGTACCAAAGTTTTAAGCCGTGTTGACTTTTGCTCGGACGAGTTTGTGGATAATTTTTCTTCTCAAAAAAAATTCTTATTGTTGAAATAAAAATATTGTTACAAAAAGTATTATCAAGGGAATAAGTTGATATTAGTTTTAATTTTTTGCCAAAAGGCGTTCATATTTTCGCTTTTTCATTTAAATGTTTTATGAGAATCGAAACAGGTGTAACATGGAACAAAAAAATGACAAAAAACGGATTTGAATTTCAATACAGTTCTTTAAAATTGTGGTTCGATGGGTTCAAGAATTTTCTCCGTTTGGTTGAAAGAAAGTTTATAAAAACCTATTGTTATAAGAGGAAATTGTAAAGCTTAAATAGAAGGGTAAACAACGCAACCCCCTGCGGGAATCCCTTACGCTATTTAGTTTTCATTCATACCTCTTACGTCTTTAGGTGACGAATTTTTCCAACACCCCTTTTCATATTGTCACTTACACCTTTTTAAACCATTTTATATTTTCTTGTTTCATGAACCAGAAAAGTTTTATATTTGGTACAGAGATTATTAAAACATTATCAACGCAAGGAAACATTTCTGTTTATTAATTACACATGTTGTATTCGTGCTCTTTTTCACATGATTATTGTTCATAAATATTTTTGTATACCTCAGGATCAATTAAATAATAGAAGATTTAATACCCTGAGTATATTAGGGTAGGGGGTGTTTTAATACTTACATTTCTGTAACACAAACCAAAAATAAAAGGTTTATTCGGTTCCCCCTCTTTTTTGCGCGATAGGGTTAGACTCACTTAACTATGGACATACTTAGCCGAAAAGAGACTGCTTATTACAATGATACCTCTTTATAATTCTTATAATAATGATATGAACCTCTCTATAATTCTTATCACAATGATATGCACCTCTCTTTAATTCTTATCATAATAAAATGTACCTCTCTATAATTCTTATCATAGTTATAAGCGTTGTTATAAATTATAATAGATAAAGATAAAACGAGGTAGTAAGTTTAACCATTTAATTTTTTGCTAAGTCAGAAAAACGTTTAATACTTTTAAATTTAAAGGAAATTGAAAAAATTGTAAAATATGCCTTAAAATGGTTTTGCTTATTTAAAGTTATTTTAAAGTCTGGTCAGAATATTATAAGAGATCTATAGATTAATAAAATCAAATTAACGAGGTTGTTTATATGTGTGTACATAATAGAGATTATAATATTCAGGGTGGTGACTTCCTGCCGGTTATCCCTTACAATTCCAGGGCATTATGAACCTCTTTGAGAACAATGGAACTGGGCGGCTTGTCTGGTTAAGACTTCACCTGACTGCAGCGCCGTGAGGCCCACACACAAAACTAACCTTCCATGTCGATCACAGACCTGGAACCGACTTGATAACTTCCGCTAACCCGATATAAAGACAGAGGTAATGACAGCAATCAGAGAACAAAACCATACTTATGTCTTTTATATGGTAAAAGAGACCGAGATTTGACTCCCTTTGTTTGCGTTTATCTTATTAACACCTACATAACTGGGGCCTGGGGCCAATCTTAGTGAGAAAGACCAAATGAAAAACCCATAAAACCATAGCGACTAACTATATACAATCAAACCAGAGGAGAGCATAAAACCAAAATTGTAGTATACCAGTTTTTCAGAAAAATAGAATAACTCGAAAAAGAAGCTTTAAAGTTAAGAAACCCATACAACTTGTCTTCTTCGCTCTTTATGTCTAACATGCTTAGTGCCAAAATTTAAATCTTAGTAAATAATTATTTTATCAGATTTTTTAACATAAAAACTTTCAAACAAGGTAAATTTCCATTATGCTCATAAAACTAATAACTATAAAATAATAAATTACTAAAATCTGGCACTCTTACGATGAATCGTCCGATACATCGAGCACAAAGTATGGCATAGAAGGGAACTTAAATAGACTTATAATTAAGAAATGTCGATGAAAATAAGCTGTAAATAACTAAAAAAATAAGTATGTGATATCTGTCAGCAGAATTTTCTATATTTTAATCACTTGGCATGGTATACCAATATATTAATCATTTGATGCAACCAAGTATTGTAAAATATGAATAGTTGATAAAATATTAAAACATACAAAATAAAAAAAATATATATAAAATGCCAGAGACACCTACAAGCAACATACTATGCAACATCTAGGCAGAGTTCCATCATTACTTAAGTGTCTCTCGCACAATTATATTGAACCTAAATTTTATTCAACATTCTATGCCACTAAAAAGTATTATTATATTAAGTATTATCCACGTTTTATTCAATATTTGGCATACATCTCTTAAACCTTCTAAGTATCTCTAATTGGACTTATCTCTTGAAAAGTATTAAAACAATCCCTTTTTTGGGGCCTATACGTAACCTCTTATGTAAACGGAAAAATAAAGATTAATACCATGTATAGAAAGTAATTCCTTTTACAACTCCTAAGTGGCATCATAAGGTTTTCCACTTCTTGCTACTTTTCTTTTATATTTTCCTCCATTTTCATAACTTGAAGTACATGATATAGGTTTTATTCTTCATCCTATTCTTTTAACCTTTAGACCTACGATACAATGGGGGGTTTAAAATCGCAGAACGTTTTCATGAAGGGCTCAAGGTTTTTACCCTTTTCCGAAGGTTAAGAGTTTTTTTTATCATCCAGGAAAACTTATTTTCACCAGAATCTTTACACTTGATGTTAAATCCGGTTTAAATTCTTCATATTTCATAGACTGATATTAAATGTTAACTGTTGTTACAAAATAAAACAAATAATATACAAAATAAATACATTGTGTTCGTTTTTATTTTTTAATATTTTTTAAGTATTTTTTCGATTTTTACTTTCCTCATTTTTACCGCAGGTATATAGAAAAAGTATTAATATTATGATATATTAAAGATCTTGTGAGAGGTATTTAACAAGTTATATTATATCTGTCTGTAAGTACGAATGTTATAAATCTTTAGATTTAGTTGCGCTTTTTGATCTTAACCTTTATATTAATTACGGACGTAATTATCAGATCAATTTGTAATTCGAAATGCATGTAAGACAAACAAGCTGCGAAGTTGCTTTCTACTTTTAGCACATATATAACTTATTTATCGAATAAGGATACATAAACGTATATACACGTAAATACCTTTTTTAAAAATCGGAAAAACCATCCAATTGATTTGAAATCTGGCACTATTTGTTCCAGATAAACATAAATAATGTTTATTTTTATATGCACAGGGGATCGCTGAGATAAACTGATCTCTCCTGTATGACAATAAGCGTAGCGAATTCGAGGGTTAAGAATATTCCAAGGTACTTCATAACTGATTTTCTATTAATTGATTACCACATTTGTGGGTAGTGTTTTCTGAAATATATATTTTTTATGTAAATAACACCAGAAGTGTATAAATAATTGTTATTCTTAAATTTTTTGTATCGTTTTTATGTTTCTATATATTACCTTTTTTAAAATAATAAATGGTTTATTTATATATAAATAATTTATTTATTTAGCTTCAACAAATAAAGTTACTTACTCTATACCATACACCGACCGACTTTGAAAAAGTTCCTATTAAAAAAACTGTTAAAATTGTTTAACTATTAGAAATATCGTTAGGATGATGAAATGGTTAAAATTTTAACTGACCATTAAGAATTCATCCCATTTTTCAATCATAAATAATTCTTGGTTAATGCATAACTACTGTTATGCATATACAAAAGTTCCTCTCACCCATACAAAATTTTGAACCATGATGTACGTACATGAAACTTGAGGTACATTTTAAAGTAAAGAAAAATTCTTTTAGGTGGTGGAGTTAAAATCGGGTGTCCCATGCAAAACTGATTTTGCGAAAAAAAGTAAATTGGAAGATATGGGCATTCTTGGGATGATTACAAGACATTTTCCCCCAGTATATATTCGTTTAAGACTGCTATTTTGGTGGGAGTAATTGTCTAAAGTGTAAAAAATGTAATTTTAACTCAAAATTAAAGCTTAAGAATTTGCTCAATAATTGCCAATAAAAAGAATTTGCTAAGAGTAAAAAAACCTGATTTTTGGCATAGGAATACAAATCATTCATTACAATATGGAACTCATTCAAGTCCAATATGAAACAAATTTAGGATTACTATTATCCCAAAATCTAACAACATTACTTGCTATAAATACCTTAAAATAAGGGTAATGAATTATTTGTGATCCTAGACAAATGTAAAGCATTTTTACACTTCAAAAACTCTTTACTTAGGAGTTAAACTATCCCGTTTTTAGACTTAGGGCACTTCTTCTCGCCAAAATGCGGTTATATACAAAAAGAGAAATGTCTTGTTCTCATATCAATAAACCAAAAAGGTAGTTTCTATGTAAGTTTCTTTTAGACAATAAAAGTACCCTAAGTTTTATTAATTTAAGCCTAACGGTTCGAAATTTAGGAAGAGGGGCCTTTTGGTCCACTCTGTACGTTCATATCTTTATAATAATAACCAATCAATAAGACATTACCATCAGAAAACAGCATTAAAGACTTACCTGAAACACATAAAAATAAACTAATAAATAAATTATAAAAAGAAATAAATAGGATAAGTACTAATAAGCATAAATAAAACTTATAAAAATCTTTAAGACGTAACTTTAAAAAGAAGATTAAAGTCATATTATTTCAAAAAGGTATGCAGCTGCAAGTTCTTAAAGCTCATGCGTTTTCTTTTTCTTATTTCTTTTCTTATTAATCCCTTAGCATGTTATAGAACTAAAGGATTAAAAAGGATATAGGGTGTTTAAGTCAAAAAAAGATTTAGTTACCATGAGTATAAAGACTGGGATAAAGATGATTGACAGGGGATTACAGTTAAGAATAGGAGATTTTTTAAGATAGGATTAGGCTTTAAAGAGGGTCCAGTCTTGATTCATTAGTCAACTAGCCTCTACACGATAAGCCTTCTTAGATCTTGGCTGGAAATCATAGTTTAATTTATAAAGTAGAATGTTATAATAACATTTTAAATACAATTTGTATATATGATAAATATTATATGAGATACAAAACGCAATATATATACATATATATATATGTTATGTATTATATTATATATATATATATATATATATATATATATATATATATATATATATTATATATATTATATATATATATATATATATATATATATATATATATATATGTTGCATTTGTAACTCATGTAGGATTTATTAAGAAAAATAAATATAATAATTTACTTTAGTAATTACTGTCTTGAACAGTTTATTTTATTGCAAACCCCATAATATTATTAACTTGATAATTTAAGTTAATAATAAAAATGTGTAATATAAAATTATTTAAGCTGTTATTAAAACAACATATATAATTTTAGCTATACTAAGTTATCAAGTAACGAGAAATAAATTATTATGTTATTGAAAAAATAATAAGATTTAAAATTATTGTTAATATAGTTCATTTTTAAAATTTTAAGTAACATTAATTTAAAAAATAATACTCATATATTTTTAACTAATACAGATAAATTACCTAACAAAATAAAACCTTAATAGAATTCAAGTAATTAAAAATATCAGTCATTCATATTAATCTGTGTGAAAAAATAATGGCAACACCATAAGAATTGTATAATTTTAACTGAGAACTTGTTTGAAATTATTTAATTATTACACTAATATAGACAATAATTAGTTGTAAGACAAAATGGAAGTTGTGTCGCATGATTACCAACATAAATAATTGCTCGTTTTGATTACAAAGATACAATTTTTCATTACAAGTATATAATACACATGAATTGTGAGTAAGACAAATTTAATACAATTAAGGTAATTCATTCTTGATTTTTACTGTTGATAATCATTTTGACAAATAAAAATACAAAGAAAATAATAATTATAGATTACGTTAATTTAATTACTTAATAATGTAACACACTGCAGGAAAATATACAGTACAGATTTTCTTTTAAAATGATATTCTTTAAGTAAGCTAAAGCTAATATTTGATGGGATATCACCCACACCCAAACCTAAATTTTACTATGTTTAACAAATTTTATTATATAAAATAATATTAATAAAAATTCGAGAAAGGTGTAAATAAGGAATGAAAGGTTCAATGAATTACAACCAAGAACAATGGTTTTTAATTTAAAATATTAACATTTGAGGATGACCATTGATGGTACAAAATAATCAAACGTCAATTAGAACACTTGTTGTATATAGCTAGATAATTTTTTTACGGATTGCCCTACATTTTTCCTATCCTAGAACTTAAAAATATCAAGTTTATATTATAGACTTGATACTTACAACTTTTAAAGCACAGGAAATACTTGTGATATTTCTGCCTTTACAAGTCCTGAGATTATTCTTACCTCGAGAAGTTTTTTACATAAAGATTTCAAAGTCACCGGATAAGTCGAGACATATTACTTTAAACCTGCTATATTACAACTTTAAAACTTTAAGATTAAGATAAGCTGAACCTCCTTTTTAAGCTGCCAAGTATTTGGACTCGTAAATCCATTGATCTTTAGAAATAAGAAGGATTTAAAAAGTAAATATAGAATATTAACTTTTTTGAAATTAAAAAAATTCCGCTAAATAGTGACGCAATTCGTAACTAAATAACAAACTAAAATTTTCCCAATAACAGAAAGATATTACGTAAAATTTTAACACAAATCATACTCTAATTTACTTTTTAAAAAAAAAAATAAGTATAAGATGTTACAAAATTGAGAAAAACACACAAAAATTAAAACAATATAGGATAATTTATCAAAAAAAGTTCACACTATACCCTTACTGCTTCAAAAGGCAGCTAAAGTTAGTAGAATTTAGTTGGAGATAATTTAGTGCTGTGTTTGTAAGAGTATAAAGCTAACTTTTAAATATTTTTTACTCCACCGGCCTTACAAGCGATTTTTTCAAAAGAAGCTCACTGAGAAAATATGAGGCAAAAGAGATAATACGTTTTTGGGGATTTTTTTAATTCCTTAAAAAAGACAGAAATTATAATGATATAAGGATAAGGAAAAAAATATAAAGAGTCTGTCCACAGAAAATCATTCTGTTCTGTTTTCAGTTCTGTCTTTATCTTTTTTTCTTGAAGATGGGCTCATTTATACCCATTCTAGAACTTATATAAGTATAATTTTAACTTTAGAAATAAGTAAGAAGAATTAGAAACAAAAGAAATTCAATTTTTACTAACATTTTTAAATTTATATAAAACAACAAACAATAAATATTACGTCCGCACATTTTAACTAAACCCCTCTATTTTATTTTTACACTCTAAGATTCACTTTAGTTAATCCATAATGGAAGTAAAATAATAGACAGGATACCCCAGGGATTTAAAAGCACGTTTCCCTCTTAGTTTTTAAGAAGGGTTATGAATTCCTAGATCCAAAATCTCTTTATCTTTGAGTTTTTAAAAATAAAATCAGCTTTAGATCAGGAGGCACCTTATACCTTCGTACTTCTAATGAATTTTTATCAAAACATGAACCTTATCCTGTTCTAATTTTAACATTTTACAGTAGATCCATAATACAAAAAATTACGTACTTTTAGTTATCTTTCTTTTTGTTTACATTACATAAACTATCAAATTACTTATCGTTTAACATACCAATAATCAATATTACCAATATATGTTTTATATTAATTATTACTATTTAAAAATACAGGTTGGTACATTTCAAATACATCACCTTGAATACTCAGCTCCATACGGAGCTATAGGTGATAAATTGATATCTACCTCCACTAAGTCGACCACTAGGAGTTATAATACCTAATAATATTTTTGCAATCGTTTGGCATGTATGGTGATGTGGTCACCAAAATGTGTACGGTACTGCAACTGTGTCATGTCTTGGACAATTGGATACCAATATTGCTAAATTCCGGAAATTTTTCCCAGACCCTTATTTTTCCATACAATGTATTTATTATAAGTGATGAATTCTTTAGTACCAGTATGCTTATTTTTATTTATAAATTAGTAATTAATTTATTAGTAATAATCCTTATGTATGGCAAACGATAGTTCCAAAAAAAAATAACTGAATTTAATTATATTGCATGGTATCAAATTGTTTGGGATACAAGACAGATTCTCACACAATTAAAACAAAAGTATGCCCCAATTTAATTCTTTAAAGAGACCGTAAAACACATTTTGGTAATAAGATAACCGTATATACCAAACGATGGCCAAACAAAAAATTGAGTATTTGAATCAATTTAGACGGAGTAGATACCAATTTTATTGTGATGGCCTCACACAAAAATAAGTCAATCAGAGTGATGAATTTGAAAACTACACCCAGTATAATAGAGCTAAAAGATATTATAGAAATATAAAATATAATTATAGTAAGAGACAAATAAATATATAAAGAATCTTTTAATTATAATAACAGACACAGAAGATAGCAATCAAATTGTAGCGGGTTGCGGTGCAGTTAGACAAAACTGATGGAATAAAGATGTTATTGATGTAACAAACTGGTTAACACGCGCGGAATGGATAACTTGATTTAGGGGAAGCGACCATGGACAGTGTCAAGTACCAACCATGTGAATCATATCCGATGCCATACCATTCAACTGATATGAGACATCAATGTCAATCATGAATATTAAATAATACAATAAAAAAAATAAAAAGAAAAAAGTCTTGCCATATAAATAATACTGCACATCATTTTGATACTATCGAGTTTTGCTTAACATTATATTGTGTCCAATAATATTCTATCAAGTATAAATACAGAACTGGATATCAGCTTTACAAGTATCTTGTAAAACAAATTAAAACGATACGAGAATATCCAGGATAACATAATCGACAATGTAAAATATTATATTATACTATTAAAAAATGAAATAATTGGCTAAAGATACACTTAAGTTCTCTAAATAGCATTATTAAAACATGGCAATACTTATACTTAGAGGTACCTATATAGCAGTCTTAAAAACTGCTCTTCGTTAATGTGTTAAGCGCAAAACTTAATGTACACTTACAAAATCGTATGATATAAATTTTAAAACTAATAACAAAATGTCAAAATTTTTGAAAATTTGAATTTGATTTCCCTTATTCATTTGATAAAATCCTTCTTTATTATTCTTTCTTTTAATATTGAAATTCGTATAATCTAAACCTAAACTTAAGGTAAGATGCTCTAGGACTGATTTATTTGAAAAATACAACTTTAAAAAACTTTCTCATGGAATTTTCTAATCTGATTAGAAATGACAAAGAGGGCACTTTAAATACAGATTATGCTTTAGAATTAAACCGAATGTAAACCTCAATTACAAGTTTTTTTTGTCTCTCGAGTTAAATTAGATAAGTTCAGCAAGTTTATGAGGGATAATATCATTTGTGATTTTATTTAGTCATGAAAGAGTTTTCAAGAGGTTGAGGGAAAATTGTAACAAATTCAATAAATTAAAAAGGGAGCGATTGTCCTTTATCAGTTATCTTTTAAAAGGAGCGGAGGGAGATATGATCAATTATTCGTTATTAGAGCTGCGGGGGGATGTGAGGAGAGCTAAGCTCCGACCAAGGACGGGATTCCAAAGCCTGCTTGTGTCTAAGTGTGTTTTTAAAAGAGGAAAGGATTAAAGGCACAAGGTTTTCTGGCCAGAGGAAACCTCTACGCCAAAGCGGATTATCCTCTCCAAGCCCTCGGTAGAATGATTGATGAAGAGAGGGGATAATACCCGGCTAACACGGTTCTGCCACGGATCCCATCTTTTTCAAAACCATCCAGTTTCCCTACCGTCTCTTTCTAAATCGACCGACTAACCGTTTTTAGAAAAAATCTCTAATCCGGAAAAATAGTATAGTCTAGGATTGGAAACAAAACAAAGCATAATACTGGTTGCACTGCACATAATCTTGAAAAGATTTATCCCATACAACACTTAACAAATCAATTTTATAACACGTATCATTTGAATATTTTGCAAGTCAAATATAACCAGATATTATGATTTATCACCATGATATTACCAAAATTTAAGATTTGGAAATTCGCTAAAAAGAATTAACCATTGAGTAAATAGAACTTGGACTTCACACCTCATAACCCTTTCTTAACTAGATTTAACTTAACTTAATAAAGTTAAATGAATATATATTTATATATATATATATATATATATATATAATATATATATATATATATATATATACATAGATAGATAGATAGACAGATAGATATGAATTCATAACGACGCTGAGAAGCAGTAATATCTTTAGATCTAAAATAATTCTGATGTGCTCGTCCGCAAGTAAGGCCAAGTTTCTTTGAAATGCGTGCTTTCTTGCTTAAGTTTCAGGATATTTTATAACCTAAGCAGTAGCGTCACAATTTTTTATTTAAAAAAATTGCATTTTAACTCATAAGGCAGGTAAGTTAAAATTTATATTCTTTATATTTCTTCAACAGTTAAGTAATAAGATTAAGTTAACAGATAAGTAATAAGATCATATTCAAGCTTTTGAGGAGGAATAGGTCCTAATAAATAAAAAAACTAATTTTGCCGAGCTTTCGAAATAATTTTATCTTTTTCAGGGCTTAAGATAATAAATAATAACAAAAAACATTATTTGTCTTGAATTACTCTAGTTATTGTCCAAACATATATTTGTTAATATATATGTACCCAATATGTACAGTTACAACCATGTAACTGTTTTTTGTTATTATTTATTATGTTAAGCCTTGAAAAAGATAAAATTATATCGAAAGCTCAGCAAAATTATTAGGACCTATTCCTTTTCTAAAGTTTGAATTTTTAAAATAGAGGTCCCTATAAAGTTTTTTGTCGTGTAATAAGATCATAACAGTTAAGTAATAAGATTAAGTAGAGTATAACTAAGTCTAGGTACAATAAAACTAACAAGTATAAAATACAATAATAAAAATATGAAATAGTACAAGTACAAAAGATTTCTGATTCATTGAAGTGGGCGATGTTGTTTATCTCATTGTATTCATGATATGACGAGATTAAGACGGTATTATCAACATTTCAGTCAGAGGGTTCGAATCCCACATCCACACGACATATTCCGGACTGTCTGATGGTCCCTACCGGATATCCTCCACGCCTACACACACCACCACAATCCAAACCATATCACAAATCTCGTTCAGCTTTTTTCCTTGTCATTTTTTTATATTCAATTGAATATCGAAGCTTATCTGGACATTTTTTCGACTCAAGCCTATTTCTAAAACCTTTCGGACAGACTTTTTTCCCTGATTTTTCTATTTTTACAATACTTTTTTCGGACATTTCTTTGTCCGATCAGAAATAAAATTCTTCAAAAAGAGTTTTCATTGTCATTTTTACAGTGACATGAAAGGTTGATAATGTTTTTTTACATGGAAGCATTATTCTCACGTTGATCTGTCCACCATTTTTTATCTCTTTGTTTACAAAATCATCGATTTATTTAAAAAAATCACTTCCTTCATAGTAAAAGTTTGTAATACATAAGAGAAGGAAAAACAGTAATTTCTGGTTAGCCTATAAGATATAAGCTTATTCCTATGCCAAGATTACAACTTCTATTGGTAACATTGTAGGTTTTGTTCTGCTGCCACCTAATAACAAATATAAAACCGATTTTACCCCCCTTAGCTTCCTTTATCCAAGCAACCTCAAAAACGGTACTTACATTATGAAAATTCACTAAAAATGATTAAACTTAAACAGCTGGAAATTAGAGAGAATAGGAATTTAATTAATCAATTTAGTTAGTTAATAACAATATTCGTTCATTTATTTATTAATTTACTTATTAAACAGCTATACATTTTGCTATTTGATTACTCTCAGATGCATCAAAAATCTACCAAATATGGAGATATTACTAAGTTTAAAATATGTTGCTATCAAACGAGTTAAGCATTAAGAGTGAACCTTTTTAGACTTCTTTAATTCTTGAAGTGTTGGAGAACGTTGTCCGAGGCCCTCTAATCTTATGTAACACGGTGGCGACACAATTTTGGCTTTATGCTCTCGCAGTGATAAAGTTGAACTTTTTTAGAATTCAAAATGACCGCGATTTTGAATGGTATCTTAAAATCGTTTGGGTTTTATCTTCAAGAACTCTTAAGCGATTTTTGCACGTTTTATCTTAGGTCTCTACTGAGATTACTTGTAGGACATGTAAAAATTTTAGACTGAAGATGGTCACAAGGTTTAACGAGATATGTTACTAATAAGGTATTTCAAATATTATAGAACTTCATGCTACTTTAGTCAAAGTGATAAAAATGATTGTTCTATAAAATAAGAAGTGCTACCAAAGAAAAGTTGCATACCTCTATAACTCCAGACAACTTTTTATCGATAGTATACTAGTGTTAACCTAGTGACAACCTTCACGACCTGGTTTCAACAAACTTAAAAATTAAATTATTATTTCAATTAAATAGATTTAATATGACTTAAATAGATAGAAAATCCGGTATTTAGTTTTATTCAAATCACTTTTTTTTAGGTCGACACTAAAAAATATGTTCTAACTTTAAAGATCCCATAAAGCTTCGTGGTATTAAATATTAACTTTTCACTTAAAAATAAGAAAAGAATTTTTAAAATCAAAAAATATAATTAATCAATAATTTATCAATAAATTAAAAACTTCAATTGAATTAAATTCATCATCGATTGAAAAAAAGTTTATGTTAGATGAAAGCAATTATCTAGAACAACACAAGGATGTTGGACTTAAAACTACTTTACATTAAAAAATACTTGTAATAAAGACGTAAAACCACTTTTAAAGCACTTTACATTTTTAAAATTAATTACTTGTTTTACAACTAATAAAGCGAGTGTAATATTTCTATTCAATTTAAAAATATATTTAATTTTTGCGATTTATAATTAATGAGCCCTATTCTTTGATAGAGTTGAATAATAAATAAACCTAGTCTAAATGAAAACGCTAATAAGGTAAAAAAGAAAGAAAGGATTATTTTATTTATTAAAGTAACAATAATTTTCAAGTTAAAGATAACAATTAACAAAATGTTAACGTATAAAATAATTAAAATTTTCCTATTCTGATCTCTTTTTTAGTTTTGAACGTTTGTAATTAGTTCTAAACCCTTGTTTTTGATATAAATTGGTTATCGTTTTAGTTTTGTGTTAATTTATGTTGGCGTATAATTCTTAGCATACTTTTAAACTATCATGAGGTATTTTGAATGGAATTCTTTAATAATTTTAGGCATTAATTTATTATTCTATAATATTGAGATGACAGTTAAAAGTTAACTATAGTTTTCGTTTGAAAGGTAAATTCTTAGGTCTTTTACCAAAAATTACGAATGATAACACTTTTAAAAGTATCTATATTTTTTTTTTAAATTATTAATATATTTTTTGAACTGACGTATTATACAATTATATAATAACAAATTATAGCAACAAGTTGCATCAAGAAGAGACACTGAATCAAATATTATATTTATATACAAATGCATGAATGAAGCAAATACATGAAAATGCAAAAATTCTTGGTTGCCAATTTAGTAGCTATTTTTATGGCAATAAGTCGATAACATGTTTTAGGGCTTGTTAGAAATATTTACAGCGCAGTTATAGGGGAAGTAGAATAGCTTGTTGAAGGAGGGTGACTGGGTATACATACAGAAGAGATTTTAAAAAAGAGCGGGAAAACAAGGCAATGACGTCATAACCCAAATCCTACTAAAGGCTTAAAAGGTCTTCTTTATTTCCCAGTTGATCCCTTCTTTACACCAACCCTTTTTGCTTTTAAAACGCGCCAAACTGGGATAATCCCGCGGGCAAAGCGGGATACACAGTGGAGCTGTAGTATAAGGAAGTCAGAAATACGAAGGAGCTCACAAGCTTTACAACACTTTCCCCTAACGCTACATTCATCTTTTACAGACACTGTGTGCGTTCACATAATTTATCTATTTTAATAGCAAGAAAATCTTTTGATGACAATTATATCAAAAATTATCTTATTTAAATTAATAAGAACTTAAAAAATTATAAGCAACATATTTAAATAAAGAAAGTACACTTTTTTAGCTACTGATTGACATATAAAATTTAAAAGATTCTTAAATAAAACCCGTTTCTATCTAATACATTTCCAATTTTAGGATACATAATATACTAAAAAAATATTACTAAGAAACAAAAAAAATACATTTTGTAACTTTAATTTTTTCCAATTTTTCATAACTCAATCAATGGTGTAAATATAATTTTATAATAAATTATATATTTAAATTTAATTAAGGAAATATATACTTATTTATTTATTTAATTTTGTGAACCTTCAACTCGTGAACCCCCTATACACGACCTCTAACCAATCTCTGTATTCCTGATAGTATATTTTAATTTTCTAAAGTCCAAAAAATTGTATTTTCTTTTTCAAAAATATTTTTAATAACTTTTAATAATTGTGGGGTGCCTTTTAAGCGATTTCCTTCATTATTTAACATTTTCTTTATTTATTTTGACTTTTCTTTATCTTAGTGACTTTATTTGTCTTTAAATATTTCCCTAGGTTGGAGGACCTATATATATATATTTAAATTATTTTTGTCTTAAAAAAAAAACATTTCTTTTATTGTGACATTCATATTTTATTTTGAAATTTTTATATATTTGTTTTAATTATATTTTCTTAATCAATAATAGTAAAAACTAAAAAAAAAACAGTAAACAACTATAAATATGTAACAATAATAATTAATTAATTATTAGTAGTTATTAATAGTTGTCTACATCGGCAAGCCAAAAAGAAAAATATTAAAAAATAAAATAATATAAAAATTATATTTCATGAGAAAGGTGCAGGCTATATAAGTGAGAACAAAGTGAGATAGGGTGATAAAAAGTGATAAAAGGTGAGAACTCGGGTTTTAGACTTAGACTCGAATCCCTTTTATCGAAGAAGAACTTGGCTTAGTACTTAATATAGACAAGTCTGGCATTATAGGAGGCTTGATTTTTACTTCTAATTTTTTTTATTTAGTATCTAATTCTAATTATAACACATACTAGTTTCATTGACTCATTACAACTAAATTAAAATTATTACTTCTTCTTACAATAAATTACCAATAGAATTTTTAGGTTAACAACTTTTTATTATACCAATTTTTGATTATTAAAAAAAATTATATTTAATGCAAAGGCAAAAATATAAATTTTGTTACTTGCACCTATGGTAAACATCTAATAAAAAACATTTTAATCGTTTTTACACATTTAAATTACTAATGTTTTATTTAATTAAAACATTTTATTATTTTTTTAAAAAAATTTAAAAAAAGTCAACATGTTATACGTGTATTTTTATCTAAGTAAAGTAAACATTAATACAAGTATACTAAAACAAAGTTTTACTTGTTACGTCATGACTATGTTCATTAGGGAGTAAGGATTATCTAGGAAAAAACCCGGGAGTTAAGTCTGTGGAATATCCCTTGGGTCTTACACCGTCCTTTAATCCCTTTCCTTCACTTTAATTCCTTCTCTTTTTCCCTTTAATCCCAGCTTTTAGAATAAAAAACGAAAATCTAACCTTTTTTTATACTTCCTAAAAAACCCTAAAAATATCTTGTTGACGGTGGCATCTGAGAAAAAAATCTATGGGGAATACCTTCCAACGTCTTTCTTTTAATAATTTATTCTCATACTTTTTTTCTCTACCTTCTTTGTTGAAATCTATTTCTTTAAACTCCCCCGTTTTGTCTTCTCCATTTCCGCAACATCTTTAGAGTAAGTTATAAGCGTATTTAAGTGCAAGTATTAAGAAACATCCCTTATTCTATTGTAGCAACAATTAAATCTTGGCCCTTTTAATTAATTTTTTATATTTTTTTTTTTTGTATTTTTTCATGGATTAAAATGAATCTGATAAAAAAGATTTATTATAATTTCAACGTTATTAGTTCTTTTTCAATTATTTTTATACACAAAAAAAAATTAAAAACTTCTATTAGATTTTTTTACTTAGAACATAAATATTAACCTACTAAAAATAAATATTAACCTACAACAGGTAAATGATATTTTTGCTGTGGTTTTCCTTAATTTTTCAGACAAATGTCAAGTTGATTTTAAGTCAATCCAAATACTTTCACATCTGCAAACTTCTCTACAATATCAAACTAGCATAAAAACCCAACAAAAAGTTTCTTTAAGAAAAACAACTTACTTAAAAATAAAAAACTAATCAAAAAGAAATGTCCAAAATTTTAAAAGACCTCCAAAAAAACGTTTAACGAAAATAAATATATCTTACCCAACAAAAAATTTAAGAGAAAAAAATTAACTAAAAGCTATAATGATATGGCTGCAACCAATCTTGTTTTGTTGTCGCATGCCAATAAAAATACATGTTCAAAAAATATAAATATTAGCAATACTAAGTAATAGTAAATTTAAAAATAAATATAAAATACTTTATTTTTTTAAATGACAGTAGGTAATACTTTTTACTCGTCAAATTAAATTTAATAAGACATATAATAAGGAAATAATAAGGTATTATATTTTCTATTATTATTTTCTTTTTATAAGAAGACAAATTACTATGACAGACAGTAAGGAAAATGACAGGATAATACATCAAGTAGGGTGGAATCACGGTTTAAGCGTTTCCTTAACCAGAAGATTTTCTATCAGGATCACTCGACATTCACATTTTACGCTTCAAAAACAAACCATTAAGTATTAAGAAGGAAAAAAAGAAAAAATCGACAAATCTGGTAAAGAGAATTCAAAGACTGGAAACCACTTTAATAAAAAGAATTGAAAAAAGGAGTTAAATAAAAAGAAGGAGTTAAAAAAGGAGTTTAAGGTTAAACTTAAAAAATTATGATGGGTAATTGGAGTTAAAATGCTTGAACTTCTGTGTTTTTATTGTATTTCGTGTGACAATCCTATCGCGTACAATAGAGGGCTATTAAAGTGGTTAACTTGCCGTGATGATTGATTTATCCCTCAACGAAAAAACAAGTTAAAACAAGTAAGCACGAATAAAACCAAAGTTAAGATATAAAATAAGTAAAACAAAATCACGGGAAAACACCTATACCTTGAGAACTACTTAAACAATAGAATTTAAGTTATTAAGGTTTTCCTTTAAATTAATGGACAACTTTTTGTCAAGTCATGACGAATGTATAAGAAAAGGAAGAGAGTAATTTTAACTTCATTATCATGTTTTAGTCAACAATGAGTTTGATAAAAAAATATTTAGACATTACGTTAAAAAAAAATTTAAAAAAGTATATAAATATGTGATTTCTAATTGTGGTTTTTGCATCAATCTAGACTAGTTGAGATACAGCTGTTAACCATCAAAGAGACTAATACTTAGAGGGAGGTCTTAGGAAGAATAACAGTGGTAAGGGATCTGGAAGCGAGACAGTTTCCGTAAGGAACCATAACGGTACTTACTTCTACTACATCCCATAGAGACTAGAGGCTCCTCACTCCTCTACAACCCTTATCGGAGCACACATTTATAATGCACCCTACAAACGGCAGACATTTTTTAGTTACGTCATTACCACGAGTTACTAGTGGAACACATGGTTTAACTGTATTAAATTGATAAGGTAGTTACCAGCAACTGCTTTCTCAGGAGTTTCCTGGTGATGAGGAGTTAATGGTGTAGGTGAACGTGGAGTTGGGCTTCTCGCAGCATCTTCTTCTCTGTCTCGAGTAGTCAGTGCCAATGCTTCGCTCTACAACAAACAGCGAATTAACAAATTAGAATTTTAATTACTTAATGAAGACAATAGGATAAAATAAATAATACTATTGAAAACAAATACTCTGCCAGGAATGCGAGCTTCTATGATTGTTTAGTTTACAAATGACTTACATAAAAACGTTTTAAATAAAAAAAATCCCACTACAAGATTTTCTTGATTGTTTTGTGAGGGGCGTATTTCATTTAATTATATATAATATGTTTTTTTTTGTTGTATACGGATTAACAGCTTCAACAGATTGGTCCTTAGCGGTATGTAATAAATGTTGTTTCTAAAATTGTGTTAAAGTATAAATACATAGAAACAATTAAATTATTATAGTAAATTAATAGGAATATGTGTAACGAAAGATGATTTCTTATTTATAAAATATGTTAAAACATATTATGTATAAAGCTGCTCCAGCGAACAAGCTATACTATATAGCATTTTATCACAAAAAGCCTTTTAAAATACATGAATAACTCCATGGGATGTCAAATGAGTTCAGCTTAGACACTTAGTGAATGGAAGAAAAGTTAGTCCATTAACATAAAAACTAATTATGGCAATATCAATAAACATGTCTAATATTCATTTTAAAATTATTAAATTTATCTTTTTAAAATTATTTAAATTTAATATTATATATTTCCAATATAAACCATAAGAGCAAAATAAATAGCAAGTTTTCTCCTTCTCTTCACAAAATAGTTAAAGGTAGATTTAATACATATACAAAGAAACCACCAAAGGGTGTCTCACATATCAAATCTAATTGATGCGTGACTTCGTTACTGGAAATATTACACCTAATGCATATATTTATAGCTAAGTAGCATTATACTTAGCATAAAGGGTAAAATAATGTAGGTTAAATAGCATCTAAAATACATCACGTGATTACAGCCGTAGACACCGTTATCGGATCAAGGGGGTGCTAAACTTCTATGGTCGCTAACGTCAAAAAAGTTATTTGTCAAGTGATGTTTTTGTCTAACATCATAACATATTATGAAAAAGCACATTTTAGTAATCTATTTGTATAACTATAGATAATAGTTTAAATGTAAATACCTAGCTTTTTATCTTTTGACATATAAACCAAAATGATCAAAATGGATTTAGATAGATCAAGTTTTTTAGATACAATAAGGGGTATTTTTCCCTTTTTCATGTATTACCATAATATTTAAAGTGTCAGGTAGTCTACCTTAGCACTACCTGAAAGATATAAAGAATCCCAAAAGATTTGAAGGACTAAATATTTAAAAAGTTTTTTTTTTTCAATTAATAAGAATGATAGCAAATGAAGCACGCAAACTAACTAAGGGTAGTACATGCATTTTAATCCACCTTACTATTAGAAAAATATAAATGTACACATTTATATATATATATATTAATATATATATATATATATATGTGTGTGTGTGTGTGTGTGTGTGTGTGTGTGTGTGTGTCTTTGTGGAACCGTAATTTCAAGCGAAGACGACTCCCTACTCCTGCTATGTAACTAACTTCATAAGCTATATTTAAAGACTATCTACTAAATAAAAAGTAAAAAAAATCCGCAAAAATCTACTCCGCAGATAATAGTCAGTTAAAACAAGTATCAGTGTAACCAGGGTTATATTAATTTGAGCAAAATTCCTATACAAAAAAATTTGCTAATGAATTAAACAGCATGGCAGAAGTCTTCAAGATATGGGCAAAATCTGTTTCAGTGGTTCCCAACTACGAAAATATATATTTTGTGTGTTACCTCTCCCTCAAAAGCTCATTTGCCCTTTAGAAATTCATAACAAAATAAAATCTTATATAAC
This sequence comes from Microvelia longipes, assembly GCA_018340805.1. Lineage (NCBI taxonomy): Eukaryota > Metazoa > Arthropoda > Insecta > Hemiptera > Veliidae > Microvelia > Microvelia longipes. Next base: position 30,797,185 of record JACMZG010001914.1, on the reverse strand, counting down.
TTATCTTTTAACTTTGCATGCTTTAACTTCTTAACTTAATCCAAATCTTATTATATTTCTTTTTATTTTTTTAAACAATAAATAAAAAAATATAGAGAAAATAAAATAAATATCTCCAAGAAAATAATCCATTCAGAAAATACTTGAGAAATATTATTTATACATAATAAACGTTAATGTGTAACTGCATATTATCCTATAAGACTAAGCTAAAGACGGATCTTTCATTCTTAAGAAGAATTCTTCTTGAGAACATAACATAGTCACTCTATGACTATTGGAGTTTCAACTTCTTTTCTTCTTGGTTGAAGATTAGCACAATCCTATTACTAATATTGACACAGTTGGAATAAGAAGAAACCATACATAATAATTCTTTATTTTATAACTTCTTACATTTTTACTTTTCCTCACCTATGATTGTATTTAAGAGAAGTATCGTGTTCGTTTTAAAAATCCCAGATCAAGGGTTTACTATCATTATTCGTTCAGGCATAATGATGCCTAAAATGTGTGTGTAAGGACGACATATTGTTCTTATACGTCTTTATGGGGCACGACAATAAATTTAAAACGCTTTCTTGGATTTGATTGAATCTGGGTATACAAATCAACCTTAAAAATGTTCAGAAGCCTATTTTTTATAAATTGTGTATATCGTTAATGAAGTCATTAACCTAACATAATGACTCAGCAAAACTTTTAAAAAATCACAAACCCTCTAAAAAGGAACGCGACAGGGCTAAAAATGAATATGCGTATTTTATTATGTGTGGTAAACGCATACACGAAACTAAATTTCATGGTTAGGATTAGTTTAAATTGTATCCATTGACATATATAACCATTGATAAAAACCTACATTATTATTCTCAGATCAATAAAATAAATATAGCATATCAACTGAAACTCTGAATGGGGTATGGTTAAATTTTTATTTATTTATACGTTAACAATAATAGAAATACAATTTAGTTTCAACAGTCAGTTTATTAGTATTAACAAAATGACTGCTCAGGAAGGCTTTCAAAAGGAAGGAGATTTAGATAAATCAAGAATTGATTTTAAAACTAGTCATTTTGAATAATTAAAATTTATCTCATTAATAAAATATGCTATTGCTTGCAATTGAAAAAGTTGGAAAAGTAAAAAAAAGTAGGAGGTTTATCAATAAGTAGGAGGTTTATCAATAAGTAGGATGTATCCTACTTTCCTACTGAAAAAATAGGAAAGTAGGAGGTTTATCAATAAGTAGGATGTATCCTACTTTCCTACTGAAAAATAGGAAGGTAGGAGGTTTATCAATAAGTAGGATGTATCCTACTTTCCTACTGAAAAAATATCACGATTTTTTACTAATACATTTGGAAATTCGCTATATCGAGGGAGTATGCACCTTACATAAACTAGTAATATGACAAACTCATATAAGACAAAAGCCATGTGGCCACAAAACGGTCACATGGAGGCCCGGGAGCCGCAAAGCAGCCCCCGCATCGGCGTTGCGTTAAGTTAAGTTAATGTTTTGAATAAGTTAAAATTTAGCACACATGTATATCCAAAAGGTTTATATATTATTAATAAATAATATATTATATAATATAAAACTTTCTATCATTTTTATTTATTAAAATGTTTTAATAGAACATAGGTTATGACATAAATTGAGCGCACAACTCAGGGTGCGAATCTTGGATCTTTACAGTGTTTAAGGTCGTAAGTGACGCCATACAGGCAGCATCTGCCTAATAGCACTTATAAAACACTCTCATTCACTATTTTTCCTTACACTTCCTTAATTTACACTCATTCATAAACTGTTAAAAAATCTTAACACAGTCTATATAATTGTCGAGAATCTGGCTGCCTATTTAAAACACACCTCTCCAACGTAAAGTGGTTTCTGACAATCCATCTCGTTACGTCATAAAATAACCTTTAAGAGGTCAATAAGACAAGTGAAGACAATTGTCATCTTGTCTTGTCCCATACACCAACTATACAACCGTAGCTTCTGTTATAATAGTTAAATGATAGATCAACTATGATGAATTGATATTAGGCCTTAAATTAAAATTTTATATTGATTTTGATTTTATCAGTATTTTTCTTCTGGGTTTATTAATTTTTTGTATAGAACCTTAAGCAATGATCTATCATTCTCTACCAATAAATGAGTTCTCGTGCTATCGGCGCTGTTTGGACCACCGTTAAAAGAAGGGGGGGATAATCTAAAGAAAAGCGTTAACCAAGAAAATAGAGGAGGGATGCAGATATAGTTATGCTACTCCATATTAGTCTGAGTAACAACTATTGTATAGGAGTAAAATTATTAACTATCCCAATGTCGAGTAAAAATGGCCAAAACAAATATGTTCACCTATGAAGTATGGAATTGTTATATTGAGGAATTGGAATCTGTTGTTAGAAGATGCCTGAATTATGAAGATGTCCTTTTTTCCAACATTATTCGTGTGAATTTATATTCTTCTGATGGTTCGCATACAAACTAGGAAATAACTTTTGTTAAAATTCTACTTAGGAGTCTATTTTATCAAAACCTTGAGCCATTAAAGTTATGCCTCTAAGGAGGTATATATAGAACCAATTTTTGTAACATTTAAATAAATTTTAGTTTTATAATATCAAATGGCTTGTGGATAGGTTTTTGCGAAAATATGTTTGCAAAAAGAAAATATTTATGCTTAAAACGAGTTACAGAAATAGTAAAAATATTATAGCCAGTATCCCAGGCAGGAGCACTACTCTTAACTGGCAACTGTTAAGTTTTAAAACAACAGTCTTCAATAACTAAAGGGATAACTATGATGATAACTGATGATAACTATGATGGGGGGATATGATGATAACTGATAATAATGATCAGTCCAAAAATACTAATGCTTTATCGACCTCGACCACGGAAGGCAGACAGAAACCGAACACATTTAAAAAATCTTGCTTTAAAAAGATTTCGATTCCAAACTTTTTACATAATCCGGTGATTGAAAAAAATTGTAACTTTAATTAATTAGACCATAATTCAAGATGCAGTCTCCCTTTTATGATTATAGATTAAGAATTGGTCTCAACACGTATTGTATCATACAGACTATACATATAACCTGTACTGACAGGACTGAGATATTTACCTCTACATTAGAGTTCAGGGAGGGACTAGTTTTATGTGACGTTTTTCAAAATTTATTTAGGTCAACAGTCCATTACCCATATAAGCTAACCTCTAAAGACAATAAGTTTATAAAATTTGTTAAATGTTGCTTATTTAGGAAACAATAGGGCTACATGACTGTATCGAATTGCTTAAAAAAGAAAAGAATCATCCTGTTTAATAAATAAAAGTTTTCCTTTAAATTTCTATCCCTTTTTCTGATCCTTTCAATGGTTAAAGATCTTTTACTGTCACCTTCTTGTCAATAAGGACCTGACGAAGATCCTTAAGCCGATTTTATAAATAGGTGGCATTCGGGAACGTCAGGTATGACAACCTAACAAAAACCTGTCACTTGAAAATCTTCATGTGAACTTCAAAAAGTCAAACTTAATTTTTAACAAATTTTACTATTGAAGACATGGCTATAATTCTACCATATTTTAATTTGTACCCTTAATTCTGTTTACTTCATTAATCTTTTTAAATTTATTTTCTTATCGTATATCTTTAAGCTTATATCCATTTTTAACTACGCTTTTTATTTTAACCATTAAGTTTTATGTTCGAAATACTATGGATCATGAATATGTTATAGCCATACGAAATTATGAGGTCCCTTCTAATAAAAAAAGCCCTTGTTGAAAAAAAAACCCGAATTTGCATTATTTTACCATTTATGGATTTTTATTTAGTAAATCTATTATGCGTCTACTCCAACACTCCCGACATAGATAAAATAACTCTCTATATCGCTTGGTCTTTTCCCATTAACTAGATGGAACTGATTTGTAACAAAAGGTACTGCGGTTGTATAAACTAAATAATTGACTATGCTAAATGCTTACCATCATTATAATTTGTAATAATTTAACTATAAAATTCATGTCAATAATAGAGCATTATTTATCCATTTTAACAAATAAGATTGAATAATTCATTTTACCAATAACGTGTTTAGCAACATAATTTCAATTATCATTCAATATCAAATTATTATATAAAAATAAATCATTACCAATTCATATTATTATTTAAGCTTTACTAATTCATTTTTACCAATTAAACCTTACCAATTGTTTTCTCCAATTAAGCTCAACAAATTCATTTTACTCATAAAGGTTTTTGACAAAATCAATATAATAAAGATTATATCAAATTATTTTTTTTTAAAAACAAGCTTTACCAATTCAATGCACTATTTAAGCTTCATTGATTCCTTTTAACCAATTGATTCCTCCAATAAGTTTTATTAAATTGTATTAAGCTTTACTAATTTATTATATTATTAACTCTACTTACTGCAGAGTTTAATTAACATTATAAGCTTCACGCAACTTGTAAAATTAATAAAGCAAAATTGATAACACCAAGGAGGAGTAAAAAATGTATATTGTAAATTATGAAGCTAAAAATTTAATAAAAATGGAATTGAATAGGTATTCAAATTCGTGAAGAACTATAATTTTAAAAAGGAATATCAAAAGATTGTTAGGCAAAAGATGAAAATGGAAGACAGATAAAAATTTGAAATAAGACACAAATAACAAAAAAATAGAAACAAATTCTCATTAGATTAATAAACCTGATTAACATTATCACTTCCATACAATACCAATTACCAACATAATCACAGCTGCAATACCAATTACCAATTTATTTTTAACAATTAAGCAATTCATTTTAGCAAATTTTCAAAAGGAAAATGAACTCTTGAGGGTGGGGTCATGGAGAAGGGGAGGTGGATTTTTAAAAGGAAAAGACTCACTGGGTATATAAGATTTTTAATTTTTAGACGTTTTTATGGGACGCGATAACTTTCGAACGCTATATCGTATTAAAATAAAAGTACAAAAATCTACCTTACTTCTATAAGCCTATTCTTCCTTCTATACGTCATTAACCAATATTAAAGCATAGATTTCCATTTTTGTTTAGCATATTTAAATGCATTTTAAATACCAATTAAGCTTAACTAACTGATATATCTAATCAAGTTTATTTATTTCTCCAATTAAGCTTTTCCATTTTTTGTTCATTCATTTAAACAATAAATAAATTTTACAAAATCATTTCAATATAGACGCTACAATAAATTATTTTACCAATAAAGATTTGCTTTTTTTCTTTACCATTTAAGCTTTGACAAATTATTTCTACTAGCCAAGCTTAACCAATTTATTTGTACCAATAAAGCTTTAATCGTAAAAAATATAGAAAGTATAAAATCCAACAGAAGTATTACTTCATTTTAGGACAATTAATCAGTATAATGACTCAAAGACGATTAAAATGTTAATTTTCATTCTAAAAAACTGTTAAGACCATGTGTTATCTCTTAATTACGAGTTGTCTAGTTCTCAGTTAACGCCTTTCAAGAAGTAAAAAGTCATAGCTGGTAATTCATAGTTTTAAACAATTAAAAACTGGAATAAGTTGGTTTTATACTTTATAAACCATTAATGAAAGGTTTTAATCGAGAAGGTTATAAATAATTGTTAGGTTTCGTACAGGGTGATAAAACACTTTAAAACCGCATTAATCTATCGCAACCCTTTCTTATTTTTTATAAAGACGATTCTAAAAGTATATGCTGGTAGTTGAATACGTATAAAAGATACCACGTGCCGCGATTGAAATACAACCCCTTCCCACTGCTGCCATCTATCATGAATTAAAAACACTAAATCGTTTCTTTGTTATTAGTTTTGCTTGTTAGAAAAATTGTCGTCAAGTGTCGTTTGTGTGGCTATCCTGCGGGTTTCTATCTCTTACGGGGTTAACTAATGTCAACCGCTATAATCGCTTATATACATATATGTATATATAACATGCATTAATATGGAATGTTATGTTAGAATATTGGGTTCTTATATCCATCATATCTTTAACACCACTTAAAATAATTCAGAACATATTGTCGTTTTAGATTATAATTTTAAATTAAAGCTAGTGTGGTTTATTTGAGACTGTGATTCAATTGATTGCTCATCTTTATTCGACCAATCATTGTAGAGTATTATTGTCTTTTTTCTTATTAATTTATTTTTCGATTACTCCAATATATACAAGAATGCTGTAGTACCATATTAAATTAATTTTATTTGTTAAGCTTATCTAAGTAGATTCAATTGATTTACCAACACTTATTACCCATAGATTTCCATCAATGACATCGAAAATAACATCTAAACTTTATATTAAAATACATATTTAGTGAATTTTTAAAAACAAAATACGCTAATGAGAATCGTGCATTTAAAAGCAGGGCCAGAAAGGGAGTGGGGGGATAGATCCCGCTGGTCCAGCTGTTTATAAAAATATTTTAACGCCAATGGTTATATTATAATATATATATATATATATATATATATATATATATATATATTATATATATATATATATATTATATATATATATTATAAATGAGTCACATTTTTAGGTACAAATAATAAATTATGCGGGGGTATGAGTGCTTACAGTAAATTGTAAATTTTCAGAATGAGACTTTGACTATTATTAGATCCCCTACAAGTATTAGGAATAGGCAAAAAACGATCTTACGAATTTAATTTTAATTCTTAGCCTAAACGTTTTATCTAGATTGACAAGTGTTTTAAATGACATTTTTGTTGAAATAATAAAATGTTTAAAACTATGTTATTACATCATGTTTTAAATTGAGAGACAGGCCCGTAAAGAGAAAGTAAGTAAAAAAGTCTTGACAAAAAATGTTAAGTTAGTAAAAATATGCAATAGTACATTTTTATTGTACCCGCTTAAGTGTATGGAAAGAGGCGATCCTTAACATTGACTCTGGAAAGGGTCAGCGAAGTTTACAGTCAGGTAGCATTGTAAAGTTTTTATGGCTGAAGTAATTTGGCCCCGGGTTATAGATGGCATGGCAAAGGCTTGATTTATGCTTAGTGCTGTCATAAACATTAGGTTTGAAGGGACAGACAGTCCGAAGGACTAACGGTACAAAAACATCCCGATGTTACCTGGGATTATCCCGAGAAGGTACCTGCTTCTCTGCAACCCTAAGGATTCTAAAAAAACATTCCTGATCCTTTTTCCTTTAAACAAAAATACAATAAAATATTTGGATTCAACAGGGTGGAACAAATACAAATCATGGAATCGGATTAGACAACCCGTGTGACGATTTTAAAAATCATATCTATATACTAGAAAGGGTTAGGACTATGAATATCATATGATATAAATTCAAAAAAGGGACACAGATAAAGCGATAAGAGAAACACTTTAGGTCATAAAATCACACAAGATATAAGGGTTATTACTCGAGATGATATTCAGATTAAGAGTTAGTTTCGTGGGAATCACAGAGCATCGAATCACAAAGAAACATTGTCAAATTTAACACGTATTGACATTAAATATTATGGTAAGATCTGTGTTTGCTTCATCTTAGATTGCTTGATAACGCTTTTTACTTATTTGATTATTGGTTTAATAAAAAAATCCCTTGAGCCCTTGGCCGAAATTTAAATTAAGACTACACAGTAGTATAGGCGTTTTTAATTTTAGGTCAATTAGATAACATTTCGAGGTTAAGTAAATTCTTTGCTAAATCATTATTGTGGGTTAATAAAGGTTAATCAGGTAAAAAAGCGTTCAAAAGTTATCAGGTTTCATTTAGAAATGCCTAGGAACAAATCTGTGTGAGTGTTTGTGTATATTATATATATATATATATATATATATATATATATATATATATATATATATATATATATATATATATATATATATATATATATATATATATATATATATATATATATATATATATATATTATATATATATATATATATATTATATATATATATATATATATATATATATATATATATATATATATATATATATATATTATATATATATATTATTATATATATATTTATAATATATATATACTTATATATATTTATATATATATATATATATATATATATATATATATATATATATATATATATATATATATATATATATATATATATATATAGTATCTTTTAGGGTTCTCATCCCTCTCTATGGTCCGAACCTCACCTGTCACAGCTAAAATCATAATATGAGGACCAGTAAGAATTAATTATTAAATAAAAACGAAGTCAAAAAGTTGGCACCTATTAGGCTAAAGAAAATAAAATTAAAAAATATTAAATATAAACTTTTATTTTGCTGCTTTACAGTTTATTATAAGTATTACTTTTTCATCGTCCATGCTAAATGTATGATAGGCCGGGCAAGGATGTCTTCTTTATTGCTCTTCGGGGTATCTGTTAATATACTACTAAAATCAATAAATTTCGATAGATCTTTGCTTTCTTTAGTTAGAAAGCCCAACTTAGTGGTACCCCTAATGTTTAATGTAAGTAGAGATGCTTATAACAGAGCCTCTCTAGAAACAAAATCTCTATGGGTTAAAGCATATTTTCTAAAGAAAGTGAAACCAAGAAGTGGCATATACCTTGCTTTAATTCTTAATACAGCATACAATAAAACTTTTTGGACTTTAAGACAAAAAACAAAACAACACATTATTTGAAACAAAAATAAAAACAAAACAAATAGGAATGTCTAATGACAAAGAATCGGAAATGACAACTACCTGGATAATTTAAAACAAAAATATTCCTAGGATATCGAATTTAAAACCACTATAACATTGGAGATTTAAAAAAAATCATATATGTAAACCTATATATGGAATTGAATCAAACTTAACTTAGTAAACAAAAATATTATTTAAAAATTGGTTTTTGATTTAGGTTTGATAATTTTAAGTAGGTAAAATATTTATATTTTAATCTTTTACTTAAATATTGAGATGATTCGAATTTTACGTACCTACAATAGAAAGAACACACTGAACAGTTATTTTTATATTAAACTTTATTCAATACGTTTATAGATTTTCAAACAGGTCGTTTATTAAGGTGAATCATTATTATAGAAAATTCTTAAGCTTAAGAGATTGGGAGTAGTGCCAAACAGCGTGACATAACTAACAAATGTTCAGACCAGAAAAAAAACAATACTAAAAAACGATCAAGATTAGTAATAAGTTGAGGCTTAAAGTAATAACATGAATATAAAGTAATGATTAACAGTGTTATATGTGGTGGAACACACAATGAGTATCTGACAATCTAACAACAGGTAGAGAGAAACAAAAGAAGTCAAATACAGGTTAGAGTTGTGACTTAGATTAGAACTTAAAATTAATAAGAGGACACTCCTTACTTTGTCTTTTTAAAAGAAAAAAAAAGAAACAAACACACTATATTGTCCAAGGAAATTCGTTAAAAATTATTTTATTTGAAATGCAGTAGGTTGTAAAAAATGTAAGGTATATTTGTATTTGAGATAAACTCTGTTTTGAACTTTATTGTTAGATAAGGGATAACGAATATAGGGTCATTCATAAAGTTGGGGCCAGGAGTAAGGCAATTTTGGCGTAACGCGATTTATTTGTCCTTTTAGTAAAGAAGATATATTCTTTTCTGCATGTACCGTCGTGACGACATAACATGCATGATGAATCTTCTTTTTTCAATTTCAATATTTTGAAGCGTTAAATAAATTACGCGATTTCTTTTTTAATATATAATATATATATATATTATATATATATATATATATATATATATATATATATATATTATATATTATATATATATATATATATAATATATATATATATATATATATATATATATATATATATATATATATATATATATTATTAAATCCTAATATTCAATGAATATAGGTACGCCCCAAAACATTCTATTTGGCTGTTCGATAACAGTTGATAAACGTTCTGTTTATCAGTTAAATTACAATGCTTAGACTTAAAAACTATGTCAACTTTGTAATCAGTGATGCTTTATTAGCTTAGTCGATGATTTTCTTGTTTCTTCTTGCGAAATTTCATATTTCACACTTCAATATCATAATATTGACGAACACGTTAAAAATTATAATAGGAGGTAAGTAAAAAACAATGACAAAAGCCCGTTCTTGGATCGGCCCCTGAAGCTGCTACTTGAACTTGTTACTAACATTTTGAAAACATAATGATTTAGAGTTTAATGTATATTTTATGACGTCACTTTAGGTATGGTAATGATGAAGCTGCTTACACAAACCTTGTAACTGCCAATAGTGTTATTCTTGTGTGCATAGTCACCTTATGAGATAACAAAGCCTATTATTAAAACACCATAGCAACTAGCAACATGTTTCGTTTTGATTTTTTCCTGCAATATTAAAGAAACCAGTCATAAACTATTTTACTTCTGACATCATTACTAAACTATTTAAAGTTAACTTTACCCCAAAATAATATCTGAACCAAAAGGCAAGAACATAAAAACATAAATATCTCAATTGTTGGAACATGCTAGGCCCTATTACACCGGTTATTAGCCCTTGATCCCTTGACTTTCTAATGCAATAAAAATTCCCGGTATTCCTCTTTTCAAGCGTTTAGGGTCGTTTAGGATCTATGTGTCTGTTTTTGACTCAGACCCTTTGTATTTGAAGTTCTACGTAAACCTACCCATCTTCACCTTTACTAGTTTTCTAATTGAAGGAGTCTGAATTCATTATTTTTTTTAATGAACAATAGATATTAGGTTTAATAATTTTTATGAATTTGAATTAATAATTGAATTAAACATTAAAAGTTAAAAACCAATGTCTTAATGAATAATGTTCATACTTAATGAATAAGTTTGTTCCATTAAACAAAGTCCAAAATTTCAACTAGTACCATCACAATTTCAACTAACTATAGCTTGATTTTTTTCGGTACGAGAGTACATTTTATTTAAAAAATCGGGTACGGAGTTCCTCGGAACTTTTTGTCAATATATCGGATTTGTTACGCTTATCCTCCAGTCTTTTTAAATTTATAGTAAATACATATTTTTTATTCTAGCGGTCACCAATCCTGGCACTGACCACGCTTAATGCAGCTTAACTTTATAATCCGACAAAGCTCCTTGATAAACTAGTCGTTTTGAAACGAAACTTAGTGTACTTATTTATTAAGTAAAGGTTTACACTTGTACCAAATTTCAACTTAATTGGACAATGTCCTGAGTTTATACAATTTTTTGAGAATGTACATAAGTCATTGATTAAAATTGAACTAATGCTGATAATGAGATAAAACTTGGCACATATGTTAGTATTTTACATAGCTACACGCGTGCTAAATCTCAACGTAATCGCATAATTTTTCCGCATTTTATGATTTTTAAAATTGTTGCTGAGTTATTATTGCGGTTAATGACGTAATAAAAAAAATTTTTTTTGAATAGCACAACTATAGCGGTAGACTAACTAATTTATGACAAAGTTTCAACTCTCTAGCATAAATATACTAGGAGCTACGATAATAATAGACACTCACACACACACACATACAGGCAGGCTACTTCGTGAAAACCACTTAGGAGGCCTTAAAAACACCTGTAACGAATAATTCTGGTGACATACCGGTTTCGTATTTTTTGCAAACACAATACTTTTCCTGTATACCAACTATATTAACGAGGAAAAGTAAAAACGTCTTAAAAACAATAGCCAACAACAAATAAAAACCAAGAAGCTAACAACAAGTGAAAACTATTAGTCAAAACACAATAAAAAAAAGCAGTTAACTATAAGTAAAAACAATTAGCTAACAACAAACAAAAACAAGTAGCTAACAACAAGAACAGAATGTAGACATACATCCACACATGATGATACATCTGATTAATTCATGTTAAATTTAATCTGTCAGACACTATTTATTTCATTTTGCGCTGAAACGAGGAATGAATGAGTGCATTTTAAGAAAAAATTGGTAATATATATCTCATGCATTTGTCACTACAATGCTTCCCGTATTATAATAGAAATAAAAAAAGCAAAACCCAACAGTAATTTATATTGTGGTAATGCTTATAAATTATAATTTTTCTTATTTTTTATCCGGATTTCCTTAATTATACGTTAAATACTTAATTAAGAAAATTAATTTTTTTTATTCTTTATCTTCATGGTTATAATTCTATTTACTCGTATTAAAATCCTTTGTAAATGCAATTTGTTAAAATATTTAATATTTTCTCATGATTAGTTAATTATTTTCAAACAGGTATAACGTTACAATAAATATAGGATTAATAAGTAAAATATTATAAATTAATTTTATGACTATAACTAAAGTTATCATAAACTACGTTTAGAATCGGGTTATTGTAAGGAAAGTTCAGGTTTTCGGCGGTGCCTGCATTATTGCAGATAATGCGTCTGACGCTTTTATGGCGAAATTGCATTTTCAAGGATGCAGGACATCTCCGATGTACACACTATATTCTAAAAATCGGAACTTAACAGCTTAGTCCTGTAAGACTAGGCCTTACTTAAACTTAAGTAGCGTTCTAAAATGTTTTCAAGTCCAACGTACTTATATTTGCTTTGCAGCATAGCATCAATAGAAAAAGAAATATCGTCGTTATCACTAAACATCTACGTTCAAGTATTTACAAACCAATAAATGTGTCTTCTTAATACATTATGGATGACAGACTAATTGATGTGTAAGAACGAGTAAATTAATTGAATAAAAGTTTGAACCTTGGAACAGTAGAAAACATGAGATCCACATTGGGTAGTTTGTTTTGCGACACAGAAGAATATTATGGATTATTGTAGATCATAAATAATAATTATAAAACATTCAAATGCAAATAGTATATAAATTTGAAATTGCACAGTTTTCGGTGCACAATGGATGTGAAGATTTATAACAATAAACAATGAGGTAATTAAATTAATTTTTGACTGAATAACTGAATTAATTAAAATGGATTTCAGTAGATTAGTATGTAATTTATGTTAAATTGCAATTAAAATGTCTGGGAGTTAGACATAGCTCGCTATGGCCCCTTCAGTTTATATAAGTACATACACACACAAATATAAATATATATAAGTATATAGTCTTTATTCACACTTGTAAAAGGGTAAACCCACCCAAAATATTGAGGTAGGTTTATTTTTTTTCCGTTTTTGAAAATACTTGAAACCAACCGGTGGATTCGAACAAAGTGTCCTTATTTAATAGTTTTGAGATGTTAAATCAAATGACACAAATAGTCTAGCTTTATTCTAAGTGACTATACATACATTTATACATAAATACAGATGACGTCATTTAAAGAAATGAATTTTGATATAGGGGGCGAGTGGAGTGCTATATTTTACGTTTGTTTAATTTAGAATAAGGGTGTTGGTTTGCAGGCGATTAGACAGCAAAAGTAGCCCTGAAAATGCTACGGATTATACATTACTAAACATCACTTAGATCTTTTCTAAACCCGCACACAGTCTGTATTATGCATTACCAAAAACTAGGACGTTTTCTAACCTTGAACATAGTCTATATTATGCATTACTACTCATCAACTAGATCGTTTTCTAAACTTGCACACAGTCTATATTATGCATTACCAAAAACTAGGACGTTTTCTAACCTTGAACATAGTCTATATTATGCATTACTACTCATCAACTAGATCGTTTTCTAAACTTGCACACAGTCTATATTATGCATTACCAAAAACTAGGACGTTTTCTAACCTTGAACATAGTCTATATTATGCATTACTACTCATCAACTAGATCGTTTTTCTAAAACTTGCACAAGTCTATATTTATGCATACCAAAAACTAGGACGTTTCTAACCTTGAACATAGTCTTATTATGCATTACTACACATCAACTAGATCGTTTTCTAAACTTGCACACAGTCTATAATATGCATTACCAAAAACTAGGACGTTTTTTAACCTTGAACATAGTCTATATTATGCATTACTAAACATCAACTAGATTGTTTTCTAAACTCGCACATAGTCTGTACTATGCAATACTAAACATAAACCAGATCGTTTTCCAAACTCGCACATATTCATGCATTACTAAAACCGAGACGTTGTCTAACCTTGCACCTCGTCAGTATTATGCATTACTAAATATAAAGTAGCCTATTTATAATAATTATAAATTTACATAATCTCACAACTATAAACTTTAAAAATAATTAATATGCAACATTTTACACAAAAGTTTTTATTAATACTTTTTTATAGTTAATCCTTTTAGCTCTTGAGTCTTATGAAATGCCGTGTGTATGCAGTATACATTTTACAGATCATTCTTAAAGTAAAAATAATTAACAGCTATTTAAATATACCTACAAGTTAAAAATTAAAATGATCAAAATGATACTAACTTTGTTGTCAATTTAAGAATTCCTTTTATAAAGTGACTAACTTAATAAAAGGTAAATTATTTGATAAGTTATCGATAGACATAAGTAGGTTTTACTTGACAAACCTTGGCCTGAACAGTATTTAATCCGGTAAATCCTCTGAGTTCTATAAAAATCTGTATTTTGACGTTAAGTAGGATTAATAATCGTACCAGCTAATCATATTGTTCTTAATCCGACGTTTAAAATTTAATCGCCGATTATACTTTATAATTTATAGCTCAGATCCCTCTTACTATAAATATCTTAAGCGGCCTTGTTTTTTTACGAGTTTTTATTTAGTTTTAACGCGGCATTTTTTTAATATTTAAGCGATAATATTCATAAACGGTTTGGATTTTTGACCTCTTCCATACAAAGTTATTAGCACCCAGAAAGGATTAGACTTAAAACGAATTAAAAACAGTCATATTTTATATAGGATTTTAATAGCAAAAAGTTTCTTACTTAACTCCTTTTTTTTTGCAATTTTTATAAGTATATTTTATATTTTTTACGTAGGAGGGAAGTTTTATGTATGTTTACAAGAAAACTATGTATAAGTTACGACTAAACTTAAAGATAAGAAGAAGATTTTAAATTCTTTAAACATTTGAAAAGTAAATTTGTGCTTTGATATAAAATTTGTAGGTCTCAGAATAGGCAGGTGTCGTCTACTCTTACTAATCGTCTATCTGTTATAATAAGAAGAAGGAACATTGATGAAATTTTATTTAAAAAATCAAGTCCCACTACAGGAGATATCCGAAAGTGGCCAATTCTTCGTCCCCCTTAAATCACTTCTTTTAACATTCTGAAATACCTTAGTTATTACAGCTGTACCTAAATCAGCATAGATTAGAAGTAGTGTAAGAAGTAAAGGCAGATAGATTAGAAGTAGTGTAAGAAGTAAAGGCAGATATATTAGAAGTAGTGTAAGAAGTAAAGGCAGATAGATTAGAAGTAGTGTAAGAAGTAAAGGCAGTTAGATTAGAAGTTGTGTAAGAAGTAAAGGCCGATAGATTTGAAGTAGTGTAAAAAGTAAAGGCAGATAGATAGAAGTAATGTATAAAGGCGATAGATTAGAAGAAGTCTAAGAGTAAGCAGATAGAATAGAAGAGTGTAGAGTAAAGCCGATATTTATTGAAGTAGTGTAGAAGTAAAGAGATAATTAGAAGTAAAAGAGTAATGGCAGATAGATGTTAAGAAGTCTAGAGTAAAGACAGATAGAATAGAAGTAGTGTAAGAAGTAAAGGCCGATAGATTAGAAGTAGTGTAAAAAGCAAAGGTAGATAAATTAGAGGTACTAACAAGATTTTAAATCTTGTTTGAGTGTGTAACACAAAAGCTATGTCCACATGCCACATGTTTATGTATGTTAACATGTATCCACATGTTATGTTACAACTGCAGAGGCCAAAATTTTAAATAAAAACGGATGGCTTAAACAGTCTAGCCTTTTAAGTGTAAAATTAAAAGGCACATGATTTATCTTTTATTTTAGTATATCCCCCTACTTTAATAATCTTTCTCTAGTTGCTAAGATGACAACGCTACCTGACAGGTACAGATGTCATGCGACAAACCACTCAAGGGTCCCAAATTGGAGCTTTGCAAGCACCGCTGGTAATATTTTATCTGATTTTCGCACATTTAAAGTTTTTATCTACTGATAATTATTTGATAACTTTAAGCAAATTTTCATCATGAAAATGAGGCTTATAAGGTTGTCGAATGACTGAATTTAACGAGGAGTAGGAAGATCGGTTCTGTCCTAATCCGCCTTCGTTGGCCTACTGTCCCAAGTCAGACAGGACAAAAATTACATTCGCGGAATCACAGCGAACTAAGTAGGCATGTAAAGCAGAAAGACCATTTTCAGTGGCGCAATTGGCAAATAACTTCATTATAAAGTTATCACCAAAGAGTAAAACAAGAGGCCTTAGGCCTACTGGACACTACGCGGCGTTGGAATTGGCTACATGGTTGTTATCCTATATCAGTTTGTTAAATTACTAGCTTAAATAAGTAGAATTCTGCCACGATATCGGCAAATTTTCAAATGTTTTAGTCAAAAAACGTGATTTGTTTACATTATGCTATATATGTCAAGCAATAAATTCAAAACTAGAGCTGATAATATAATGGAACTCAGTATTTTTGTGAAACATACATAGTTATGTATGAGTAAAATATTTCAGCCCAATCTAAACACTTTATCTTTATAAATCTTTATTTGTGATTTTTTAAACGTTTGTGGGGTCATCATTGTAGGTTAATGAAGTCACACATATATTATAAACTTGGGGTGTTTGGACATTAACATCTAAGCTGAGTTAGTGTACCATGTATCATTTTGATCTAAGAAAGCGTTCGAAAGTTATCGTGTCCCATAGAAACGTCTAGGAACAACAACAATATTATATTATATATATAATATATATATATATATATATATATATAATAATAATTATATATATATATATATATAGATATATAGTATATATATATATATATATATATATATAAATATATATATATATATATATATATATATATAAATAATATATGTATTATAAATATATATATATATAATTCGATTTAGCCCTACCTTTAAAATATACAAACTCTACCCTACCCCCCCCTCCATGAGCCAAACCTCATAGGCTCAATTTTCTTTGAAAATTTGCTAGAGGCGGAAAGCCTCGTGTTTTTACTATACAGGGGTGTAAGATAATAGTTAACGCTACACATCTTGCTGTATAAATGGATACTATACTACTTGGCTACTATACTACTTGGCTGTATAAATGGATACTATACTACATGGCCCTGGAGGGACCACAGCGAGCCTCTGAGGCCCGCTAAGCAAGGCTGGTTGTAAGGTGAGGCGACGAAAACTTGCTTAATACATGGCAACATGTCATGTAACAACAAACAATAATAAAACAATTAAAAAAAATAGAATAAAACATCAACAATGTTGCTGCGAAGCGGCCACAGTGGGTTCACTGGGTCGCGCATCGGCCCCTGGGGCCGGCGCCTACAGACCAAAGCCCTGTAAATATATAAACTATTGTTACTTCGTATATTACCAGTAGTGCCATCCATGTTTACAGTTCGAGTCAGATTAAACAAATTTCGTTTAGTTCAATCAATGCGTGCGAAAGTTATCACGTACTACAGAGATATTTACGGACGAAGTAATGTTCATTTATAATAGAAAAATGTATATATCACGTATCCATATTTGATCATTTCTATAAATCCTGAAAAGCAATATACTAATCTGCAATAATAACAATAAAATAAAAAAATACCATTATTGTTGAATGCTGTTAATCTCGAATGCTAACTAATCTTAATAATAGAATGGAATACTGGACACATTTCACTGAATGAAAACAATTTCTTACAAATCCAACGATAACAAGTCCATTAATCTGGAGTTGAAGTAACGTGAGAAACTAATCTTATCTCAAAACCCGATTGACTTGAGTTGATTCTCCTTATCACCAAGTTCAGTCCAGTTTTGATATCTTGGCGCCTCAATGTAAACAAAGTTCTGATTTTATGCTTTAATCTTTTGATTTTTATTTATGTTGTTACGATTAGTATAATCCCACTTGGATTAAAATTCTTTTGAAATTGTTTATTTCAAGTAAATTATACAAATAATTGTAAAACTATTCACACAAAACACGTTTCAAATGATTGACTAATAAGTTAAAACATCTTTTAAAATGTCAAATAAAATCAAAACCTATAACACTTTAACGGCCCGTCATAGTTTTATTTACTCAATATCAACTTGTTTTCTGAAAGAATGTCACTTCTTGGAAACCGAACGTGACTTTGAAGACTCGGACGGATTCAACTGCAGTTGAGAAGGTTTTTATGGTTCCTTACGGGACTTAAGATATAAACTTGAAGATTTAAAAAAAAAAAGAAAAACAAGATGCTTATCTATGTTTTAAAGACAAGTGAAGATATTCTTCGTAAAATACAACTGGAATTTAATTAACATATAACGGATTGATTTGAAATTAACTTTTAAGTCCTTTCTTTTTTTAAGATGACAAATTCTTTTAAAAATTTCAAGATATTACCATTTTAAAGTTAGGAAATCGCAATGTTAAAGGAAATGTCTTAAGACATTGGTTTCCATTAATTCCGCATAGAGGCGCTAGTTGTATACACTGACCTTTATGTTATCATAAGATTGATATACTTTACTTGTTTAATTGTCATGTCATTTTGTTTTAACTTAAGTTTAATAAGTTTTCTTAGAGCACAAAGGTAATGGGATAAGTTGATACTTTATAAGTGAACTGTGTTGGTTAGTTGCCAACGATAAAAACACAACATGCGCACAAACAACCGCGAAAGTCGGCAAATTGATACGGTTCGAAATGATCAGTTACCGGTTAAAAAACACTTAAAGTTATAACGTTTATTTGATATGAGAACGATGTGTAAGGTTAGAGCTCCGAGACGGCTACTGAAGGATAAACCCAGAGCCCGTCGTCCCCTCACTCTCAGATAATCCCCGGACGGGGGTTTTGTTCGCTAAGCTGATTTGCCCCCCTCCTCCATCACCCTTCTTCTGACCCCTCCTAGCTCCGGGTCCCCTTCTTACCGGATTAATACTTCATCCCTCGCCCGGCTTTTCAACGACCACCCCAAACCTTAACAAAAAAAATCCCTCTCGCGTCTTACCGCACAACAGCACCTTCTTTTTAAAATTTAAAACAGTAATTACTTTTTTTTCTTGGCCTCCAGGATTCTTTAATCCTTTCTTTTAAACTACTATATAAAAAACCTTCTTTCTTAAGGATTTGCCTAATGACATGGTTTATGCCGGAACTGGTTATAAATTAGTTTAATATAAAGTTATAAATTTAAATTTTACCTTGCAAGAAATATAAAAATATGTCCAAAAGATTAAAACAGACTTACGCAAATCTTAAATCCCTCGTAAATACATAATTTATTCTTTTAATAACTCAGTAGAGTTAGAAACGACTGGAATCCCGTAGCTTTAATCTTTAACGCCTATTACAAGAAATACTTCTAATGCTTAAAGAATTAAATTTTATATACCCAGTACTATTCTTTCCATTTTTACACATAATACTTAAAATTGTAATTAAGAAAAACAACTGTTCGTTAATAGTTCAAGAGCCGGACCTGAAAAAATGTGACTCATTTTGTACTACTTGAAACCAAATATTTCTGAAAATATACCTTAAATTAGAAGAAAAAACATAGTCTACCTATAGGAAGTGGAGCCCTTCATATGATTGCCCATGCTCAAAATTTTATAAAATCGCACAAATTTCAGTTTTTTTTAAATAAGTAGTTCCCAAAGGGTCGGGTGCAAAACATGAACAGAACTTTTTTTAAGCTGATAAAATGTTCTATAAAACGAGTGTTTAATCATTATAAAATCAGATGACAACAACCAAAGTTATGGCTCTTCCAAAAACACCTAAAAATGGTTAATTTATGCAAATTCAGCGAGTTTCTTTGAAAAAATATTGGCTTTTTTGTGTATTTGTGTGGCCATATAACAAATGTCATAACTTTAGTTGTAGTTCGAAATTCGGTCCAGCCACTGAACAAGTTTTCCCCCCTTAAAACCATTAAACAACCAACCTAACAACCACTGAAAAAGTACCCTTAGATCCCTACAACCACTGAACAAGTAGTACTCTCAGCCCTTAACAACCTAAGAAGTACTGAACTAGTACCCTCAGCCCTTTACAACCACTGAACAAGAAGTACTCTCGGCTCTAACTAAACTAACAACCACTGAACAAGTAGTACTATCAGCTCTTACCAAACTAAGAAGTACTGAACTAGTACCCTCAGCTGCTTACAACCACTGAACAAGTAGTACTCTCAGCCCTTACTAACCTAATAACTACTGAACAGATAACCTCAGCCTCTTACAACCACTGAACAAGTAATACCATCAGCCCCTTCCTTATACGACCTCTTCTACTACAATTACTAGTGTGCTTTTCTGAATAAAATAGAATAAAGCGTAATATGCATAAACAAGAATACTTAACGATATGCAAACAGAAACAACGTTTCTTTAGAAACAATGTTTCTAATAATATGTATAGCTAATAAGATTAAGCTTCATACGAACCCACAAGATCACACAACGACTTTTGTTGATTATAGTAATCAACAAAAGAAGCAGTATTAATGATTCATGCTCGAAGCTTATGCTGGACCCCTGGACGTTAAAAAACAAATAGCCTTAATACAACTGTAAAGTAATTGTTAAAGTTTATAACTACGTATATATTTTTTACTTTTTTACGATTAAATTGGTTAAAATTTTATTTTTCTTTTCTCCTCCACTTTTTTTTTCTTTTAACTTATTTTACTTTAAGCTTTAACATAAAGTTAAAATATATCTACATTAAAGTAATATTTAGGTCAATAAAAACTAAAAAAAAATCTTGATAGGTTTATCCTTAAGATAAAGCTAATCCATTCTACTCAGTGATATAGAAGAGAAAGATAGCCCAAGTAGAATTAAGTAGAGGGGGTATAATCCCTAACCCAGGCTATAATCCTAGGACCGAAGGGTTTATAGAACAAGAGGGGGGTATAATCCTCAGCTAGCAATAATCCCTTCCGGCTCTAATCCCCAGTCTGCGGACTCTAATCCCCCGGAGTCCTTAATGCCTTTATACAAAAATAACCCTTCAAAATATAAAACTAACACAAGCACAACTTTTTTTTATTATGGATTAAAAAAAGATTATGAAATTTTTTAAAAAGTTTTAAGGATAAAAAAGTAAAGCTATAAAAAAGTTATAATTTTTAAACTCTTTTTTTAAAAGTATAATTTATGTTTTTATTTTTTTGTATCACATTAATTTAAAAATAATACTTATCTTACATATATCTTAAATCAGTTTTAAAATATAAAACTTTATGTTCAGGTCATATTTGAAAATATAAGGTAAAGATAAGGGTAATACCAAAAATAAAGGTATTAATTATTATATAAGGTATTAATTATAATAAGGTATAATTTTTAATACCTTAAAAATTACGGCCGCCTCCGTGGTCTAGGTCGTTAAGGCGACAGTCATTGAACTGACTTACACCATGAAGGTCAGGGGTTCGCATCCCAGATTACGCTCTCAGTTTCTATAAGATTATTGTTCAAATAAATTGTCGCCAACTTTAGAGTACACTTGGAGCGTAACGGCTACAACTACCACTTTAGGTGGTTCCCGCAAGGGTTATCCCTGATGAGCCGCAAGGCTCTAAACGGGCATCATCATTATCATAATCATAATTTTTATAAGGTATTAAAAACAAAGGAGGTCATGATAGTAAATTTTATTTACGAAGTGCCTTTTGCTATTGACAAACATTGGTTCAAATTAACAATAAATTAAACTTTGTCACTATTAAAACAGATGAAAGCTACCTCTCCTGTTTTCCCGCCTCTATGGAAGGAAAAGCCTATATAAAAAGGCTAATAATAATTGTTAGTTGTAGGAAAAGCCTATATATTTGTTATAATAGCCTATATAAAAATGCTTTTATAACAAACAAGATCATAACATTTCCGTCCTTGATTATTTTAGAGTCGTGTAAGCTAGTGAGAAAATATCCCAACAAATTCCAAACTCACTCCAGTGTGCACAATTTTAACACTAGAAATAAGTTAGATCTGTATCCAATAAAATATAGAACATCAGTATTTAAACCGTCACCATTCAATCTGGCTATAAGTTGTTACAATGAACTACCTCACTCAATTAGGTCATTTGAAGAGAAT
Source organism: Microvelia longipes (assembly GCA_018340805.1). NCBI lineage: Eukaryota > Metazoa > Arthropoda > Insecta > Hemiptera > Veliidae > Microvelia > Microvelia longipes. Next base: position 30,774,848 of record JACMZG010001914.1, on the reverse strand, counting down.
AATTCCTTTATTAAAGAAACAAAACAATTTTTGATAAAGAAAGCATATCATTCATTGCAGGATTTGATTACATAGAATAATCCTATATTATATATTGTGCTTTTTTATGTTGTTAGCTATGTAGTTGTATGTTATGTTTTTAATTTAATTATTTGTGTATTATTTAACTTTGTTATATACCTATTTATTAAGTCACTTAACTAATAAAAAATAATAATAATATGAATCTAATCTCATTACCTCGTTATCCCATTGAAGATTCACTTAAAGCAAACGTTATCAAACTAAATATTTTTTTTAAATTTTAAAACAAAAACTAAAATAAAATAAAAAATACTTTTTATTTTATTACATAGGTTTGATATACTATCAAATCAGTTAAAACCACTAAAAGAAACCTAAAAAAGAAATGAAAAAGAAAAAAAATAAAATAAATAAAACAAACCAAAAATACAAATCATCAAAGATCCTCCTCATTATAATCAATGAACCGATATTATTTAAACCTTCAAATAAGTTTTTCTTTTGATTTAGAAAAAAACTTGGGAATTAAAAACTTTTTTAAGTAATTTTAGAAAAGATAAATACCTTTAAGAAAAAAAGATAAATAAAAGAGGTTTAAAAAAAGATTATTCTTTTAATTCAATTTTTACATGAAATATTTGTAAAAATTCGTCTCAAACATTTTTTCTCAAAGTTTTTATTTATTTTTCATTTTTCAAGTATAGCAATATAGTATAATGGTTTCCACATGGATTTTCTTATATAGGAGAGGCAAAAAAGAATAAAAATAGTAAATAAAAAGAAGTCAGTCAAGAATACAATATATAAAATAATTATAATAAAATTAAAAACATTTTTAACTGATAAGAAGGAGAAAAAAATAAATGACAAAACTAAGAGACAAATGGCTCAAAAATATTGATGATGGAATCAAAAGAAAATTATGAAAGCACACATCAGTATCAGTGAACTGAAACTAAGAACGCATATTGAACATTTTTTAAAAAGAAAATAATAAAAAATATAATAAATTAAATAAAAGTAAATATTCATATCAGAACAGTAATACTTATTTATGCACCAAGGGAGAAAAGAATGCTATTATTTCCCTAAGCAGTTAGTTGGTTTCTAAGGCAAAAGCTGAGGGAAACAAAGCATATAACTCCCGGAGCAAAGTCGTGGAATTTATGAGTTTAACTCTCGAGTCTAAGCCGGGGATGTTGTGACATTTAACGCCCAAGGCGAAGCTGAGGAAGGTAATTAAGTGGAGTTTTACTCCCTTACCTACACAAGACTTCATCTCCAGATGTTGGCATCAATTATTGATTGTTATATTCTTATTTTTATACGTTTTGTTGTATTGTATCCTAAATTATTTTAGGTCGGACCCCCCTAATACATTTTAGGGGGTGCTGCCACCAAAAAAATATTTTTTTATTGTCCCAAACAACTTCTTTTGACCTAAAACGGATTTTGAGCCATTTAATTTTTTAATTTTTCTATAATAAATTTTTGGAGTGCCGCCCACGGGAAAAATTACCAATAATTGATCGGTCCCCTTTATAATTTTAGAGGATACCACACTCTAAAAATGGATATAGGCTCTAAGCTTAATAATTGGCAACAATTTTCATTCCCATGTGCTAAAAAGTGCTACTTTACCCCCTAAAAACTAGTCAATAAACTTCACATTATACACCGTATGGAGGTAAACAATAATTATGGTTTTGATGTTTAGTTATGTTAAAAGGTGTTAGGAAAGGGAGGCGCAAACTCCAAGCCCCAGAAAGGATATAAACACTTTTGTTTACTTTTACATAATTCTAAAGTCAGATTTGAATTTGACAGTGCTTTCTTTTTGTTTTAATTGGGAGGACAAACTTAATTTTTGTATACTTTTTCTATAGATTTAAAATGTTAAAATTTAAAATTATAGTCATTCAAATATTATGTGACATGACAAATTGGAGAAGTCACGTCTAATGATCTATTTTAAGGACATAGTTTAATCTATTCATAGATACGACTAGATTGGGACTAATTGCTTAGGAAATTGAGCTATTCATTAACGCTATTATCCGTTCTAATAAACGAAGACGCCATGTTTAATTTCTTCTTATAATTCCTTTATGTATATCTTAAGAGGAAATTAGATAGTTACGAATTCCTTTATATGTGTTTTTTATAGCATGCATTGACATTTTGATATTTTTTGGGCGACTTAGATTAGCTTAAAAGTAAACTAATATGTTGTTCTTATACAGGGTGGAACATTTTAGAAGCACCAACATTAAATTTACAAACATTAAAAACCACAAGAAAGAAATAATTGAAACAAAAATCTATGATATAAGCAAAACAATAGCTTGATAATAATTAGAAAAATTATTGTAAAATTTCTTAAGTTAATGACATTTTTAAAATAGGCAATAATACGTTATGCTTTAATTTACTTTTTACACTTAAATTATTTTTTACGAGTGAAAATTAGTCAAAAGTCATTACTAAATTACTAGACTTGGGTAGAATTAACCAAAATACTAATGGTAAATTTAAACTAGTAAGAGTCAATTTACTAGGAATACAGACCATTTTTGAAAGTCCAGGGCCATGTTTCTCCTTATTTTTTAAGATTTAGGCCCGTATTCAAAGACGTTTCCTAACATTTTCCTAACTTTTTCCTAACATTTTCCTAACATTCTCCCGACTTTTTCCTAACATTTTCCTAACTTTTTCCTAACATTCTCCTAACATTTTCCTAACTCCTAATATTCTCCTAACACTCACCTTAGGTTTAGGTAAGGGAAATGTTTTTAAGCCACGAAATTTAAATGATCGTTACCGTGTTTTAAAAGTCATTTAGAGGCTTCGCATGATTTTTTTTAGTAAGAACCTAAGGTAGTTAAGTCAAAAAGTGATACCATTGTAAGTCACGTAATATATCGCGAAATATCAATGTTATTAACTTATTACCTGGATTTACGACACACTTTGTTGTATTAATAACTATCTACATAAAAATACATCATATAAGTTACTATTAATCCACTTACCTTACTATTAGGGAGTTTATCCTGAAATTCTTTTAACACAATCAAATTTTTTATTTTCTATGGTCTGTTTGTGGCGGGCTATCGATTCAAAAAAGAAATTCAGTTGGTCCGGTGTGAATAATTCAGCCATTATTATACAAAAAACATTTTACACAAACAAAAATGAATTTGATGACAAAATACGAAAAACAAAATTGTGTAAATGATTTAGCAAAATGAAAACAGTGTTGCACTGATTAACAGGTCTTCATTTAGACACCTTTGGATTCGTACAACCTGGTGCACGTTCAAACTTGAAACGCTTGATACTGCTTTATTTATGAAAGCTGTTACAATAATTGAACATTGTATTTGTATTAACTCTACTGTTTACTGAAAACATATGTAAATAAAGTTTCTAATATATTTAACATTCGCGAAAGCAAGGCCGCATTGTTGTTTATGACAAAATGTGTCGTAAATCCAGGTAATAAGTTAATAAAATTGATATCTTGCGATATATTACGTTACTTACAATGGTATCACTTTTTGACTTAACCACTAAATAAAATCGTGCGAAGCCTCTAAAAGACTTTTAAAACACGATAGGCGAATGTTAGGAAAATGTTAGGAGTTAGGAAAATGTTAGGAGAATGTTAGGAAAAAGTTAGGAAAATGTTAGGAAAAAGTTAGGTGTTAGGAAAATGTTAGGAGAATGTTAGGAAAATGTTAGGAAAACGTCTTTGAATACGGGCCTTAATGTTCTCAATACAAACATTTTCCCGCATATTATAAATCTTTGAAATTCCCGCTGTCATAAATAATAGTCAAAGAAGTCATAAAAAATATATTTTAGAAACTACAACAAGTTTCAAAGATAAAGCATAAACACCATACACTAGGAGGCATGATAGCACACACACTCATACATGAACACCTACAACTTGGTAAAAATATGCACACAGAGACATACAACTTAGTAAAAACTACTCAGAAGGTTTTAAAAATAACTGAAACACTCGGCATTATACACTATAATGCCTACGGTATAAATGAGGAGAAGTAAAACTGTTGGTACAATTTTTTATTTTCTTTGTACGAAGTGAGCACAACACCTTTTTGGACAATTTTTTTACATGAAGATCTCAGCGTAACTTTTTTTTTTGGGGGGGGGGGCGTACTCCAATATTATTTGACCCGGTTGGCGACGCGATGGTGTACGCTTTACTAAATTGATACACAAAGTTTATTTCTTCCAACCCCTTTAACATTTTACGCTGCCACAGCTCTGCCCTGCAGTCAAGCAATAGTCCAGCAGGAACCACTTAAAGTGGTAGTGGTTTTACCAAATATTACGGCTTTTAGTTAATAAGGGTCATTAACTCCTGGATTTCCACATGTAAATGTAATCTATAATATGGAACAGGAAATATGAAATATTTCAGCTCATTATAATCTGGATTAATATGGTTATTTCCATATTAGATCGCACTATATATTTTACACTATTTCCGTAGGTATTACCATACTTGGGGAGATTACAGACTTATGCTATTCTAATTAATACAAACCCAATTAGGTATTTACTTTTTAATATGAACTTTGTTGAGTAATAAGGCGCCAGATTTTGCTTATTTTGCCAAAGGTACATTCAACCAAATAGACTTTTACAATTTTTTTACTTTTACAACCTAGAGAACTACAATCTACCAGGTGAACGATGCAAAATAACAATGTGTATATTTTAGCTACAGATTTAAAGTTAAATAAATACTTTTTATTTTCATCAATGGTATCATAAGACCAGCTGAAAGCAATGATACTAACAATTCAAACCGTTAATTCTAATTTTTATAAAAACCTCAAAAATAATAACTTGTAAAAGCTTTTGCAAAACGGAAAGAAACATACAACTAAAATCAATCAAATTAAAGTAATGTCATTTTAATGTCGATAAAATAAGTACTGCGTCAGTAAACCACAATAAGAAGCGAACATTTTAAAAATTAACATAAACATAGGTCACTGTAATATTTAGTACACATATACTGCTATATACAAGACAAACTTGGGGACAACGTAAAACAAATTACCTACATTAACACTGATTTTATCGTTTAACACACACACAAATATTAATATATATATAATATATATATATAATATATATATATATATAATATATATATATATATATATATATATAATAAAATTTATGTTAACAAAATTCGTTTTTTGACAAATAAATTTGAAAATTTACTAATATTGATGTATGTAAGTGGCATATTAAAACACTACTCATACTAAAAACTACAAGACAAGCAAAGCCTTTGCGTTTAAGTCGCGAAGCGGACCTTCGCGTTGAAATCGCGAAGCGGACCTTCGCGTTGAAGTCGCGAAGCGGACCTTAGCGTTGAAGTCGCGAAGTGGCCAAAGCCTCTTGCTCTTGATGATGACCTCCTGAGGAGCTACTGTTTCTAAAGACGGTATAAATTTAGGTTGACTATTATTAAAATGAGTCAGGCAGTATAAGCATGCGCAATCCAACTATAATAAATCTAGTCAATTTTTAAGAAAATAAAAAATACTTTAAATTATCAGTATTTTCTATCAAATATTAGTAATTGACAACATAAATTCTTTGGAAAAATGTTGACTATAGTTCTACAACTATTTTTGTTGTAAAATAGTTTTACAACTAAATTAGTTGTAAAACTGAAGTCAACATTTTTCCATATAATTACTAAGTTCTACAAAAAAGATGTTTCGCTAATTAATATTACAAATTGTAAAACAACTTACAACCCAACTGTTCTGTGAATAGAAACTGGACACACTGGCACGTACCTGTAACATATGAAATAAGCATTGATTATTATGTTACCTCCATGTTAATTAAATGATTTAAGCTGCATACGAAAAATAAATTTGGTAAGCATATAGCACGCAAAAGTATATGACTTCTTCCTTAAAGGCTATTTAAATTTCAAAATATAAATTTTGGTGGCGTCATAAGCATTGGTTAACAGCGTCATAACCTCCCCAATATCACGCTATATGCCATATTTTTGTTTCGATTCGGTTCAAGACTTATCTAATATCTTGAAATTTTAATACCTCGAGAACCGTGCTAGTCACAGCTATACTTGAGGTCTTGTTGACCTTAAAAAATAGGTGCTAAAAGAGGAAATTTAATGAATAAACTGGGTGCTACATTTATTTTTATTACAATGCTTCCTCCTCCTATCATAGGAAATAGGGAATAAAAATTCTCTTCGATTCAATCACACCATTTTGGTGAATTATTTAATAAGCCGATAAAATAAATTTTGAACCCATTTTAACAGCTTTTTAAGTAAAAAGTGTAAAAATAAAAATATTTTGATGATTTCGTCAATTTTTTAATTCAATAAAAACCAAGGTTTTCCTTTTAATTATCCACAGTATTTTCAAATAAAAACTTCGTACGGCTGAATTCACTCTAATTATCCTTCATACTCTATACTTTCTGAAAAAGACAATGAAAAAAAAAACTAAATATGTAATCTCATGGCGGTTTTTTGTTGATTTTCAAACACGATAAGTTATCGAATTATAAAATGGCGGCGTAATTGATCTTTTAAAGATATAACATTTGTTCAACAATTACATTGAGCGAAAAAATAAAAAAATGAATAGGTACGGAGGATAAATTAGTTCTCAGAGTTACATAATCTTTTTGTTGTCATTATTGATATAGTCAACACTTATTATTATATGTTACCATATGGTTAGTGAATAAAGCTTAAATATAGCTAACTGCAATAGTGTATGCTTAATAAACTTTAATAATAGAAGATATTACACACAAATATTTACATAACAGAACCTATAACCTTTATAAAATATAGTTTAATTACATAATTGTCGAGTTGGAGTATGGGAAAGAGCATGGAGAGGAAATTTCTCTCCCCTAAATATCACGTTAGCCCCCTCAAAAAATTATTAAAAAAAGGTTACTTTATCTCGTCCAAAATTGAACAATAAAACTTACCGGGGCTAAGCTCCCCCTCCCCCCATTTGTTTGTGAAAAGTCCACATTGGGTACATCCAATTGAGCGATTCTGCCGATGATTGGAATATAAATTTTCAAATAATTAGCCATTAGATTTAATATCGATCACCAAGTTTATAAAGCGTGGTGCATTTCAAATACATCACATCTACTAACTCAACTTCTAATGAAGATGTCGCCGAAAATTGGTATCTACCCCTACTAAATTGACTACTAGGTGCTTGAGTATTCAGTTCCTTTTTTGGCAATCGTCTTCTTATACCAATCAGATTGCAAAAGTGTGTTTTTCTATGAAAACATTTTGAATTCCAAATAAGAGCATTCATAATTGGGATTAATTCAGAAACTGGACTATTTACTAACCAATTCGATCCTTTACTTAAGTTAATTTAAGCTCGCTTAAGCTCCTGGTAATCGACATATTTGAATGCTCTTATCTTAAATTCTAAAGTTATCGTAGAAAAACACACTTTGCCAATCTGATTCCTAAACAAGAAATACAATTGCCAAAACATTAAATGGTTATTAAAGCTTCTAGTTGTCGACTTAGTAGATGTGGATTCTATTATTTGACGATAGCTCCATTAAAAATAGAGTTAGTAGGGATGATGTTTTGTGATGTACCAAATTTTGGGTATTCGCATTTTATAAAAGTAGTTATATATGTCAAACAATAGCTCTTTGTGAAGAGTCCGGAGTTCAGTGATCGTGAATAGAATCTATTCATTCTTATGCAAATAGTGTATTGTTTGAATTAAGCTAAATTATGGTATGCTCCGATTTAAATTTCAAAAGTTACCGAAGAAAAACACACTTTGGCAACTTTACTAGGAAGACGATTGCCAAAAAATAATTGGTTATCCAAGCTCCTGGTAGTCGAAGTAGTAGGGGTGGATTCTAATTGTTTGGCGATAGCTCTATTACATGCTGAGTTAGTCAGAGTGATGCATTTGAAAAGTACCAACCACATTTGTATACATTGCAATATATACTCCTTGCTATAGCCCTGTCTCTCGACAAAATATTTATTATACTTTTTTAAATTCTGCCATTATACAATAAAATAAAAATACTATCAACAAATAAACCTTATTAACAATAATAACTATAAGTAAGTCCTTAAAACTTAAATGAGTATTTCAGAATTAAAATTGACACTTTTATAGCTAAAATACGACAGTAAAAACAGGAATAAATTAAAACATTATCTACTATTCATACTTCAGACACATCAAGCTTTTTACATACTTCGTATCCTTCACTAAACATGGCACCTGAGGAATAGAACTGACTTATGTTATTACTTCTTATTGTTGACATGTTACTATTCACAAGTGCTTAATAAGTAATTGTGATAATACTTCTTTGACTACTTAGTGTTAACTGATAAGTTAATTAGACTTAAAACATTAAAGGTTTGTTTATTTTTTAAACTGAATATGTATTATCAAGACGTCAACTTGTGATAAGTTATTAAGTGCATTTTAAGCTTATCAATATATTTAATGCATTTTATTGCAGTGATAGATAATAGAATGAATATGTACTTTATGCTGTGACTTATTAAGTTAACTGATAAGATCATTAACTTTAATACCGTCTTATTCAGAAAAATATTCTTTAACTATTAACTTTTAAAATATTCTTGGCATCAACTTTTGATCAAGAATACATATACACGGTGGTCTAAAAATCCCCCCCCCCTTAAATTTTGAACTATTAGATATAAATTAATAAACCTGGGATACTTTTTTGTGTCAAGAAACTTTTTTTTGTTGCAGTTAACTTCGGGTGTCGCTTGCAACACCAAATTTTGCGAAAAAACTAACAATTGGACATTTTTACTTAAAATTGAAGCTTAAGTATTGACATTTCAAAACATTTGTCAAGAGTACTAAAGGCCTTATTCTTGACTTCAGAATACAAATCAATCGACCTGAGCTTCAAGGTATTTATAGTCACTAATCCTGCTAGATTTTTATAAATTGTAACTCTGATTTTTTATAAATGGAAAATGTAATGGATGATTTGTGTTCGCCAAAAATAAAGTATTTTTAATCTTAACAATTCTAATGTGAATTCTCAAGCTTAAATTTTAAGTTAAATATTCAATTTTTAAACGTTAGGTACTTATTCCCGCCAAAGTAGAAGTCTTAGACCAAAAATCTAAGGGGCAAAATGTCTTTCAATTCTTCCCTAGAATCCAGAAGGTCCAATAAAAGTATACCTTCGAATTTACTTATCGGTATTGCATGCAAAACCCGTACATCACCAAAAAAAAAGTTTTTTCACACAAAAAAGTGGCTCTGGTTATATTAATTTATTGTGCACGGTTCAAAATTTAAGAAAAAGAGAGAGAGACTTTAGTCCACTCTGTATATTGCTGAGGTTTATACACCGCATACACTCAAACACACACATATATATGTAGATTTTGTTCCTATAGACCTTTCTATTAGACACGATAACTTTTGAATGGTTTTTAGGATCCGAACATTACCAACAATACCAACATTTGATAGCAACACCACCATATACCGGTAATATTTACCAAAATATTGTTGAACATACAGTATAGTTCTTAGATTAAAACCACCAAATACAAATATTTTTAACAAAAATCATTGTCTATATGTCTAACGATAACCAGAACATGGTGATATAACTATCAAATTTACAAGAGAACAAAGGTCTCTTATTTTTTAAATATAATGTGGCTTAAATTTTATTTTGCTGAATTCTAGTCTGACCAAAATTAAAGCAGACAAGCTATAAAAATCAAATTTTTTAAAAATTGTTTTAACTACATTTAAATTACATTTACAGGATAGTTTACATAAAAATAAACCCTTTTTTAATTCACAAAAATATAGGGTGTAAGAGAAAACATATATGTTTTTTCCAAATAAATATTTTTTTTCCAAATAAGTATTCTTAAACTTTTTAGTAAAGGATTTTTTTCTAAATCTTTTAAAGCTTTAATCTCTGAACAACAAATGCAGAGTAAGCTCCGTTTTTTCTTTTCTTTATAAGTATAAATCTTTCAGTTTTTTTCTTTCATTCATATTTTTTTTAAGATTAATGTTTTCTATAAGCACTAAAGGTGACGTCATTTTAAAAATTCTATCGCGAAGGGTTGGGAAAGTTCACAAAAAAATTGAAAAGAACAAGTGGAGAGTAAGATGATAATCTGAATAGGCTTTAGATGAGGGATAAATTTAGTGTAAGGGCATTCAGGTAAAGGAGGGGGAGGATTCAAACTTCAAAGGACGAAGGATTTAAGGACATGTTTTCTCTTCCACGTTATATTCACTCTTACGCCCAATTACTAAGGATTCATCCTTAAAATACGTCTTAACTTCCTTATTTCATGGATCCAATACCTTAATTCCTTTGGTTTATTTCAAAGTGAGTTATCAAAGAATTTATTATCTTTGCATTAACAGATCTAATACCAACAGATTTTACCCAAATTTAATCTACTGATTATATTAGTTATCAAAGTATATCAGATTGCGTGTTATCACGATTTAATCTCCTCACGATTGAGGACTATTATTGCCAGAATTTAAACAAATCAAATTTTAAATCTTTCTGAAATAATGAAACTTTTCTAAGTGTAGTCAGAGAAGCATATTTTTTGGGATTTTTCAAATTATTTTAAGATAATCTGTTCGAACATTTTTTGGGACGCCGGGAAAAAATAGTTTGAGCCACGCCACAGCTACGATTGGTTCACTTTTTTAAAAAGTGTCTCAGTAAAAGTAAAATTGATAGAAAAAGTGTAAAAAAATAAAATTGAAAGCTAACAAAATTCTTCCACAACTGTTTTTAAGGGTGGGATGGATTTTTCTTCCTAATTCTACAAATATATAAAACATATTGTAGTAGCACAAATTTAGTTCTGAGGACGTTTAGAATAACATAGTAGTTCCGAAACAAGGGTACTGGAACCCCTGGAGTCCAACATAAAGTTTTATGGCGAGTAGGATAACCTTCTTCTAGAAGCACCCGATAGCAAAATATATCCTTTTCTAATAATAAAAGTTAATTAAAAATACTTATTATTCATTAACTAATAGTGGATTATTAAGTAAAATATTTGAATTAGGTCAAATTTCAAAAATAAAAATATAGCAGTACAGAAAATAAAACCCATAAAAAGATTGCAACCAGCTTATAAGTATCCATATACCTTGTTGTTAGGTTCTATATTCTAATTCGTACTTAAATAAAAGCCTTAAGGCCAGTGGACCGATTTAAGGATACCCCAATAGGTAAAAAAGGGTTAAAACTAGTAGGATAACAGAAAAAAATAGCAGAGCACAAATTATATTATTGATAAACTTAAAACTAATCACATTAGCTCATTTTTCCTTTGAAAATTCGCAAACATTGAGAAGAACCAAGCTAATTTTGGATATTTGCTTTTGAAATACCTCATTTGATAGTAATTCTGAATTCTAAAAGAAAGTGGTATTACAAAGAGTTTTTGTATATGAAAATTCTTAAAGCTGGACGGAGATGGATAAATTTATAAATTTAACATTTATAGGAAAGCTAAGCGCATAATTTGACTGTAAGAGCTATATATTTTTTCTCAGTACACCTTCAGTGACATCAGTTTTTTCTTTGGCTATGCCCCACTGATACGCCAAATATTTAAAACTACTACTATTAGTCTAGTTTATCATTTCCCTAGCATTGTTCAAATTACCTCCATATCACCTCACTCTCTATAAATAAATGCATTGTTCATACTAAGATAACTTATTATTAAAACACTACAAAAAATATAAATAAAACAAATTTTAATAAAAAAAACACAAGATTTTTCTGTTATCAATATCGACTGGCGCCACTTTATCCGAAGATGATACAGACTAAAACAGATATAAATTTGATTAAAAAATATTCAGTTTTATTAACTCCAACTTTAATCGCATTTTTAATATTAAGATAATATATTAAAAAATTAAAAAAAAAACAATAAAGAAAACTAAAGTGACATACAAAAAAAAGTTGAAATATTTTACAATTAAAAAAAATATATTTAAAATGTTAAAGATCTTAGGAGAAAAAAATATTAGTGTAAAAATTAGAGTTTTTTCTTAAAGAAGGACATATATTAAAATAAATTATTTTATAAAAGAAATATTAAAAGATTTCTGTATTATCTTTAAATGTTATATAAATAGTCATAATATATACATAATGAAACAAATTGTGTACAAAATTTTTCTGATGAATCTAGAAACACTATTATAATTATAGTGCAATAACATTTAGTTTACAGTTATAACAGTTAGTTTGCAGTTCTGAGAGCCTTAAAATTTATTTGAGGTTATTAACAACCTCATAAGCGCCGAGTGACATATACTCAAGGATATTTAATAAAGAGGATGACGGAATATGAAAACTTTACTCACCCCATGGACGTTATAAGGGAAATAAAGACAAACTTACCTTCCCCGCAAGGTTATAGCAAAAGGCGCGAAACGCAGGTAATGAATCTATTAATTAAAACATTTTCAATGACCAACCATTTTTATTTCAAAATAACATTTAAAATCGCAGTAGTATTAATAAAAAGTATTACTTTTAATCAGTATACTAACCTACTTAAACAATAGGAAACCATCCATCGGAAGGTAAGTGTGCTCTTACATTTAAGACTAGCGCAGTTACGATAACGAGCAGTAACGATTGCAAGCATGCGCAGTTTGAACTAAGCATGTGTTTTTTGTGATGGATTCTTTTCTAGATTTTCTTTTCTCACCGGGGTAATATATTATATGCTATGACAAATTAATTTAGCGCATCATATCCTTTTTTAAAGATCCTCCATATCTGGAGCTAAACGCCGTGTCCTACAAGAGTTATAAGAGCAACAAAATACGAACTAAAAAAGTAATAAAGATTTTAAAAAAATTACATATAATAAAAATAAATATGAAAAACTGGTAAACTAAAACCAAGGATGTTGAATAAAGGGGATAACGCACTAAGTCGAATTGCCATTCAACAAAGTGAACCCATCGAAAATCAAAACATAGAGAAGAATTCAACACGAAACACACGTCAAAAACCAACTGCACATGCTTGGTACGAACTGCGCATGCTTATGATCCTTAAAACAGCGCAGGTCTTAAAATTTAGAGGCACACTTAACTCTCAATAGGTTTCCCATTGTTTTGCTTGCGAAGGTTATAAACAAATAGAAAAAAAGTTCATACTTTTTTTACTGTTTTTTTGTTCATATTGCTTAAAATTAACAACATTAAAGAAAATTAAGAACATTACAACCAAAATTGAATCTTAAAAACTAGCAAAACATTTCACTAGGCTAAAAAAGACAAAATTTTAACACATTTAACTTACTCTCTAAGAAAAGTAAACGGTAAAGCTTCAATTACTCTCACTAAAGTGGCTACCTAGAGTCCAAAATGTAAAATATAAGCACAAATGACTTGACAAGCACCAAATGTAACAGTAACGAAAGCACTGAAGAAAGTTGAGAAGCAAACTCGACAACCAAGAAGTGTATAACAACTTAGCAACATAACCTGCGTTTGACGCCTTTTTAATTATAACCTAAGGGAAGGTTAGTTTGCTCTATTTCTCTATCTCATACAACTTCCATGGGGTCAGAAATGTTCCTTATGCGTCATCCCCTTTATTCAACATCCTTGACTAAAACTGAGTCTTGAAACACATATTGCTGTCTAGGTTGGTATATAGTTTCCATATGGATAAGAAGACTTGTCATATGACTTTTCTACCTAAACTTAAATACCTTTTAAATAACTCAATCACAATTATATCGTTTCTCTCCACTTTGTGACCCATTTACCCTCTCCACTACTTTAAATGCTTATTTCAAATACTTATAATCGAATAAAATATTTTCCCAAGAGAGTAAAAAGTGAATATAAGAAATCAGTTTGGTTTTTAATGCTTGTTATTATGATTTTGATTATTAATAGTTTTTAATTGTAGTTTTGGCATTTCTGTTCTATTATAACCCTTGAGGAACTAATTGAAAGCTAAGGTTTTTATAATGAAAGAATAAGCTACTGTCGATGCTTGCTGTAGGATATTCATATCTAACAGCTAGTTATTATTGACGGTAGCTGATTCTTCAATTGCTTCTTCAACTTCTAGTAACTGTAACATCTTTAATTTTAGGTTTTTGTAATTAAATAAATCTTTTCGGACTGTAGTCTTCTATTTATTATTTAATATAACAAATATTCACATATGTGAAAATAGGAACACAACAATAATTAAATAACGTCAGCGTTTGGAGATAAAATCTTGTATACACTGATTTGATATCGAACACAAATTTTAAATTCTATGTTTTTAACACCTTACTGCACCGATCTTACTTTAAAAGTTGTAATTAAAATATTTTAATGTTTACATTATACATACGTATATAACATACTCATGCGTAATATATAGTATACAAACAATTAAATATTTTACAAAATAGATTTCCAACAAAAAGATAAAATTCTTGTGGACCTTGCCGCGATGCTACCTTATTTTGGATAGTGTGATTCATGTGTTATAAGATTATAAAGAACATAAAAATGAACTATATCACATACATGTGCTATATACACACATACATAGATAAGTAATGTTATACATAAATAATTACATTTTTTACATACACACATCAACTGGTTAGACAAAAATTCATTCATTTTACACAATTCAACTGTTATTTAACAAAGTACTTTATTGCTTTTATAATAATTTTTCATTCATATAACACAATGTAAGTTTTAAAACATTATTTTGAGCAAGGTTGTCAGACATATTACGATTATAATGAGATAAAAAATTGGTCAGCGGGAATCCCCAGGATATCATGGATGATTTGGTGATTCACAGGGAATCAGTATAGATAATAACTGCAAAAACTAACTTAGTGAGTATCGTTGATATGTAAATCTTTATATATGCATTCATATCTATCGATTTTTATAGGGTTGTGCTCACAGAAATCTTTATATTTGAATTTAATGATGGATTATTATAAAAAGGGGTTATCACTTACTGACGCACAATATTAGTTATGGTAGTTTTTCGGAGTGAGAGTTTGGTCACTCAAGAATGACTGCACTTAGGATTTGGTGAGGGAGGGGAGAGTGTGGAAAAGGTAAGGGGGGTGGGTGTGAGAGTAGGGTATCCTGTAAATGTTATATTCATACTTAGCGTTATGTCTTGACATAGTATTAATTTATATTGATAGGAGATATAAGTCTATTATCATTTGATCTATAAAAGACTTATTGCTAACTGAGCAACTATTCACATACTGGGAAACATACATATAATCTATTATCTAACAGCAACTACTCACCTGAAAGACCATTGCCTAATATTATTTGTAACGCAACTATAACGAGTACATTATTTATTTCTAACGGCAACTATAACGATGAATGTACATTATCATATGATCATCAATAAGCTAGTCAATTCAGTCAACAGGATAAGATGAGGATACTTATTTAATTATAACGAATAGAGCGGAGCATACTACACGCGCGCAAATAGAGATATACCATATTCTAATATTATGATGAAGCGCATGCAACAAATAGCAAAAGATAACATATTAAATATTACTTATATTAGCGGCAACTACAGAAAACCAGCTACTGTATTATTTACATAAGACGGCAACTACAGGGCAATAATATACAGTATAATTATTATATAACGGCACAATAGCAAGTACATTACATTATTAAATAGCGGCAACTACAGCAAAATACATTATTATGTATAAATAACGGCCATACTACGGAGCTAAACAAGTACATTAATTATTATATATTGGACGTCTTGTCACATCAGGCATTAAGGAGTATATACTTGGTATTATACAACAGTATAGCAGTACCATTTATTATATTAATATATCGTTGTTAACTTCAAACGACGATAAACATCATCTCTTATAGGTATTTCGTTTTTCTATAAAAGAATCATTTATAACGAGCAAGCATAAATTGGGAGTTTTTATAATCAACAACAATATAATTACTAGGTCCTTTCTATTTATATCCGTATAGTATTATTTACGGAGATGTAGACTAGTGCGCACATAATACCTACGCAAATACACGCCGGGATTTCATCCCGAGAATTATTCCGTTAGGAGATGTGTGTCAACACTTATGCAGTGAGATTTCATATGTTTGTTCTTAGTCTGTATTGTGGTAGGAGTGTTAACTTGAGTGAGCTTATTGCACTCCGAGATAGCTCTAGTTTTTGAGATTTGTACGCTGCGTGAGTAGTTAGATGTCATCGCATATGGCCAGCAAGATAACCGTAACCGAAGAATCAAATCTCCTGTGGCTTAGTTCGACGATGTGAGTTTGGGAGACACCCAAGGTGGAGCAACAATAGCAAAAGTGTATATTTCATCCCCTTCCAAGTTGCCGTCATAAAGGGATGAACGCACTAAGTCGATTTGCCATACAAAAAAGTGAACCCCCATCGAAAAACCAAAAAATAAGAGAGAATTCCACACGAAACACACGTCAAAAACCAACTGCACTGCCACTGTACAACTGCGGCATGCTTTACAATTCTTATAAGAGCGCATGTCTTCAATTTTAGAGGCAAACTTACCTCTTAATGGTTACCCATTTTTATGCTGGAGAAGGTTATAACAAAACACGCTTAAATTAATCACTCACTGAAGTGGCAAAAGTAGTGTTCCAAAATTTAAAATTAAATAAGCACAAATGACTTAACAAGCCACCACAAATGTAACAAACACGAAAAAGCCACAGAAAGAATTTTAGAAGCAACTCGATAACCTTGCTACATAAACCTGCGTTTGGCGCCTTTTTCTATAACCAAGGGAAAGGTAAGTTTTCTCCTATTTCTCATACAACTTCCATGGGGTCAGAAATGTTCCTTAATGCGTCATCCCCTTTATTCAAGATCCTTGGTGTTTCTTATCATCGTAGCTCATAGTTTATTTATGCTAGAGAGTTGAAACTTGGCTTATCAATTCATTTAGATCCAGTTTGTGTACCAGGAATTATTTTAATAAGGCTTCATTACTAAACGGAAATAATGATTTAGCATATATTTTAAAAAATGCATAAAACGAAAAAACATGTTCAGAGAACACACCACTTTTCCTATACTCGTATACCTACGGTAGGAGATAAGGGGAAAGTCAAAATAAAATAGACAATAAACATAGATATTACAAAAATATATACGTCCCGACAGACAATTTTTTGTTCAAAATAGTTTTGAGCATGACTTACTTAATGTACTAAGACATTACCGTGAGTCATAAAACTGTCTTAATTGATATAGGATAGTAAAAATATTTTAGGGTTCAAAAGGTCTTAAAAATGGGTTTAGTCAGAAATTTAACACAACTACCTGGAAATATCAACAAGTGTCAGTCTATTGTTTGGGAATTGTGAAAGCTCACATCTTTATTTGAATTTAATGTTTTATTTTACTAAGGGTCACGTAAAAGCCTTGGTGATCTTTACAATGATATTTAGTCATTTGTTTATTATAAGCCAAAACATTCTCCGAAAAAAATTTATCAGCCGTTACTCAAAATTTGAGCCTACAGTTTAAGATATTTTGAGCAAATATTAGTAATGTAGAATTAAAGAAAGAAGACAATTGTCTTGTGTTTACGATTTCTCTAATCCATTAGTAATCTACTGCCGAATAATTTCTGTTTTGATCGAGAAGATTGGAAGAAATAAATGTATTTTCTAATCCATTTAATCTACTGTTCAATAACTTCTGTTGTAATAGTCAAAATTGGAAGATATTTAGTGTATAAGAAATCTAGGGGAAGTGGAAGAACAGTAGAGCAACTGAACTTCCTCCTTTATATTTTTTAAGATATCATTTTATATTTTAAACCTGTGTTGTGTTGTAAAAAAAAAACTTTTTTTTATTTATTTATATGAATAAATCGTCTAATCCATGTGTAATCCAGTAACTTCTGTTTTAATCGTTAAGATTGGTGGATATTACATCGATTTCATCATAAAATAATGATCACGAGGTTTGTTTTATCCTTTAGTAATTTAATTTTCAGTCATAATGAAAGATCCATTCATCTATATGAGCCTGAGTTCAACACTTTACCAATAGGTGTAAGTTATTAAAATACACCTCAAAGGATTGTTTTTTAAATCTAAATTTTAATCCCAGCAAATAAAATTGTTAACTAGCCGAAGAACACAGGTGAAATTAAATATAAGAAAATTATTAAGAAAGGGAACTTGTATAAGAAGAGAGATTATAATGCCAGTAAATAAGGAAAGTAGATATTTCCCTTTGATGTATTTCGTAATCCTTACTAGCTTCTAAGACTAAGCTCCTTCTTCCTAAAGCATTTTCCCCTTTAACTTAAACCTACTTCAACCTAGAAAAGCTTTGAACCAAATACAATATAACCTATAAATCAATCAAGTATTAAAGAAGGGGAAAAAATGAGATCTTAAAGATATTGACTATAAACCTATAAAGGTATATTAAAGTCCCTAGGGAGAAAAACATATCCGAGTATTAAATAGTTACTGTTACTACAAATAAGGGTGATTTTGGCTTAACCGTTTAGTAAGTTTTGGAAAACATAATACTTTATAAGATATAAGCTCGTATAAGATAGTATGGAACTTATAGAACACTAGGTTTTAGAGCTAAGAAACCATCTGCGACCAACCGACCAACTTATACTTTAAACATTGAGTTATGATAGAGAAAACTTAAGTTATGATAAAAGAATTTCTCTATATAATATTCTAAAAGAATATTTTAATTGACAATATTAACAATCATATCTGATCAATTTCCTGAATAATTGCGAAAGTGAGGCGTCAGAAAGCTGATTAATACTAATGTCATTTTATCATTAGTTTTATGAATAACTGAATGATAACTTAATAACATGATAACTTATGCAGAAATAGATACCCTGGGTAAATTTACTTAAGAAATACAGCTGAGGAATAGCTTTTATACCATGAAAAATAGCTTCTGTCAAATAAAGATTATAAAAGTTTAATCTGCGAAATAAACTTTGGGTAACATTTAAAAATACGGTAAAATCTATAGTGGCCTCTCTTTAATCACAGCCTAATAAAAACATTTTAAATTACTAGATAAAAGTAGGCTTTAATTCTCTATGTTATAACTTGTAACATATAGAATTAATGCCTACTTTTATCTAGTTATTTAAGATGGAATTCTATAAATTAAGAAGTGCAACTAACGAAATACTATTTTAATAAAAACATGTTTAATTTTAAAATAATAATAATCTTTCCCATCCACCCAGAAGCCAACAAACACACAAATGTTACTTAATTTCAATAACATAACTCCATAAATAAAAGGTGTGATTGAAACCAAAACACAAAATGAAATACAAATAAAAGGATGTTCATAATTACAATTATTCCGGAAATAAAGTTAGATCAGTTTTAAAAAGAGAATAAAATATAAATACGATTAAGGTTAATGCCTTATTTTATGATCATAAACACCGAGAATAATTCTATTAGAAAAAAACCGTAAAAAAGGGTGTAAAGATGAAAAAAACCTGATGTTTTCAAGTACATAAAGGGTTTTTTAGGGAAATAATTGTGCCAATAAAAAGGGAAACACAGAAGAGAATAAAAGGTCTTTTTGTTACGGGATGACAAAGGGGGAAGTTAAGCTAAACCAGCCTGCTTCCTGTAGAGGGGTTTTAGGCTTGGATGCACCCCTAAAGCCTCTGACTTCCAAAACTGGGATGATACTCTTCGAAGCAACAGTGTTGACTCAACCGAAACATTTGTCCGCTGGAATATTGTCTAAACAAAGCCATAGTAATCAAAAGGAATTATTCTTTGTAAAGATGATAAATCAGGTTTAATAGGAAGTTTAAAATAGATAAGTATAATTAAACTGTTAACCACAAGAATAAAATGTTCACATTAAAGAGTTTAAAGCTTAAAGCTCCTGCTAAGACAAAAAGAATCGAAAGACGTGAATAACAACACATTTGATCTTTGTAAGTTGCTTTATTTTCACGATATGGTTGGATACGAAACATACGAATTAAATTATCTTAAAGGATCATGAAATGAAAGGGTTTTTGAGTTTAAGTAGCATAAAAAATATTATACTTCTTATACAAGGCAGTCGAAATAGTTATTTTGGCAATAAAATAAGCCTAACCTAAGAAGAAGCCGTAGGGATTCAAAGTTTATAAATCCTCAGGTGAAGCTGAGAAATTAATATAATTTATTCCAAGCCTCAGGCGTGGGAAGTATTGAAATTTTAAAATGTTGAAGAGGGAAAAATGGCAGTGTATTTTCGAGGTACAGACAATATTTTATCTTCAAATGAGAGATGCCAGGATAAGGGTTTTAATAATTTTTAAACATATATTTATTTAATTTCATTGGCTTATTTTAGTGAATCGGGAGGTGTATGTTGATCTACACCTTAGGCATGCGTAATTAGAACATTGCCATAGCAACTAGCTACAAGCTTGTACGATCAGGAGCAAGCATGTACAAGCTTACACCGTGTTTAGCGCATGCGCAATGTCTAATTTTTTACTTCAGTCCTTCATTGTACTTTAGTTCCGCGTTATAAGAAAAGGGATGATTTTTAGTCCCTGGTAAAAGAGTAAAAAAGTTAATTTTACTCTATTTTAATAAAATCTATTTTTATATGTAACTGACAGACATCAAGATTTACCCTCACAGAATCAACGAAAACATTTTAAAAGGATGGCAGAAGAAATCATGGATGGCCAAACAGACATCTTGGGAATGTCAATTGAATTGCAAAATGTTTTGGATACAATGTATTTAATAGTAATCAAATATTAAATACATAAAACTGAATAACATATTATATTTAATATGTTATTCAGTTTTATGTATTTAATATTTGAGTACTATTAAATAGTAATCCGTTATAAACTCTGATGAATAAATTTAATGTCGAAAGGCACAGGCTTAACAGTTATAGTATAGGAGTTAATATTTTCACATAATTTCAAAGACAAAATAATCAAAAAATCACAAAGCATTTGTCAAGTAATTTAGCCATTGTAATAAATAACCCAAAAACCACTAGATTTTCTTGAATTCGAGAATTCACATTGATTTTTTCATAAAGTTACAACAATGGCTATTGTTTTGGAAAAGTCTAATGTGTGTACCAAGTGTTAATTTCAAAGTTAACTTTTCGCACGGTAAGACCTCACTGTTCATCGACGGTGAAGTTGACATTTTTTCATATTTTCAAAAATAAGAAGGACAGTTTTACTCAAGATTTCCAGAAGAAGGAAGTAGTTTTGTATACGATTTCCTGTACCTAAAGAAGATAATGCGATACAATAAAAGGAAACTCACCAGAACAAGACGATAATTCGAGTTAGTCACAATTATTATCCTTTCTTTCAAAGATGTCCTTTTTATTTTAGTTTTAGGATCCCATTTTCTCACGAAATTGAAAAATCTACGACAAGAAAATAGAAAATCACACCGAAAAACAACTCCATAAAAAATAAGTAATGAGGAAAAAGACAAAGGATGATGAAGAAAAAGAAGAATAAGACAATGATCCTTAAGCGATACGCCATACGACTTCTATAAGTCGCCATTTTCCACTCACTGACTCAAGCTAACATATATAAACATCATTTAACTCATTTTTTATGTACATCCTTAAGAGATTACTATGTTTCTATCCTTGGTTTTATAAAAACATATAATAATGGCTGAAGAAGTACATTGACTTGAATAGGCGTAGGTATATAATATACCAACTTATTGTCATTAGATTCTTTAAATAAAACTTAAAAGGAACAATACCATGCAGCAAGATTTCCAAACAAAGAAGAAGGGATTATTCTGGATTCGTATAAGAATTGGCAGAAGTGGTAAAAATTACGAAGTGGGATTTGATAGACAATAGGTAATAACTTTACTACTACTTATATCGTGTTTAGCCAATTGCACTATATGATGGTTTAAAAAAAAACATGTTTTGATGATCCTCGGAACATATTTTAAAAAACATATAGTTTAAAAAACAATAGAGTTTCACGTTTTAAGGTTTGTGCAGTAACAAGTAAAGCTTTTATACTTCATATTAAGATTAGGAGTATTTTGGTTTCTTGTTATTTTCCATGAAATAACAAGAAACCCAAATTTAAAAAAAAAAAAACACTTGTTTTAAAATCTTGAATAAATGACTTAATCGCTGTTAAATCAGCCTCTTGTACATCAGAATTCTTTAAGGCTTCTCAATGTTTAATATTATAAATCCGTGCAATGTAATCGTCGGTGTTAACGGGCGGGGCGTACAAGCTTGTATATTATTACAGGGACCTATAAGTAATCCATAAACTTCCAAAGAAAATTCGCTAAAAGATAGACAGTTTTCCTAAAATCAAAAAATAAAATCAAAAGCAACAAGTGGCATAATTTAAACTTATCAAAACTCTTTGACAAGAACAAGGAAGAGAGACAGTGCATCCACATCTGACATAAACATCTATCAAGTGAATTAATGAAACCAAGAAAATTGGCATCACATAATTGACTGCACATTGTAGTTAGAAAGTGCAGTCAGAATTGTCCTTATAAAAATATTTACCATCATTTAAACATTGGAGCGTAACGTGGAGTCACTGAATTAAACAATTAGCTTTTTTATTACCTTTTTTCTGAAGGTATTATCCTGAACTCATTAACGACAGAGGAGGTTAGTAATTAAGTTTTTGGCGTTTTTACAAGCAGAACGAAACTCGTGGCCGTCCTTTGTCATTAGTTGGATCCTTATCTATTATATTACCCTATTATTCTACCCCTTAAGAAGTTTTAAACACTGCAAACCCCTGGCGACATATCCTAAGATTGGTTACATTAAAATTATAAGTTCTTCTTTACAACCGTCGAGTGCTTCCGCTTTTATTTTCCTTACATGTCAACTGATCGAGTGATATTTCTTTGATTCTTATCTTCACAGTTATGAAAACTTAGATTTTGTGTAAGCGACAAAAATTATGTAATTATTTTTAACGGCTTTTAAAATCGTGGGAGGTGCAGAGTCGGGAAGTCTTTCAGTAATCTTAGGAAAGGTAAATAGAAAACCGAGATGTGGAAGAATAATTAATAACATTGGACCAAAGGTATTTCCTTGGTTGTAGTATCTTACACAGAAAAGTAATTTTTGGAAAAACAAAGCTACCCTTCTCAAACGAAATATTAGGGATAAACTAGCAGTAAGCCATAAGATGTCATCGTAAAGCCTTAGCCAAAGTAAATGAAAGTAAATAATTTAGCTTCTTAAACTATCTATAAAATCTGTTCTCGAGTCCGACATCAATTGTAAACAATCTTAACCAGTTTAGAATATTTTTAAACATTTTTATTGAATAATACAACGACCAAACAATTGTTTTAAGTATTGTTGCTGATATAGTTTTAGTAGCTTAATAAGACATATAATATAAACAATCCATCGTAATTACTTGGGCGTTTTTTTACACTACCGGTGGTAATGGAATAAGGAGATAGAAAATGGTATGTTGAAAAAATAAAATAGAAATATAATCAGATTTTGATAGGTAGCAATAGATTAATGATTGAAATTAAGATAAAATTGCGAGATTAGATTAATTTAGATAAGATAAGATAAAGTAAAGCCAGAATATTTAATAGTTAAGATCAGTTACGAGTTATATGTTACATTTTGGTGCTTTTTTTTGGTTTTTATGTTCAGTAAAAACCATGTTTAGTAACCAAAAATAGCCAATAGTAATCAAAACTAACCACCATCAGCCGAAAAATTGATAGACCTTCCACCTTCTACCAAATTTATACACCGTAAAGCCAGATTAACCTAAAAGAACAGTTGCTAGGCTTTTACCTTTAACAGACAATAGAAATTCATTTTGTGATTTTCATAATCAATCAAATCTAAATATTAAATACCCCATGTTAACTAAAAATGATCGAAGTATTTATTTCTGTATTTTTTTAAAATAATTATTAAATTGTATTGATATCTACTTCTTGTATCATGACAATTGACCTCAAATAAACAATTAACTTCGTTTTTATAATTCGATATACTTACTTAAACAATTAATTTTTAAAACGTATTGTTCAAGTAATCTATCTATTTATATCTTTTCCATCTATTCACTCTGCCATATTAATAAATAATAATTTATTATTTATTTAGTGGTTTTTAGTGAAGAACCCAAAAAATTAATAAATAAAACAAATATCAAAGCGTTTTAAATAAATATTTATCATTTTAATTTAATTTTTGTCACAATTGGTTGGTTTTTGTAATAATTGAGACGAGTTTTTATTTATTTAATGCATTACATTGTTTTGGCTGTAAATATTATTATTATCGCTGGTATCAAGTATCCTGTAGTTATTCTTGAGTAAAAATAAATAATTTATAATTTCCCAACACCGATAAAATTTATAAATTTTCAGTAGTATAATTAAATCAAGTTTTATTTTTTTTACTCAATCTTATTGAGTCCAAGAGCCAGGCCTAAAAAATGTGATTCACTCCTAACTACTTTAAACCAATTTTTTCTAAAAATATACCTTAAATTATGAAGGAAAAACATAATCTATCGAAAGTGGAGCCCTTGGTATGAATGTGCTTGCTCAAAATATTAGAAAATCATAAATTCTAATTATCTTGCAATAAGTGGTTCCCCTTAGGTCGTGTGCAAAACATGTAGAAAACACTTTTTAAAGCTGATCAAATTTTCTACAAAACGAGTTTTTTTTTCTCAAAATCGGATAACTAAAACATAAGTTATGACATTTGTTAAATGGCCAAAAAAATGGTCTAAAACTCAATATTTTTTTAAATAAATTCACTGCACAAAATGACATTTTTTGGTGTTTTTAAAAGAGCCATAACGTTGGTTGTAGTCATCCGATTTTTATGATAAAACACTCGTTTTACAGAACATGTAATCAGCTTTAAAAATTGTTGTCTTTATGTTTTGCACACGACTCACAGGGAACCACTTATTTAAAAAAAACTGAAGTTTATGCTTGTTTATATCATTTTAAGCATGCGCAATCATTTTAAGGGCTACAATCTGTATAGGCAGACTATGATATTTCTTCATCATTTAAGGTATATTTTCAGAAAAAAAATGGTTTTAAGTAGTACGAAATGAGTCACATTTTTTCAGGACCGGCTCTTGAACTATGAATTTTAATGAAAATCATTAGTTAGGACACTTATTTTTTACAATTTGTTTTCTTCGTTTGAATATAGAAAATAGTAATATAAAATTTATTGGATGTTTTATTTCTACATTTGCAAGAAACTTATCAAGAAACTTTCCAAAAAAATTTGGCTAAATATTTGTTTTTCTTCAATTAATTCTAGAGCTCCAGTAAGTATCTCTTTTCTAGGTACCCCGCATTCAAAACTGCATTATTTATCCGCATCAAATGCAATTGTTCCATAACTAAATATATATTTAATCTCTCGTAACAAGTAATCAATTATTCTTTACAAAAACAGTCTATTAAGAATCCGGTGAGGGTGTCGGAGGCGCCAGGCGCCTGAACTCAGTCTGATCTGAGTTCCCATTGTTCGTTCGATTCCATAGAAATCCATTCTAGTATTCCAGAGATAGTAAGCTTTCTATTGTTTTAGTCTAAGTTATTGATAATCCTATAGTTTGTTTTATATTAATGGGAAATCAATTTATGATGGAGAATTTATCATATTTTCTGGAAAGAAATTGATTTATTTTTTGGTTAATTATAAAATAAATCCTTTTCAGTAAAGAACTTTTGTTATCTGGAACTATAGAGAAATATATTACTAGACTAATGGAGAATGGCTGAATATTCTAGAGTTCGTAGATGACAGCGTATTAATATCAAAAAGTTTAACAGAAGCCAAAGAAATGATAAATCAATTAAAAGAAGCTGTAAAGAAAGTCGGTTTAAATATAAATTTTTCAAAAACTAAATTTATGACATTGAACATAGAGGATACGTGTGAAACAAGGATTGAAGTTGAAAGAATTGAAATAGAAAAAGTAAATGAATATCTTTACCTGGGATCACTTATTAATATAGAGGAAGGTGTAAATGAAAAAGAAATAAGTAGGAGAATATCACAGAGTTGGAAAGCTTTTAACAAGTATAAATATCTATTTAAATCCAAAGTTGAAATGAAAATGAAGAAAAAGTTGTGGGATATGTGCGGATACGAGGCCTGTACTACTATATGGAACAGAAACATGGACTTTAAGCGAAAAAGTGATCAAGAAAATGAGAATAACTCAAAGAAGAATGGAAAGATGCATGCTAGGAATAAGACTGAAAAAATAAAATAAGCAATGAAGTAATAAGAAAAGAAATCAATTAATGTAATTATTTAATTTATTAAGTTATTATAATTAAGTTAATATAAATTTAAATTAACTAATACATTGATAATAGTGAAATATATATATGTGGATGTGTGTTTGCATGTATATATAGATAAAGTGTAAATATGTAAGTGCATGTAGATTTATATCTATATATGTATAAAATAAGTAAAATAAATGTATTTATAAATATGAAAATTATGTAAAAATTAATTTATAACTCCACACGTGAAGTACCACATCGAAAGCTGATTTGCTACAAATTGTAAAAACAAAATTTATGTAACACAAAAGAAAAGAAAATTCGCTAAAAACAGGTACGGTGTGCCTGAAAAACTCATTTTTTTTATTTTAAACGAATTTTTATTATTAACGAATGTTTAATTAATGTTTAAATTTTTCTTCTTTATATTCAGCTGCCGATAATCTTTTTCTTAAAAAATATAAAGAAGATAATCTTAAATATTACATAACTAATGAGTTATAACGGTAAATCTATATCCATAAGCCTTCAAATCTGTTATAAATTAGCTATATAATTAACGTTCGATAATAGGAAATCAATTAAACATATAATCTCAAGATGATCTAAAATGTCAAAATATATTACATAAACGTTAATTAATCAGATAAGTGTCTGCACATAATGTATACAGAACATTTCCTAAAGATAACGAGACTCGAACTGTGCAATGTGCGTGCGGAAAGCATGAAGAGAGAGTGCAGTCTCTCCTATTGATAATGAGGCTTGTACATAGCAAAGAGCAATGTGCGTACGGAATGTATAGGGAGAGAGTACAATCTCTCCTATTGATAATGAGAATTGTACAGCGCAAAGAGAAATATGCGCATGGAAAGTATGGAGAAAGAGTGCAGTATCTTTTACTGATAATGAGACTTGTACATCGCAAAATTGTATTTTTTTATTATTTCTAAACAAGAAATATGATATAAATTAATATACATAATATTACTATTACTACTAGTATTTATATTAATTATATGAATATAATTTTTATTTTTAATGAAGAGTAATCAAAAAATATATTATATTATACATAAATAAAACAAAAGGTTTCATAGAGTTCTCCACGTTCAATAAAAAATTAATTTATAAATTATAAAGCTCTTCTCAAATGTTAATATAATGTGTGCAAATTGCCCAATTTATGTTTAATGAAGGACCACAGTAGTTATTGATGGAATTGTAATCTTTTTAAGAACTTAAAAAGCTGTTTGGTACAGGTTCATAAGGTACAATTACTATTCAGGATGTGATAAAGAACATTTTAGTGTCCTTTTTATGGGTTCTGGAGTAATTCAAAGCACATAGTTCTGAAAAAGAAGCAATAAAAGAGGACCGGGTCTTGAAATTCAACTGATTTAAGGTTTTAAAGGAATATACAATCAGAATTTAGATAGAACCTTTTTGGTGGGAGTTAAAAGATATATGTATTGTTATTTTATCTCATTAGTTGATATATATATATATGTTAAGTTATAACAAATATTTAAATGTGTAAATACAGAAAAAGTTAGTATGTATTAGTATGGATGGATATGAAAGCATTAATAAACGGTTATTTTAAATATTGTTATTCGTAAGAACGAAATAGTTTAGTATATAAATGTAATGAAAAATAAAAAGAGTGAGTAGCTAGTAAGGAACGATATCTGTCTGGTTAGTACGCATTTGGAATACAAAAATGGGCCAAAAACATTTAGAAGATTCCTACGTGATTCAAGTTCTAACCACCTCTACTAGATGGCGTCATGGTTAAGTGACTTCCGTACAGCCACGTCTTTATCAAGAAAAACAACTGTAGATCCGTCAAACTATTTCCTTTTGAAGAAAATCTTACAGAAGTTTAAATTTTCTTTTATATCTTTTAAAGAATGAAGAAAAATCAAGCAAAGAAAATCGAATGCAAAGTAATTATCCGAATGAAATAACATGGAAGCCAAATAGAGTTAAAGCTTGATGTAAAAACTTGATGTGGTTGATCATCCGATGAATGCACATTGCAATTGAAATAGAACCAACAGAGATGGACTTATAGCTTCAACCATCTCCTAATAAGATGTGACAGTTTCACTTAAACCATGTAATAATTATACAAAACAGATTGGAAAAAATAAAAAATAACAAAAAATGTTTTTTCAACGACACGTTGACGTGTTTGAACACTGTACAATGGAGAAGTAATCAAAATAAAAACTTAAATAAATACAATAAATTGAAAATTAAATATTCAAATTATAAAGAAAAAAATAGTAATTTAAATGAAAGTAAATTAAGTAAACTCACGAAAATGAAACAGGTAAGTCCAAGCAAGTTGGCAGTGTTTGCTTGTTATTGCATACGAAAATATTGTTACTAAAAAGCTTTGCAAGTTTGCTGAAGATGCTTTGTCACACAATTGTTTTATGAAACTGATATCTTGACAACGAATGAAGTTTTAGAATCCCATCAGGCCCTAAAATCTTTTTTATGAAATAACACTCAAAATAAAAATTTTCATTTATCCTGAGCCAAATGTGATTTATAAAAATTATTACAATTCTGAACCATCCCTGCGAATTTCAACATACATGGGTTAAAATTTACTCAGCAGGTATCTAGGGGTTATTTATAAGGTTTAAACCAAAGCTTATTTTTAATTTCCAACAGTAATCAAGTCAGATTAAATAATTATAGACATCTAGAAACCGATCTATTATTTAACTATTAGGTTTTGATAATTTTTATAACTTTTATTGTTATCCTCACAACCAGTTCCTCATGAAATTTTATTTATTGCTTTGAATCATTCTAATGGATCTAGTATCTAAAATACAACTGCTGTTAGATAAGATGGTGTCATGTGATAAGGAGGCAAATGAAAATTATCAAATCAAGTGCTCTAAATAAATGATCACACCGGATATGGATTTAAATCAAAGAAGGATAAGATACGTTGGTAATCAACATAACATGGGATTTGACAGGACTGATTGGATCAGGCTCATAATAAACCAGTTAAGTAAGTGGCAACATAGCTCAGTAAGTAAATAAAACATTAAACAAATAATTTCTTACCGATTGTCGTAATTAAATTAAAATCTTATTAAATAAACGCTATTAACGCTAACTATTAGCGTTAAATAAATAAATATTGAGACACTTCAAAAATAATCTTTTAATAAAAAAAAATTATGTCGAAATTCTTTATTAATAAGATATCAAAATCACAAATCCATTAAAACTGGCTGCGGATAAGAAGGTGAAAATAACATTTAAGATAAGCCGGCGCTAAAACGAGTTTACAGAACCGACAGGCGCTCCAAACTGTCTGTTGAGTGTAATGGTCATCGAAGTAAAGATAAAACTATTAAAATCTACATATATGTCAATCATTAGCACAAACATTGAGACATAATTTACTTAATAAATACTAATGTTGTATCACATATTTAAAATGTGCGTAAAAGAAAGAGGTTAATACTTAATTATAATTTAGAAAACCAAAGACGCATAAGTTAGGAGGCAGTAAGTTAATATTAGTAATTTCTGTGGTTATCTCAAGGAGCTACTGTTGTCATTGTGTTATTTACTCTATATCTTCTCTTCAAAGCGTAAAGTAAATTGGATTATCGTGTCTGAATGTTTTTCATAATCAAGCGTTTAAAGTGGGATTCCTCTCAAACATTTTATTTATTTAAGTGTTTGCACTGATTTAATGTTTAAACGAGTGTATTAAACGTATCGCGATGTTAAAGATTTTTTAATAAGAGTACATTTTCTGGAATTCACCGATGGAACATATATTGAGACAAGGTTGAGAAGCTTTTATTTTTGTAATGGAACTTTTTCGTATTTTTATTCAAAGATAGAGGCTCATTTTGATTCGACATCATATACTTAACGTTTTCGTTTTTTACAATCTTTGAATACTTAGCCCTAAAAGTGCAACTAAATTTCAAAATAAAGAAATATATGATTAGAATCGAAAACTCTAAAAGTTACATTTTTATAAATCATATGTGAATGACAAATGTGAAATCAAAATTCAAAAACATTAAAAATTGCAAAGCATTATTTTGGAAGTACAAATTTGGTTAAATAGGTTAAAATTATATATAAGTTAAGGAAATTAAAGAGAGGATTCTTATTGTAATTGGTTTTTTAAATACTCTCCCTCTTCGTAACAATGCATCAAAACTTGTGCATTACTTAAAATATTGTTAGGTGCGACAGAAAGCTCAAAGAAAGAGACTCTAAAAACTAGTTTTATTGAATTAATAGTATGAAAAATCATACTTATATTATAGACTCAATGTATAACCTAAAGCCTTAATTAGAGAAACCAATAATTTTAGCTAAATAGCACATATTGGTCAACATATATATACTAATAAAAGCGATTGGAACAACCTAAAACAAATGCACCACAGGTCCTGGGATAAAATATACCAGAGAAGTCGTGCAAGATCCTGAAGCAGGTTGTCATCATTATCCTTGGATTTAAAAACAGATAAAAACCTAAAATTAAAGTTTAATTGAGGATAATGACTTCGGTGACACAGTTAGAGTGACAGGTGTAGAACCTGTTGAATGTGGATTGAGTCTCTGCTGATCTGTTGCGTGTAAACAGGATGAGTTGGGGTAGGCGGTTCCGCTCTAACGCCACAGGCACATCCAACCACTCCGGACGTGATCATTTTTTTTATAATAAAAGGGCTTGTCCTTTATTTTTATTTCCGTTTAGATACATCGAGATGAATGAAAGCGATTATCGCGGAACTAAACAAATCATAAATAGTAATGTGATTAAATACCTGAGGTGAATGTATCTCATGAATAGGAAATTAATTATATTGTATTTTGAAAATTCGAGTGTTACAAATATTCCAGCGCGGAGTTGATTTTTAAGCAGTTTAATTCATACCGACAATCAAATATATCAAATATTATTACTCAAATTGTCATATACTCAATGTAACATTCCGCGGTGCCTTTAACTAACCATATTTTGTCAAATTCGGTTATAATCAAATGTCATACCAACCTAACATGATCCTAGAACATCTAATACAATTCTGAGAAAACTAAATCGTGAACGTGATACCTTAAAACAGTTTACACTTCAAGAAGCTTGAAATTGTAAATTGTAAGATGAGAGCTGGAATGCTCTATTCTAGTTCAACATAGTTGAAATGCTCTGTTCTAATTCAAAAGAGCTGAAAAGCTCTATTCTAGTTCAAGAGAGCTGAAGAGCTTTATTCTAATTCAAGAGAGCTGAAAAGCTCTATTCTAGTTCAAGAGAGCTGAAGAGCTTTATTCTAATTCAAGAGAGCTGAAAAGCTCTATTCTAGTTCAAGAGAGCTGAAGAGCTTTATTCTAATTCAAGAGAGCTGAAAAGCTCTATTCTAGTTCAAGAGAGCTGACAAGGTTCTCTTTATTGCGTTATAAAATTTCTAAATTTTCTGCAACAAACATGTCATTCGACAGCGATTAATCTACTTTTAAAATGTTATTATATATTAAAATATAATATTATCTAATTTACACAAGAGTTCAAAAATTGATTGAAACAACTGTTTTATCTCAAATGGTATCTGAAATTCAGTTATTTTTGAAGAAATTAATTGAGCATTACTTGTAGGGGGATAATCTGAGTTTCGACATTCTCTCGTGGAAATGATTTAATTGAAGCTTATCTCAAACACTCATGCTCTTTAACACATTAAGATTATGAGTATTTAATTATTTAGTTTTGATAACTGATAATATTAATAAATTGTTGACTCGTAGATTTTCTGTCTGGGATATTAATTATAACTGTAAATGAGAGAAATCTTAGGTTTTATATTTTTCCTTTTAAGCAATATATATATATATATATATATATATATATATATATATATATATATATATATATATATATATATAATATATATATATATATATATATATATATATATATATATTATATATTATATATATATATATATATATTATATATGCACGTACATAATAATAATAATTATTTTTTCGCATCATAAGAAAGTGATAGAAAATATTACAACGTAATGTTGAATCAAAGTAAATTTTTACTTTAAAAATAAATTACTTTTTAAATAAAAACCTAATTTGATGTGATGACCCCCCGTAAGTTGGGAACTAGTAGGGGCTGTAGGCCTTACTACTTGAGTAAGGGCTCAGCTCTATTTGTCTCTAAATTAAAATAAAAGGAAAATTAAAAAATAAAAGATTTTTAAAAAAAGAGTCTACTCCGACTTACAGAGTTACATATCTATGGCATAACTTTCGAACGTTTTCTCGGACCGAAATGAAACTTGGTACAAAAATCCGCCATGCGTCGCCAGTAGCGGTCTTAAGACCGAAGGCCTTTTATTTTTATTCTTTTGCAGCTTCTTTTAACTGTTTATAGAGATTGTTATGCCCACGATCACGCAGATAATGCAAATGACAATTCATTTTCCTTACATACTGCGAAAGCTAAATAGAAAAGTATTGTGTTCACCGATATTTCTAAAATTATATGTTTTGGACGTTTTTAAGATGTTGTAAGTGGTTTTTATTACTCCTCCTGTCTTCATGCTCGATTTAAAACTTGAAACCTTGTCGAAAAATCTGACTTCTGGCTTAATAAACAGTTTGAAAGTTGTTGATCCAAAATTACCTACTTATTATATTATAAGCACGAATGAAATTACTAGCTAAAAGTAGGCTTTAATTCTATATGTTACAAAATTTATTTTGTTTTAATTACTCAGCCATCATTGTGACTAGCTTCAGAACAATAACTAACTTTGCATAAAACTATCACAGACTACTTTAAAACATTAAAAAGTACATAAAAAGGTTATAAATAGCCAAAAAACTACATCACAGTGAAGTAATAAAATAATGAGATACAATATTTCAATAATTTATATTGGATCTCATTAATCAAGATTTTATTGTAAATTAATAAGATATTGTATCTCATTAATTTATTGCTTTACTGTTTTGTAGTTTTTAAGTTATTTAGGACCTTTTTATGTAATTTTTAATGCTTTTAAATAGTCTGTGATAGTTCTATGTGAAGTTAGTTATATTGTTTTGAAGATGGTCACAATGTTGGCTAAATAATTAAAACAAAATCCATTTTTTAACATTTATTTAGAATTTATTAGAATTAAAGCCTACTTTTATCTAGTAATTTAAGATGGGATTCTATAAACTAATAAGTACAAATAACGTAAAATTATAAGCTCATTTTATGAAGAGCGAAGAGTGTTCGTAGTAAAGAAGAATAATTCTGATGTACCTTATATCCAAAATGTTATAGTAATGTATTGAAAGGCAACGTTAAGAATAATATTGTAATAATAAGAATTCTTATTGTTTATAATAAATCTTAATATATATGTGATCTGTATTTCACAGGCACCACAACATCTACTAGAGCAGTGGTTCCCAACCAGGGGTCCTGGGACCCCTTGGGGGTCCCAAATGAGTTTTTAGGGGGTCCCGGGAGCAATTTTACAAACTATATTGTAAAAGTAAAAAAAACTATTTTTTTCTTTTGTGTGTGTAACTTCAATAAATAATTAAATTATTAATTATATATGAATTATTTATATACTGATTAGAGTTAGAAATTTATGTAATACTATCCGTTCGCTGTAAGTATAAGTTGTATTAAAAATTTAAGAAATTGTAAATGTTTGTTTAATAAACGTTAGTATCTTTATATCGTCTTTTGGTATTTACCTTGCCTTTATATATGATAATAATAACAAATTTAATATATATATATATATATATATTATATAATATATATATATATATATATATATATATATATATGTATATATATATGTATATATATTATATATATATATATTATATATATATATATATTATATATATATATATATAATATATTATATATATATCTGTGTGTGTGTTAAACGATAAAATCAGTGTTAATGTAGGTAATTGTGTTTTACGTTGTAATACTATCCGTTCGCTGTAAGTATAAGTTGTATTAAAATTTAAGAAATTGTAAATGTTTGTTAATAAACGTTAGTATTCTTTATATCGTCTTTGGTATTTACCTTGCCTTTATATATGATAATAATAACAATTTATATATATATATATATATATATATATATATAATATATATATATATATATATATATATATATATATATATATATATATATATATATATATATATATATATATATATATGTATATATATATGTATATATATATATATATATATATATATATATATATATATATATATATATATATATATATATATATATATATATATATATATTAATAATATATAGAAAGGGGTCCAGGAAGTAGTTTAAAATATTTTAGGGGTCCTAAGTATAAAAAAGGTTGGGAACCACTGTACTAGAGCCTTAATGTGGAGTCATTCATAATAACGAATAATAAAATTATTTCTTAACATCTACATTTAGCTCGAACAATTCCTAATCTCTTATAGGAATAAAAAAGTGAATAATCCAATAATTCCATTATTTCCCATACAACCACAAAACTATAAAAAGAAGATATTAAGCAATTAAAAAAAAATACATTTATTTCCTATAGTTCCGCAACAAATAAACTATAAGCCTTAGATAAATATAATCATTATCGTCTTTAAAACTTAAATGAAATAAGAGTTTTATAAGTTTATTTTTTATCTAGAAATTTCACTCCAAGATATAACCCTAACTTTTAAAAACTACCTGGTTTTTCATTTCCTCCTTTAACACTGTTAGACTTAGATAGTGCTTAAACTCACATATTACTGATGTACTAAGTAAGTTTTATATATTATATATGACAATCATTAATTAAACTACTCATTAAATAAGTATTTCCGTATTTGTTAGAATATAAAATAGTAGAAAGAAAATCAGCTGTGTGGTGCCTAACAAATTATAGGCGTAATATAAAGAGTATGTCAGAAACAAGAAGAACAGAGTAAAAAGAAGAATAGAGTCTTAAAGAAAAAACTATTTGTTATCTTGAAGGGCGGAAATATAGTGATAACCTACGAGGGTTTATTCTCATAAGCGGATTATCAAGAATTAGTCTCTCGTATAAAAACTATGATACAAAGTCTTGGGAAGAAGCCACAAGATAATATTTTTCCCCTTGGAGTGTTTAGAGATTTGATAGAGCCACATCCCTTCTAGTTTGGGATAACAATGCCACATCCTTTAAAACTATGTTGTAGTTTGTATCCTTGTATTTAGATTTAGTAAATAGGATATCATAATATCACCAGTTTAGAGCCATCAGGAAATACCCATACCACTGGCAACTATTACACTTTAAGAGTAAGCAAAAATTGCAAAAATACCGTCTGCTTTCTAAAATAATAGAATAATCAAATGATTATAACTCGTGGTAGTCTATCACAACCTGTCCACAAAAATCAATATAAATCAGAGAAATTTGGGTTACGTTGTTTTATTATTAATTTTAAATTATTGCCTTTTTTAAGTCTGGAATATAGGTACGAATACAAAATTTATTTGAATAGCATTAACTTTTCAACGAATGTAGGAATAGATCTTTTAATCAGCGGTGAAGAGCTATACTAGTCATTAGCCACAATATAATGTGACAATAAAGTCGATTAAAACGACAATGTTAAATCAAGAAGTTTCCGAATCTAACTGAACATAAGAAACTGGTTCACAAACGTCCGTCAAGTCTAGACAATTGATTGACCGGTTAAACGAGACAAAACAAAGTCCAGGATTCCTGGAAAACATCTCAGTCAAACACAGCCATAACTAATTATCTCCCTCAGATAAAGAATAGGAAATGAAAAAAGTCGCAAACAATTTTGATTAGTTTAATTATTGACAATTTACACCTCTGAAAAATCTCAATTTAGACTAAGAACTTGAACAGGTGTTTGGCATGAAATACAACAATCTTCAAGCATACGCTATTGTCACCTCTGGCCTAATCGAATAAACAAATATAGACAGGAGAATTAGAGGCAAATTGTAAGTAAAAAGGATAAACTACAGCTTAAAAAGAATCAATGAAGTAAAGAAGAAAACTACTAATGGAATAAGTAAATGACGCTGCAACACTTTCTAGCTATTGAACACCTGAATTAGAAGAACTTACAAAGCTATAAGTGTTAACATAATGTGGGCTCTGCAGTCACACAAGACCCATGTTAACTCAAAGGAAAGGAATGGGTTTTTTTCAGGAACTTGTAGGAAGAAATACCGAGCGACAGTTTATAATAAGAAAAAAAGAATCTTATAAACTATAAATAACAATTTAATTGTTATAATCTTCATCAATTTAATTGATATTGTTATAAATAACAATGTCAAGATAACAAATAAGGTTAAATTAGAATAGTCTTGTTGTAGATTAGCATATAGGACACTATAAGAAAATCTACTTGCACGCTCTCTCATAAGATGTTGACCCCCAGAAAAAGATGAAAGAACTTATTTATGAACTTATTATGTACCAATAAGAAAGGGACAAACAGAAGATTAATTTTGTGCCGTTTCCAACCAAATTTTAAATCTACCTACTAAAAATCTACCTTAAATACTAAAAAAACTCCACCAATAGACGGTTGGCGGACTTGATTTTGTTAAATCATACAAATTTTGGTTTTCTTTAAATAGTACTCTGTTGATTTGTGCAAAATTTGTTCAGAGAACCTTTTGACTTAGACTAAGAAGTTCGCTAAGTTTAAAAAGACTAGCAAATTTATTCTTTAAATTCTTGCAAATTTTATATTATTATTATTCTAGCAAATGTTATAACGTTAAATTAAAGGTATATACTGCAGCCTTCCATTTCATTTTAAAATATGTTTAATTTAAATATTGACAAGTCAATCGGTCCTATAGTGGGTTTGAACAAAATTGAAGAATGAATGTGTAACAATAGTTTGGAGAGATAATTTGCCGCAAAGTTATTGGTATCGTATTTCAGTTTAACGTAGTGTTTAAAAGAGAGAATAATACCATTGGTATGCTTTACTCTAACTTTGTAATTACCAAAAGTGGTGATAAAATTGCCATAATAAGGTAATAGGTACCAAAAAAAAAATATCCGGTGATACATCCAGGAGTGAGTTTACTGAGAGTTGATACCATTTTGAGTCTCGAGACGATGTTTTACCCCTATTTTTTACGGTAACAAAATTACCATTAACAAATAATGATTAATTTGATTTGAATTCGCAACGCTACTCTTACTGGCGTTAGGCACCATTAAAAGTTTATAGGACAATGTTCCACCATATTTTTATGGATTTAATGTTAGCGCATCTAAAATGTTCCACTAGCTCCAGTGTTGCTAGAACTAAGCTGTTGCTATCAAATGCTGATGATTCACATTGAATTGAATATAGAATCACTACTAAATTTATAAATAAACAGTAAAAACATCTGGCAGATGTAATTATTAGTTAAGTATAACTACAATTTCATTAATTGGCTACTTATAGATTCCCACTTAACTGATGATTATTATACAATTACGGTAATAACTTGAATTTTAATCTATTTATTCTTAATTTAAACGTGACACCTGTTCTTTATTTGCTTTTCTTTACAATAGCATTCTGCTAATTCATTTACGTATTCTATTACTTCTATTAACTAATTTAAATTTAACGTCATCATTAATTCCGACTAATCAATTTCTCAGTATGAAAAGACAAAAGATTCCAGAACGGATATGACTTCAATTAAGCACGTCGACACGTTCGACAAAAAAAAGAAAACATTGTCACTTTTAATAATCGTTCGGGGGATTTTCAAGTAAAAAACAATACTCGACCGACAGACAAAGTGGCGAAAATCCCGACTAGACGAAACCATGTTGAAT
Source organism: Microvelia longipes (assembly GCA_018340805.1). NCBI lineage: Eukaryota > Metazoa > Arthropoda > Insecta > Hemiptera > Veliidae > Microvelia > Microvelia longipes. The sequence goes on along the minus strand of JACMZG010001914.1, from coordinate 30,736,392 downwards.
GCAAATTATTTTCAATTGTACAAAACTATAAAAGAATAAATCCCGCTGATTTTTAATATTGCAAACAATATTCGAGAACAGGAAAATGACAGGAATGCCATGTGAGGTTCAGGATGGATGTCACATATAAAAGTATGAGTCAAATGTATAAGGATACAGGCAAGGTGGGCCAAAAAACCCAAAAGATCATTTCCAGGAGGGTTTTTTTGAGTATTAGGTGATTTGAATCTTTGACTACAGGTGGTATTCAAAAACATTAATGGAGATTGAGGAAGACTCATTCTGATAATAGCATATACATACAGCTTATCATAAGCCTTGAAAGTCGGGTAACCTTAAATTAAAAATATTTTATTTTTAATTTTTATTGACACTTTATGCCTATACTCTATACAACTATTATTTAAATACAATTATGTATTCTTTTTACATTCTAATTAGTAAATCAATAAGGCAAGCACTTTAAACGATTTTGGGAAATAGTTTAAAATTGACTATCCAGGGTGTTGTTGACCATACCTGGGGATATACTCATTTTTAGCATTAATTGATTGAGGAATTAATCAATCCTATTTTAACAGGGTTGATCCTATTAAAAATATGATCAATTAACAATTTCAATTAATTTTAAGGGAGATTCAATTAAAAATTTTAGTAAATAAAATTAAAAGCATTGGCTCTATTTGTTAAATAGTCACGAATATAATTGGGATTGTTCAAGAGATCAAGTTAAGCTGAACAATAAATCTCAGATTTCGAAGATTTCTTTAAGTTACCTTTTAAATCAGCGCTCTTTATTGACCCTCCATGCTTTGAACTACCCTGAACGTCCGTCTTGTTAAAACCCACCCTACTTATTAAACCGCAGACTCCGATCTATGTTGACACAATATAATTGTGCGAGAGACACCTAGGAAATGTAACAAGCAAAAAAATGCAATGCTACATCTGGGAACTGTTCCATCATTCGACATTCGTCATCATTGATGGCTCGACATAATGTCATGTCCCACTCTGTTTCGTTACGTCTAACTCAGGCTCTGTCGGCGCCCTGATGAGTTAGACGTAACGAAACAGAGTGGGACATGACATTATGTCAAGTCATCAATGATGACGAATGTCGAATAATGGAACAGTTCCCAGATGTAGCATTGCATTTTGCTTGTTACATTTCCTAGGTGTCTCTCGCACAATTATATTGTGTCAACTATTCATGTTTTGCAAAACTCGGTAGTATCAAAATGATATCCGATCTATGTTTTACACCATCTGAAATTTTTGTAGACCCACATTGACGTATGTGTTAATAGATTGTAAATTAAACAGAATAGATGACTATTATGTTTTGATCCGGAATCAGTAAATAATAAAATAAACCTAGCCTTAACATTTAGTTGGCCCATATTCTAACTAACTATATTTATAAAACTATCTAATAAAAGATATGTTAGTCTATATTCCTAAACTATCGTCATTCTAAGTTTTTATTAACTTTTAACTTCCTCGCCTGTAATGTAATCACCTGCTTTTTTAACCCACCCAGAGCTAAACCATTGATCTTTTTGTTGGCCCATCCTGAGCTATGTCTTAAGCTACTCCGACCTTTTTGTCGCCACATACTGAACTATATCTCAAACCACTCTGAGCTTATTGTTGACCCACCCTGAGCTATATCTTGAACTAATCTGATATTTATGTTGACCCAACCTGAGCAATATCTTGAATTACTCTCAGCTTTTGTTGACCCACCCTGACCTATATCTTTAACTACACTGATCTTTTTGTTAACTCTGAGCGTTTTGTTAAAAAAATTGAGCAGCCCGTGTCATTAAATTATATTTATATTATTCCAAATATATATATATATTTTTATATTGTTTATGAATATATCGGCTAAAGTTTTTCTACATTTGATGGGATAGAGGATCACTAAGTCTTAATTCAAGAATTAGTAAACAACCAAACTATCCCTGATTAAATTTTTTGTTGACCCACTCTGTATACTATATGCACAATATTTTAAAACTATCTAATAAAAAAATATTTGTGTCCGACATGCGTCACATGATTACAACATCCTAGAATGTAGGCTGGAGACATCCTCCTGACGGAACTACAACTTCCTTTATCCTATCATTATGTTCCTGATTATATTTCTATGTTGCAACATAGAATCAAGTTCAAGAGAATAATAAATACTGTGATTTTCTAAGACAAAAGGAAAAATAGAAAATATTTAAAAAGGAAACATTCCGAGAAAATTGTTCACAGTTATTCTTGACGTTGATAATCATGAGTAATGTTCTGAAATACATTAGTAGTATGTACTACTATATACTATAAATTGCCTCATATATACTTATATATGAGGTAAAAACATACTCGCTCTTGGCATGAAAATTTGGATTGACATTATTCATCAAGTATAAACGTTTAATTTCGTCACAGCGACGAAAAGATTGTCCGCTGATGAACGTGAACCGAGGGACAGTAACCGACATTTATAAAGTATTAAAATTTTAAGACCTATACACATTCCGTGAAGTCAGTTTCTACTAATGCGCTTTTAAGAACTAATAGAACAAATTATGAGAAGGGATAAAGCAAGCGTCTCTCCACTAATACAAATTTATCGAACGCGGTAGCTTTTGTAGTGGACCTATGCACTACAACAAAAATGGAAATTATGAAACAGAGGTAATAGAAGAGTCGAAAAAATATGTTAAGTATTAAAGTCATATTGATAATTATAATAGGAATTATTACCACATTAACACATAACCCAAAAATTATAGGCCGGAAAGTGAACATGTACGTTTTGAGCGAAAAAATACTTAAGAACTCAATATTCTACCTATTAAATTTTCAGCATAAAATATCTGAATCATAACAAAGAAGGTATCTTTTTATAAATTTATAACGGAACATTTTCTTATTTACAACAAAAATCGTTTTTGAGGTCAAACGTATAGAGCCAATACGGCTCTTTAAGTATGTATATACATAAATTCACTAACGAGTATAGTGTTTTACTTATAGTGTTTAGGTTAATGTCATCCGTTGAGTACAATGTCTATGGGGATAGTAATAAATCCGAAGAAGATTAACACGTAAGAAAGAAGAAAGAACTTTTCCAGCACAACAAACGAAACGTGGATCACAGGATCTACACCTTGACGACAATAACCCCGGAAGGCTAACTAACTTTATCTAATAATCGAAATAATGTCCACAAACAGCGGACATAAAAACATAACTTTTTGAATCCACTCTAATTATCCCAAAGATAATAATCAATTTTTCGCTACACGTACATCATCGATATACATACACTCATACTCACGTATATTCACTATAAATATAATAAACTAGATTGTCTCATCAGATAATTCAACCAAGTAGCATCCTGAATCCATAAAAAATTATAAGGACATTTCCACAGGATTAATTACCCCTTTTTTGATTATTTTTATTTTCTATATACTTGGATGAGGTTGAAGGAATCGAATAATAATATAATTACAAAGGAAACTCCTTCTTTGCGCGACATAAGACATAAACTAAGAAGATATATAGAATATATTTTCAAGACAAAACCCCCCCCATAGATGATAAAGAAGATTAATTCTTTAATTAGTTTTTTATTCGTCGTTCAAAACAACACACTGAGATGATTTTTAAATGATAATTTTTTTTAATATGACGACAATTATAACGAGAATCCTACTAATAATTAAACAAGTTCTTTACAATAAATTACTCAAAATAATATGAAAAAAAAAATACTAGCGAGAAAAATTATAAAATGAAAAAAAAAAACATTCTGGAAACCTAAGCGAAAATAATTATAAGTTTATTCGTTCAAAGTAAAGAAAAGCTGTAGTCTGTCATAGTTTGATGGATGAAGTTTAATATTTTTTAACATATAAAGTTTAATGTACTCTGAAAATTGTTTAGTCGGAAATTATTACGCGGTAATTATACTTAGTTACTTTAGGGTGTGATTTAAACATAATTATGTTCACATTGTTCACACGCGGGGTTTGGCAGGGGGTTCAACGACGTGTTCAACCCCCTTAGGGGTTCATCCCTAACTGTTACCACAAAAGAAATTGAACACGGGGTTAAACCCCGCGCGTGAACGAAGCAATTATTACAAGAGAGGCTCTTTTGTTGAATTTGAACCTCGTGATCAATCCCGTTTACAACTGCCGAGGGAATTGCACCCTCTAGGGGGTTGAACACGGGATTGAACCCCCTACTAAACTCCGCGTGTAAATGAAGCATATAGCACACAATAATAGAAACGGTTTTGAAACCAATATAGAATTCTAAGAAATTATAATGGTAATGCCGGTTTAGAGTCTTCCAGCTTATGAACGTTTTGGGATAACCCCAAGGGGCATCACCTCAAGTAGTAGTAACAACCGTTGAGCGCTAAATGTATTTTAATGTTGGCAATAATTAATTTGAACAAGAGTTTAATTTGTTCAGAGAGCGAAACCTGGGATGCGAACTCAAGACCTCTGTGGTGTCAAAGGTCGCTATAATTACTGACGCTCTAAAGACTTCGACCACGAAGACGAGCGAGTAGTTAAGTGAAAGCCAAGTCCGCAATAAATACAGTACTGTTAATAAATAAATATTGTTGTTACCGGTCTAAAAGAGTAATTAAGAATTTAAAAAGTATGTAGTTAAAAGTAGTTTAGTGTAATTTGATAAATTATTAGGAGTCGTTCAAATTATAGAACAGCGAAACGGATTTAATTTATTTTTCAATTCTAAAATGATCATTGGTTCATGACAAACTATACCTACAATTAGTTTGTTGGTTTTATTATATGTTTATTTGCCAAGAGCGGCCAATAAAATTGCATCATTTTGTAAACAAAGAAAACGTTTTGGGTTAACTTATATGTGGCGATATAATAACCTAAATTTTTGGCTTTTTTATTTGAGGAAAACCCAATGAGCTGAGAGAGAATTAACCAAGGACTCAAAGTCAAAAATAATCATATTATTTGTACCAATTAGAAAGTTGGTACAAATGGTTGTTATGTTTATAAAACACTAGAAGTTCTAGAACACTAATTCTCTCTCAGGCCATACCGGCCTAATGTAGACTAAAGTTTGATAAATAATAAATGAACCTATAATGAATTAATATTAATTATTAATATAAACAAGTATTAAACATATAAATTTTTAAAGTATAAGCATAAACTTGGCACAATATTTAGCCGATTCCACCAATTATTTTTAATCATTTGTTCAGATTATGCCGCCCCCAAGAGAAAAATCATGAAGGCGACATTTTAGTTAAAACTCAATTAAAATTCAATCCTTCACAACTTTAATTCACAGCAAGCAAAAAATTGGTATAAAAAGATTTTAGAAAATGTTTGTTAGTCTTTTTGAAGTAAATTTTGTGTAGAAATATTCTTCAGTAACTTTCCTCAAGCAAAATACGGATAGATTATAACTAAACATCCTGTAGGTGATTTTTTACAAAGGAAATATACTAAAATCCACAACCAAAGTAGATTTCCCAAACTTTTCTTGGGAATTTTTCAAAGAAAAAAATTTCTTTGAGAAATTCATAAAAAAAGTGTCATAGAAAATTTCATAAGACCATAAAAGGGATAAAGGCTTAGAGTTAGAGTGGTCGGAGGCTGGGGAGATTGAGGGGTTGTGGGTGGAGCCTAATCCAGCCACCCCCAGGATAATCCTAAATACTCTAGACCACTTCAACGTACAGACTTGAAAGAAACAAAACCAGATCTACAAGCCTTGCTTATCTCTTGTACTGGACCCTACTCAACAAACCCTATCTTTCCATTTACCTGAAAGCTAAATATTAAACCTACAAGATAAAATTTGTGTAAAAAAGCACAACTTCAATTTAACGTAGCACTCATATCAAAATAACACCAAAATAACAAATATTTTCTTTTTCCTAATGTTTCCTTAGGGAAACGTGCAAAAAACTCCAATTATAATTAAACAAATTTTCAAAACTCAACTTAAAGATGGAAAATTTTAAGAATCAAAATTAAATTACATTTAACTATAGATTTTGAGGATAAGTATAAAATCCATGCACTGCGACTTTAAGTCTGTTGTACAAAATTTATGCTGTAAAATTTAACCTTTAAATTTATGATTAAACAAAATACATACCTAATTAGTATCGAGACAGGCACTATTATATTTACAATAGAGGGTATTGATCGACTTATGATAATAAACATTTGTTAACAAATATTTGAAATTTGAGATGAGAATGTTTCTAATGCATTCAGATTTTGCCGACGGGAAAAGAGGTTCAACACAATTTATAAGAAATTTCCTCTCATAAAAATACACATCTCTCACAGAATACAAATCTCTCATAAAATACACATATTTAGTGTTATTTTGTGTCACTAAATCATTAAAAAATTCTGTTATACTTTATTAATAATAATAGTTTACAAATAAGGTACAATAATTTAATATTAAAAACGTAACAAAAATGATTATAAAATATAAAAATTGTATAATTAAGCGATTATAAATTCTTTTATTTAAACACAAAGGTGTATTAATTTGTTGTACCGTTATAAATAAAAAAAAGTTATAGAAAAAAAGAATATTTTAGAAAAAATCAAAAATTCATATTTCTCTATACCTGCAAAGGATAACTTTAATAGGTCTAGGCTACCTTAAGGCCGAAGGGTATTTTCCCTATTGGCAGTTTAAGTTCTTAGTCAAGGTTATAGCCGTAACAAATCGCCTTAAAAACATTCTACTAAATAAGGCCTTTTTTTTATTAAGGACAAGAACCCGTGTGTCATTTTTATGACAGCTTTTCTTGATTTTTAAAAGAGGACCCTTTTTATTTGACAAGTTAAGTTTTATAACATTGAAGTACAGAGAGTATGACTTGAAATTTAAGTAAAGGATCGCTTTATGACTTTGCATGACTGGCAGGTCAAACATTTTAGCATGTCTCACACAGGATTAAACAAGTGTTTCACCAAATATTAGGTTTTTGTAATGTTACAGTAATATGAAAATTGAGATGTGTAGTCAAAAGGGAAATAAGAAGAATGATTACTCATCTGTACTTACTATAAAGTCAGCTAACTAACTACTATATATATATATATATATATAATAATAATAAAATTGTTTATTTCCACCAAAATAAAATACAAATACAAATTACATAAATATTATTTTACAATATTTGATTATTTAAAAACATATTGTACAAATATATTTGTGTTTAGTTAATAATTTGGCGAGGGCCCTCAGTAGGAGTTAAAACTCCTAGAGCGAGGGTCCTGTCTCAAGATAGTGCACATTTATTATAAAATATTTTTCATGTATATCAATGTTATTAAAATTATTATTTATGTTAGTTTCATTTTGATAATTAATTTAAAAACACGTCTTTCATTGTTTAGTATCTCAAATTTTTCTTAATATGCGATGCTTTAGATACTTTCATTAAAATATTGGTCAAGAAGGTATTGATTAACAAGTTTCTTAAATATGTCTATGGTTTGACTTTGTTGTATTTTGATTGGTAGTTGATTAAATTATAATGGTCCAAGATATGATGCATGTCTCTGTTTTCTTTCAGTTTTACATAGTGGTGTTTGTACAAAGTTAGTCAGTTGAGATCTTGTTTCATAAGTATGTTTTAATATATCTTTGTTGTCAAGTTGATAGTATTTTATTAGAACTGCTTTCTTAACTAATAATTCAACAGGAAGGACTGTAAAATCACTAAAAATTTGTTTGGACGAATACCTTTTTGGTTTTTTAAGAGCTATTTTGAGAATTGCTTTTTGGGCAACTTCGACTAAGTTGAGGTAAGTGCTTGGTGCACTTCCCCACACTAATATACAGTAATTAATTAGCGATTCAGTTAAAGCATGGTACATAGTTTTTAATACTGCTTTGCTTGCAAAATCTCTGGTTCTACTATATATATATATAGTAGTTAGTTAGCTGACTTTATAGTAATTTTTTTTTTATTTTGATTTGATATATATATATATGTGTGTGTGTGTGTGTGTTTTATAAAGATTTTAGCAAACTCAATTTGGAAAATCAACAGACGGAAGAAGAAAAGAAAAAAAGCAACCCCTTAGGATCACCAATTTAGATCAATAGCTAAACATTTACAAAATAACCAATGATTATCAGGGAAATAGGTTTTGTATTGATTAATCATAAGTTATACGCAGTACCTTTTAATTATATTTTCATATAATTATGCAACAAAATTTGCAGTCTACCTGGTCTGATGGGAATGCCAGTGCCCTAAGGTTATATTTAAGAATAACTAAAGTATACAAATACCAGTATGCCCTACGGAAATGCCCTATTAAACTATTTATTTCTAAATATCCTAAAATTTAAATAAGCTTATAATAATTTGATATATTTTACCTTCACTTTTAAGCAATAAGGAAATCCCGTAGTTATCCAAAATCTATAAATAATTTAATAAGGTGATATTGACACCCAAAAGACAATGCTACAACAAAATTGTTAAAAAATTAAATTTATTATTATTGGGCTGAACGTCTGGGACAGTAGGCACCTAACAAGTATAGTAAGCACCTAATTAAGGGACTTTAATTAAGTAGTTAATCCCTCTATAACAGAGAATAAAAGAAGGGGTAAGAACAAAATAAAAAGAGAAATATATAAGCAATATCAGGACCAGAATATGAACAAAAATAAACAGTATTAGAAAGGGAAGAACAGTATAGAGAAAGAAATGAGGAGTATTAGAAAGAAAAGAACAGAAAAAAATGAGGAATAAGCAGAGTTATAAAGAGAATGATAGGATAATTAACGAGTTAGAAGAGAGCAGCATGAACGAACATAATAAACGCGAACAAAATAAACAGTACCCGAAAAGAAAATTCACACTTCAATATCCGAAAAGGTTTTAGAATAAAAATCTGTATTAGAAGAAGAAAGAACAGAAAGAAAAAATCATTTAAAGAAAATTAAATAAGTTTTATATTCCCTTCCTACACTTCATGAGACGAAAGGTAGAGCAATGCAAACATTAAACTAAAGCTATACAACCAATAATAAAATGTAAACCAAAAAGTTTGGAGCGATTAGTTTGATCTTTAAATGGACAATAAAAGGGAGCATAAAGCACAGTATATAGAATTACAGATCAAGTTCAACTGCAGAAAATGAAAATTAAAATAATTATAAATAATACTTTAGAAGCATTATAAAACAGCTATAAGAAAAGAACCTAGAAAAATATAACTAAAGTATGATAAGATGTAGAAATAAGGTATAAGGACTTTAGGACAACAAAAAAATATGGGTAAAATCAATAAGGGCGTTTAAAGGAACTGAGAGAAGATATCAAGTAGGATAACGATTCTATATAAGATTCCCTTCAGGCCTTTCAAAAAGTTGACTTTAGCATTTGTTTCTTCTTAAACTTAACAGTAGCAAACGTTTTCATCAAGAGCACATTAATACTAACGAGTTATAATAATAAATAATGAAAGATAGTTTGAGACCTATACACAATACGTAATGTTAGCTGCATGTGCAAAAGTACTTGGGAGTCATTCCATGTCAAATCATCCCACTAAAAAATAAAATTCACACGCATGGTGACCGATTTTGATAAAATTTGGTGGAGGTGTAGGGTCTATGCCTAAAAGAAAAAATACAATTTTCAGCTTAAATATGCAGCCGCTTCCGCGCACTGAATGGGGCAAAGTTGTGGAAAATAGATGATTTTCAGTGTTTTTTGGCTCTTAGATTTATCATTTGTATCTCTAAAAGTCGCAAATATAAAAATTTCATTCTGCTTGCAATTTGCAGCTAAACCCTAAGGCTTTCAATATTATTTAATGTCATTTTGGCCCCAGCCATTTTTTGCCCTTTGACGAGCCCCTTTTTTAAAATTTAAATATCTCAAAATGCGTATTTTTTAAAATTTGAAAAAAACCCCAAATATAGCCCATAGTTATAGGAAAGTGTCCACAAAGTTTCATGATGGGACCTCCATGGGCTTGGGCCAATAATTTTTTAAGTGGCAGAGGGTATAGAGATTATCAGGAAAATATGACTTTTGTTAGAAACTTGTGATATTCAAATATTTATATTTTTTATGTTTATAAAATTAATATATTTATATTTTTATTATAGTTTGATAAGTATATGATATATACATGCTTATTTGCATACAGGGTGGCCCAAAAGTCACCAACCCCTATTATATTTTTGAACAGTTTTGTATAAAATATCGAAACATGGGATCTTCCCTTGTGTAGAGGGAATTCGTTTTAATGGTTTACACTTCCCCCATCCCACAAGTATGGGCTAAGCTAAAAACAAAACATTAATTGTAGAATGTACATATTATTGAAGTTAGAGTGAAGAGAGATGAAAATTGTGTTACCCTTTTTGTCTCATTCTCAGAGTTTATGTTTACCCACCAGTAAAGTATTTTTAGTCTTTCTTAACTAATTTTGTTTACCCAATATGAATAACACCATAGAACACTCGGGTGAATCCTTAGGGAAAGCATGGCCTTTTAGTCATCTTAAAAATATGTTAAAAAATTAAGAACAGATTAACCTGCAAAACAATATTCCATTGAGCTATTGGCTGAAATTTTGAAGTAATCGACATTTTAGTCTAAAAAGTTAATGTAGAAAAATAGTAAATAATTAAATTATAAGTAATAAAATAACTAGTTGTTTGTTATGTACATAATTAAATTAAAACTTAGTAAATATGTAGAGAATGTACAACATCAGATAATTCAGAAGAAACTTAAAATATGCTTTCTATATTATTTTTACTTTTGATTTTATCTGCTAACATAAATAATTTATATAGCAATACATAAAATTATAGGCGAAAGTTTATTTACATCTGTTATTCACACGACATTTTACCGCTATAACTAAAATATTTAAGTTAAAACTTACCCTGTTCATCATAACTTATATATATATATATATTATATATATATATATATATATATATACTATATACATACATATATATATTAATATATATTGCTTAAGGCCGAAGGTATAAGCAAACCAAAAGTTCCAAGGGTAACATGGAACCTTTTCTCTCTCTTCCCACTACTTCAAATGTTAAAGAGTGTCAAGAATTGAGGTGTCCAGACCCAAGACTTATGATGACTGGTGAGAATTACAAACCTAGTGATTTAAAAACAGTTAAATATATATATATATATATATATATATATATTTAATATAATATATATATATATATATATATATATATATATATATTATATATATATATATATATATATATGGGGCTTTGGGTACATTCAATGCAGATTAGAGATTAAAGATAAAATATGTCGGAATAATCCTTAGAACCCGAATAGCCCCATAATATGTTCATTCTTCTATTAATGTTTTGTTTTTAGCTTAGCCCATACTTGTGGGATGGGGGAGTGTAAACCATTAAAACGAGTTCCCTCTACACAAGGGAAGTATCCATGTTTCGATATTTTATACAAAACTGTTCAAAAATATATAGGGGTTGGTGACTTTTGGGCCACCCTGTATGCAAATAAGCATGTATATATCATATACTTATCAAAACTATAATAAAAATATAATATATTAATTTATAAACATAAAATAATATAAATATTTGAATATCTCACAAGTTTCTAACAAAAGTCATATTTTCCTGATATCTCTATACCCTCTGCCACTTAAAAAATTATTGGGCCCAAGCCCATGGAGGTCCCATCATGAAACTTTGTGGACACTTTCCTATAACTATGGGCTATATTTGGGGTTTTTTTCAAAATTTTAAAAAATACGCATTTTGAGATATTTAAAATTTTTTAAAAAAGGGCTCGTCAAAGGGCAAAAAAATGGCTGGGGCCAAAATGACATTAAAATAAATTGAAAGCCTTAGGGTTTAGCTGCAAATTGCAAGCAGAATGAAATTTTTATATTTTGCGACTTTTAGAGATACAAATGATAATCTAAGAGCCAAAACACTGAAAATCATCTATTTTCCACAACTTTGCCCCATCAGTGCGCGGAAGCGGCTGCATATTTTAAGCTGAAAATTTGTATTTTTTCTTTTAGGCATAGACCCTACACCTCCACCAAATTTTATCAAAATCGGTCACCATGCATGTGAATTTTATTTTTTAGTGGGATGATTTGACATGGAATGACTCTTGGGGAAAAAGAGATAAATTATTAGTTTTTGAGGTATGCTGAATGTGCAATACTTAGGCAAAAAAGAGTTTAGTTATTAGTTTTACAACCCCTGAAGTGTGAGGTATGCTGAATGTGCAATAATTAGGGAACAAAGAGTTTAGTTATTAGTGTTTACAACCTGAGGTATGCTGAATGTGCAATAATAATTTGGGAACAAAGAGTTTAGTTATTAGTGTTTACAACTTGAGATCTGCTAAATGTGCAATAATACTTTGGCAACCAAAAGTTAAATTATTAGTTTTTACAACCTGAGGTATGCTGAATGTGCAATAATACTTTGGCAACATAGAGTTTAGTTATTCGTTTTTACAACTTGAGGTATGCTGAATGTGCAATAATAATTTGGGAACAAAAAGCTTAATTATTAGTTTTTACAACCTGAGGTATGCTGAATGTGCAATAATACTTTGGCAACTAAGAATTAAATTATTAGTTTTTACAACCTGTGATCTGCTAAATGTGCAATAATACTTTGGCAACAAAGAGTTTAGTTATTAATTTTTACAACTTGAGGTATGCTGAATGTGCAATAATAATTTGGGAACAAAAAGTTAAATTATTAGTTTTTACAACCTGAGGTTTGCTGAATGTGCAATAATACTTTGGCAACAAAGAGTTTAATTATTAATTTTTACTATCTGACGTCTGATGAATATGCAAAAATATTATATATGTGCAATTGCATCAATTGCTAAATCAATCAATTGATTAAGGTATAAAAGAGTAAATAATATATGGATATAAATCGTAATCCTTACATGCAGTCTTGCATTAACAGCATACTCAATCAAATATAAACATTGGTCCTCTGTAGTGAAATGTGAATCTAAAATTTCTTTTCTGCTAGTAAGCAATATAACAAATAAAGTTTACGGATAATGTGTCCCAACCCAGCGATCAAGCCGTATAAACATAAAGCTATGAGGTTAACAAAATATTATATTATGCTACTAAGCTGTGAAGTAAATTGTTTTTTAACCGCGACAATTATATTTATACATACGAGTAAAGAGAGAGACATTAAATATTGAATAGGTTAAGGAAAAAACCATTTCGTAGGCATGTAGAATAGAATAGCTAGTAAAATAAACAAAGTATCATAATGTGTAAAAAGTATAAATATTTTTTTTATATAACTCTCATTTTTACACATTTTGCATTTTTAAACGATTTCTTTAATTAATTTTAGAACGTTTGATACCCTTTGGCGTTTTTCCAATAGACAGGGGTTTCGTTGTGTTAAAATTATTGAATGTCAACCTAGTTAGTAATAGTATGAATTATTTATTGTCTAAGTCGTAGTTATTCATTTATTAGATTTATTTTGTGTCAATAACAGGTGTTATGGATATATTAGATTTATTCATGTGTCATTAGCCACTGTTATGGATATATTAGATTTATTCTTGTGTCAATGGACAGTGTTATTAGATCTATTATTGCGTTAATAGCCACTGTTATGGATATATTAGATTTATTCTTGTGTCAATGGACAGTGTTATTAGATCTATTATTGCGTTAATAGCCACTGTTATGGATATATTAGATTTATTCTTGTGTCAATAGCCAGAGGTATGGATATTTTAGATTTATTCATGTGTCAATAGCCACTGTTATGGATATATTAGATTTATTCTTGTGTCAATGGACAGTGTTATTAGATCTATTATTGCGTTAATAGCCACTATTATGGATATATTAGATCTATTCTTGTGTCAATAGCTAGCATTTTTAATTATTTATTTTAGTATCCATAGCCAGTGTTATAGTTATATTATCATTTAACATTATAACCAAGGGGCTGTTTTCTAAGCAATCGGAAACTAGACTTGTAATAAATGTCGAAAAAGGTTTAAAGTATCATCATCAATTTCCAATAATATATTTCCTCAAATTTCTATACTATTTAAAAAACAGGGTTTCTTATCAAATAGTACATATTTCTTGTAGACATAAAATTATTATTAAAAGGTAAACAAACCAATTATATAAATAATGTAACCAAAGTTAAAGCTTTTCAGTAGATACAGTAGACAAAGGCAGGTATACAAATATTTATTTAATAAGTGCATATACAAATTTCTATATTATTATATAAAATAGCGCGACGAGAAAAATTTGGCAGCTAGCGGCATTAAAATATAACACAGATAAATATTTATAATGACATTAACAAGTCAAATGCAAAACCTAATGAAAAGAAAAAAATCCTTTATTAAATAATATTTAGAGTAAAATAATGAAATAGTTGATGAATCTGACCTGGGGTCCGTTGACATATTCACTATTAGCCTTGCTATTAGCAGCGACCCAGGCCTCGGCAAACGTTTCCATAGCACTCTGGAAGTCCATCGATATCGTTATCTCTTATCAGGGATGAATTTACGACATCATAATACTAGAGGGTTAAAAAGAAGAGCAAGATACACGGTTAAAGTATAGAAGACGGCAGGCGGGCGCGGACTGGACTTGTCGGGGGCGGACTAGCTCTCGCTCGGAGAGGGTGTGGGTTAAGGCGGAGTCAGATGCGCGCGCAGTGGTGCCAACCTCAGCTAATCCGTTGCTCCTGAGGGGCGTTGTTTAGCTCATCCTGATGGATCAGCCCACGGTTATCCACCACTCAATTCACCCCCGATGCCCACCTGAGTGACATCAACACTGTATCCCTCTTATCCCATCTAATTCATCTCATAAACTCCTGCCATAACAAACCACCCTCTCTAAGCATTTGCCACCCTCTCTTAAGAGGGAGGACAATGGATAATAAATGATCATTTTTTATAACCCCCGGTACTATCCTCTTTATTAGATAGTGTTTTATTTCAATAATTGCTCATGAAATCACACTTCCTTTTTCATACAACCTAAAATGTGAATTTAAAAATATATTTTCTGCCTAACAACTTTCAATCTCTTGCATCTTTCAAATTTAAAAAAATAAAGTGCCACTATAGAACCTAAAATTGCATTACTATGTAATATGCATTGCTATAATATGCACTGCAAAAATTGCACTGCTATACTAAGAAAAAAACCCTTGACACAAACTGCAATTTTTTTAATGACCTTGAATCTAGTTCGATTTCTTATCTTGGTATAACTTAATAATATTTATTAATTATAATATTTACCTATTGAACTTGTAGCGAGCTTGTTTGTTATAACGCTATGTTATTAAACAACAATATTTTGTCACAACACTATGTTGTTAAACAGCTATATGTTGTCATAACTCTATGTTATTAAACAACAATATTTTGTCATAACACTATGTTGTTAAACCGCTATGTTGTTATATCGCTATTTTTGTTTTTATTGAAGTGTATGAAAAATGCATTTCTAAGAAAATAATAACGAAAATCGGAAGGCGCTAGTCTTATTAGAATACTTTGCTGAGCATGCGTGTACAAAATTTTAAGTCTCTGTATCAAACGCAGTGGTGGAGCAATTTAGGTATTCAAAAAAATCTGGCGCTGAGGTCCGCAAACCAGGCGATTTTTTTGAAATTCGTGCTTTCTAGCCCAACAATCCATTTTTTGCTTAAGTTTTTAGTACATGCTTTATAACCTGAGCTGTAGCATCACAACCTTTTATTTAATTTTTCCGGATTTTTCAAAGAATATGTGCATATTTTATCCAAAAAGGTAATATAAAATAATAGTTATAATTCTAAATTCGGCATAGCACAAAATCATTCACACTCGCAATTAAAGATCTGTATATTACACTAACTTTTAGCACATTTTCTTAAAAAAATCCGGAAAAAATAAGAAAACAAGTTGTGACATTACTGCTTAAGTTATCAAGCATATACCGGAAACTCATGCAAGAATGGATTGTTAGGCAAGAAAGCATGGGTTTCAAAGAAAATTTACTCGGCTTGCGGACCTACGCAAGAGAATTATATTGTAGTTATAAAATGTTATATAATAATATGTTATACAATAATATACCGGTGATAAAAAATTATCACCGGTACCAAAATTCGAACCTGGGAACCCTAGCTTTAAGTAGTCGTATCACCTTCAGACCGGTTTTATTTGATTCAGCGCCCCAAAAATATTGAAAACAAGACACTACTCGATATTTGTTGTTTATTGTATTTTTTAAGTTTTCCTGTTATTTATTACGGGTCTTTCAACTTAATGGTCACTTAAAGTAGACATTTCGACTTTAGGCAGGTTTTATTTGATTCAAAGTGTATTATCAAATCCGTATTTCAAAATACGGAAAAGGGACTTTTTGACGAGGAAAAATTATAAACCTCTAATTTTACCGGGATTATTTTGAAACTTTTGCTGACATAACACTAGGTTTATAACGTATTAAGTAAGAAACACACGCAAATTATATATATATATATATATATATATATATATATATATATATATATATATATATTTGTGTGTGTGCGTGAGTGAGTGAGTATGTATATACACACATACTTGATGTACCTATTATGACTTTATTTTTGTATTTTTAAAACTAAATAGAAGCAAATTAAACTAAACTAAACTATTGACGTTACGCACAGATGTTTGTTGTTGGACGATAACTCTAAAAGACATGCGAAATCTATTGTTTATTAACATGTTGTAACATAATTAACCTACTCTATGATGCCAACAAACGTTATTTTACAAACAATATTTTTTGCAGTGATTTTTTTGCAGTGCTTCCATCATCTATATATTAAAGGAGATCAGGATGCAATCTCGGGTAGAAAGATAGGAAAATATATATTTTCCTTTAAACTCTGCCTTAAATAATTAATATCAAGTAACTTAATTTTATTTTATTTGTTTTACAAAATAAATAAAAATAAGGTTTTTTTTAGGAATGTAGTAGGAACGATTTATATATGCACTATTTTCTATTTATATTAAAAAATAACTTATAATAATTAAAAATATTTAAATCAAATAATAAAATGACCCAGAAAGCTTAAAAGTAACTTATAAAATTAAAATTTAATTAACATATTAATTTTTCCTATAAAAAGTAAATATTGTTCTTCATAATATAATTTATTAGATATTTATTAATATTTTATAACAAATTATTATGTTAAACTAAGTCGGAATAAATAAAAATGCTACTGTTTTAGAGGAGTAAGAATTAAATGAATAATAATAAGTAATTATTAAAAAGGATAATTTATAAGCATAATTGTAGTTGAAAAATAAGTATTATATGTCAATGATTAACTTCTTATAGAAGAAAATAAAAAGAAATAAAAATTAAGAAAAAGTTTATAATAAAAAAGTATTGTTGCAGTCTTAATTTATAAATCATATAATCATAAAAATTATAATAGAGTTTAATTATACAAATTTAAATGATAAAACTTTAATTTTAAATTCTTATATATGTCAAAGGATAATATGTTAATTTTGTTAAGTATTAAGATTAATTAATACTAATACATAATTTAATTCTAAGTTTTAATTAAGTTATTATTGCATTATTTGTTTATATTCTATTTTACTAAATGTATCAGTTGACATATATAGAAACTAAACCAAATTTATGGTATTATTATTTTTTCAAATTAACTTCATACCTATTATATTTTCTTATAAATATGACTTGATTCTTAATTATAATGTAAATCAAACTAATATATTATAGGGATAAGTGAGTGTTAATAAAATTTTATTAAGGATCGACTCATTTTTTAACACCCAAAATCAAATAGGTTTTTAATTTTTTTAAGGAGATATTTCCTTTAATATAGTTAACTTAGTTATAAGGATAATAATACCCCTTTTAAGTTTTCCTATTTTATACCGTAGGTATATAAGCAAAGTATTGTGTGCGCAACAAAAATCCGAAACCGGGAAGTCACCGGAATTATCCGTTTCAGGTGTGTTTGAGTGGTTTTCCCAAAGTTGTCTGTCTTTTATATGTGTGCGTGTGTCTGTTATAATTGTAGCACCCAATATAATTATGATTGAGAGTTGAAAATTTGTACAAAAAGAAGTCTATAGATGTAGTTGTGCCATCTGGATAATCATTTTTTATAAAGTCATTAACTTGCATTAATGACTCAGCAAAAATGTTGAAATATCATAAAACGCGGAAAAATGTTGTGATCGGATGGAGATTTAGCTCGCATGTAGCCATGTATTAGTCTAACATATGTACTAAGTTTAATTTCATTATCAGCATTAGTTCAATTTCTATCAGATAACTTGTATACGTTTCTTAAAAACTTGTACAAATCGGAAAGTACAGGTGTTAAGTACACGTACCTAACACGTAACGCATACCTTTACGTAATAAATAAATACACTACGTTTCGTTTCAATAAGAGAAGTTATATCCATGATTTTTGTTAGATCATAAAAGTTAAGCTGCACCGAGCGTCGTCAGTGACTGATGAGAATGAAACGGATAAATTTACTGTCCAAGAACGAGCGAAGCGGGTCCGAAGACATTGCAGTATTAATTAATCAACGTGTATAGTCTGAGGACGAGCAAAGCGAGACCGAAGTAGAGGATGAGCGTAGCGAATCCTATGTGATGAGGAAAAGTTCCGAGGTACTGTACTGGTACCTGATTTTTTATAAGTAGGTTTACCTACTTTTATAAGTTGGTATATGCACTACATCCAAGAAAACAAGGGATGTAGATAGGGTTGCCAGGCGTACCGTTTTTGCAGGGTTATCCCGGTTTTTGGTACCACAGATCTCGGTGTTTCGAAACAACTTTTTGGGACGCTTGATTGTACCGTCACTTAGGATTAGGTTTAAACAATTAACCTAATTTTAAAAATTACGTAGCAACTTATTTTTATTTGGCTAAATGAACTTTTATCAAGAATATTCATTTAAGCCTCCTTTTATGATCCCTTAAGGCTTCCTTATATGATCCCTTAAGGCCTCCTTATATGATCCCTTAAAGCCTTCTTATAGATCCCTTAAGGCCTCCTTATATGATCCCTTTGTAACGATATATTTTGGGTAGAAAATTTTAATTAGTATTTAGTTTAGATAAATTTGAAATTTTTTAAATACTTAATCTCGATTTAGAAGGTATTTTATTATTTGATTTATTTTATACGCTTATCTAGTAGGTAACACTGTTTTGATGAGGTGGAAGAAGGTTTTTCCGACTTTTCTTGGTTTTTTCCACGAGGCCCCGGTGGGGACGGCTTCGGCCGTAGGGCCGTAAATTAATTTTAATTTATTAATTTAAAAGTTCTTTTTTTTTTAGTTTTTATTATCAACGTTTCTTTTCAAGCTAGTTTAAGTTAGTCTTGAGTTTAGCGAGATCAATTTTATTTTGAATATGTTGATTATTTTACAAGTGCTTTGGACGCCCTTCGTTTGAAGGTAGGTGTACTGAAATTTCATACATAGGATTTCATAAAATATTTTTTCTATTGCAAATTTTATTGTCCCTAATTCTAACTTTCCTAGTCTTGTGAACAGGTTTTAGTTACGATGACTCTAATTGATTTGGTTTTTGTGTCACATAGGGTTCTAGTCTTAGGCTGATAGCACGGATGTACGTTGGTTTGACGCTTAAGTTAAGTTAGACAAGTCTGGATGAGGATAAGCAATGTGTGAATAAATATTTAACCTTTATCAACTATTTCACCAACATCACCCACCAATCACCTCATATCCTAATTATACTATTTATTTTATATATATGATGTCTGAATTTACCAGAAGTTAGTAGGTAGGACCTTAATTTTAATAACTCCATGAAAAGGATATGTATTAGTATGTTTTAAAACTAGAGTTGTTGATTAAGAAGAATGTAATTTATATAATTTTTTTATTAAGAAGAATGTAATGAATGTAATTTATATAATTTTTTTATCTGATTTAATTATAATCATCAAATTTCAAACTCTATTTTATTGAGTACTTAGATTAAGTTATCCATGTCGTATCTTAAGCCATATATAGATCCATTTTTAATAGTTCTGGAGGGTTGGTTCTTATCCCCCCCCCTTTGTGGGTAAAAAACCTGGCGCTCATTAATTAAGTATTTGGTAAGTTCTTGGACCCAATTTCGGTCTAGGATCTACTTCGATTGGTATCACTCCCCCCCCCTGCGGCCAGACTGAGCTGGGCATTAATTATATATGTTATACCTTAAGGCCTCCTTATATGATCCCTTAAGGCCTCCTTATAAGGTTCCAGTAAGACCTCCTTATAAGGATCCCTGCGAAGTCCCCCCAATAAGATTCTCTTAAGACCTCATAAGGATCCGTGGGAAGGCCTCCTTACAAGAGTCCCTTAAGGCCTCATTATAAGGTTCACTAAGACCTCTTTATAAGGATCCCTAAGGCCTTAAACTTCATCTTTTATAACTACAAGTTTACAAAATACACTATGGGAAGGGTTTTGAGGGTTCTAAGTACTTCAATAATTACATTTATACCCTTCTACTCTCTTTCAATATAAATATGTGTAGAGATAGTCATATAATAGTAGGATAGGATATAAGTTTAATATGTGTATATATGCAGTATACAAGTTTAATATGTGTATATATGCAGTATACAAGTTTAATATGTGTATATATGCAGTATACAAGTTTAATATGTGTATATATGTAGTATACAAGTTTAATAAGAGTATATATGTAGTATACAAGTTTAATATGTGTATATATGCAGTTACAAGTTTATAGTTACAAGTTTAATATGTGTATATATGTAGTATAAAAATAATATGTGTGAATAGGTAGTATACAAGGTTAATGGTGTATATATGTAGTATACACGTTTAATATGGTTTATATAGTCTAATATAGTATATAATTACAAAAGTGTGGTATATAATTGTATATATAAAATAATAATAACTATATTTTGCGGTTCTGATATAGTTATATGAGACTAAATAAAGCTTATTTAATTTCCTTTGCCAGAAGATTCAGAAGTTTTAATAATGAAAAAAAGCCTAAAAAACAAATTTAAATTTCATTTTTAATAGACAAACTGTCAAACATTTTTTAATTATCCCACACATATTCTCTACCAAAATTAAATTAATCCAACCTATTAATAACAGACTTATAAAGAAGCAGCTATTAATACATCAAAAAATAT
Organism: Microvelia longipes; assembly: GCA_018340805.1. Lineage (NCBI taxonomy): Eukaryota > Metazoa > Arthropoda > Insecta > Hemiptera > Veliidae > Microvelia > Microvelia longipes. The sequence goes on along the minus strand of JACMZG010001914.1, from coordinate 30,715,044 downwards.
TGAAAAGTCAATAATTATAGCCCACATGTACATGATAATCCTCCAAAACCAATGTTTTTAATATATTAATGAGCTTTAAGATAAAATTATGTAATTTTATGAAGGAATGTATGAAGTAGATATGTTGACAATAGACCGAACATTTTTATGATGACAGAGGCGTAGAAGCTTCTGTTGGACTAAGTTTTAAACAATTTTGCTTAAGGGCATTAAAAATTAATAAGATAGTTCGTAGTTAGTAGATTATTTAATTTTTAGAGGAAGATATTTTAATTAGATTTTTTAATGCTTAGGAATTTTAAGTTAAATAGCTTAAAATGTTTAATTTGGTGTTTAAGGATGTCATCTCCTTAAAGACGGAAATGCTCAAAAATATCTTTGGTTCAAGCAGATTGTCTAAAAATTCAGATAGTACTTTATTGCTAATTTTTAATTTGGATCCTTCAAACCAATTTATGGCCCTATGCCCTACCCTACATATTACATGTTTCATAACTAACACTATCATTGTTTCAGTTTTAATCGTTTATCTATACACAGAAGACAGTTGGGCTTAGGAGGGAGTTTAGAGGGTCTTAGCCCCCCAAATAGCAGGTTAGCTTCCCAAATTTTTACTTACATAAGCTTGAAAAATTAAGTGCATCTCATACATTCTGTCAAAACAGCCTAACTCTGTGCCTTCATATCTCATAGTAAACCATAAATGGTAGAGTGAAAGTGTTAAGATGGGTCAAGTCTTTGAAAAATTGGCAGTCCTAACAGTCAGACAGATGTATCTGGTTAATGTCGGGACATTAAGAAGGTTGATTTTTGTACCAAGTTTCATTTCAATCCGAGTAAGCGTTCAAAAGATATAGTTTCCCATAGAAACTTCTAGGAACAAAAATCTCGTACATACATACATACACACACACACACAATATATATATATATATATATATATATATATATATATATATATATATATATATATATATATATGTATATACCAGAACTATCTATTCTTGATCAGGAAGGCCAAACATCTAATTTATGGTACCAAAACATCGTACCCATCTAATAGTTGGTACTAATTGACGCACGTTCAATGATTATTCGGCAAGGACCAAAAGGCATTGTGGTGGCACTATTGTGCTCCCAGATTTTATACAAAGGAAGATAATCTTTAATACATGTTTAAATCAAACATTTTTTGAGTAATTTTAATGAATATCTCCTCTTTTGATAACCCCTAGTTATCTGAAAGAATCATGATCAACATATGGACGGCCCGAATACGTCACAGGGTTCTTATCTGCCTTTCACTCAAATGAGCCATGTTATAGCCCATCTACAACATTTATGTTAAACATAAATTTGTATTCTATTAATAGCATTGTAAAAGATATATAGTGTTCTGCTACGTTTAAAATGTATGAAAAGTATAAAGAAAAATTATTCGAATATTTTTCTAGAATTAAATTAATAGAAATTCTTATTCCTTAACATTACGCTTATCGCCCTATGTCCCCTTTATGTACAATTATGTATATGAAAGGGCTATTGTTTTCATAACGCCGCTGAACTGCTCGGATCATATACAATTTTACTGTATTCTACTAGTTTTTAATTTTAGTTACTATAGCCATTACCTTCACCATTTTTATGGGCTAAAGGTGGATTAACAATACGACGGTAGCGATGCATCCGTCCGTTGCGTGCGTAGTGGTCATTGCAATGTGGAAAATGATGGTTCCACCATAGCCAACGCCACGGTCGCTAACACTAGTCTTTCAGCTTCGTAGCGGTAATTGCGATGTGGTAAATGATGGTTCCACCATATAGCCAACGCCACGGCCTCTTACACTGGACATTCAGCGTACTTTAGTTCCGAATTTCGGAAACAAAAATATACTTTTTATTAAACAGACGAAGTTAAAAGAGACAAATAAGAATAAGTGTGTGTCTTTTAATACTTTTTTTAATTTCTTAATTATTTCATTTTTTTATTATGCTCGATGATGATGGGAATTTCCACCTTAAATGAGTTCTTCTTCTTGGTCAAATTATTTTTCCAATTATAATACAATTTATTTTTTGTGGTAAAAGTTTAAATAATTTTTAACTGACCAACCGCGATAAAAATGGCCAAGTATTATCCTATTAAGTTTATTACATTGTAATGTACTTGTTATGAAATTTAAAAAATAATATTGTTTTTAAAACATTCCAACTCCGGAATCCACTTGTTAAATACTATTTAGGTAGTAATCAAGTTAACAGAAATAATATATAACATGTCAGAACAATTACATTAAGACAAAATAAACTGATCAAAATTATACCATACCATACAGATTGGGAAAAGAATATTACAAAATATATCTAATATAAGAATAGAAATAAAAAAAAAAGAACTGAACTAATAAAAATTGAAAGAAAAATTAAATATTTTAAAAAGACAGCACACAATCAAAAGTAATCAAATTACAATAAACTTGTGTTAAAATAACAAGATAACAATTATCGATAACTAAAATCATAACACTTTTATTAAAATAATAAAAATTTAAAAATACTTAAAGCACAGGTTTAAATCAAAATAGTGGTAAGAAGAATTCCAAAACTTTAAAAACGGAAAGGTTTTCTTTTGCGTCAGGTCTCTAAGGTGCTTCTTAATTAATTAAACGCAAATTACTGTATCATTTGTTCGGGTTTAGTATGTTAACAAAGTTTCCAATTTTCCGTAACGCAACCATAAGATAAAATAGGTTGGAATTTGAGCTGTCACCGCACGATACGAACGGACACATCGCTTTCACAATACGTCCACGTTGATCAGCTACTAATAAAGATGACTTAATTAGTAGCTGTATAATTTATCTGATTATCGTAGTATCATTATGTCTAGCGCTATTATTATTAAAATTTCTCATGAACCAATGTACCAAACAATGTAAATGTACCAATAACATGTACATGTAACATCGTACAATGTACCAAACAAACATCTACTCAATTAATTATAATAAATCACAACAAAAAAGATTACCACTCCCTATATCAATAATTATTTTCAAGAAAGTCTTAAACATTAAGGGTTACACATATTAATGTAAATTTCTCTTCTAACAGCCTCTTAAAGATTATCTAACAGGATCCCTCTTTGCACCCTTTGCAAAGGCAGGCTGGGAAAAGGAAAAGAAGGATTTAAAGACAAAGTCCTTTTTAAAGAAAACCTTCCATACTTTCCCAGCAGTCCCAACTCCCGTCTTTACTTTAGAAAATTCATTAAATTATTGTTCTATAAATTAGCCCTGATGCAAGAACATAAAATAAAAAATGAATCCACAACAGTAATTCCCGTCATATTAAAATAACTTTAAAAATAAATTTAAGTAATCCAAGTTTAACTTAAGATTAGAAAATAATTCATTTTATCTTAATATTAAGTAACACAACATAATTGTAATTAATCGACATATATATTTAAGTAAATTATAAATATAAGTATTGTACTTATATTATAAATCCTTTTGGGAGGTTAACTCAGTCTTCTGATTTATTAATATTATTCCTCTCTTTTTGGTTTTAAGATTCAAAGGAAATTAAGATTATTATTTCTTCCTTTAAAATAGTAGGATTTATTATAATGCTTTAAAATTTAAATTTAATGGAGTAATATAGTATTAATTCGTAAAGATATTGTTTTTTACAAACAATATCTAGGCAGAAGGAAGCTAGGATCTTAAATAAATGGAATGGCACAAAATACAAATTTACTGACCCCACTAACGTTTCAGAAGATAAAAAGTAGAGTGTGACAACACAACCCGGCGGCAACATTTGCTAAAGGAACAAAAATTTAGGCTGAAGAAAAACTAACCAATAGAGATATTAATATAAATATTTTAGAAAAATATAATGAGGAGATATTTTCGCTTAGTGTAGAATCTGAGACTTATTTAGAAATGATGATGAGTAATAAATTAATACCATTGATCACTGGACCGACTAGAGTTACAGCTACCACTAGAACTTGCATTGACCATTTATTTACTACTGACAGACTTAGTAACTACGTACATAGCTATATTATGCAAACTAACATTACCGATCACTATACTATATTAGCGAGCATTAACAAACCTAAACAGTCTAAGACAACACAGACTCAACCGACAGAAACAACAAAAATTGATAAAGATAAATTAAATGAGCTGCTTCAATACGAGACTTGGCAAGAAGTAATGAACCAACCTGACTTAAATATAGCGACAGAGAGTTTTATAAAGACATTACAACAACACACTGAGACAGCCACACAAACTCTACAGGTACAGACTAAGAAAAAATACAACAAGCTACAACCCTGGATAACACATGCTATTGTAGTCTCAATAAGAAAAAAAGAAAAAATTGCTAAAAAATTAAATAAACAACCTTTTAATCAAGAGCTTAAATACAGCTATTATAAATACAAAAAACAACTAGATAAAATTGTAAAGAAAACTAAAAACGAATATTACTCAAAGAAAATAGAGAGAACTGAAAACAAAATAACTGGGGTTTGGAAAGTAATAAACGACATGACTCATAAAAAACCTATAAGCAATGAGAACATCAGCAGTGTAAGAGATGTAGAAAATAATATCGATATAGACGCTATTGCCGAACCTGAGAAAGCTGCCAACATTTTTGGTAAATATTACTCTCAGGTAGGTGAAAAATATGCTGATAAAATAAAAAAGAGCACAAATATAACTAAAACAAACGACATTAACGATATAAAATACAAATTTACAGACATTGAAATACAAGAAGACGATGTTAGGAAAGCAATAAACGATCTGAGGGGGGTTCAGGACCAGGACTTAATGGAATAACTGTACAGACTTTAAAAGACAACAGTGAACATTTACTCAAACCACTTCACTACATAAGCACCCAAAGTGTTCAAAAGGGCATTTTTCCTGATTGCCTCAAAATAGCTGTACTAAACCCAATTTTTAAAAAAGGAGAACGAAATGAACCATCGAACTACAGACCAATAGCTATGTTATCCAATATATCAAAAATACTAGAAAAAATTATTAAAAAATACTTGACTATCTACTTAGAGGAGAACAAAATACTATCAGACTACCAATACGGATTCAGACAAGGCAGAAGCACACAGGACGCTATCACTGAAATGATTAACTTTGTGACAGATCAACTAGACAAAGGACACAAACCTATAGCTGTACAAATTGATTTAGAGAAAGCTTTCGATACGGTACAACACAGACTTTTACTGAAAAAATTAAAAAGTATAGGAATCGAAGGGAACATGTTGAAGTGGTTCCAGAGTTACTTGCAGGATAGAATATACAGAACTAAAATCAATGGCAAAATAGGGAACAGCTTTACCTCTGAATATTCTATTCCTCAAGGAACATGTCTCGGACCATATCTTTTCCTTATCCACGTAAATGACTTATTTGACGCCTGTAAAAATGTAAAAATAATATGCTTTGCAGATGACGCACTAGTACTAGCATCGACAAACTCATTTACGGACACTAGACAAGTAATAGAAAACAGCCTCACCGACATTAAGACTTGGCTAGACGATAACGAACTTACCTTAAGTACTAACAAAACCATTTTTCTAACATTCTCACTGTATTCGACTGGACAACCTCACATCAAAACATTAAAAATCCATTCCCTACAATGTAGAGCTTCTTCAAGAAGTAATACAACGTGTACATGCCCTGAAATAAGAAAAGCTAAAACTGCCAAATATTTAGGTATTACTATAGACCAACATTTAAACTGGAAACCTCACTTGACTACTAACAACTAGACTTCGACAAATTGTTTACATATTTAGAAAGCTAAGGGACTTCTGTACTATAAATCAAATGAAAGCTGTGTACTATGATTAGTTGAATCTATATTACAATATGGTATTTTAGCATGGGGAGCAGCCTCTCAAACAGTTAAAACCCAGGTCTTCATTACACAAAAACTTTTAATAAAGACGTTACTGAAGAAAAATATGACAGAACATAGTATTCCACTCTACAGAAAACTTAACATACTCCCGATTCAACAACTATTTGACTATACTTGCTTGAACAGAATTAAGACTGGCAAACATACACTACTTACAGTGAGTCACGGAAGAACTACAAGGACTGAGACTCAAAGACTCTACGGACTACCATACAGGAAAACCTCTGCAGGACAAAGACACTGGATGTACCAAGCTGCTCTACTTCACAACAACTTATCTACAGAAATTAAACAAATTAGTAAAATAAACTTTTAAACTGACAGTCAAACAGCACTTACTAACGACCTAGACAAAAACACCAATTAAAAATAAAAGCCAAAAATTCTTCACAAAAAAACAAAAAGCTAAAAATAATGACTATAACTAACAAACATACTAACCTAACTAACCACATAAATGTAAATAATACTAACAACTAATAACCTAATAACCTACTAACCTAATAATAATTACCTGAATCTTATCACTAACCTGTTTAAAAATCATAAAATTATTAGAATTTTTATTTTTATTTCTATCTATTTCTATTTATTCTATAAATTAGCAATAAAAAATAAAATAATATTCTTATAAAGAAGAGAATATAGAGAGAAAAGTTGCGTAGATTTCCCTCTCGCGGCGCAGGTCTTTTTCAAGACCTCATGCGAGAGGTACTTTATAATGAATTCATCAATTATTGTAAAATATGTAATTTTAAAAAATCAAGAATATTTATAAAAAAAAAAAAAAAAAAAATAAGGAGGATTCAATTCTTAAGGGAAAAATAACCTGTTTGCGCCTTTTGTTATTATTTGCTAGGGAAGGTGCGTAAATGAAGTTTACCTCTATAGAGTTCAAGGACACGACTCACCGATCAAACTTTCTATAGGATCAAAATAACCAAAAGGATAAATAACCTTCTATTTGCGCCTTTCGCCATAATGTGCTAGGGTAACTAGGTATCACTACAGAGTTAAGTTTGCCTCTATAGTGAGCATGACTCGGTTACAACACTTGTTGAATGATCAGCCCGTCTAACTTCGACATTGATCCTTAAGAAGAAAATTCCTTAACATTAGCACTACGTTGTATAAATAAGTATTTTTGTTTTTATTCCTGTCATGTCTACTTCAGTCAGTGTTTTATACAATGATATTTAATGGACATGTTGTTCGTTAAACAATGGTCTCCGCGTTATAGGTTAACAACCAGGATCAATACGGCTCTATGTTTCATCTGCAAACTCATCTCACGAAAATAATTACACAACGATTAATAAAGCCAACAATTTTACTATTTATCCATAATTTGATGAATAATATATTACAATTCCTTGCGCCCTTATTGTTGTAAGAAGTGCGCCCTTGATCTTGATGGTGGCAACAACGCATATACCTATTTTAATACCTATCAGTCCCGTTAAAACAATCAAACACAAATGTATCAAAACACTAATAGTGACTGCCAATGACGCCAAAATTAAAAAAATCGGAAGCTGAACATATGCATTGCTGTAAACTTTTGTCGGGCTAATCCCACAGCAAATAATATCCCTCTATTGAGCGGGACTTAAATTACATTTCTAGAAGATTATAGCAAAAGTACGTATGGAAGGGTATTTTCCTTAGGTTAATTACTACAAAACTATTCTTAAAATTTAAGTTTTTCTGAAACCTTTATGATAACTAATTATTAAACAAATTGTTCCAATTGTGTTAAAAAAATAAAAAATTCTCAATATCTTCATACACAAGTCCTCTAATGGCTAAATCACCTAAAGCTTTATTCCAAAAAATCCAAAACGGAAAAACTCCTACAAAACATTATTATAATATTGTTTTTACAAAAACATAAATATTTCAAAAAGTCCTTTTTTTGTAGAACTTTTAATAAAAAGGAACCTGTTTAATTTACTAAAAAGGTATAGGATAGGGATAACCTTTTTACTGTTACCTAGGATATACTAATCTACACATTTTTTCAGGTTATCATGTAAAAATCCAATCTAATTTCAAGAAAAACAAAAATTAAAGACGTTGGTAAAATTATATCCCAAATCAAAGTAACTATAAGCAAATTGGTAAAAAAACTGGAATTAGTCAAAAGCACATATGTTTAAATACGTAGTTTTTACTGTCAAAATACAAGTAATCGATGAACATATATATCCTAACTTAAATATATCCTAAACAACACTTCACAGAAATCATAAATAGGGAACAAAAACTCAACAAGCTAAAAGGATCAAAATAAGAAAAAAATTGACTTTCCAGAAATTTGTACCTTTTTCTTGGGTTTAGTAGTCACTGAACGGCAATAATCCAATTATAGAATTACAACCTATTATTAGTCAACTTTTTTGCTAAGATCTTCTAGCATGGATTTTTGAAGATAAAACTTTTTTTGTGTTAAGATTTCTTCTCCGTTTTTTGCGTAAGACTACGTTTTTAAAGTTATAGGTATAACTTATAATTATTTACGTTTATCTTTTTCCTAAAAAGATTTATTTAAGTAAATTAATAGTATGTATTAGTGTAATAAAAGAATATGTACTAAGTAATAAATACAGTCGGACCTCCATATAACGAACTTCTATACAACGAAAGTCTCCATATAACGAATTTTTTTACGTTCCCTTGAAATTTGTGTTTAAAAGTGTTTCTATTTAACGAAAAAAATTTCTATATAACGCACAACATTTTCAGAAATAAAGATAAAGACAAGACCCGCAAACTTTCAAGGAATTGACCAAAACGGCACTTCTGTTTTCTGTAATTTCCCAGAACAATTTATTTATTGATTCTCGCCCTGCCTTATCTAATTTTGCGAACTCTTTCTTTACAATTTTCTATGAAATTAGGATTAACACAGCATAGAACTAAAAATCTTTCAGTTTTAATTTGGTATTCGGTCTGACCAGTTCGTTTGTGAAACTTTTTATTTGTTTGTAAATCGAGTTTATTAAAATGTCAAAACGGAAATCGCTGTCCCTTTCTGAAAAAATCAATCTATTAAAAGATTCTGACGATGGAGTCAAAAACAAATATTTGTCTCTGAAGTATAAAATCGCTGCTAGTTCTCTATATCAACAATTTAAAAAATCGGGAATCTATACTTAGGTTATACGAAACGAGTGGCGATTTAAAAAAAAGATCTTGAGTATGCAAGTACGAAGACATTGATGACGCAATTTTACAGTGGGTGGCAATATTAAGGGACAAAAATATGCCTGTGACAGGACCTCTAATAAAAGAAAAAGCTGCTGAATATGCAGAACGTTTGGGTTTTAATAATTCCAAGCCAGTTCAGGTTGGCTTGATAAATTTAAAAAAAGGCAAAAAGTACAGTTATTTATTTTTTTAATTTCTATACAACGAAATTTCTATGTAACGAATTTTTTCACTTGAACCTATAAGTTCGTTATATAGAGGTCCGACTGTATTTAGGGACTTATATTGAGGCTTGGCTACGTATATTAAGGCAACAGAAAATATCGACGGTAGCTGATTTTTTAATCGCTTATTCTTCTTGCGGTGTAACCTCTTCAATTTCAACTTGATTTGAACATAGCTAAACATCCTAATTCATTAAATTTATTTCCTTTCACTCTCTTAAACTTGACAACTCATTAGCTAGCATATGGTTCAACAGACAATGTCTTACACTTAAACTTGTTACCCACTAGCACATACCTCGTAATTAAACAACATCAGCAAGTATCGACGGTAGGTGATTCTTTTATTGCTTCCTTTGTATTATATGACCTCCTTTTCTTTGAAAATTCGCGATACTCAAGGCCAAATGTCAAGTGAGAGCAAATAATACAAAGCAACAAAAATGTGCCTGCTTAGCGTTTAAGGTGCTAAGCGGTGGGTCCAAGGTCTTGGAGCCACAAATAAATCACTGACTGTTTCTCAGTCTGTATGTTGCCGGTGTCGTAAAGAAAAACCAATGACGTTATATAAAATGACAGATAATTTAACACCTGCTATTCACGCCATTCTGGCTAATTACGTCATTTGAGCCATTCTGGCTGATTATGCCATTAGAGATATTCTGGCTATTTACACTATTAGAGCCATTCTGGCTAGTTACGTCATTTGAGCCATTCTGGGTATTTACGTCATTTGAGCCATTCTGGATATTGACGCCATTTTAGGTCTTTAAACCATATTACATAATGCTATACTAAATCATGATTTTAGGAGCTATTACCAATTTATTGAACCAATTCATGAATCAATAAATTGTTGAAAATCCAAAATAAATTTAAAGTCCCTTCAAAACAAAATCATAGAAACGCCTTTGATCATCAGGTCTGAGTTAAGCAGTCTGGGTTGTGCAAATAGTAAAAATATGAAATTGTCGTTAACTAAAAAAATATGGTTTGAGCATGGGGGTTTTTCATGCTATGGCAAAAGCTGTATAGATAACCCACTTTAATTCTAATTCCTGATAAGGCTGCATTGCAAAGAAAGATCATGTATCTAATTTTGAATAGTTATGTAGACAGATGTACGTAATGTACACGTATGTATGTACGTAATGTAAGAATGTATGTATACGTATGTACGTAATGTACATGTATGCATGTACGTAATGTAAGAATGTATGTATACGTATTTACGTAATGTACAGATGTACGTACATGACATACATGCTCGTATGTATGAAGAATATATTTATAGATATCCCGGATTTCAAAGGATCTTAAGAAGCATTTTAATTTTCTATATTCTGATTTGGCTGCATTGCAAAAAGAAATTACTTAATTTAGAATAGATGTGGAGTGGATGTAGAATAGTATTGACCCATAGTGTCAGGGGCATGTCAAAGCAATCTCACTCCTACTCCAACCAGCTACAACCCTCCAGGATAGGACAAGGGACTATCCGGCCCACCCTTCACACTGACACACTTGTCATAAAACTTTTTTAACTGTCATCCTTGCTTATCTTAACGAGGGATATCACTCGGTCAGCATAATCATATTGAAACTGCCAGTTTAAAGATAAATAAAATAAGTAAAAAAAATTGTGTAAAATGATATCATAAGAAAACAAGATAAACACAATAATATGATGTAAAACAATATGTTTAAAACAGCTGAGAGCTGAGGAAGGAAAAATTATTTTTGTATCGTCTGACCAGTCTGTATTCCCTGATCATATTTAATCCACTATAATACTTCATAGTGTTGTCATTGATTACAGGTATAGAGGAAGAGCCAGACAAACAGATCATTTTGCCCCTTCTTGTTTGCCCCGATTTACGGTTTGACTAGGTTTCCATATTCCTCTGCCTATATACTACTGGTTTTTTAGTTAACCTGGTTTCCAATCCGCTATGGTTTCCAGTTTCATCAACTTATTAGCCACAGGTTTATCTAGGTTTTCAGATTCCTCTGTCTCTGCCTTTATGCGCAAATGGTGTTCCGGCGACCGGGTTTCTTGAATTCATCTGCCTAAGCCATAGATTTTTAATGTGAAGCAAGGTTTGTACGAAAAACGCTTTTTAGGCCCACGTCCCGGTCGGCTTGCGGTGGCAACATTGTTGTTGAAATTTCGATGATGTCCTTAGGTTGGGTCTTACAAATAGGCCTGTGTCAAGGTCAGACACCCACACACACAAACTCATTCAAGTCAAGGTATTAGGCATTGCCCAGTATTTACACTACTATGGAGCCTGCGTTCATTTTTATCCAAATTTAAAAAACACTTCCTTTTAAAATTACATTTGGCTGGTTTAAGACTATTTTTAAAAAGATTGAATACTCAATTAAAAACTTTGGTAAAAATTACCAAGATGAAAGACTTTTAGCCCCTTACATTTTTTAAGGGAATAGAGGGGAATAAAAACACAAGTGTTTCTATATTTAAGTCTTGCCCTTAATCTAATTCTTTGATGAGATTATTCATTTAATCATGTTTATAAAAAGAAAAACAGAGGTATGTGTTTAGTAGCTAAGTGGATTTTCCTTTAGTGTTTTTCCGAGCTGGGTAAATATCTTGTGTAAAAGCCCTCTGAAGGAAGCTCATGCTTTAATAGGGTTAAGGAGGTCAAATGGATCTAATCTGGTTACTCGTACCACTTAAAGGCCTTTCTAGTATTACCCTTTCTCAACCTAGCAGGACAATTAATTTAGAAGCTGGTCTCTTTCCCTCTTTCACTTAACTGAGACTTGCAAAGCAACCTTAAAGACGTTTAAGGACATCTTTAAAGCGTATCTTAAAGGGAGTTTCACCTAAAGGACAGATGCGATTTCGAAACCCTTTTTGAACTAAAGGGTAATAAAGCCTTCAAACCTCTCCCTCTCATATTTGACCTTTAACCTCTTTGTGCTAATTCACCCAGACCTTTAATAATATTAATAATCAAAGAAAAGCCCTTGTTTGACCGTCTTAATTAGCATTAATAGATAATCCTACTTCAGTTATGTTTAAGAAAAGGGGCGACCAAGTATGCTTTAAGTTTTGCTTTACTTTTCCTCGCCTATTAAGGTAGGTGTAAAGGAAAACTATTGTGTTAACGCTATAATAATTAGCCGTTCCAGGTATTTTTATGACGTTCTAAGTGGTTTTCAATATGCTGTGTGCGTTGTGTCGCCTGTGATGTATGTCCGGGTGTATCTGCGCCCCCTCCCCAGTAACTTAAAAAAAGAGAAGAAAAACGGAGATATAAGGAGAAAAGAGAAAGGCAAACAATAAGGAGAATAAGAAGGAAAAAAATCCGATAGGATAAAATCCTCTCATCTTCAAGTAAAAAAATTGTCATCTAGGATTAGAAATCGGTTCCTAAAATAATAAATTATTAAAAGAGAGTTATGATTACGGATTCCGATTAGACCGTAGTTCTTAGGTACGAGTTGTATCTGCACATTCAGTTACTATAATATATATTATATATATATATATATATATATATATTATATATATATATATATATATATATATATATATATATATATATATATATATATATCTAAATATATATATAATATATATATATTAATATATATATATATATATATATATAATATATATATATATATATATATATATATACATTATATATATATATATATATATATATATATAATACACATACATACGCACCCACTCACACACACACATATATTTGTGTGTGTGGGTGTATGTATACGCAATCCCTCTCCCCCCTGCTCCTAGAGGAAGGGCTGGATCCACATATATGTACGCGTGTGTATACAAACACATTATGGTGTGGATATGTGTATGATTGTATGACATTTTGCATCACCTCTTTGTTCACGCTAGAGAATTGAAACCTGTCTCAAAAATCAAACATTGAGCTGCCCGGAAAAAAATATTTTTAAACAACACCTATTTTGATGAGTCGTGAAAATATAAAAGGTCGTAAAAAATCGAAAATTTGATAGATTTAGTAGAAAAGTACATCTATTAGTGCTGCACCTTGATTTCATTTTGATATTGGTCGCTATTTTACAAATATTGACTTAAATTTTCAAACTTTGACGGCCTATAACTTCAAATCTTTACACTGTTTTTTTGTAGGATTTCTTTCAAGGAGAGTCGGGGGTTCTTCCCTTCCCCCTCCCGCGGCAATCAAGGTATCCCGCCGACAGGAAAAATTAAACGTAACACTCCTCTGCTCCGTAGCACGGTGAAAAAAAGACGCATTAGTTAGGAGTTGTAATCGTCCTTACCAAGTTTCGAAACCAGGTACCCTGACTGTAAGTACTTGGAGAGCTCAGTCACTTGGAGTATCGACACAGGACTATTTTCATTCAACTAACAGGCCCAATAAATATCAAAGACGATTCCAAATATTTACCACCGTTTCTTTGACTTTTTGCTCACTTTAAGTGGTCCTATTAACTCCAGACCGGGTTTATTCGATTGTGCACCCCCAACAAATTGTAAACGATACTCTAATCGAATATTTTGTTTTACCAACAGTAATTTTAGTTTATTTAATTTACCACAGATTTTTAACTTGTTGGCCACTTTTAGTGGTCGTATCAACTCCTGACGAGGTTTATTCGATTTTGCACCCCTTGAGTTCAAATGACCAATCTGCCAATTGATTTCGTATTTTTGATATATTTCTAAAAACTGGTCAGCAGTATCAAAATTCCAATTAGTAAGAAGTGGAGAAAACTAATTAATGAATTAATTAAAAAAATTGCAGGGTCATGCGATAATTTTACGATGAGGATATAACCAACCGCTATAGAGTTGTAGGCCGGTATTTAGAAACGTTTTTTTTAAAAAAGTCTCCTAGATTGATTTAAGCCTATTCCAAGATTTTAAGGTGCAAAATCCGACTGCTCTACTACAGATTGTGTAGAGCAGTCGGTAGTAATTAAAAATAAAACGCTTTAATAGGAAAAAATGCTTAAAAATCCAACAAATATTAGAAGGGGACTGGATCCACATGTATGAATGTGTGTGTTTACAATCATCACATTATGGTGTGAATGTGTATGTGTTTGTAAAAGTCTAAGTAAGGATAATATAGGTAATCTTTAATTTAACTTCGAACTTAAAAACTATACTTTTCTGTTACAAAATATACACAATGTAAATTAATAATACATATTATATACTTTAAAATTTTTAATAATTTTTCTCAAATGAATAATAAACAAAAATAGAGACAAATGGTCATAATTATAATACAATTTTCATTTTAAATTCAATTTCACTAATATTTATACTTATTAAAGATAACTTAAAGCGGTTAAATATAAAAAAAAACTGGTATAGAATAAGAATTTATCATCAGATATTTCCTTTTAAACCACTTTTTTCATTTATTTTTATACTTGCATCTTTTATAATATCTTTTATAAGAACAAACTAAAGAATCTCAAAACACAACTGTATAAAATATGAAAAGTTTTTGACGGTTTCTCAGAAGGCTACTGTTTGGATTCCAAGACAGGAGAGAAAGAACAAGCTGGCGCGAATGCGTCTCTCAAGTAGATTTTTTTATTTCTAAGTTTCTTTAAGGATAATCTGGTCGATTAGTTGGCATTCTGAGGAAAGGCGGATCCCTCACATCGAGGTATTTTAAGTCTTTTTTTAGTTTTTATTTCTTCAAAGATGTGTTTCTTTACGGACGGGATTCCATCATGTAAAGGAGATATTGTTTAACGCCTCTGTCCTCGCTTAACATTTTTTTCATAACAAGATCTTTTTCCAACTGATAATCAAAAGATCTTATAATACCGATAAATACATTGACGAGAATCAATAAAAACTGACGATTATTAAGGAAATTCTTTATTTTTTTAAGTCATTTTATCGCACCTTTCTTAAAACGTATTGAAAGAAGAATGAATGATGCTGAACAGTGTCAAAGGCGAACATATCTAACTTAGCTGAGAAATACCTAGCTGCAGCATTGGTGGTATTAGAGCTCTATCCTAGGAGGGGTAATCGAAGAAAAAATGTATCAGAAAATAGGGAGGAGGGAGTGCCGGAAGGGTAACTTAGCCATTTGTCTTACAACACTTGTAGTCCAAGAGCCAGACCTGAAAAAATGTAACTCATTTTGTACTACTTCAAAGCAAATTATTCTGAAAATATACTTTAAATTGTGAAGGAAAAGCATAGTCTGCCTATCCAGAGTGGAGCTCTTCATATGGTTGCGCATGCTCAAAATTTTATAAAATGCACAAATAGTTTATAAAATTTTATTACTCTTGAAAAACTCGAAGTGAAGACTTTTAAAGGTGATAAAATGTTCTATAAAACGAGAGTTTAATCATCAGAATCGGATAAATGCACCCAAAGTTATGGCTCCTTCAAAAACACTAAAAAATTGTTAATTTATGCAAAGTCAGGGAACTTCTTTGGAAAATTTTGGCTATTTGGGTTTTTTTTTCTTTTTGGCCATTTAACAAATGTCATAACTTTAGATCCATTTATCCGATTTTGACGAAAAACACACCTTTTAGAAGAAATTTATAAAAAATTCTCTTCATTTTGTCTTTTGCTCACGACCTACAAGAAACACATTACAAGATAACTAGAATTTGTACGATTTTCTAATATTAGAGCGAGTTCATTTATATGAAGGGCATTTATATACACTTACATCCATATATGATAAGGCATTTATATCCACTCAGGATAGGCAGACCATGCTTTTTCTTCACGTTTAAAGGTATATTTTCAGAAAAATTTGGTTTGAAGTAGTACAAAATGAGTCACATTTTTAGGCCTAGCTCTTGGACTATTAAACAATAATTAAAATTGCTTTAACGGATTATTATAATTTATAATTAAATATCAATATTATAAGCAAAATTATCTTACGTTTCCGCAGAAGGAGAACAGCATACATATTTATGTATTTTTTAAAATCCAATTTGCTTACTTGTGTACTAATAAAATCAATATAGAATTAATTTCAAGGGATATATCGCGACACATAAAAACAGAAATCTCAAACATCGTACTAATTGATCGTACAGAAACATCGTACCAATCTAATAATGCACTGTTTGACGCACGTCCAATCACTAGTTATGCTTTGCACCAGGAACACTGTTTAAACATTTGTAACAGATTTTATAAAAATCTAGAAGGTTTGCTAATCTCGCAAGATTATGGTAAATTTATTAATAGCGATCATGATCAATAAATGCTTCCTCATTTTTTCTATATTTTTTTGGATCCAGAGGGGGGATATATATATATATATATATATATATATATATATATTATATATATATTATATATATATATATATATATATATTAAAGTCAGAGGGCCAAGCGGATTTGATATCCCCCTACTTCTATTATTCGAACAACCTAATACATATCTATTTATATAAAAATAAATGTTTGCTTGTCTCTTAATAACTTTTATACTGTTGGGCCAATTATAGTGAAACTAAGCATACAAGCATATTTTTTCATGTAGAATGTTTATAGCTACAAAACTATAAACACAAACAGAAATAGATCTAATTTGGAGTTGTAATGAGAGAGCTATAGTCGCGCAAAGAAAACCTAACAGCCTCAACTTCAAAGGCTGCTGAAACATCTAAACAGAGAGATTTTTGATTTGAATGTGAATGCTTACGTCAGAGTTATTCAAGAACATGAAACAATCTAAATAAAGCGGCTTTCGATAACGACAAAAGATTCGGTTACAGAATGAATCACGATGCTGTTCTCGGTTTCATGAATCATTTGTGCATTCATTGTCGACTAATTAAGTTTTAGAAAGGCCTGGCATGTTGCTCTAATGGCAAAGTTGAATTAGCATCACTGGCAGGACTCCAGAACCACTTTTAACTCATTTGATTGGATCTAATCAGGCAGGGACGGACTGTCATTGAATATTCAATTTTTAACCTACATTTAGGACTTTTAAGACCCCATTCTTTATACTTGGACCTTAAAAAGTCCCAAACGGAAGACTAGGGCCTCAGGGGGCCCTTAAAATTCTTGATTGGGGTCCAAAAGATTAAACATACTATAGTTTAGTTAATAATTTCATTTAAATTAATAAACTTAAGTTTTTTTTTTTATTTTTACTTATTTATTTTATATATACTGTTTATTTAATTTTATTTCAAAACATAATAATATCATTTGATTTAATTTTATTAAATCTGAAATTAAAATTAAATTATTAAAATAGGCTAGCTATAATCATTAATGCTACTCTAGTTAAAAGTAGACCCCTCTGAGAAGCATTATGGCCCTCTCCCTTATTGGGCTCCTTGAGATGTAGGTTGGGACCCTTTTTGCCAAACCCTCTCGGGTTTTTTTGGCTCAGTCCGCTACTATAATTAGGCATCCATACACTTTTGCAACATATTAGATATCACAACTCATCGTTTCGAAATGATTTCCTGTGAAGCAAAGAATGTTTTAAGGTATGGTCATTTTGTGCCAACATTTAAAATGCAAGGATAAGTATATCATCAGATTGGTTCACTTTTGGCTACCCGAGACATCTAAAGATTATACAAACAAAATCTACATTAAAAAAAACGGCTAGTACGAACAAAATAAACATTATACTTTTCCGTTATACTTAAACTGACACCACACTGAATCTTTTTTATAGCAAATAGCAACGAAAATTTATATACTAATTAATTATACCATACAGGATAAAATAATTTATTTTTTAGGGCTGTTATATTATATTGACCGTAGATAATTGTATGGCTCTGTAATTTTAACAGATTAAAACTCCTCGTTAGTAAAATCACATAGTAATATGAAAAAATGTATGGTATAGGTGTTTAAAATTTTCTCTACTTTGTATAATGTATGTGTCTTGTATGTAACCTTGCATGTATGTGTCTTGTATTTAGTCTTGCATGTTTGTGTGTTGTACGTAGTCTTGCATGTATGTGTCTTGTATGTAGTTTTTCATTGAGGTTAGGTTTGAATTTCTATGCACAAGGACAACAACAGCTAGACGACTCCGAGCAAGCATCGCGCGCCCCGAGACATCTAAGACGGCTAAAACAAAAAAAACATTATACTTTTCCATTATTAATAAAATTACAAGAAAACCGTAAAAACCAAACCGTATCTGAATTTTTTTTACATATAATAACAAATTAAAGCTCTAAATACTTTTTTAAGACAGAAGATAAATCCTTCCTATACAAGAGCTTCTAAACTGGTTCATCCGATTAATGAATATAAAGTTAGTATGAATTTTAACACCCTCTTTGAAACGCTTTTCCCAGGAATTCAAAACCCCTCGGATGAAGGTGTTTACTTATTTGAAGCGAAACTTAGTTTGTTGCCAGTTTTTGCCAGTTAATCCTCAGTTAAATCTGTTGTTAAGTAGCCGACTAAGTCTTAGACAAGTTTAAAAGAGTCTTTCACAGTGAGATCTTTTCTGACGTGGTACTTAACCTATAACTCCAAGGGGCTTAAACTTCATCTCCTTCATGTTAAGCTCTTTGTAATACTTTATTTTAATAAATTATTTATCAAAAAATTAGAGTTTAAAGATGGATCAATGAGCTTTAAATATGCTATTTTTCTCTTTAAATTTAGAAAAAATATTCCAATAAAGGCAAATTTCCCAAAACATAATAAATAAAAATTAGTCATTTTAAAAATTTACACCAAACCAATAGGTTCATGTTTCCTTTGAAAATTCGTCAAAACCACACTTAGGTAGATCTACTTGCGAAAGAAGCAACAAGAATATAGTTTCAAGCAGCATTAAAAGAACTATCTATCATGCATGTCTGTAACCACCTCCTAAAACACCTCTCTTAGCTAAACTTATTCGTCAAAATTTGATTTAACTAAATTCTATGAATGAAAAAATACATGAATAGACTGTAATTTATGCCCAAAAATCTATGGCTATAGGCAAAGTGTTAGCCAATTAGCTATAGGCAAGTGAAGAGTTTCGTTGTATAACATTTTGAGTAATATTTTTACAAGTAAGTCAGATTAGGATTTTCAAAGTAAACACACATTTCATACTCTAAACCTCTCAATCTTCATACCACCTCCCATACTCTCTACTTTAATAATTTCAAAGTCAGGTAGGCGCAACATTTTATGGGTCAATCGGGCAAGGGGTCAATCAGTTTGTGATTAACAATAATAGTATATTATAGTACAAGACTGTGAGGATGGTCTTTTTTACCGTTGCGACTATTTATTTACAGTCTCGCTTCGATTGACAGTAAAAAAAGCCATTCCCAGTCTATAGAATATGTTATTTTTTTCGGACGTAGTAATAGTAAGCAACTACATAGAAGAAGAACAGTATAATGTATAAAAATTTGCGGCTACATAAGTTTCAATCCTGCGGTGTATTTTTTAAATCACTATTTACGTTTGTTAAACACTTGATATTAAATAATTAAAAACTCACTTTCCAAAAATAACAAAAACGTTCAATTATTTATTTGATCAACAAGAAAAATAAGAAGAACAAGGAAGATAATATTATAACTACTAGCGCCCACCTAGTAGACATTTGAGGAAGTTCACCAGTGACAGTAAAAAAAACCTTTATACTGTCAATAAATAAACGCATTTATCACCTTTCCTCATTTATACCGTAGGAAAAGTAATGGAAAAGTATTGTGTTTGCAAAAAATGCTAAACCGGGACGTCACCGAAATTATCCGTTTCAGGCGTTTTACGGCCCTCCTGAGTATTATTAAAAATCGTTGCCATGAAAGGTCTGAAAGGTCACCCTTTAATCGTCTATCCCACTATCTTTTCCCTATAGCTACTATGGTGTAGCTAGCTGCTTTCAAACTATCAGGATCCCATTTCACACAAACAAGACAGCGAGAGTTCAAAACATTCCCTTAAATCTACTAACGAAGTATCAAATTAATTGAAACTACAAAACCCTGGGAAATACATATCACCTTATTTTACTACGAAACGAAATCGAGTTAGGTTATTAATACGTCCCAGGTCCTTAAAAATACATTTTAAATAAAAGAAAGGATGGCACAAATTAAAAAGACTTAGGTTCAATTTTCCTTAATGTAAAAAGGAAAAATGTGAGGGGAAAAAAGGCTGTAATCCAATTTGAAGCTTTCCCAACTCTTTCCTTTGAGTTACATCATCTTTTATTAAACAAAAAAAATCAAAATCAATTAACTCAGGTAATTAAGGACTTTCTCTTAGAGAATTCTTTAAAAGAAGATTAACTTAAATTTTGTATACAGCTTTCAGCTTTAGTTTGAACGTACTAATGACAAATAATACAACAAATCGAAGAAAACTAACAATAAGAGCGTTTTCTTATTTGATCGACTTCGCTACGCTCATTTTCACAACTTTGGACTCGCTTTGCTCGTCCTCAGAATATGAAAAATGTCTTGTTTATAATAGAATATATCTTCGGACTCTCTTTTTCTTTCCTCAGACAAAGAAGATCAGTTTTATCCCCGAGGTCACCTTATTCACCTACAGAGCACGCTCGATGCTTCTTAGCAAAAGGGATCCGACAAAAACCGAAGATATTCTATGTAGCCATATTAAAATTACTCTTTACATCCTTGTTTATTAATAAAGAAATAAACTTGTGTCAAATTTCAACTTGTCAAATTGGATGGGGTTTCAACTTAAAAATACAAAACAAATGATACCTATTAACAAAGTTATTCAACGGCTCATCATTGAACTCTTGCGGCTCATCAGGGATCAACCTAATATTGTCACAACTCAAAACTTTTAATTTTTAAATCTAAAAAGGATTAAACTTTTAAGAGTTAAATCGTAGCTACTAACCTAAGATTATCTCGTGCTAACACGATTACGGAAATAAAAATAGAGCTTCATAATATTCACGTGTTAATTTTTTTTAAATTAAAACTATATCAATCAAATCTTAGCCTTTCAGCCGAATAAGCATAATAAGGACATATAATCCAACACAAATAAATTAAAACTATATCAATCAAATATTAGTCTTAAGATAAGCATAATCAGCACATATAATCCAATACAAAGAAATCAAAAAAGAAACCATCCCCTCCACAAAAATGAAACTAAACTTACTAATAACATAATTATATATTACATAGTTATTATTATATTTAGTATGTACTTAGTACAAACCTGGATTTCAGCTTTACGAGCTTCATCAGTGTCCCATAAAACCTACAACTTTATGGATGTTTTTGTTTGACATAATTTCTGAGAGCAGGTTCTGTTGCATCACCTAAAACAAAAAATAAATAGTCCTATATACTAGTGATAATTACATTTAAACTTAAAAATGTTAATAATCAAATCATAAGTGTGACTTTTTATCACGAAAATGACAAAGGACGCTTATGAGGTTGTTTATATGACGGAAGTTGAGGGGGGATCAATTCAGATAGGCTTTCTAATACAAAATTTAAGTCCAAAATAGTTATATATATATATATATATATATATATATATATATATATTATATATATATTATATATATATATATTGACATTTGCTTCAAATAAACACTTGAATTCTTCTTTAGTCTAACTTACGAAAACTAAAATACTGAAACTGTCTTAATATTAATTTTATACCTTTAGTACAAGAAGATAAAGAAAAATTACCCTAAAATGGTGTCAGATAAATACAGCCTGCAAAATTTTCTACTTTTTCTGATTTAAGCTGTAGGTATATAGAAAAAGTGTTTGCAAAATGTTCCGAATCTGGGATTTCACTTGAATTATCCGTTTCAGGCGTTTTTAAGATCTCCATTAACCTTATTGATTTATCAGAATTAATTATTGGTCTAGTTAATGACCAATAAACAAATTTCCGCGATAATAAATTTCACTTTACATGACTAGTTACATAATCAATTACTTTGTATAGTAAACAATAACTATAAGAAATCAAATTAAGTAGCAGTCACGTCATAATTAATAAATACACCGAAATCACCGTATAATATGAGGTTTAAGACCAGACGTCTCAAGTATTAAAGCAAACAAAAATTTGAAGACATCTCCGTAAAAAAAGAAGTTTTTTGAAGTATAGACGTCAAAAGAAACTGTCTTAGTGGGCATCTTCTCGGAAACCAGGACCCGGATTGGAATTCCGTACAAGTAGTTGCAGTCCATTGCCAAAAAATGTCGAGACTTGGCATTAACGCCCTGGGTAAAGAAAGCTTAAGAACTTTTTAAGACATTCTTACATTTTAAGACGAAAAATTTAGACTTTTTTATATCCAGATGCAACAATTTTATATAATTAATTTGGTCGTATTTTTTGTCCTTTGAAGGACCATTTGGTTTGAGAGAAACCAGTCTTAGATCGAAAATGCGTAAATGCGTTTTTTCCTAATCCGTTTTTTTAAAGGATTATGAAAGAAAAGATCTGACCGCTCCTTTGATCTGAATTTATGCCCTAATAACTTATTGTAGTATGAATATTATAGGCGTAGTTCGTGCTTAGTACTTACATATTCAATTATATATATATATATATATATATATATATATAATATATATATATATATATATATATATATATATATATATATATATATATATATATATATATATATATATATATATATATATATATTATATATATAATAGTATCATAAGCGAATATTTATATCGAAGATTCGCTAAAATCCAGTCCAAAGTAGATGCGAACACTTAAGTACTTAATCTCTAAGGCCAGGTTCGAATCTTATAAACCAGGGACATTTTTATCGTTATATTTACGCAATATAAGTTTTGAATTACAGTATAATTCTTAGTTAACTTCTCAGCAATCTATTTACAAATAATTACAATTAATACATCATTTTAAATTTAAGCATTATTAATAAATAGTAAAAACAATGATTAATTAAAATCTATATCTAGATTCAAATTTGTGGGCACATAGAATTCTTTATAAAAAGTGTGAGCCCTCAAATGCTTTAATGCAGGAGAGAGTTTCTGTTTTATTATTTTCTCAAATTTATAAGCCTCTCTTCTTATGACACCCGAAACGGTGATATCTGTGAAACGCTTTTCGGTCATACTTTCGGGTTCAAAATTCTCTACAGAGCAATTTTATTACAGATTTTTTCCCACAAATAATCCACTAAAATAAGTTTCTTTTTTAAGACACAAATATACAAGTAGTTTTAAGTTACAAACAAACAAAAACTTAAAACTAATATTACAGTTTATTAAAACTAATTATCACAGTCAAATAAAAAATAAAATCAACAAAAAAAATGAACAAAAATTGATAAGAGATCAATTTTTGTTCATTTTAGTTTGGTTTTTATTAATCAACTATAATTTAGTAAAAACAATTCCTGGGATGCCTGAAGATTGTTGTTGTTGTTATTATAGAACTTTAAGCTGTGTTGTTTAAATTTCCTATCAAGATAAACTAAGCTTGTTTAATTTCCTATAAGCTATTATAGCAATATAATAGCATTTTAACCATTTATTAAAATAATAATTATGTCCCTCAAGTGTCTTTTATCTAATCAATTAAATAATAATAATAACCTATTGTTATTAATATTCCATAAGATAGAATGTTGAGAACCATATTGAGATTAATGAATAAAAATTAAATAAAAATATACCTCCCCGGCGGGGAATCGAACCCCGGTCTCCCGCGTGACAGGCGGGGATACTAACCACTATACTACCGAGGATTGGTGGCTGCGGAAACTCACAATATGCTTCTTAACAAGAAAAAAATTCACTTCTCTACTACCCAACTATTATTCGCGATTCAAAGAGATAGTTGTAAGGTTGGCAATACCAATGGCGGGAAAACGTAAGGGTGATCAAAAATTTTTTTATCATAGGATTAGCATGGGAGCCGATAAAAATTCTTCTTTTATTTATTTATTGTTTGTTAATTTGTGATAAATGTGATGGAAATTATTAGAACGACCATCAGTGCTAAAAAAATTGCAAATATTTCATAAATAAATATTTCGATAATTCTAGGATTTTAAATATAGAATCAGGCTCTTATCACTATCAGACTTTGATTCGTCCAATTTAACCCAGAAATAATAAAACCTAAACGGATAATTTAAACAAACATTTTACAAAAAGTGAATTTATTGAGTTATTAATTATTTTAGTGCGTAAATAAAATTGATTAATAAATTAAAACACCATTACAGTGAAAATCAGCTTCTTATCAGTTAATTTAAATACCTGTTACAACTAATTTAAACAATTTAATGCAATTAAATGGTAATTTTGTGTGTTTGTGCAAACTAAAATTATTTAAAAGTAACATCAATTAACAATAAATAAAATAAAACACTATATTATTATCTTCATCTTCTTATCACTCAATTTAAATACTCGTGACAACCCATTAAAACGCTATTTTTCAATGAAATTGTGATTCTACTGAGTTCATACGTCCTAAAATTAGTTAAATTAAAGCACTTTGATAAAAAATTTAAAGAAATAATCGTCACAAATAAGAAAAACCAGAAAATCCCCATAAGGACTTTAACAATGATCACCCTTTCGTTATCAATTTCTTATCAGCGACGGTGGCGCTGCTACGGACTTTGAATCGCGAATAGTAGTTGGTTATGGTATTATGGTAGTTGGTAGTTGGTTATAATAACCAACCATGTGCTCAATCGTGGTGAAATATGGATACTATATGATGAAGAAAATAAAACAGTCAATTTAAAAATTATTTACACAGCACTGCTCGAAACCTAATTTTTGAGGATGAACAATTAAGTTAAAAGGAAGTTTACCTTATACAAATAGTTTAAAGCAAACTTTTATAATTAGAACTAGAATAGAAATAGGTGTAAAGTATGTATATTATATACTAACTTATATATAGTATATAAGTTAGTAAAATAAATTATAAATAACCATAATAACCAAGTTTGGTTAAAAATTAAATTTGACAACATTAATATATAAACAAAATGTGTAAACAATATAGATTTTTTAACTATATTTTTCTTCTCATCATTGGTGATTTGTTGAAGTAAATACGATTTGATGTGCTTTTTAAAAGTATCATATTTTTCTTGAGTTTTTATTTATACTTGGTAAGTTATTAAACCAACTTATTGCTCGGTAATACCACTGTCTTTGGGCAGTACTTGTGCGACAAAAAGAAACAGATAATAACTGACCTGCTAACTGTGGTATTCTGTCCGTGTATCACCAAGTCTAGAGAGTTAATATTTTTGTAAATTGTCTTAAGATAGGTTGCTTGAGTCATTTTGTCAAGAGGCAGTATAGATAGTTTTTTAAACAGTGTATTTGTGTGTTCAAGTCTTTTCTTTCCCAATATTATCCTAATGAATGATTTTTGTTGTATAGCTATAGGTATTTTGTTAGTATCCACTGCTGAACCCCACGAAAGTAAACCATATCTTATAATGGAATCAACCAGTCCATAATACATGACTCTTACTGACTTACAGTTAAGTATTTTCTTAGCTTTAAAAAACGTTCTTCAAAGATCTTAATTTTTTTGTTAAATTTATTATTTGAGGTTTCCATGTTAAGCACTGATCTATTGTAATGCCTAAGTATTTTGCTTGGGTCAGTTTGTGAATTTTAGGGCAGTCACACGGCTTCGTACTATTTATACAGTTATATTCATGTATTGTTAGCGTTTGGAAGTCAGGTAATGAACTGTCAGCTAGAGCGTACGTCATGAAGTTGGTCTTGTCAATATTAAGTGTTAGTTCATTAGAATCTAGCTATGTTTTTAATAATTTCAAGTCGTGTTCTACGGATGTAATAGTTTCCTCCCAACTATTTGCCGAATAAACCAAAGATGTATCGTCTGCATAACCGACTACGTTTCCTCTTAGAGGAAGTTTAAATAGGTCATTTATAAAGGTCAGGAAGACCAAAGGACCCAAAATGGTCCCCTGGAGTATAGAGTACTCAGAAGAGTAATCTCTCCCTTGTACTCCATTTACTTTGACTCAATAGGACCTATTTCTCAAGTAGCTAATGAACCAGTTCAGCATTTTCCCTCTATTTCCCATATTTTTACATGATTATGCCCCGAAGATTAGGGAGCAGAATATAGTTAATTAAGTGAAGTAAGAAGGTAGTTAATAATAAGTTTATATTAACTTATTTCTATAGATCGAATAGAAATTAAAGTTTTTATGATACAAAATAGAGAAGCTTAGTTCCAGGTATAGCTTCTTCAAATAAATATCAGAATTTATACGACTACGATAGAAGAGAATTCCAAATTCAATTTACCGCCACACGACATCATATATTATCTCCATGTTACATTATCTCTATTCTCTATATACTCGAAATTTCCGCATAATTTCCCTAATAGATATTTCAGTTTAAATAATCCCAAGAGACGTTTAGGAAAATTGAAAAAATATAACTTTTTTCTTTATCTTCTCTTTTAAGATTTTCCACAACCATATTGTCTCTATACGCGATAAATACCCCACTTAAAAATATATTACTAATCAAAAGATGAAATACTTATATATGTCAACATATAATTATAAGTTCTGAATAATTTTTTTACAGAATTTACTACTTATTAAATTATAAAAGCAAAATTAATATTGGAGTTTTATTTCAAAGATTAAAATTAATAAGTTAATACTAGTTATTAAAAAAGTTTTAAGTTTAAATTTTTTTAAAGTTTATAACATAGACATTCTATAAGCTTTAGAAAGGGCAATTCATTCTCTGTATTTAACTTAAAAAGGGGGTTTGTTCTTCATATGTAAATTTTCAACTTTTTTAAAAAAAATATATACCTATTCTATACACTTTTTTGCTCATTTTTGTATTTCGATACAAATTACATTGAAATGAAATAAATTTAGTAATATATAAAAGTTAAATGAAAACAAATGCAAATCACTAGTTCAAATACAAAAGATCAGACATTCAGAATTAAAAGAATAATAGCAATCGACATACATACTGAAAAAGAAATGAGAAAAATTGAAGAAAAATAAAAACAATTGAAAATAAAAATCCTTATGTATGTTAAAAAATCTGATGCTTATAACATGGAATAGAATATTGTATAATTCTTGTTGATTTGTTGCTTAATATACTCGTAGAATAGAAATCTTCTATTTATATTCGTACAATTCGAATATGACTGTATTTTCTCTTTATTTTATGGTATAAGGTTATATTTCTATCCCTACGAAAAAGAAAAAAGTATAGAGGGGAATGTCATTTTAATGTCCCTTTGTTATTGTATGTATGCAGCTTTAAAATAAAATTTGTACAAAATTATATTTTAAAGCCCTTCCTAGTGAAGTAAATGATTTTGGGGATTGCTAGGCTCGTATATATAACTATGTAAAATAAAATTTGTATTGCCGAATTTTCAAAACAAAACAAATGAGCTCATGAGGTAGTTGTCATAAAAGGTGGAAGGGAGGTGGTGGTTTTTTTTAAATGTAGTGACTCCCTGATCAGAATATATACATATTGTTAAGGTTTATATATATATATATATAGTGTGTGTGTGTGTATGTATGTACGAGATAGTTGTGTCCTAGACGTTTCTATAGGAAACAATAACATTCGAACGCTTTATTGGATCAAAGTTAAACTAGGTGCAAAAATCAACCTTGTTAATATCCCGAACACTATTGTTTAAAAAAATGTTTGACGTCATTAACCCACAAAAATGACCCCACGAACATTTAAAAAAATCACAAATCTTCATATAGAGTTTAAGATTGGGCAGAAAAGTTTTAAACATAAGCAACTAAGTATGATTTACAAACATACAAAGTTTCATAGTATTGTCAATATTAGTTCTGGTTTTATTGATTGACATATATATGTCAAACAAAACATGTCATTGAATGACAGAATGTAAACAAATCACGTATTTTTACTAATACATTTGAAAATTCGCTTATATTGTGGCAGTATGCCACTTATATAAACCAGTTATATGACGAACTGATAAATTTCTCATGTGGCCGCGAAGCAAGCCAATGTAGGTAGTATGGTCGTAGCGAATCCGATGTGGTGTGGGATTTTTTTTATTTATTTATATTTTCCTTAACATTCAAGCATATGCTTCAATTTTATACAGCTCCAACGATTAGTTATACTATTTGGTCCTGCAATACAGAGTATTATATCCAATACATTATTTCCTATACTTTTTGAGACATGCTGGAATAAAATGATTTTAAACAAGCCCTCTTTAAGTACTTATACTTAAGTAATCGTACCAAAGAGCATATGCTGAATAATCGTACCAAGGAGCATATGCTGAATAATCGTGCCAAGGAGTACAATACAGTACAGTAAGGAGTATACAGTACATACCTACTGTATACATTCTCATTGTTTTTACGATATATTAACAGATTCGGAATAAAGGCTGTTGTAAAATTCTCTTTCAATTAAATCTCAAGAGAAATAATTATAAATAATGACTTTAATTACTATATTTCTATTGTTTGTCCACCATTTGGTTTTTATGTCATAAAAATAAGAAATTGATGTTATAATGAAGTCTAGTAAGAGCTAGCACGTGGGTGTCTTCCCTCCAATCGTAATGACTCGAAATATCAGTTTATAAGAACATCGGGTCTAACTCAGTAAAGCCCTAAATAAGAACACTCATTAATATTGTCTCATTTTTTTCTTCAGAAGAAAAGTCAAGTTCTTTTGTATCCCTAAGGCTTGAGATCCTTCGCTTTCATCAATAAAGACAGGTATTACCAGGAGGAAAAGGCTTTGGCGACAACGGCAAAAAAATACCATCTTGTTAGTATTATCTTTTCCATGATGCCATTTATTTTAAGAAATAAAAGTTTTTCTTCTTCATTTTCTTTATATTTTTTTAAAGGATCTTCATCTTGTTCAAGAATAGAGACTTTTGAAAATCTTAGTTGAAGGATGTTTTTTTCCTTTGCTAAAGACATTTAAAACGAAGACGAAATAAAAATGAGCTCTATAGCAGATTTTTTAATACAATCGTTTTTTTTTCGTTTTTAAAGATTTTACTTTCTGCTCTTCAATGATTTCATTTTTTTAGAAAATATGAATAATTTTTTAATTTATAATATCTAAGGAAAGGAAAATCTGCTGCCCTTATTTTCATGGTCTTTCCTCGGAATCACCATTAATGATTTCTTATAACATCTCTCCAACATTTTACATTAAGATGATTGAAAGCTCAAAATTAATTTGAGAAAAGTTGTTTAAAATTATAAGAAGTCATTATACAGTGTCTGCCTTCGTTGCTCAGATCGTATAAGCAATAGAGGTTCGGAGCCCGGACTATGTTTTCAGTTTATATGAATAGACTTTGTAATAAGATTTCGCCAACTCTTATTAACACACCTGAGGTATTCACTCGCACAGGGAATACCCTGAAGGGCTGAAAGGCCATAACACGTGAATTTATTTATTATATCGTAGATTCATATAGGGACTATATGTTGTTTGCTCTATAAACTTTAAACTAAGATGTTTCTCAAGATGTTTAAACCAAGGTTTAACCCGAAATATTCGTTTAAGGTATTTTTAAGACCTTTTGATTGGTTTTTACTAAGTATGATCGCCTTCTATCCTAGTCAGTGAGTGAATAAGTGGTCCCAAGCGAGCCACCTCTATCTAATTGCCCCGGCTTACATGATGAACATTTTCTAATCATATGGCAAAATAAAAAATAAGAATAAATCAACAACCTATACAAAACAACGATCAAAACTCTAAGTGGGTCGCGAAGTAGCCACGCCACAGAATAGACAGGGTTCGAAGCACGCGAGGTACCCACGTCGCGGAGTGAACAGTGGTTTTGACTAATACATTAGGAAATTCGCTTATATCGAGACAGTACACCACGTACAAAACTACTAATACGATAAACTGCAACAGTTCAAGAACCGCGTGGCCGCGAAACAACATCAGAAAGGTGCAGTGGCCATGAAGAGGCTCCAGCGCCGACGTTACAGAGCGAGGCTGATGGTTTTTTCCCTCCTTGGTAAATTAGAATTTCTAAACATGGTACCGGAAATTTAAAAAGCATAAATCCAGAGTAGTAGTATTTAATTAGCCCGGGCTATGCTCTCAGTTTTTATGAATAGAATTTGATGTAAAAAGATTTCGCCAACTTTAGCTTTACTTTGAATATAGTAGATGTGACCCACCCGAGGTGTTCCTGCAGGGCGAATACCCTGAAGGGCCGAAAGGCATTATTATTATAATAGTATTAAATTAATATTGACCTTCTGAAATTTAAAGCAAATAAAATAATTACCATAGGCTAAATTTGAACAAAAACAATTAATGTGAATGTAAATTTGACAAATTTATATTTCATCACTTAAAAATCTACAAAAACGACTGACTGAAACAGGAGAGTCACTGTGTGATCGCGAAGTAGCCCCTAACCCCTATAGTGCCGCGCCCCGTAGGGACGGACCAAGAGGCTAAAGCCCTGTTGTTTGGTCTAATAAAGGTTATCTGTTGCTATATGCCTTTATATTTCCTTAGTTAAGAGAATTCTTATTATTTTAATTAATAAAAAAAAACTTTCGTTAAAACTTTTTTCCTATAAGGCAAACATTGGTTTTTTTAATTTTTTTAACACATAATTTCTGTTAAATTAATAAGACGTTCAAAAAGGATTATCATACATACCGTATGATATTGATTACTACAGACTTAAATACTAAATACTAGTATTATATAGTATGTAAGTTTGTAATAATCCTGCTGTGCTGAAGTCGAGGGTCATCAGGATAAAAGTCAAATCTGACAAACTCGTTTTGATCTCCAGCACCTTTTATGTTTGGCTACTTGAATAAAACAAATGGTTAAGGCAAGGAGTAAAGTTGTTTGTTTATTGTAATACCCCCCACTTAGAATAATGAAGAAGTCGTATAGAGGAAGTTGTCGCCCACTCATACGGTACGGTTAGTCATTGTGCCCAGGCCCATTGTGTCTAGGTATAATCTGTCTGCCTCTAAACACCACGATAATCCCCCTACTGTCTTCTGATATCGAACAATAGAGCCACCTACATCATAAGGGACTACGCCCAACACAATACTAAAATTATTGGACAACTCTTGTCTCGTGCTTCTCATGTTTCATTGATCCCGAAATCTTAAAACATTTGTCCGACTCGACTTACACGGTACAACTATGGAATTAATTAATCAAAAACTTCTAGTGAGACACGTTTACTGTTAATTCATTTTTATCAAACGTCGTTTTAGTCATTGGCGCTGGCATATCCTGTCAGTGTGATCTGACACGATCTTTGTGGAAAAAATCGTAAGACTATAATAGAAGATCAGATGTGAAACCTGGAAATTAAGTTACTTTTCTTCGTTAATGAGTATGGTTAATTAAATGGTTAACAATCAAGACTTTTAGATCAACGTTTCTCAACTTTTTGATTCGTGGCCCAAAAAACTACATTGCAATCCAATACATATACTTTGTATTTGAGCAAGTTTTGCGGGCTTGGTATTTTGTTAATGATAGAAAAAGTAATGAACAAAACGGGTACATACAGAACTGTTTTACTATAAAAGTAAATTGTTATTTGCTGATAACATTTGATATAATTTTCCAAAGTTTTTCCATTCATTACATCGGATACCCTATACACTCATCCTCCCAGCTTCGGACTCAAAATATACAAGTCGTTAAATTTATACTGCAACATGTCGCATTTATCTGCAGACTCGCTTCGCTCGTCCTCAGGCAGTAAATACATTAGTTTCATTCCTAGCGGACACCTATCCAGGCACTGACCAAGCTCAATGCGGCATAACTCTTATGATCCACAAAAACATGGATATAATTGTTGTATTAAAACGAAACTTAGTGTACTTATTTACTACGTAATGGTATACACTTGAACCAAATTTCAACTCAATTGGATTATTTCCAATTTTTTTTAAAAACTTATACAAGTCATTCGATAAAAATTGAACTAGTGCTAATAATGACATGAAACTAGGCACATATATTAGTCTTATACGTGGCTACATGTGTGCCAAATTTCAATGGGATCGCATAATGTTTCCGCGTTTTATGACTTTTTGAAATTTTTATTGCGGGTTAATGACTTCATAAAGATATTTTCCGAATAGCACAACTACAGCGGTAGACTGATTTTTGTTAAAGTTACAACTCTCCAGCATAAATACACAGGGAGCTACAATGATAACAGACACACACAACACAACTTTTCTAATTAACCTCAGCAAACCTTGCCTGGGTTCACTAACTAGATTCCTAGTTAGTGTTCTAACCGGGCGGTCTAAATTAAATAAACATTTAAATACTTTGTTGGGCATAATCTCAGCTAGAAGCTAACTATCTTATGCGTGGGCGTCATGAGGAGACAGCCTTTCACCTGCTTGCAGAGTGTGAGGCCTATACTCATAGAGATATATACTAGAGGGAGCATAGCCTATCTTAATACATTGAGAGGCTTGAAACATTTTTAGTGGGGCTCTCAGGTGCTCTGTTTAACCTCATTGAAACTTCCTTTAAGAGGGATTTGAGGTTATAATTAATCAATTGTTTTGGGCTTCCCACAGATTGTGTTGTGATTTGTGTTTTAAACATTCTACTATATAATTTACTGTTTTTTTGTTCTGTTTATTTGATGATTTTGATAATCGAATGTGGTCAGGTTACTTTTTCGATGTTTCAAAATTCAACCACTAGGGCCCCTCTAGTAATATATCTCTATGCCTATACTTCTCTTCGTACCAGCATATTTGGTGTTGGCCTCTTGTATGAAGAGGAGCTTCCTTCTCTTAGAGAGATATCCTACAATATATTAACCAATCTAAGAGATTATTAGAAGAGGTGGTGTAGGCTAAGGAATCGGGGCTGGTAATAAGGGCCCAACAACGTGGCCTATTTGCCTGGCTTTGCCTCCCCACCCTATTATTACTATACCAATATATCAAATGATGTGATTAGTTTAATTGTATGCGGTAAAACGTCATAATTTTGACAAATATAAACAAACTTTTAATAGATTTTAAGAGTCGCACGAAAATTGGCGAACATACATATTGTTCGCCAATAACGTAAAAATTAAAAGTTGAATAGCCATGGAAATTCCAGTGCTAATTTATTGCGTGTTATGACAATATGTCGAACGTCAAAAACAGTAAAAAATTAAAATTTATAGGTCGTTAAATTTGTAAAATAAAATAGTCAATATTTTCAAAATGGCGACCAATATCTAAATGAAATTATGTAGTTTGATTTACCTCCTATACATTTGTGCCAAAGGTTAATTCGATCAGTCCAATTTTCGATCATTTTTAATATCATCTAAGGCACTTTTAATATCAAGAAGCACAATTAGACCTAAAGGGTAATTTTCGTGCTTAGTTGCAACTCTTTAACATAAACAAAGCAAAAGTTATGCTTAACACAGACGACAGACACACAAACACAGACAGACAACATAATGAAAACTACCCACAACTTTTCTGGTAGTAGAAACCAAGAAAATTTCTGAAACAAATAATTATGATGAAATCTCGGTATCGGACCTAACCTTTTCCTCACACCTAGGGCAATAGGTTAAGGAAAGTAAAAAAAATATCATTTTAAAATTGTCTTACCTCTTAAAATAATGCCTTATGTAAAAAAAGCTTATTATTTGGTTACACTAAAACAAGTAATTAAATCTAAAAAGTTAAATAACTTAAATAGTTAACTAAAAATAACAAGAGATGATAAAATTCGACGTTCCTACAAAAAGCTTTATTTTTCATTAGTACCAACACAAACGAAAAGAAAAAAAATAAAACAAGTAAATCTTTATTTAGTCACAATTTATGTTATAAAAATTACGAGCGACGATCTTTTTGCCGAATAAAAATGATAAAAACCATCCGTTTATACGGTTATTTTGTCGATATTAACCATTAAATAAACTCTATGCTTAAATTAAAATGAATAGCAAATAAAAGGCGTAGAATGTTAAGTCTCATAAAAGTTGAGAGACACCATAAAGAATGACTTGACTATTTTGGATCATGCGCACAAGGTATCATTCGATACCTACAGTTAAAAATTCGATATTTTTCCCACTAATACACACACATTAAACTTTTCTCACTCCTTGTATCACACACACTTAGACACTATTTAACTTACAAAAATCTTCTGGGTTTTTATTTACTATTACTAATGTAAAAACAAAAGCAATAAGTAATTACCGCCAATGCTTCTAGAGTAGCCGACGCAGAATAGAGGAAAAATTAGCAATTTCTTATCTTTAAAACACCATCATATAATAAAATACATATTTTGTGAAGTAATTTGTCACTTATTATGTCTTGTGAAATAAATCCTCTGTAGCATTGCAAATTATGTTGTACAGGCAAAGAATTTACCAATAAAATTAAAAAATATCTAAGCCGCTCCGCGGCAATGTCAAATTAGTATTGAGGGCATCTATGGAAGGACATCAACGGCTTCACGAGAGATACCAAATATGCCTCGCAATTTAATGGTTTATGTGTGGCCATGAGGGGGGAATAAATGAGCCCCCCCCTGATGCCCCCTTAGCTTGATGCCTGGTGGAGACAGCCCCGTTCTATCTAACTCTCTTAGATAGAAGATTTTGTCTACCTCACGAGTCCTAATGCAGGCATTTTCCATTTAATCCACAGAAGAGTCGTGAATTTACTATATCTTTCAATAGCATTAACTAAAAACAACACGAGTCCCACAACCAGACAAAACTTTTCTGCTAAGAAACATATATACATATTTTAAATGAGCTAAAATTGAGCTAAAAATGTCCAACTAACCTAAAGCCCAGAGAAAATGTCAACATTAATTATTACCAACATTTGTGCTTTGCAGTAAAATAAAAATTTAGTTTTTATAACAAAACATGTGTGTTATGTTGGTCTAGTATATCCTTCACATTTAAGGCTCAATCTTTATAAATTCATTCTTAATTCTTACAAATATTAAAATTTAGAATACCGCTCCTCTTTAGGACTTTAATCAAACAACATGTTTTCATTTTAACGAGTTTATTTTGTTAAACTATTTGTAGTAGTGTAATATTATCTGAAGCAAAGTAATATTTTTTGAAGCAGTGTAATATTATTTGTAGCAGTGTAATATTATTTGTAGCAGTGTAATATTATTTGTAGGATTGTAATATTATTTTGTAGCAGTGTAATATTATTTGTAGTAGTGTAATATTATTTGTAGGATTGTAATATTATTTGTAACAGTGTAATATTATTATTTGTAGCAGTGTAATACGATTTGTAGTACTGTAATATTATTTGTAGCAGTGTAATATGATTTGTAGTACTGTAATATTATTTGAAGCAGTGTAATATTATTTTTAGTAGTGTAATATTATTTGTAGCAGTGTAATATGATTTGTAGTACTGTAATATTATTTGTAGCAGTGTAATATTTTTATTTGTAGCAGTGTAATATGAATTGTAGTACTGTAATATTATTTGAAGCAGTGTAATATTATTTGTTGCAGTGTAGATATTTAACTTTATAAATTTTAACCAGAACTAATCTCTTTTTCTTTTAGTAGGTTAAAGTTTTGAATTAAAAATCTACAATTCTGATTACACTTAATTCTGTATTTAAATCTATTCTATCTTAGGGAGACACAAATCAGAAATTCTTAAGACTCTATCTGGGTTAGAGTTACTGAGATATTTAGAAAATCTGCCACTCTGGTTTGTGGTCGAGTCGCTGAGAACCCGTCACCTGGTCTCTAAGAAGTTAAAAGCAAGAGAATATCTTCAGAATAATCCTGCTAAAGTGGTTCTTAATAAACAGTACGGATAACAATCAAAGAATTAACAGTACAATTTCCTTTAAATAAGTTATCAGCTTAATAGAATTCATTTGATATCCAAATTTTCAGGTCTTGCTAAAGAAGCAAATTGGTATGTTTGCTCTAATACATCTAAAACCAAGATTTCTCCCGTATTGTCAGATTTAGAAGTTTTTAAGATCACCTCAGTGGTTAAACCCAAGTTATCGTTTGTCCTGAATGATTTTTTTACTATAGTGGTTATTACCATGTTGTCTGAGTGTCCTTGTGTCTGTTATCCTCAGTCAAAATAAACATAAAAATGATCAAAATAATAAAAATATTAAACGTTGTATATACATTTATGTATTCATTATAATTATGTAATATATTTATAACACCAGAGTGAAGGGGCTTAAAGGGGTTGGGCCTTAAGAGCTTCTAGAGACAAATGTTTTTAAATCTAGGGCCTTCAAGGCTTCTATTTATTTTACCTGGGCTTTTAAGGGCCCTATATCGTAGACTAGGGTCATACAAGGCCCTAGCATACTTAATCAGGGCTCTATAGCAGCATTAAAGGCTCTAGATATTTATTTTTTAAGTTATATTTTGATCTTTAGTTAGACGAAGTTAATTAATTAGTTGAAGTTAATTTTAATTAGACCTTAATGATCTGGGGACTAATTATTTAAATTAAGCTTGCTGTAATCATTAATACTACTGTTAAAAGTGGACCCCTCTACTTGAAAAGCAATATGAGACTCCCCCCCTCTTTGGGCCCTTTTAGGTCAAACCCTCCCCGGGCCTTTTTAGCTCAGTCAGCCACTGTCAAGGTCAATGATAAAACTAACAATTGTCCAAAACCTAGTTTTAATTATTACCTTTTTTATTATATTGCGAGTGACTTTTAAGCCTGCAATGCTTACAATTGTCAATTAAACCGTTTATCTAGTAATTTTACGAGATCTACAATGTTTTATGCAAAGCAGTACGGATATCAGGGGAAAAAATAAGCTTTAATTGATTGATGTTTACCTTACGTTTCGTTCAAATTATAAAATTATTTTAGAATTTGCTACTACAGAGTTTTGCAAAACATGAATAGTTGGCACAATATAATTGTGCGAAGGACACCTAGTTATTATTTTATTAATATGCACCACCTTTTGTAAAAGATCACGTGGATATTTGCTAGTTTTGAATTATTATTGTTCAAATTAAGTACGCACATACATCATATTATAGTTGGGACGTGGGAATCCGATTTTGGGCAGTTTATGCTATTGATGCTTTTTTATTAAAGTTAGTCCATATTATTAAAAGAATAACTATTTCCTCAAATTCAATATATTCATTGCATACATTAAACGAAATAAAAGTATAACAACAAACACTTGAAAATTTTTCACTGATAGTTTACTATGTGTAAAAAACATTTTAAAACACAAAAATTACCACTATTATTTCGTTTAAATAATTTAAAATACCATAAATATAATCATAAGAAGCTATTTGGCAATAGAATAAAGCAGCTAGGAGTCTGCAAATAAAAGGTACGTTAAGCAACAAATGGAACCCACGAATAGTTCTAAATAAATCCGCTGTGGTGCGATACCGGTCCTGCCTTGAACAACATTCCCCAACAACAATAGTATACTTTAAAAATTAATTAAAATTAATTAATTTTTAACACTTTTGGAACACTTTTAAAAAATGTTGCAAGTGCTATTATTCATTAAATGTAGTTTACTTTTGAATTAAAAAATTTATCTGACGAACATGCATCTTCGTCATTAATATATGTATATTATTTTCTTATATATGCTTTATATTATTAACATATGAAATATTCTGACATATTTTAATTTACCTTTATACAAGTATCGATACCTTTGATTCACGGAAAGCCTTAAAAATATGAACTGTATATGTAAAGAGATTAAAACATACGTAATACCAAAAAGAATTAATTTTAAAATATAATCAGATTAAAGAAAAGACGCGAGTAAGTTTGGTGGGAAATGAAGAGAAGTAAGCCTGAAAACTGAGAATTTGAGAGGGATATTCTCTATATGACGAAAATTTAAGCTAAAAACTCTGTTTTTTGATCAACTTTATCTTTTAATCGGTTTTATTGAAGAAGTTTTGAAGAGGTTCAGTGAAAATATTAAACGTATAATATTAATTAAATCTCGGTAAAGGTTTATACGGTAAGAGCTTTTAAACTGAAAATCTAGAGGTAAAATGATTATATATTTATTTGGAGAAAAAGCATTAGTGTATTAAACCTGGGTTGAATCTTGTGTGTTTCAAGTAATTAATATATCAAGTGTAATAACAAGTTAATTACTTAGTGGTCGAGATGTCCCTTTGAAATCCATAAAGGGAAAAAGGACTCAATAGAGGGACAAGTAAACATTGAAAGCTACCCAGTAAAAAAGGGCTTTAGGGGACTCTCGCCCAGCCGTAGGTCAAACCGGGTTTACTTTAGTGTTTATTTATATTTGGGTTATTTTTTTTAACTTTTGCTATCGTATGTTTTGTGTATTTTCAAGTTTGAAAAACTTATAAGTTAGATATTGCGTTTTAAATGTTTTTAGATGAACAAATATGGGTACTTTTATAACCTTTTTGAAA
This sequence comes from Microvelia longipes, assembly GCA_018340805.1. Taxonomy (NCBI): domain Eukaryota; kingdom Metazoa; phylum Arthropoda; class Insecta; order Hemiptera; family Veliidae; genus Microvelia; species Microvelia longipes. Next base: position 30,676,117 of record JACMZG010001914.1, on the reverse strand, counting down.
TGATTGAATACTATTTTATTTTTAATTGGATAAATGATACTAAAAGGATAAAATAACGTACAAACTTCAAACACGATAATTTTAAATAACTTCATATTATGAGTTGTTTTGACGGAGATTTTTTGGTATAGGTAAACCATGACTATTTGATCCAAACTTTTTTGTGCTACTTTATCCTAATTATGCTTAAATGACCTTAGTACACATTTGGAATGAATTTAAATAAAAATACTTCGAATCATTTCAAGGGAGAACCTTATTATTATTATTTTTATCAGGGAGAACCTTAAGAATAAAACAAATTATTTTAGTAAAGGATATTTAGAATGTGTTCAAATAAGAATATTTTGAATGAATTTAAATAAAAATATTGAAGAACATTCATTCTATCGTACGACACACGGTTAAAATCATTTGACAGCGAGGGAAAATAATGCGAGGGAGCCAATGAGGTTACTCCTGGATGTTAAACCTCGCTTATAATTTCATATCAAGCCAACCTTATTAGTTCCTTAACACTATTTCCTACGCTGTCAACTAATTTTAACCGTGTGTCATACAATTAGAAAGAACATTTAGAATGGAATGATTTTGGTAAAGGGTATTCAGAATGTGTTCAAATAATAATATTTGGTAGGAATTTATATAAAAATATTTGAAACATTTTTGAGAAAAGATATTTATAATAACTTTAGTGAAGTTAGAACAGATTTTAAAATAATAGTATTTTACATTATTTGAAGAAATTACATTGAGAAAAATTCTGTCTCATTTATACCGTAGGAGTTATCCGTTTTAGGCGTTTTAAGGCCTCCTGAGTAGTTTTCGCAAAGTTGTCGGTCTGTATGTGTTTGTGTGTGCCTGTTATCGTCGTAGCGCCCAGTGTATTTATGCTAGAGAGTTGAAATTTTGTACAAAAATCAGTCTACGGAAAAATATTTTTTATGACGTCAATAACCCGCAATAAAGACTCTGCAAAATTTTTGAAAAATCATAAAACGCGGAAAAATAATGCGATCAAATTGAGATTGTGCTCGCATGTGACTATGTATAAGACTAACATATGTGCCAAGGTTTATCTCATTATTAGCATTAGTTAAACTTTTATTGAATAACTTGTGTACGTTTTTTAAAAAAATGTAAAAAATGGGAAAATGGTCCAATTGAGTTTAAATTTGGTAATAAAAAAGTACACTAAGTTTTATCCATAATTTTTGTTGCATTATAAAGGTTAAGTAGCATTGAGCGTGGTCAGTGCTGTATGGATGACCGCTAAGAATGAAACAGATGCATTTACTACATGAGAACAAGCGAAGTGAGTCTGAAGACATGTTGGAGTTTAAATTTGGCGAATTTATATTCTGAGGACAAGCGAAGTCTCCCTGCTTCGCTCCAATGCCACGCTCAATGCTACTTAACTTTTATAATGCAACAAAAATCATGGATATACTTGTCGCATTAAAACGTAACTTTGTGCACTTATTTATTAAGTAAAGGTTTACACTTGTACTAAATTTCAACTCAATTAAGTCATCTTCTGATTTTGTACGATTTTTTTAAAAAAACGTACATAAGTCATTCTATAAAAATTAAACTAATGTAGATAATGAGATGAAACTTGACACTTATGTTAGTCTTATACATAGCTACATGCGTGCTAAATTTCAATTGGACCGCATAATTTTTTTCCACGTTTTTTATTTTTTACAATTTTCGCTATGTCATTATTGCGGGTTAATGACTTCATAAAAAAAATCATTTTTTTACAGCGGTAGATTGATTTTTCTACAAAGTTTGAATTCTCGATTATAAATACACTAGGAGCTACGATGATAACAGACACACACACACATACACCCACATACTGACAGACAACTTTGAGAAAACCACTCAGGAGGCCTTTAAACACCTGAAAGGGATAATTCCGGTTTCATCCCGGTTTCGGATTATTTATTAAACACGATACTTTTCCTATATACCTACGGTATAAATAAGAAAAAGTAAAATTAAAAACATTATTTTTATATAAATAAACAATATTCTATTCTTTTTTTTAAACAATGTGGCCGCGACGCAGCACCCGGCGCATCGCTCTTGGACTCAGAGGCCATGACGCCTTGTTATATTCTCAACGGGGGCTCAGCGCGTTGCCTTTGCTAAAGATCTTTGGTAGCTACTGACTTGAAAAAACTTGGTTCTTACAACATATTTAACTTGATCAGATAGATAATTTTTATGAAGATTTAGGTCTTCCGCTGGTGACCGCGTTAATGTAGATGAATAATCCGACGTTTCGCTTCAACTGTGAGAGGCATCTTCAGGGATGTAGGACATCATGGATAAAAACACAATGCTCTACAAAACTGAACTGAAGATGGAAACGATGGGTGTCCTGTCTGGTTGATGAGCTAGCTAATAGGGAATTTCCGTTAAATGTGGTAATCGGTGGCTGGTTGCTGCGTGACGTTGTTGAAGGCTAAGATTGCCTAAGGGAATTATCAGAAACACGTAGTGAAGAGATAAACGATGTCCAAGTGTTGGAAATCTTCAACCCCTTGTCACTGTTGATGTTATTCCTGTGCTTAGCAATCTCTATAGCTTCCTTGACGAACCTCCCCCCCTGACGAGCTTCCCTGATTTGAGTTCAAATCTCAAAGTTATTCTGAAAAATGCTTTAGATAAATAATTTAAAAATAGATATTTCATGTCGATTAAGGTGTTATTTTTGCTATTTCCATAAGTTCTTTCTATAATCTAGAAAGCAACCAACATTAAAAAATATTATCTTTTAGAACTTTTGCAAAATGATTTATCTGATCTATAGTACGACAAACGGCTAAAATCAGTTGACAGCCTGGGAAAATAGTGTTGAGGAACCAATAAGGTTGGCCTGATTTAAAATTGAGGGCGTGGTTTAACATCCAGGAATAACCTCATTGGCTCCATCGCTATCAACTGATTTTAGCCGTGTGTCGTATTATAGTTAATGTCGTAGCGTAGGAATAAAGCTTTTCTTTGTTAATGGAATCCTCTTTGGTGCGGGTACATCCTCCCCGTGATTATATTTTTTGGCTACATTTTTAAATAAAAATAATAAATTAATCAGCTCTTTATTATATGGTCTCATCTAAGCTTCGTCTAAAACAGTTTTAACTAAATTGGATAACAAACTACTTTAAAAAGACAGAAACCATTTAAAATTTAACTCTTCTTTTAGTTCGCCGATTAAAAATATATTTGCTCTACATCCTTTTAAAAAAGACTGGGGAATTAAAAAATAAAAAGTTCCAGTTGATTTTTACTAAAAAGAATTATTCGCTCAATTTCCTTTTTGTTTAATTCAAGTAGCAATAAAAACAAAAACCAGAGAAAAGGATAAAAAATCTTGGTGAAACTAAATTGAATTTTGTGGGAGATGCCCTCCAGTCGGATTAAAAAGGAGAAAAATCCTCTAATAAAAGGGTTGAGAAGAGTGGCGGCTCAAGCAATCGGAGCTCCACAATAATGGAGCATTAAGGATTAGTGATATAATTACAAAAGGAAGAAGATTCTTGATTTTTCCTAACGGAAAGTCCTTTCTTGCTGAAGATCTTCTAATAACCTTCTTAAGGGTTAATTCTTTTCCAGTCATTTTCATCCGGTGATAACAATGGAAGGGTTACAGGGTGGAGGGCTTCGCTTCGCTGTATCCCAAGTCTTAAGCTCTTTTTTTATTCCTTGATTTTTTCCATCATTGTCTTTAAGGTTAAAAGAAAATCTTTAAGAGGGAATGATAAAATTTTCTTGATTGTTTTTAGTTCCAGATCTTTTTTTTAATTTTAATCAGTTCGAATCCTTTACTTTCTTGCGTCACATTTGTTTTAGTAGACTAATTAATTATTATACAATTTATCAAATTGTATTAGATTTATTATAAAATTTTTTATAAGATTTATTATAAAATTAGATAATTTAAGATAAGTTTTGGTCAATATTTAACATTCTTCTGTGGGTGATAAATAATAAAAATTTCGAGAACATAGTACCTTGGTGCGTTTTCTCACAACTTTGCTCGTCCTTAGATCGTCATGATTAGCCAAAGTTTAAGGTGTTAGGACTTCGGACTCATTCTGATGGTCCTTAGAAAGTAATGATTACCAGAAGCTTAAGGTGGAATTACTTGACCTCAGAATAATTGGGTATCCAAATATTTAGCGGTTTATAGCGTTAGGTTAATGTAAGCTAACGTAATACGGTATATAAACGTATATAAGAAAAGTAATACGGTATATAAGCGTTCAATGAAATAATCCGAGATATACATTTATATCATGTTCACAAAATCATCAAAGACGTGAGATCATAATTGGCTGTCTAGTTTTTTATTAGTATAGTTCTTTACGAGAATATTAGCACTATATTTTATCCATGCATTAAATGTTTATAATTTAAATTTAATGCGGTAAAACGTCTTGATTTTGACATATGTAAACAAACGTTATTATATAATATTAGGTGTCGCACCAAAAAATATATATGTTCGCCAAAAACTAACAAATTAAAAGTTCAATAATTATAGAATTTTCCTTACTAATTCATTATAAGTTTTGCTATAAGACGATATGTCGAACATTGAAAAGCAGTTATAAAATTAAATTCCTTATCTTGATTTTACTAGACTAGAAGTTATTCACTGATATAAATTAATTAGTTAAAAGCTCGAGTGTTGCTCTGCCTGCTGATGATAGCGTTAAACCGAAACCAGTTTAGGGATATTTATATCAAGCAGCAAGTATTGACAATAGCTGTTTCTTCAAGGAAATTAAAATTTTAGCCCGGTAAAAGTTTTAAAAGTAATAGTCAATATTTTTTCAAAATGGCGACCTATATCAAATTGAAATTATGTAGATCGAATGACCTATAGATGTACATTTGCGTTCAATGTCAACTCAAACAATCAAATTTTTGATTTTAAACTATTTTTTTAAATTGTTGATGACTCAGCTAAAAAGATTCTTGTAGTCATAAATTACCACCTTCCGAAAAGCACAAGTAGACAGATTTTCGTGCCAAGTTTCAACTCTCTAGGATAAAAACAGCGGGAGTGTTGCGTGACACAGACATACAGACACGTACACACATACCATGAAGAAAACCATTAAGAACGACATGAAAATGCCTGAAACTGCTAATAGTGAAACCTAGGTTTCAGATTATCAGGGTGAACACAATAATTTTCCTACGGTAGTATAGGAGAGAAAAAGTAAAAAAATATAGCTTGGTATTAAACAAATTGAATGAAGAGTAATTAATGAAAAACTCATGGATTTTATTACTGGGAACAGTTTTGAAGTCATCAAACACTGCACCACTTCTTTCGCCTTTGACGTTTCGTATTTCAATTGTTTGGAGTTAAGCTAGATGTTTTTTTTTTCTTTTTATGTCAAAAAGAGGTTTTTTGACCCACCCAGGAAATAACCTAATTTACAAGAAAAAATGTAAAATGAGTTAGCTGTCCTCATTATAGGTTGCTATGGCTATACTCAGTGTAATAATATGAATAAGCGAGAACATGACAAATTTATAAGGAGTATTCAATATTTCATAGCTTCAAAAATTTGTAAGCTTTCAATTTTTTCATAGCAAGCAACATGAAAAAAAACTTATAGATGTATAATTATTTCAAAAGAATTACTTGATAAAACAAGGAATATTTATCAAAGCCTATTAAGCTTTTTTACCATCAAACAAGTAAAAAAAGTATCTCGTTACTAAAACACCCCTGAAAACTTTATAATGTTCAGGATTAATCTGACTTTTGCTTGAAAAAAATTAAGGTAAAAAGACTCTTAAAAAATTGAAGGACAACTAATCCTCCGAGTCTTTGATTCTCATAATTATGAAATAAATATTAACTCGTCTTTTTTTAGTTTTTGAGTTGGGGCCGCTTTTTTAAGGTCTCATTAAATCTAGGAGGAGGGAGCCGGCCATTTTAATCTTCCTTGAGGAAGCCTTAAGGAAGACTCACTTAATATTTTTTATTACAAAAAGAAAACAGAAAAAAATCTTCTTGAAGGTTCTTTTCATAATTAGAAGCGTGACTCTATTTTTCATGGAGGATCACCCCACCTCCAAGAAGTATACCCCCGCACTTTTTTAAAGTCTTACCCCCTCTTAATTTTTTGTTCTTAAAAAAGTCTTTTCTTTCTTAGGATTTTCTTTTTATATTTTTTTAAAAGTATCCAATGGAAAGCCATTAATAAGCGAGTTTTTTTCAGAAAATTCGTCACGGGAAAAAGAAGGTGGATCCTTTCCTTTACAATTTAATAAACGACCACACCCATTTTTGTAATTTTTATAAATGTTATTCAGTTGGTACTTTGATCTGTCATTTTATCTTGGGGTTCGGTATGTTTGAAAAAATACCAATGAAATTTTAATTTTGTTTGTAATATGTGATAATGCAGAAGGTTTAAGTCGTATTAGAAGCACAAGTGCAAAAGAGAAATGTTTCTCCCTTTTTTTAGCAAGAAAAAATATTTATAATTATAATTTAACTATAATTAAGACAGGGTTGAAGTAAAACTATGGAGAAATGGTTTTGCTTGTAATTTTATTAAACTCTATAGTTACTGATCTTCGAGTAGATTTCTTCTGTATGATACATATAAATGACCTGATCAAAATTAAGTCCAAATAATCTTATAATTTCTTTCCATGATGAAATTCTTATAACTCAAAGTCATTGGTATTAATAAATATTTTATAATTAGATAACTATGAAACATTAAAATTACCACAGTCTTACGACAGAAGATAACAAATACCAACACGCTGGTATTTATCTTTATTGTGTCAAATTTCGGTAGCCTTGCTTTTCCTGACAGGTGTAATATCATCAAATATTTACCTCCTCTCTTAATGACGACTCGTCATTATGTACCAGGCGACGCCACCGTTTGTATTTGTATCAATGTAGTGATACGTTATTTACGGCAATATTAGTTATATATAACGAACTTTTGAAGACTGTTCTTAGTACAATTTTTATACCGAGAATTGGATACTAAAAATATGCTTGTGTACACAACAAGCATAACTTTTAACTGCCTTCCTGATCCCTAGAAAGCTGCCAAGGTCTGGCCGTGTTTCCAATATAACTGTCATCTTTTTTTCTCAAAATGAAGAAATTAAAAAGCAATACATAGGCACATACGTAAAACGGCACTTATTACAAAGTGGCTGCATAAATATAATGTTTCTTATCAAGCTATTTTCCTTAGAGAAGTAATAAAGAAAAAGCTGAACTTTTTGATCAACATTTATCAATTTTATTTGTTCCACTCCCTGATATAATTGACCCTGAGCACTCACGAGTTATTGAAAGCGGGCTGGATACTCCTCTCCAACTTCTCCTCCTTCTTCAGCATTTAATCCTTCTGATGTTCAGCATGATATTAAAAATGTACCTTCAAAAAACCTCCTGGTTATGACCTCATTACTGCCGATATCTTAGAACAAATTCCAAGAAAGGGCGTTCTTTATCTAACATACATTTACAACTCTGTGCTACGAATAATTTATTTTCCCACCGTCTGGAAATTTGCAAAAATAATGATGATACCTAAACCTTCTAAACCTCAACATCTTGTTTCTTCCTATTGTCCTATCAGCCTCCTTTCTGTTATGGGTAAAATCCTTGAAAAAATTCCTTTTACAAAGAATATATCCAATATTTGAATAAAAAAATGTTCTTGTAAAACTTAAAGTCAGCACGTTACTTTTGCCCTGAGACATGGTGATAGTGAACCCATTGTCCTCAACCAGGTTATCATTCCTCACTCCAGCACCTTAGGTTCCACCTTGACAGACGCCGATGTTCCATATTATGTCTTCAATCATCCCCTTCTCAACGATTTCTGAATCCCTTTTGTCCGTGATTTAGTGATTTGTGCTTCCGTGATTTGTCCCGATACCGTACCTTCCACAGTATTTTTCAATCCCGACGGTTGGAGTCCTATCTCCTTACTGAGAATCCTTTTGATGAAAGGAACCTTTGCTGTCCTAACAGGAAATTATTTTTTGCTATAGGATACGCTAATGTAATAGACATCCTTATACATGGCAAATTCGTAAATACAGCTTGATCTAAATACGAATAAGACTGATTGAAAACTGGAAATCGCCTTCATAATATTCACTAAACAAACGAAACCTCACACTGTGAGGCCCCCTACACTGTTCAGCAATTTAGGCTCGCTTCGCTAGCTAAATTGCTAATATATAAAATGTGGTATATAAAGGGGGTTATGGTAAATATATGGTTTTAAAAAATAATGGTCCTATAAAAGCCCCTCCCCTTATATAGTAGAGGCTCGGTGCGCTCGCAAAATTGCTAAAATATAATTTTAGGTACATTAAAAAGGACTCGCTTCGCTTGCTTGATTGCTTTGAATGTCGAAAAAAGAGGCTCGCTTCGCTCACAAAATTAAAGTATTATTATTATTTAAAGTATAAGACTCGTTTCGCTAGCTATTATTACTGAAAATATGCGCTAATATCGAAAAAAAGGCTCGCCTTTTTTTCACCTTACAAAATACCTTAAGCAAAACTTTAGGTATTTTAAAAAGAGATTGCTTGATTACTTTAATTATAAACGTGGATATAGAAAAAGATACTCGCTTCCTCCGCTATTAGTATACATGTCAATATGTGCAAAAAGGCTCGCTTCGCTAGCTAAATTGCTAATTTATAAAATTAGGTACATTAAAGAGGGCTCGCTAGAATGCTAATAATATTTATGAAAATATATGTTTCCAAAGTAATTAAGGTTCAAAGTTTGCTAGATTACTTAAATTAAGACTTGCTTTGGTCGCAAGGTTGCTAAAATATCAATTTGGATGAATTAATAGGGTTCACTTTGTTTGCTAAATTGCTTTAAATATATATATACAATATAAGCAGAAAGGCTCGCTTTGCAGTTGTTTAGGAAATAATTTGTGCGGGAACTCGAAAACCTCCCTATGAGGCTATTACCTTCAGCTTTCTATTCTACTGTTATACCTTTATTTACCTTTAATGTCTCTCTCTCAGACGTTTTTTCTTTAAATTATCTCTAGTAATTTTATTCATATTTAATATTTTTTTGTTTTAATTTTTCAACATTGTTTTTATTTTCAGTTTTAACTGTTAATAATAGATATGTTCCGTGAACCCTGGCTTTAAGTATTTTAAAAGGTTGTATAGCCTCCAGACGGGTTTTATTCGATTCAGCGCCCCAAAATTCATGGAAAGCAAAACCCTACTAAAAGTTTAGAAACCGTATTTTAACTTTTCCGGTAATTTACCACGGTATTTTGACTTTTTGATGACTTAGAGTGGTTTTATGGACTCCGGATCAATTTATTCGATTTTGCGCTCCAAGAAGCATTGAAAACAATACCCTACTCGACTTTTGTTAATTTTAGATTGCGATTGCAGTATCGTTTTTCAACATTTTGGTCACTCTGAAACGGCTTTTGGTCAAACTCCCGGGTCAAACTTCTGCCATACGAGTCCTTGTCAGCGATTTTTTCAAAGAATTTTCACTAAATTAAAATTAAAGAGTTTTAATAATAGTTGTAGTGTGGTGCTCCACGGCGCTATTTTAGTCATTAGAACCATGTAAATTTCTGTATAAATTTAGACCATATTAGGCATGCTCACAACTTAATTAATTATTGATCTATTATTAAACAAAAAATAAATTATTGATAAAGCCTCTTTTCATTAAAATAATAACATTAAAAAAATATGATCCGCTAAAAAATTACATTTTCCTTATAAAAAAATCTTAATAAAGTTTTCTTATGCAAGAAAAATTAATACTTTTTAAGTATAAGTATACTAAAAATGATCGTACAGCCAATTTTTAAGTAGAAGTAAAGATACCCTTATAAAAAAATCTAAGATGGGGTGATACTACGAAAGTCTTAAGAAAAAAATTTAAAGCGTAAAAGGAGATGACGAGAATTTAACAAGAAAAGAGAAGACTCTTAATTCTTCAATACTCGGGGACTTAATCTCACCAATTATTGGGTATAGGAAGAGGAGGGGGTAAAGTTCGTTCAATGCATAAGACCAAGAGATTAAAAACCATCTAACTAAAAAAAAAGCGAAGAGGAAAAATTTTTTAACAAGGGCTTGAGTAAAGTAAACGATGGACTTTTTTTAAGATTCTAAGGTCCTTTTTTATCGAAACCTTAAAGCAAAAATTAAGCTCCCCTGGATTAAGTGGTGAATATTTAAAATATATAAAAAGGAAGGATCAATAAAACCCTTCGATTAATGGAAGTGTTTTAAATTCGAAGAGGTAGAGTAAAGATCATAAAAAGTTTAAATTAAAAATTTAGATTGAGTTTTTTTATGGTTTAATTATGGTTAGATCAATAGTGAATAAAATTATTGAAGTTTATTTAAAACAAGAGTTAAGTCTGTAGAAAGACGGACTAATTTAAAAAGTCCACGGACACGGAATAAAACCTGGACATTTTTATTGAAAGGTTATATTGGTACCTTATTCACTTTATTAACTTATGGTGAGAGATTATATAAGTGAATATGAAGAAGTGCCACTATCCTTCAAATGTAGTTCACCGATTTTACCTATCTCATAAGTTTTGCACCCATTGACAAGTAAAATTCTTCTTTGTTGATGCTGTTTATATTCCACTAAATATATGAACTAGATCAAAGAAAAATTCCAGAAGTTTAATTTTATTTTCATTTTAATTGCTTTGTCCAAAGTATGGCTAATAACCATGGCATCTCTTTATAACCCATTTTTACATGTAATAAATTTGTAGAAACTTAAATGTTTATAACAAATAAAGATTATATATATGAACTAAATGAACTATCTAACAATTGTATGTATTACTAGAGGTTTGTAAATTAAATTATTTTAACAGCATTGAAATCAATCTTTGAATTCGATCGAACAAGCACATAAAGGCGAGCGATGCGAGCTCTAGTGTTTTATTATATACTCTTAAGAAGGTACTGATAAGCAAACACATAATTAGGTATCGACAAACAAGCACATAAAGGCGAGCGAAGCAAGCCCTTAAATATTATGTTATGTTTTTTGTCTGTAATAAAATTAGATACTGATACACAAAGGCTAGCGGATCGAGTCCTAGAATTTTAGGTAAAATTATATTTTTATCCTGCAAAATTAGTTAGTAACAAATATACAAATGAAGGCGAGCGAAGCGAGCACCTATATTATGTATTCTTTTTATTATATGCTTCAAATTAGGTACTGATAAGTAAACACAGAAAGGCGAGAGAAGCGAGCTCTGGAATATTATGTTATATTTTATTTATTTTTTCTAAAATTTGATATCGGCAAAAAAATCATATAGTCGATCGAAGCGAGCCGTAGAATATTATGTAAAAGTATGATTGTATAGTATTAATGATATTTATGAAAATATCTGAGAAACCCTTATAATGCTTGCAAAGCAAGCACTTTGATTTTTTTCATATTCTAACTATACTATTTTTATATTCTAACTATACTATTTCATATTCTAACTCGTATTTCGTATCTACCCTTGATATTATTTATTTAATAATCGGAGATGAAATTTAATATACATATACTACTACAAAGTGTATTTTGTAGTGATGATGAAGTTAAATTTTTTTAACAGCATTAGTTCTGATTTATCATCTGACATATATAACTTTATGTAAACAAACTGTTCTTAGATTAACACGTTTGGAAATTCTCTCATATCGTGGTAGTGTACCATTTACAAATCTACTAATACGACGAACTGATACAGGACAAACGAATCGCCCTCCTTCGCCGACAACGCGGAGAAGCCAAGAGGAAGTTCAGAAGGCCTTTTGTATAGTTTAAAAAAATAAATTTTAAAAAACTTAACCACGTTTTTCGATAAATCTTGAATTAATGATGATAATAAGATGAAATTTTGCATATTTGTCTTGTAGAGACTGTATGTTTTAAATTTCAAATTATTCTGATGATTTTCTGTTTACCGATAAATTTTTGTCATTAACACCGAGTAATTAATGACGTTATAAAACGATTATTTTCGTTTTTATAACGTTTAGGTCTAGATAGAAGAACTAGACCTAAATAAGTTAATTTTTGTGCCTATATTTAACTGTCTAGCATGAAAATTTTGGAAGTAATATGCGATGGCAACAGAAACACACACATAAAGACAAATAAATTGGCAAAAACCACTCAGGAGGTCTTAAAACATTCAGTGAATTCAGGTGAAATTGGTTTCAGATGTACGATACTTCAGATGCTCTACCAATATACCAACGGCATAAATAAGAAAAAGGAAAAATATATTATGCGAAAAAATTATATAATCTTGCTTAATAATGCAAAAAATTAACTTACTTTTTGTCAGTGCTTCAAAATGAGAAGGGCGTTATCATCACCGGCCTTATATCAATCAGATTTATCAAGTTTAGAAAATTAGTACAGCAGCTGTCTACTGCAGTCCTGCAACGATAATACAGCAATTAACTAATGTGCAGGAATACAATTAATTAAATATGTGCTAAGTGTCGTCTTAAATCTTTGTTAATTTTCTCTACAAGACTGAAAAAAACTAGAGTTTTCGGCTCTCTCAGAATTCTTTCATGTTTTATATAATTCATTACATAAATAGTTCATTTTTACACACAGCGCTAGCGTCAGGCTGAAGCGTTTACAACCCTCTCTGTTTAAGTCCGACACCCCTGGTTTATCGTTTCAAATCTTGAAAGTAACCTGAATACTTTTAATTAGAAATATATTTAAATTAAAGTAATGTAAAAATGAGGGAACGGTGGTAGAGACAGTGTTCCGACTCCCCCCCCCCCTTTTTTCCTTTTGGGTGAAATGGACCATGACCAACTTTCAATCAAGCATAGTCTAGTCTAGTTTAACGACTATCGAGTTGTATAGTATTAGTATAGTATACTATACTCTGTATTGTGCAGCTAGTCAGTGCTACTTGTTCTTACGACCCGCTTTGTTGATTTTTAGCCGTTGCTAAGCAACGGCTAAATCTATCAGTGTAATTGTGCTATCCGGGAACGACGTTTTTTATGACGTCATTAACCCGCATCAATAACAAAAAAATCATAAAACGCGTATAATGTTGCGATCAATTTGAGATTTGGGACGCATTTAGCCATGTATATGACTAACATATGTGACAAGTTTCGTCTTATTATTAGCATTAGTTCAATTTTTATTAAATAAAAAGTAAATCCTTGATTTTTGTTGGATCATAAAAGTTAAGCTGCATCGAGCGTGGTGTGTGCCTAGATGGGTGACTAAAAAGGATGTACTAACTAGACGTGTTGCATATAAAGTTAACGACTTGTATATTCTAAAAACGAGCGAAGCGAGTTCAAAGTATGGAGGAAGAGCGTAGGGAATCCGATATGACGAGCAAAAAATCCCAGGTACTACGTACCCGATTTTTTAAAATTAAGATTATAAAAGCAAAAAAAAAAAAAACTTAAAAAAAAACTAATAATTTTTTTTTTAGTTTTTTTAGTTTTAGTTTTTTTTTTGTATTAATTAGGACCTATTCCTCCTCAAAAGCTAAAAATTTGTTGTCTTATTATAAAAGCACATATTTTTAAGAACGTTTATACTCTTTTTAAGTACATCTATTCAGAGTTTATAAGCTATGATACATTTATTAAAAAATCGGGTACGGGGTACCTCGGAACTTTTCCTCATCACGTCGGATTTGCTACGCTTATCCTCCCTGCTTCGGACTCGCTTTCCATATAAAAAATGCAGAAATACACTGGGAACTACGATGATAACAGACACACACACATAAACACACATACAGGCAACTTTGAGAAAACCAACACCTGAAACTGATAATCCAAGTGACATCCCAGTTTCGGGGTTTTTTTTTTGAAAACATAATACTTTTCCTATGTACCTAAACAGGAGGAAAAGTAATAACTAGTATTGCTTTATAGTTCGTTGAAAAAACTCCTAGGAAACTCTTAGAAGAATATAAGAAGTTTTTTCTTGCTTATATTAAAATTACAAAGCCTCTATCTTAAGAAACGAAGAAGCAAAGGCCGAAGAAAAAAAGGCTTAAGATATAAAAATAAAGATTTTCTGTAAGAGTTTGCGAGTTCATCGTTCTATAAAAAGCGTTGGCCTAATTACAAGGAGTTTATTCAGGAGGGCCAACTCAATTTTCTTGGGTATTTTTATAGCCCCCTCTCAACTCCTCTCTTCGATTCCTTGTCTGTTCTAAATGGAAAGGACCTTAACTAATCCCTTAACGTTTCGTTACTTTAAAAATGAAGGATTATGTCACTTGATATGCAAGGCGTGGATTACATGCCACTTAATACTGGACAACTTAAGGACACTTTCTTATTGAGGAAAAAACTCGAAAATCACCCCCAATCACCCTCTCCTGAATAAATCTTTTCAACCTTAACTTTATAAATAACCACTGAAAAATATATTTATAAACTTAATCATACCAAATATAATTAAAATTAAAGTAGTACTTATCTAATGCTACTATATTATAGTTTCAATTGTTCTAAACCTTATAATATTAACAATTTATCGCTTGACATATATAGAAATCAGAGCATAGGATTCGAGAAAGTATAAATAGTTATTTTTATAAGATAGGGGTATTAACGAAGGTTTTAAAGTATTTCACGAATCAACATCCTTCAATGTTGGTAGAAATTATTCAGATTTTCTTCCACAAAGATTTGCTCAAAAATTTTTTTTTTGTAAATTAAAAAAGGCTTATAAGAAAAATGATTGTAAATTATTGTTAGTTTTGATACGAAAAAAATAATCCAATTAAATATGGATTTATCAAAGGAAAGGAAGCAATAAAAATTATCAAAAATGGTAACAGGAATTAATAACTGAAAATTAAGAAGATATATTTGGAAATTTGGAAATAAACTATAGGTAGATCCACTAGCTGTATAAAATTAAAATTACTTATTTATATATATTGTAATGAAAGTTATTTATTATTATTAAGTATATTTATTAATTAAAAAAAGGAATACACTTATTATTCCTTCTTAATTTGTATTCGCTAGAACCCGTTGGGTTATTTTAACGTAGAATGACATTCTACTGATATAACCTCTAGAGTTAATGCACAAATTCAACAAGGGAAGGCCTCGGCACTTCAACCTCCTCTTTATGGGACTTCACCTGTGAGCAACAACCTCCTCTTTATTGGACTTCACCTGTGAGCAGTTTACAGTTTGTTTAGTATAACGTTGCTTTCCATAGTCTTATTAGCTGCCCGATCTCGTTAGCCTCATTTAGCTCACCTGCTACTAGTTTTACTAGTCTCACCAGATACTCTGGACACTGTTCCATCCAGTCCGGTACAACCCGAATGGGAGAGACGCCGGTAGCAATACCGAACCATAAACCTATTCCCATAGCCCTGGATCTGAAAGCTAAAATTTCGAAGTTCACTTTAAAGTGTCTTGCAGAACTGAATACAGTACTCCTAATCACTTAGGGAAACACAGGCACCAGTAAATCCGGATCATCACTTTCACAGTACTCGGTCCACGGGGTCAGTTTTCCGCCGGCCTATGAGCTAGAGACAACGGAAATGTGGATCCAGACTTGCCACGGACGTAATTAAACAAAAGGGTTAGAATTTGTCCGGGGAAACCACGTAAAACCTAGGCTAGATTGGCCGTCCTTGAATTCAAGACCTCTTAAGTGAACCGCTAAGCTACTGGTCCTTAACACATTATTATAATTCTTTTCTATGCTTATCTATAATCTTCAAGGTGCTCCATTAACAAAACAACTAACCTTTCCTATTAGAAAGTAGTTCTTATAATAGACGTTATTATAAGAAATATAATAATATAAATTTAGTAATGCCTGCTTACTAAATAGGCATTCTCCATGTTCAGAGTAGATTAATGCTATCAAGCTTACCAATTATGCTTCTCTTAGAGGAGCATCATTGGATAGAGGCGTACCTGACAAACAGTCTTCAGGAAATATCGGGTCACACTGCCGCATATACGTTAAAGAGGAAGAAACGCCAGCCCATGTGCTGGAAAAATACCCTAATACCATGCACATGGTGACTAGGCGCCATCATAATATTAATAATATATTAGACGAATCCTTAAAGGTAATAAAATATGTATGTTATGAAGAGGTATGTGAAATAAACTGGGATGGCTCTGCAAAGTATTCTAACGTATTATGCGTTTCATCCGAGCAATAAAACCGCTTAGATTCCACAAGAAGGTATTAAACAAATGAAAAAAATTAAAAACCTATATAGAATTTTTAAAGGGAAAAACAACAACCCTTTAAATATAACTCTATTGACTGAGAGAGTCAATTAAATTAGGATTGGTAAGAATTAGAAAACAACTGAAGAAGCAGTACATCGCACTTAACTTATCTTTACGAGCATCCTGCTTATCTTTTTTGTTTCTTATTTGTGTCCTCAACACCAGCAGAAATAAGTAAAGATGATTAACTATGATAATAATTATAGTTATCTTATAATTATACTTATCTCTCTCTAACTAGTCCTGAAGTTTAACAGTTTCAACATTAACTAAGTTAAAAATTTAACTTTAGTTCAAAATAAATATAACAGAAATTTTAAGCGAGACTTAATCAGTTCAACAATTTTTACTCAAAAAATAAAAAAAAAATACAAATTGCACAAAACTTTTATGCAAGATCTTCTTACACAACAAAAAAATTAAAATTTTAAAAATAAACATGAAATTACAAGATAAAACATTAAAATCTTATAAAGAATTAGAAAAAAATCGACTTTTATTTGCTTTGTTAACAAATCTAGTGATAAGGGATTTTCTTGTCTTCTCGAGTTTTATCGCACAAGGGTATTGAGCCCTAACCAGTGATACAACGACCATTCGACCGGTAGGGTCGATTTTTTGTACTTAATTAAGCACCTTATTAACTTTAAAATATTCTTTTTGTAAATTAATCGTTATTTAAGTGAAATTAGTGTAATTATTAAAATAATTGAAAGTTCATCAATACTAAAATAACATTTTATGGAAAATTTATTGAAATAAAATGACAAAAGGCACAGCTGAAGAAAGGCTGTTTAGCAAGGTAAGTTGTGAAGAATTCATATAATTTAAATTACAACCATCATAATATTCACTAATGCAATAATTTTATTTTAGTCTGTCTTTTATAATTCAGCAGCACCTCATACTGGTATACTCACCCGTTGTTAGTGTAGTGTACCTAACCACTGGTTAGGTATAATATATATATATATATATATATATTATATATATATATTATATATATATATATATATATATATATATTAATAAATATATTATATATATTATATATAATATATATATATTTATATATATATATATATATATATATATATATATATATATATATATATAATATATATATATATATATATATATATTATATATATATATATATATATATATATATATATATTATATATATATTATAATATATATATATCAGTATTTTAAATAATAGCTTTACAACGTTTTAGCACTTGGCTGATCAGACAATTAGAGTTAGATTGAGTATCTGGCCGGTCAAATTATCAGGTGAACTAGGTATCTGAACTGATTAAAAGCTTAGTATCAGTAACAGCATTAGCTGGCGAGGAAATCAGTTGACAGTAGTATCTGACCAGTATTTTAAAATTGAGTGAGTTCCTGACAGAAAGCTTAGTCAGTTAAATTTATGCTAGGTAAAAATATCAGTATGTTAAGCACCCCACAAATCAGAGAATAAGTTGATAAAGTATCGAATCAATATTCAAATATACTTTAGAGTACAGATTCCACTTAAACATAAGATTGTTAAGCCCTATTATTAATGTACTGTACTAGAGGGACTTTTGCATACAAATTTAACATCTTTAAATTATTTTAAAGATGTTTAACATAAATTATATACAAAGTTTAATTGATCTGACTGAACATTCCATCAATGAAATTATTTCTGATAGTCATTGCGATATTAAATGGTACTATTTTAAAGATAGTCGTAGTAAAAACCTGGTAAGTAGACTACACCTTTGAGTCATTTCATAAATCTAGTTTTAAATTGCATAATAATAATCACAACAATGCGCTTTTAAAGATTTTCGGCTAAAGGATGCCTTTGCGGGTAACACAATAGATAGTAGTGGAAACCGTTCCTATCAAAAAGTTGGCAATAATTTATAATAAAAATAATCTTATATAATCTGAGAGCGTAGTCTAGGATGCAAATCTCATAACTATGTGGCGTCAGAGTTCTGTATAAATATTGACGCTTTAACGACCTTGACCACGAAGGTGGTTTCTTTTAAGATAATTTGTATTGTTTAGGAACCAAACAGTGGTAACATAGAGAAAAACATGGATAAAGGGCCGCCGCCTTCTATGATAACTGCCAAAGACACTGAATGCGGTATAGGCTTCATCAGAGGTTCACTACTTCAGAAATGCGCTAATAAAAAAGTTTACATATTTATATACGGCCTAACTGGCCTCATATTTTCCGCATCGTATGCTTATTTTAATGGAACCATAACTGCTATGGAAAAGAGGTTTAAAATACCATCACGAACGACAGGTATGACTATTAACTTCTATTTTATTATTTATATTTCGCTGTCCCGATAGCTGTACACATATAATTGTAATACAAGGCATATTGCACAATAAACTTTTCCAATCAATTCAGTGTTAACCGTTCCAATAGGAGAAAGTGAGACGTCAGAAAACGAGTGTAAACTCATACATAAAGACTGCACTCAAGCTGATAGAATTTATAAGGTGATTGATTCAATTGGAAGGTTTTTATGAATCAAATAATTTTTTCATGTTAATAAAAGAGAAAGAAGTCTCTCCACAAAAATATATTCTTAATAGCAAAGCGCTTTCGACCTAACAAGAGGTCATCATCAGTGCTAGCCGTTGAATAAAGAAGAGGGTGATAGATGAGTCTTATAGATCAGATATCAAAGATAGACTCATGTTATGTTCTGTCTTTTTATGTTATGTTATAGTCCGGGATTGATGTCATTGCAGGAATAAATAGAGCATTAGCGAATTTTAAGAAAAAAATGAGATGAGATTGCGGTCATGAATGTTTTGGTGGAGGGGGCCTCCCTGATCAAGAATATATATATATATATATATATATATATATATATATATATATATATATATATATATATATATATATATATATATATATATATATATATATATATATATGTATATATGTATATGTACGAGATTTTGTGTCCTAGACGTTTCTATGGGACACGATAACTTTCGAACGCTTTCTTGGATCCAAATGAAACTTATTTATCCTTGTTAATGTCCCGAACCCTCAACGTTATCTCCCTTACCGATTTCTCCAATAATATCACACATCATTCATAACAAAGTCAGGTTTGGTGTGTTTACATCAAATTGAATCACCTTATAAATTTCTAACAACTCGCACTGCACTAATGTAAGCAGAATATTTCCCGGAAAAGAACCAGCTTTCTTAATCATGTGTATTGCGGGTAATGTATATCCTGTGATACACTAACGATAATATAATTTTTTTTATTTATTATTACTTAAATATATAATTTATTTATGTATAACGATATTTACAACGATTTTCACGCCTCAGAATTATACAGTGCGAAGTAAGCGGGAGGCGATAAGAAAATGA
Source organism: Microvelia longipes (assembly GCA_018340805.1). NCBI lineage: Eukaryota > Metazoa > Arthropoda > Insecta > Hemiptera > Veliidae > Microvelia > Microvelia longipes. Next base: position 30,656,352 of record JACMZG010001914.1, on the reverse strand, counting down.
ACAACAGTTCGACTTAGACATCGAAGAATGCATAATGCTTACAATTTAAACTACTAAAAAAATTTTTATTTCTTATTCGCGATTCAAAGTCCGTAGCAGCGCCACCGTCGCTGATAAGGAATTGATAACGAAAGGGTGATTGTTGTTAAAGTCCTTATGGGAGTTTTTTGGTTTTTCTTATTTGTGACGATTATTTCTTTAAATTTTTCCTCAAAGTGCTTTAATTAAATTAATTTCAGGGCGTATGAACTCAGTAGAATCACTATTTCATTGAAAAATAGCGTTTTAATGGGTTGTCACGAGTATTTAAATAGAGTGATAAGAAGATGAAGATCATAATATAGTGTTTTTTTAGTTAGTGTTAATTAATGTTACTTTTAAATGATTTTAGTTTGCACAAACACACGAAATAACACGAAATTACCATTCAATTGCATTAAATTGTTTAAATTAGTTGTAACAGGTATTTAAATTAACTGATAACAAGCCGATTTTCACCGTAATGGTGTTTTAATTTATTAATCAATTTTATTTACTCACTAAATAATAAATAACTATATTAAATTAGTTTTGTAAAATGTTTGTTTAAATCATCCGTTTAGGTTTTATTGTTTCTGGGTTAAATCGGACAAATCCAAGTCTTTAGTGATAAGAGCCTGATTCTATATTTAAATCCTGGAATAATCGAAGTATTTATCTATGAAATATTTGGCCATTTTTTTAGCACCGATGGTCGTTCTATTAATTTTTATCTCATTTATCACAAATTAACGAACAATAAAGGAATAAAAGAAGAATTTTCAACGGGTCCCATGCAAATCCTATGATAAAAACAAATTCGATCACCCTTTCGTTTTCCGCCATTGGTATTGCCAACCTTACACTATCTCTTTGAATCGCGAATACTTTACTTATGGTACATTACGTACTATGAATTTCAAACATTAAAGGCTGTACATAACATCACTATAATCTTATCTCAATTTGTGTAGAAAACAGTAGTCTAGTAATAAAAAGAAACAAGAAGAAAGATAAATATTAAATAAGGTATTCACGTAACAGTAAGATTAAAAGTTATCATGGTGTTATAAAACATAAAATTACTAAATAAATATTAACAGATTCGCTTCTGTAAAAGTATACAAGAGACACACTATTATAAAACTAGTTTAAGTACCAGAACTCAGCAGAAATACAAAAACAAACAAGAAGAAGAAAAAGTACTAGATCTAGAAGATTAGAACTAGTAACTAGTAATTTTGGAAGAAAATGTATTAGATTTAGTAGCAGTGCAGTAGTTCAGGCACAAGTTAAAGTATTATCAGTAGAGGAAGAACTAGATCTAGTAGAAGCACAGAAATAAGTAGAAGTATTATTGGTTAAAGAAGTACTACATTTAGTAGTAAGTACAAAAAAGCAAATAGAAGAACTCTTAGTAGAGGAAGTATTAGATGTAGTAGAAGCACAGAATAAGTAGAATATTATTGGTTAAAGAAGTACTACATTTTAGTAGTAGTACAAAAAGCAAATAGAAGAACTCTTAGTAGAGGAAGTAGATGTATAGTAGAAGCACAGAAATAAATAGAAGTATTATTGGTTAAAGAAGTACTACATTTAGTAGAAGTACAAAACAAGCAAACAGAAGAACTCTTAGTAGAGGAAGTACTAGATGTAGTAGAAGCACAGAAATAAGTAGAAGTATTATTGGTTAAAGAAGTACTACATTTAGTAGAGTACAAAAAAGCAAATAGAAGAACTCTTAGTAGAGGAAGTACTAGATGTAGTAGAAGCACAGAAATAAGTAGAAGTATTATTGGTTGTAGAAGTAGTACATTTAGTAGAAGTACAAAACAAGCAAATTGAAGAATTTTTAATAGAGGAGTGCAAGATATAGAAGAAGGGCAGAAGCAAGTAGTAGAAGAAGATCTAGATTTTTTAGTTGTGCGAACAAGTAGAAGTATCATAGGTACAAAAAGTACTAGATCTAAGAAAATGTTAAGACTTAGTACGACAAAAAATAATTTACAAAATGTTTTACAGGTTTCATAACGACAGGCTCAGATATGAGTCAGTTACTAACTGTAGTTCTATCATATTACGCTGGTAAAGGACACAGGCCTAGGTGGATAGCTATGGGAGTCTACACAGTGGTTCTGTACTGCTTGATGAATGCTCTCCCTCACTTTATATATGGAGCAGGAGAAGATGCCTTTGCACTCACAGAGGAGGGGCAGAGACAGTACAATGCCTCAAATTTTAATTCATCAGAAGCTTTTAACGGTATGTAATGTAAAGCTATGAGTCAGTAACTAACGTTAGTTCTCTTATACTTAACTTTGGATACTCATTATGTTATAACGTGTGTATTATGTCTTTATTTTTTTGTATTTTCCGATACAAAAAAATAGTATCTAAGTGTACAAGTTGTAAAGTATACAACTAAATACAATATATATTGTAAAAAAATATTTAAAAAAATATCTAATATATCCTTTTTTTATACGTTCTTTTGTCTAGTTTATAAAGGCATAATACGTTCTGGCAATAAATATTTGTTTTGCAAATATTCATACCTCTTTTGAAATGGACACTCTTTGGTCCTATGTTCAGGATAACTTTTAGGCTAATGTATTTTTAAGGTATATACCTTAGCCATTAAGGCTAAGGTATTTTTAAGGTATATTTAACTTAATCATAAAGGCTAAGGTATTTTTACCTTCGACATAAAAAGCTGTATTTTTAAGTCATTAAGGCTAATGTCTTTATACCTTACCTATTAAGGCTGAGGTATTTTTAAGGTATTTACCTTAGGGATTAGCTGAGGTATTTTTTAAGGTATTTATCCTAGGCTTAGGTATTTTTAAGGTATTTATACCTTAGCATTAAGGCTAAGGTATTTTTAAGGTATTTATACCTTAGCCATTAAGGCTATGGTATTTTTAAGGTATTTATACCTTAGCCATTAAAGTTAAGGTATTTTTTAAAACAATTTAAATTGCTTAGTTAGTCATTGGCACGTAGTTTCCAACCTTCTGGTTTTTAGTTCAACTTATACTTTTTATTTCATCTAGGTAAGTTTTTTTAGCTCCATAAAAAACGTGTTTGCAGACATAAGTACATTAAAATAAAATAGAAAACACTACACAAATTCACTCAACAGTATAAAATTGCTTTCAAAATAGCGTCGCATCTGAAAATCATAGAAAGTAATCCCACCCGCATTTATTTATTTAATTAAATATAATTATTATTACTATAAAACATGCGTTAAGCTTTACCTGAAATGGAAGCAACAGGTAATTTATTAAATTAACCTCAACAGCATTTTTTTTTTAAATCAATGGAAGATGACGAGTCCCTCTTATATGACAACTACTTATCAAAAATATTCTGTTTAGGTACATATTATCCGTATACCAGTATATATTAAGATTTAATCAGTAGTATATAAAAAGAGTATATAGTCTATCAGTAAAATAGTATATTTACTATTTTACTTATAGTATCACAGTACTATTTTACTTATACACTATACAGAGTCTATAGTGTATCAGCTGCCTAAATTTTAGTATATTATGTAATATTAAAGAAAATAAAAACAATATTCAGAAGATAAAAAGACCCCCCCCCCATAATAGCTTAACAGAAAATTTTGACCCGCATAGACAGTGTCCATCCATGTAGGAGTGGGCTGGCCAGTAAGGGCAAGGTGACAGCCCTTCTTGGGCCTCTCAACCAAAAATAAACTTTAAAACAACGGAAATTAAACACAAATAATTAAATTTATAATATATATTATGTAATATATTCATAACATCACAGCCAAAGGGACTAAATACTATAAGGTAGGACCTAAAGAGCTCCTAGAGACAGTTTTTTTTTAAATCTAGGGGTCTTTATGACCCCTAATCAATATAACTACACGTTTATGGGCCCCATACAAAGACTTGAGCCAATAATGGCCCTTAACATACTTGATCAAGGCCCTAATGCAGTGCAAAAGGGCTCTAGAGATTTAACATAAAATAGTTTAATTAAATATCACAATTAAATGAATGAACTTAGTTTATTCAAAATATAACTGAGTTTTAATTCACCTTATTTTAATTTTATTCAATATTTACCTATTTATTTTTACTCAAGTTTATTTTAATTTATTTAAATAAAATAATTTTATTTGATTTAATTTTATTTAATATTAAATTATGATTAATATTACTCTAGTTAAAAGTAGACCCCTTTACTTGGAAAGCCATAAAGGAACCCCTTATTAGGCCCCTAGAGATGTAGGTTTAGGCCCTTGTAGGCCAAACCTTCCTGGGGTCCCCCACTGCATCCATGGATAATATTTTAATCGATTCGCCTTAAATCTATGAGGTGGATTAAACCCCCATATCAGTCGTGTATTGTTGTTTAAATAAATTAAGAGCTTTCTCTATTAGTTATTACATTAAAAATTATTATATTTAAGTTAATTTATGAAAATAAATACTTTACAGGTAATATTGTTTACGGCTCAAGTAATATCAGGGATAGGAGGGTCTCTATACTATACACTGGGCGTTACTTACATGGATGATAATATTAAGAAATCTAAAACACCAGCACTTGTCAGTAAGTGTAACACTCATAAAATAAATATAAACCTTACATGTGGCAGATACATCCAAGGAGACTAAACTGCTAGAGATAGAGGGAGGACACAACAGCTCTTACCATGGCATGGGTAGAGGTGCCGTAACGGTTCATTAGTGATCTCACTCCAGACAATCACATTATTTGTGCACCGGTATGGATGGCTAATAGAGGGTTAGACAGTTAGACTGGTGTAGGATTTAATCCTTAAGTGGTACCACTGAAGAATACCACTTATAATCTTAGAAGATAAGCCTAGCATACATGTCTAGAAATACCAGCCTTTTGTCATACAAGATTACATTTTTTCTAAAGGCAAGTTTTGAGATGCTCCTCAGATGGCGGCACTGTTTTGGCCTTAGTTGGGCCAGTTAATCCTTAAAATGCGCTAGTTTAGACCGATGATGTTAATATATACGTACTCCTTGATATCACGCTTTCATGCTTCTTATCATTGAGTTTTAGATAGTGAGTCCTCCCTATATAGTTTATCCTCTTTGCATATATGTATACCCATAGTATCCATGGAGATAACTTATTCAGAATTGTATTCTTAGATATAATGCCAAAAAAGCATCATACAGTGTTGCCAGATGGTTAGAGTTTACAACATGGTTTTAACATAGAGATAGAACATAGTTTTTTTAACATAGATTTATGGGGGTCCCGGTGGTGTAATAGCACGTGCGCCTGGCACCTAGGCAATCTGGGTTCGATCCCGGTCGGGACCTCTTGGATTTTCATGCGAGGAATAGAAATCCTTTCACGTGCCGTCCTTCGAAAAGGACGTTAAGCCGGTGGTTCCGAGCCTGTGCGATGTCTGGTTCTCGTAAAAGATCCCTAACCCCAAATAAACCTGGTTTTAGGCTAAATTTAGGACCCTCAATAGAAGCTTATATAAAATATATACATATTTCTACCTTATGGTTTCGAGAACAGAAAAGCCGGGCCTGGCGTTGGTGCGCGTGCTGTTTCTAGTTGAAGCTATAGAAACTTAGAGTAAAATTACAGCTCTTCTGTGGTTTAGACGTAAATGCATCACGACTCATAAGGTAGAACACTATTTTCTATCTACGGGAGTCAGCAAAAAGGACCCAACAACGCGGCCTACTTGCAAGGTGGACTATCACCTCTCCCTAATTACTATCACTTAACATAGATATGTAACATTTATGGATGAACTTATTCCCTTAAAATATGAATTTTTCAGGTTTATCATACTTCATTAGAATGTTAGGACCAGCAATAGGATATGGTCTTGCTTCGTTCTGTCTTTCCCTCTATATATCACCAGAATTGACACCAACTATAAGAAGAACTGACCCAAGATGGTTGGGAGCTTGGTGGTTAGGTACGCTGATTATTTATTACAGACAGCTTCTCATGTCCATACCTCCGAAACATAAAAAGGCTTTGAAACTTGGGAGGGGAGCGACCCCCCAAAAGTTAAAAACGTGATAAATCCTTCTAGAGGTACACACAATAAGAGCTAACAGTTGTCTTATCTTTGCTTTGCTCAGGATTAACTATTTGGTTTTCTCGGTTACACCGCAGGGTCTGAATCAATAGTAGTAGAAGTAGTAGGTATAAATATTGATTTCATTCATCCAAAGGCTTAAACCTTTGGAACCAAGAACCAAGCCTCTTAAAACAACATACTTGGTTGTAATGACTGTGTTTTCTTTTCATCCTTTCCAAGTAGCACACTTTGGGATACCTCATGGTGGATGTAAATGGTAGGATATGCATGCATCCCTTTGTAATCCAGATTTTGCCCTTGAATATCCAAGAGCATCGAGAGACATCTCTGGCCCAACAAATAATTAATCAACAGAATAATTAATCTACATGGATCACACATTGTTAATATAAGAATGTCTCCTGGATATCCTAAGATTGTATTGACGCTATGTTGTACGTATTCCCCAAATTTGACTAACAGACTCGAAATCTTCTATAGGTGCTAAAATATTATTTAGATGGATTGCTCTTGTCAAATTTTCGGTTTCGCGCTTAGAAACTTTTTTTGTTGTTTTTTAAAAAAACGTATCTTTAGAAATTCATTCTATGAGGTTAAATAATACCTACGTATTTTTAACCTTAAAAAATGGATCCCTTAAGAAAAAAAATTTTAAACCTCTTTTTTCTTAAATCTTGGACTACTCTAAATTTAGTGCGATTCTAATAATAATTACGACAATTGTTAGGGTCAATAGGTAAACATTATGATGTAAAATCATGATAAGATAACGAACTTGATGGATCAACATCGACTTAAAAAATAAACAACCCATTATAATCGAATATAAAAATTTTACATTTAGTGATAAGGTGATTTTTCTTTTAGAGGCATTACATCCTTAAAAGGTATAAAATAAATTATAAAAAATAAATAAATTTCATTTAGGATAGAACCAGATTTATCTTCTTTTACTCTGGTCAAGAGCTACTCCTTCTACTGTTTCAAACTCGCTAGCTTGAACCGTTTTTAAGCTAGTTATGAAGACATGATGAAGACGTGATAAAGATACTGTGTGTATCTTTATCACGTGTGTCTGTCGTCTGTCAGTGTGTGTCACTGACAGACGACAGACAAAATGATGAAAACACTCAGAACGTCATAAAAGTGCTTTAACAGATGATTATTATAAAATCTCCGTTTTTTTATTTTCAGAGAGTGATCACAATACTTTTCCTAAGCTATAGTAGGTGAAGGAAAGTAAAAAAATTATACATTTAAGTTTATTTTGCTCAAATCTTCAGTATATGTTGGATAATTAAACTATGTAATTGCAGGATGGATAATCATAGGTTGTTCTTTATTCGTGTTTTCAACACTTCTTGGTTTGTTTCCTAAGTGGTTACCAAGAGCAGCTCAGAGGAGAATGGAGAAGAAGTTAACACCTGAAGAAGAACACGGTCATGACATGCCTTCTTGGGACGGTATGAACACTTTTATCTTCTATGATCAACTGTAATTTCCTTTTAGCAAACTTTCTTTATATTAAAAGAAATGTTTTTCTGTATTAAAAATTTTGACACGGAGGTCCGCATGTCGGGCAAATTTTATTTTGAATATATGCTTAATTCTTTCTTGCTTCATTCCGGTTTATTCTTTATAACTAGAGCAGTAGTGTAAATTTATTTGTGCAGGCACTGATGATGACCTCATGTTAGGTTTGAAAGCGCTGTGCCATAAACTATTGTTTTGTGGAGAGACTCTTTTATTCATTTCCTAACTACTTTTAGTTATTTTTTTTTTGGATTTTTGAAAAGAAATTAGCATATTCATCTTGTTTTATACAAATCTATGCTCATCCTTCCATTTCCGTAGTGCACATAATTATTTGTACTAATTTAAAACTCATTAAAGCGTATCTCCTTTGAAACATGCAAAAAAATTGATACCTATTAGTACATACGGGCCTTGGGCCCGTAGCTGCTCTGCGGCATCGGCTTCTCGGGCCGCTTCGTATCCGCATTGTTGAAGTTTTGCATTTTTTTTAAATAAATTCCTTTCTTAATAAATAAATAACAAATTAGTAATAATTCATAACATTAAAGGATATTACGCCAGACTAAAGAGTTTAAAACCCCTGCGCTCTGTGGCATAGGGTTTATCTTATTCTTTATCTTACATTATTATTTCTTGTTACATGGTATTTTGCCATGTATCTAGCGAACTTTCATCGCCTCGCCTCACAGGCCCGTTCCGTGGGTTTTTGAGGTTCGCTACGACCTCGCCGTGGCGTATATAAATATACACCCCTTCTTCTAGTACAGAGAATCGACATAGACTTAAGTTATAACAAATCAATAGTGTCTTAAGTGAATAACCTTTTTTTACCTCCCTTTATCCTTAAAGTATTATAACATTTTTCAGTAAATTCAACAAATCTAATCTAACTTCTAATTTAAAATATTTTTTTCTTTCTCACTTCAGATTTCCTCACTCCATACTCAGCACTATCGAAAACACAAAGATGAGATATAAAATCTTGGATGCCTGAACTTTGGTCAAAATAATGTCTAGTAAAAGAAGCCTTCTTTTTACTTTTTAATTAGTGATGACGTATTAATTAAATTATTTGACAATTGCGCCACTTAAAATGGTCCGACTGAGCTGAAACCAGTCTTAATCTTTTCCGAATGCCTACGACCATAAGAATGTCCGTCAGCTTTGCGGGCTTGCTTAGTTCACCGTGGTTCCGTGGGAGCCATTTTTGTCCACTCTGTCTGGGACAGCAGGCTTATAAAAACGGATCAAGAGAGAGACAATGAAAAATAACAAACAAAAAAAAACAATCAAAACAATGAAAAAGTTATTGAAGAACAAGACATTCATGTGCAATACTTTATCAAGTGTATTTTATTTCTATTGCAGATCTGATCAAAACAATGAAAAAATTATTGAAGAACAAGACATTCATGTGCAATACTTTATCAAGTGTATTTTATTTCTATTGCAGATCTGATCAAAACAATGAAAAAATTATTGAAGAACAAGACATTCATGTGCAATACTTTATCAAGTGTATTTTATTTTCTATTGCAGATCTGATCAACAATAAAAAAATTATTGAAGAACAAGACATTCATGTGCAATACTTTATCAAGTGTATTTTTTTCTATTGCAGATCTGATCAAAACAATGAAAAAATTATTGAAGAACAAGACATTCATGTGCAATACTTATCAAGGTATTTTATTTTCTCGGCTATATGCCCTACTGGATATTCATGCCTAAATATATAGAAACTAACTACAAACTAACAGCAGGAGAGTCCAGTTTCTACACAGGTTTGTCAAATACTATGTTATCCTAACCTTAGATGACAAGTATAATAAATAAAAACTGTTGGTTACTAGCGCTATATAATATATATATATATATATATATATATATATATATATATATATATGTGTGTGTGTGTGTGTGTAGAGAGTTTTGTTCCTGTTGGTTACTAGCGCTATATATATATATATATATAATATATATATATATATATATATATATATATATATATAATATATATATATTTGTGTGTGTGTGTGTAGGAGAGTTTTGTTCCATAACATGCCTACGGGGCACAATAACTTTCGAATGTTTCTTAGGTCTGGTTGGAATTCAGTATAAAATTCAACCTTACTAATGTTCAGACCAACACAATACTTTTTCCCTATATACTTTAAGTATAAATGAGGAAAGTAAAAAGGCTTATATTATCGACTCCTAGAATAGCTAATAAATAATCAGTTAAAATAATATTTTATTCTTAAAAGACTCAAAATATGCTACTGCTGTCCTATTTATTAATTTTACTTAATATTTGCTTCAGGTACATTTGGGCTTATATTCTCAGCACTTGGAGTGCTTATTAGTGGAATGGTTATAACCAAATTAAAGCCAAGAGCCAGATCACTAGCGATGTGGAACGTATTTGTCGGAGCATTTTCTGTAGGAGCTATTATTTCATATGCGTTTTTAGGATGTGCTGATGACACAACTCATCCTGTTGTTGGGTAAAATTTTTGTGTATTTTTTTAATATTACTAAATAAAACATATATCAATATATCCATACTATTTGATTTTTGCTATAGAACTTGATTGAGGGTGACTGGAGGACAAGTGTCAACTCGAAGAGCAAAAGTGACATGAACACTTTTCTGTTCGTTGATTTTTATCCTCCATTTTCTCAACCAAGGTTCTAGAAGGTATAGGTGGTTTTGAGTTTGATCAGAAGCCGTTATGTGGTCTACGTGGACAGAAAGGATAGCTTTATCGTCGGCAAAGGTTCCTAGGATTGTGGAAGGAGTACAAAATTGGTCCTAAAATACTGCCTTGAGGGACTCCTGCGCTGACGGTATAGATTGTAGAGAATGATGACCCTAAGCTGACTCGAGAGTATCTGTCAGAGAGAAAGGACTTTAGGATAATATAGTACGTGAAAGGAAGGACACCCCCTTGAGTTTCCAAAGTAAGCCAGCATGCCAGACTCTATCAAAGGCCTGAGCCTCATCTAGAAAGACTGCTGAGCAATACTTTTTTCTCTCAAGGGAGGAGGCAATGACATCGACAAGTCGATGGCATTGTTGGATAGTGGAATGCTGGGATCTAAATCCAAACTGGTGATTAGGAAGGTATTGGTTAAGTGAAGGTATAAGTCTGCGAAGAAGGAGTTTTTCAAGGACTTCGCCCATGACAGGAAGGAGGCTGATTGGTCGATAGGATGAAGAGAGATGGGCCGGTTTGGAGGGTTTTGGGATCATTATATCAGTTTTCCACTTTCATTCCACTTTATCAGTTTTCTGTAAGGGAGAAGGAATGAACTTATAGAAGATAAATGAGAAAAAGTAAAAAAGTAACGATATCTCAGTTTTTTACTCCGCGTTCAGGGTAGGAATGTCGAATCCAAGATTTTTCGAGTGGAATGAATACATAGCTTAGGACGAATTAAATAGGATGGGAAGCCATAGATTTAAATAGGTTGAGTAGTTTAGGTTGCAGGTTCGTCAAGGATATATTTTAAATTCTATGAAAATTATGTTATTAAAACATTCGGTAAAGGTTCGAAACATGTGCTCTCAGACCCTTTCGTTTCAATGCTTCGTTCAATGGAATTTCAAGTGATGCTATCCTAACACTTTTGGTTTTAATCGTGATTAATGGATGTATTTTCATTAACAGATGATGATTTCAATGTAATAATAACTTTTCCAGTTATTCTCTTACATAGTAAAGGCTATGGATTTTAGCCTGAATTATATTATTACCTTTATACCTAAATTAGAACTGTATTAAGATTATCCATTCAAAAACACACAAAAAATCGGGAACGGGGTACCATGGAACTTTTTCTCATCACATCGGATTCGCTGCGCTCGTCCTCCCTACTTCGGACTCGCTTCGCTCGTCCTCAAAATATACAATTCGACAAATAGTAAATAGTGAATGTACATTTGTTACATTCCTTGCAGTCACCTATCTAGGCACTGACCACACTCGATGCAGCTTAATTTTTATGATCCACCAAATATCATGGATGTACCTTTTGTATTTAAGTGAAAATTTTATATACATAAAGGTATACTTGAACCAAATATCAACTCAATTGGATTATTTTCTGATTTTTTTACAATATTTTTAAAAAACGTATTCAAGTCATTTAATAAAAATTAAACTAATGCTGATAATAGGAAATAACTTGGCATATATGTTAGTCTTATATACATGGCTACATGCGTGCCAAATTTTAATCGGATCGCATCATTTTTCCGGGTTTTATAATTGTTCGAACTTTTTGCTGAGTCATTATTGCGGGTTAATGATGTCATAAAAAATATTTTCCGAATAGCACAACTACAGCGGTAGACTGATTTCTCTACAAAGTTTCAACTCTCTAGCATAACTACACTGAGAGCTACGATGATAACAGACAAACAAACTCACACATACAGACAGACAACTTTTTAAAAATCACTCAGGAGGCCTTTAAAAAACCTGAAACGGATAATTCCGGTTTCATCCCAGATTCCTATTTTTTGCAAACACAATTCTCTTCCTATTTACGGTAAAAATAAGGAAAAGTAAAAATATAAATTAAAGTAGATAAAGAGGTTACATTTTTACTTACGTCAATATGGCGGTGCTTTAAAACTATTATAGCGGATATACAGTTAGATAACTCCATTTTTTGTTACTTTTGATGGTACTGGAACAAAAAATGTACTTTAATTATATTAAGGACATCAATATAAAATAATAGATATTACTCCTACTAGATAAGAGACCATTATAACACATATTTTGGACTTTTTCAGAAAACATTTTAATAGAAAATTACACTTTTTAGGTAAGTTACATGAAAGGGAAGGGAGTTAACTGCTCACATTTCATGAAACTAACATCGACTAATGTTAAAAAAAACTTTAATAAATTTTAATAAAATGGTATCAAAATTGCCAAATTTGGGTATTTGTTAGAAAAAAACAATTGAAGTAAACTTACAAGAGGTGGAGCCTGTTTCCGAAAATCTAATCTAAAATAATTTGTTAACCATGCTTTAAAAGGATTTATATGGGCGCAATTGAAATTTTGCACCTGGCATATAACTAAAGTAATACGTAAAACAAGTAGGAAAACTATGGGAAAACTCCTATATCAACCAATGATGAACACGAGTAAAACAAATTCAGACATGCGTGATCAGCTGATAGCTAGCTCAAACATTAAAAAAAAGAATCACTCAAGCTTTTTGGGATTTACCTTTTTAATTTTATTGGCAACACTGGTAATATTAGTTGAGTTTTAATTTTTTTAGCGTGTTTCGGTACTTTAATATTTGAGTTAATTTAAAACATTTTTATTCAATTTCATGATATATTGTTATAATTATTTATTTAAAGCAAAGGTCGAACTATTATTGGTAAGTCTCATGGTTTTGAAATTTTGAAATATACTGACGGAAGTCAATATTCTTTTAAAAATAACTTGTATTCACAATTACGATTTACGGTTATATTAACAAATGTTTTTAAATATTGTATAAAAAACGTTGTGAAATTACCAATAGCAATTAAATTTTAGGGGCCAATAGCAAAAAGACACTTCAAAAACATAAAGTGACATAGATATATTTTCTCTAGAGGAGCCCTATAGGTTGAATTTTGAAGCATCGAAAAAGTAACCTGACCACATTCGCCAATTTATATATTTAAATAAACAGAATAAAATTACAGTGACATATGTTTGTAGAAAATATGTGCGGGAAGCCGGGAACATGTAATTTATTATAACTTTAACTTATTCTTAAAGGAGATTTCAATGAGGTTACACAGAGCCCCTGAGAGACCCAAAATTATGTTTCAGGCTGCTCAATGTATTGAGATAGGCATATGCCCCCTCTAGTATATATCTCTATGTAAAGTGGTATTTAAACAACAACACACCAAATAAGTGTTGCATAAGGCGTTTCAAGTAATTTAAACAAACTTTCTATTTAAAGAATCACTTAAAACCTTAATCAAATAGCACAAAAAATATATTTCACAAAACTAAAGTAATATATAAACCAAGTAGGGAAACAAACGCGATTTCTGTCAGACCTGGCATGTAGTTCACATTTTGTCCACCAGGGAGTTGGCTCAAATTTTCCTACGGCCCATAGAGATATATAATTTTGAAACATCGAAAAAGTAACCTGACTACATTCTATTATCATTTTCATCAAATAAACAGAACAAAAGAACAGTAAATTATATAGTAGAATGTTTAAAAACAAATCACAACACAAACAATCTGCGGGAAGCCGAAAACAATTAATTAATTATAACCTTAACTCCATCTTGGAGGAGGTTTCAATGAGGTTACGCAGAGCCCCTGAGAGCCCCACTAAAAATGTTTCAGGCCTTTCAATGTATTAAGATAGGCTATGCCCCCTCTAGTATATATCTCTATGCTATGGCCGCAACCATTTTGTTTTAAATGTAAACAAACTATTTACGGTGCTCAAAATTTTTGTTTTTATTGCATTTACTTGAACAGTTTAGTTTAAAACGTTAATAGTTTGTGTATGAAATACAGTTTGCCACATCCTATAGTGGCTAAGTCCGAATCTTTAAATACTAGGTTTGTTTGAATTACTTAAAACGAGCGGCTAATTAAACTTTTTTTTCGTGTGCACTACTTAACTTAGTACATTTTTGCAAATAATATTTGTTTTTCCCCCTTTAAATATTAATTGTAATTAGCAATTTAACCTTATTTTTTTAAGTAATAAAAGCAATCGTAATTTTAAGGCAATACACTGTCGTCTGCATTTTCTTCAAAATCTTAATAAAAACATGTGGCTTACCTTTACTATAGTTTCTCTTTTTCTTAAACTCAATTATTATAACAATTATTTATCAGAATTTAATACAAAATCGTTAAATTATCACGTGCGTATTAAAGTACAAAAAACACGATAAAATGTAAAACTTACCTAATGTTATCAGGGTTGCCAATAAAATTAAAATAAAAATACCTAAATCCGAAAAAGGCGCATGCGCAGTTATTTTAATTTTAGCTATTTTTTATTTTTGAGCTAGCTATCAGCTGATCGGGCAGGTCTGATTTTTTTTACATGTGTCAGTATAGGAGTTTCCCTACTTGGTTTATATATTACTTTACACAAAACAAATCGGGTGCGGGGTACCTCGGAACTTTTCCTCGCCTCATAGGATTTGCTACGCTGATCCTCACTACTTCGAACACGCTTCACTCGTCCTCAGAAACGAATCACCAAATTTGTACTACAATACGTCTTCGGACTTGCTTTGCTCGTCCTCAGATAGTAAAAACTTATGCAAGTCATCCGATAAAAATTGAACGTATGCTGACAATGAGATGAAACGTGGCACATATTAGTCTTATATATGACTACATGCGTGCCAAATCTTAAATTAATCAAAAGATGTTTTCGCGTTGAATGAATTTTTGAAATATTTAGCTGAGTCATTATTTCCGGTTAATGACGTCATATAAACAATATTTTCTGGATAGCACAACTAGACATAAAGATTGATTTTGTACCATACAAATAGACAATTTTTCAGGATTCATGTAAAATCCCGCTTTCGGATTTTTTTTTGGAAACACAATTCTTTTTCCATATACCTAAGATATAAATGAGAAAAAGTGATTTGTTTACATATGGTTGTACATGTCAATCGATGTAATCGGAACTAATGCATACAACAAAATGTATTTTCGTATATGTATTTAATAAACATGTAATATATGTTCATTAATTTTCAATTAATTTTTGCTGAGTCATTATTGCGAGTCAATGACATCATACACATTTCACAAACAATAGGCGCACGAAAGTTATATGCGCATAGTATATATATATATTATATATATATATATATATATATATATTATATATATATATATATATATATATATATATATATATATATATATATATATATATATTATATATAATGTATATATATATATTATATATATATATATATATATATATAATATATATATATATATATATATATATATATATATATATAATATATATATTATATATATATATAATATATATATATATATATATATATATATATATATATATTATATTATATATATATATATTTATATATATATATATATATATATATATATATATATATATATATATATATATATATATATTATATATATATATATATATATTATACTAGAATATATTGATATTCTTCATCAGTATCCTTCCTCCAAATCTTAACCCCCCCCCCCTTTCGCCCTCTCCAAGACGCCAAGCTCATAAGTTCATTGTTTGGGAATTCGCTAATAATAATTTTATAAATGTTTTTAGGTTAGATCTAAACGCAACATGTAGAGCATCATGTAACTGCGAATTTACCAAATATGCACCAGTTTGCGGTAACGGTATAACATATGTATCAGCATGTCATGCTGGGTGCACTGAAGAACTTGTAAATGCAACTTCTAAAACAACGGTACGTGTCATAATTAATAATAGATATAATAAACACAATGTTTAATAAATAGTACATGATAGAGCGATAAATAAGAAAAATTCTCTCCTCTTATTAAATAATTTAATTACAGAGCCAGCTTTATTATTTATGATTTCAGACGTTTCGAAACTGTGCCTGTATTGGAAATAACCCTGATGGAACCGGAAGTGGAGGTTGGGCCCAACAGGGACCTTGTCCTGTTGATTGCAAAACTGTACTTATACTCTTCCTAGCTGTTATGTGTGCCACTAAATTTACTGGAGCAACAGGAAGAGCGTCCAACTTTTTGGTTTCTGTCAGGTAAGTTTCTTGCCTATAAATAGCACTATTCAATGATAAAAAGAAATTGATTAAAAGATTTTCTCAACTAATAAATAAAAATACTAAAAGAAAAAACTAGGAGAAACTTTGTGAAGCTAACAAATTACTACAAGTAAGAAGGTAGGAGTTCTAGAATCAGGTTTTGGCAGATAGAGGTAAGATAAAATCACACATAGAGTCAGAACTATTTAATATAAATAAATAAATCTTTCGTCGGTAAATAAAATGCTTACAATAAACATACACGATCCCTTCCTAAAGAAGACACATGTAAACATTTCCATTCCTCACATAGAAATCCTGGAAGTCTTGACTTGACTGGAGGGATTGAACCAAACTGTTTGGGTGGTAGGCACGCATTCTAAACATTACACCACTGATTTCCCCTTCTTAATGTAGGGATTTCAAAAGACATGGGCATGCATGAGTAATGCATACTGCAGGCCAGTATCAAGGACTAACCTATTCCTTATGAGACCTTCAAGAAATTTAGACAAATCTCATTGATTACAGTTCTGAAAATAGTGAAAATGCATTATACTGTTGGTGTAAAGAATTGTTTAGATTTCAACAGAAATGTATTTCCATGTTGCAGATGTGTAGATGAGAAAGACAAGTCAGCAGCAATGGGTCTGGGTGTTCTGTTCATGAGTGCATTCGCTTTCATACCATCACCTATACTATTTGGACATCTAATAGGTAACTATCGAAAGCTCCTCAATAGCAGAGAAATAAAGAAAACACTAATCAAAATACAAAATCTACTGAGAAACAATAAACTAAGTAGCATGATTTAAACTAAAAGATTGAAGAAAAGTAACCAATTATTTACACTGAAAGAATTTATTTTTATACAGGCACTGACACTGATCAATGTTGTTGGTCTGTAAGGAGAAAATTAATTTATATATGAGGCTCTAATGATGATCAGGTCAGTTGCTAATTAATAAGGTGGAAATTAATTTGTGTACCAAGCTCTGATGTTGATCTCGTTGGTTTCTGGCCATAAAGTTGTGCCAGAACTTAATGGCTTGTTAATGGTGTAATCATGGAGGGAGAATGCACAGATAGCATCATACATATTTTTGGGGGATTTAAATTTTTTTTTTTTTTTAAATGGAGAAGAATGAGTTTAAATTAGCGCCACGGGTTGTAGAAGGGGCCCCTTGTTAAACAACTCATGTTACCAATCAATTAGTTAAAGTTATAGTAATAAGGGGTAGAAAATTGTTAGATAAACTCTGATCTGTTGAGATCAAAGCTGGTATGTAGAATTGCCTTTTTCCATTTAAATAATAACAAAAACTTTGCAAGTCATTAACACTTTGATTTTCTTTCAAGATACAACATGCATAGTGTGGGGTCAAACATGCTCGGGGAAGGGGAACTGCTGGCTATATGATGGATCTCAACTCAGGACTGTTCTTAATTTTACATCAGCAGGTATGTTTAAAAAAAAGAAATGAAAAAACCATTTTCACAAAAGAGCAGTAGATTAAATGTATTTGGGAAAATATTTGGAGAATTTAAATTCTTGAACCTATGGTATACAACAATATAGGTATACAACACTTCCTCTGAAAAATTGACAAGTAAAAGTGTTATTATTTCAGTTATGAAGCATAAACCGAGTATCTTAGCAAGAATAGGATTAGTGAGCAAGAAAGCAAGCATTCTAAAGGAAATTTACCTAACTTATTTCCTTTCTCAATACCATATTTCATTACTTTTCCTCATTTATACCATAGATACATAGGAAAAAACTGATTTATCCATTTCAAGAGTTTTTAATACCTTTTAATTGGTTTCTCATATATATTATTCTCTTCAGTTTCAATTCACATTTATGATTATCCTTTAACATATATTAAATCTTTCCTTTTGTTACAATGCACACTCATTAAGCTTATCCTTAAACGTGTTTTTATTCGTTTCTCCTGTGCACAATGAACTTTGATTGCGCTTATCTTTTTATTATAAATTAAATTAAAAACAATGACCTCAATTTATATTATTTGATACCACCCGAGTTATGCTTAACATGAATAGTTGACACAATATATTGTCTCTCGCACAATTATATTGTGACAATGACTTCAAGTCTATATGAAAATAAGCTATATATAATTAAGCTATGGTCATTTCACCTTACTGTAATGCCAAATAATAAGTTTATTATTAGCCATTTCAGGCTAATAATTAACTTAAAATCTACATTCACAATTAAAAATCACGGAAAGCAAATTAACTACAATTACATAAGACTAGAAATCAAATAAAAATTAAATATTTTTTAATATTTATTAATAAGTATTTTTAATATTTTATTAAAATATTTTAAATTATTAATAAGTTATTTTTATTTTACTATATCTGTGCTATTTTATTTTATCTAATTTCTAGACTTATTTAATTCTAGTTACTTTATGTTCTGTGATTTCTAGTTGCTACTGTAGTGTTAAAGTTTATTATTAGCCTGATGATTCCCACAGTGTAGGAAATGGCCATAGCCTAATAATATGACGTATTTTCTTATAAAATTGAACTCATTGTTTTTAATTTAATTTAAAATGCGAGAATTCTATAAACTTATAAGTATAAATTACTTATCCTGAAATATTTATTTTTTCTTTTACTCCATTACAATGGACTCCATTTCTGGTCATCCTGTAACAAGTTGACATCCCAAAAGTTGACATAAAAAAATTTGTTTTGCAGTATTATTTTATTTAAATGAATGGAGCTCATACCTATATTTTGGATGAGTATGTGTTGTGTATTTTACCTTTAAATTAGGTCTATAATAAATTAAAGATAAGTGTAGTCAATCTGAACATCATCAAATCGCAGGGCCTTTGTCTTAGTTGTGATGTATCATTTACCTATAAATGGGGCTCCGTTGAAACATAGTATAGTTTATCTTAACATCATCAAGTCGGAGGGCACTCAGTTAAACTTGGCAGGATATTTTATCTATAAACAGGGACAAATTAGATTATAGTACAGTCTTTCTTAACATCATCAAGTCGGAGGGCACTCAGTTAAACTTGGCAGGATATTTTATCTATAAACAGGGACAAATTAGATTATAGTACAGTCTTTCTTAACATCATCAAGTCGGAGGGCACTCAGTTAAACTTGGCAGGATATTTTATCTATAAACAGGGACAAATTAGATTATAGTACAGTCTTTCTTAACATCATCAAGTCGGAGGGCACTCAGTTAAACTTGGCAGGATATTTTATCTATAAACAGGGACAAATTAGATTATAGTACAGTCTTTCTTAACATCATCTAGTCGGAGGGCACTCAGTTAAACTTGGCAGGATATTTTATCTATAAACAGGGACAAATTAGATTATAGTACAGTCTTTCTTAACATCATCAAGTCGGAGAGCACTCAGTTAAACTTGGCAGGATATTTTATCTATAAACAGGGACAAATTAGATTATAGTACAGTCTTTCTTAACATCATCAAGTCCTAGAGCACCTAGTTGAAGCCATGCTCTATCTTTTACTAACAAATGGCACTCCTTTGGGGCATAGTACAATCTGGATAGAGGCAAAGTGCAAAGAATTACAACTAGTCATAGGAGTACTATATAAAGCACCAAATATCTCATATGGTGCCCTAACTGAAATAGAAGATAACTTAGTATATATGAATAGTAAGTATAAATGTGATATTATTTTACTAGGCGACCTCAATGTGAATTACCTTTCAAATAATCATGATGTACATTTTTTAAATAACATACTTAATATGTTTGAACTAATACAAGTTGTAAAACTTCCTACAAGAGTGACTAACTCCTCAGAGAGTTTGATTGATATCATTGCTATTCCTATTAAATGGAACCACCTGGTAAAAGTAAACATAAGAGATGCTAATGATATATCAGATCACTCTCTTATTGATTGTGAGATATCAATCTATCTAGAAAAACCATCAAAAAAATGTATCACAATTCGAGACTTTTCTAATTTTAATATTAATGAATTTAAAAACAAAATAATGGAGATGGACTGGCAAAAGGTGTACCTAGAAAGTGATATTGATGCTAAAGTTAACATATTTAATCAACTAGTTTTAGACATATTCGAATCTTGTGCCCCAATTAAAAAAATTAATATCAACGATAAAAAAAATCCTCCATACATTACATTTGTGATCAAAAAAATGCAAAGACTACGAGATAATGCTCACAGAAAATGGATAAAAAATAAAACTAAAAATATTTCAAAAGTATTAAAAGAAAATTACATTAACCTAAAAAAACAAACATCTAAGGCGATCAGAGCTGAAAAGACTGCTTATATACAATGGGTTCAAAAAAATACAAGAAATAATTCCAAATCATTCTGGAGAGCAATTAAACATCTAGGAATTAAAATGAAAAGTAACCCAACCCTACCAGAAGACAAATTTTCCTGTAATGATCTAAACAATTTTTATATAAATGATGTCCAAGGAAATAAAATTGATACCGATTTAATAAATAACTATATGGATCAGAAGAAAGATCTAAATTCAAAGCTTACATCCTTTAAAGCCATAGATGCCAAAGAAATTTGTCAACATATACAATCTATTAAATCTGATGCTACAGGATCTGACATGATATCAAGGAAAATGATTTCAATAATAATGAATTGCCACCCCGAACCTATTGTTCATATCATTAACTCTTCCCTAATAGAAGGTATTGTGCCACTTACCTGGAAATCTGCTATAGTAACTCCAATAGCTAAAAAAAGCAATGTTAATTGTATGAATGATACTAGACCTATTAATATTCTACCTGTGTTACATAAAATTACAGAAAAGGCAGTTATTATTCAACTACAGCAACATCTAGATTTAAATAACATATTGCCAGATACACAGTCAGGATTCAGGAAATATCATAGCACATGCTCAGCGTTACTTAAAGTTATAGATGATGCGTGTAGGGCATTGGATAGGGGTGAAATGGTAGTCATTGCTCTATTAGATTACTCAAAGGCTTTTGATCTTATCAATCATGAACTGCTCATTGCCATACTTATTTATATTGGAATAGAGTCAACTGCATTAGATTGGTTTATATCTCTCCTTAAAAACAGAACTCAACGTGTACTTCTTGATGACATCTTATCAAATCCACTTAGTGTGACGAAGGGAGTACCTCAAGGTTGTCCTATTGCAGCTCTGCTTTTTATAATTTACATCCTAAGTGCTCCTGAAGTCATCCAGAAGTGTTTGGTCAGGCAGTACGCTGACGATACACAACTACAAAAATCTGCTCAGGCATCTCTTGTGAATGAAATCAAACTTGACCTGGAGAGTGATCTTGAAGCACTGAGTAAATGGACAGTATCGCATGGACTCAAAATAAATCCTGACAAATCCGAAATCATCATAATATCGTCTAGACAACTATTGCCATCTATAACTACTCCTACAATACAACTAAACGGTATTGACATGAAAAATGTAACATGTTCTAGAAATCTAGGTCTCTTAATAGATAACCATCTTACCTTTGAACAACATGTAATAAAACAATGCTGCAAAGCTTGGGGTTATTTAAAATATCTGTATTCTGTAAAAACCTTTATTGATTCTGATAAAAAATGGATGCTGACTGATGCACTAGTACTTTCTCATTTTAATTACTGCGACTTTGTATATGGTCCTCATTTATCTAATGAATTGTATTACAAAATACAGAAAGTACAGAATGCATGTGTAAGGTATGCTTGGGGTTACTCTAGAAAGGAACATATTTCTCCCAAATTAATTGAACATAACATCCTTAATATGAAAAACCGAATGATCCTACATGCAACATGCATGTTATACAGAATCATAATATCTGAGGAACCTAATTATCTAAGATCCCTTTTAAAACTACGGTCAGAAATACATGAAGTATGTATAAGAGATTCGAAGATGACATTTAATATAGAGCAGCATAGAACAGCAAAATTTGAAAGTTCATTTTCTGGATTTGCTCCTAAACTCCTAAACAAAATACCTCCTGAACTCTTTAAAAAATCTGAAAATGTATTCAAACAAAATATGAAGACTATTTTATTCACTTATCAAAAAAATAAAGAACTATTTCTATAATTTTAAAAAAGGGTGGTAGGGAAGAACAGTTAAAGAAAAACTGACTACCCCCCATTTTTTTTTGTACTATTCATAGAATTAATAAATGTTACTGTAATCATTTTTGTACAAAATAATAAAGTGTTTATTTATTTATTTATTTATTTTATTTTATTTTAGCATAATCAAATCGCAGGGCCCACAGTCGGATTTGCCGTATATTTAGATATTTCAAAAGAATCAAGCATACTTATCCCATAGGTTGTACAGAACTATGGTCATCATTCCAAAATCAGCACTGCAGAGAATTTACGCTAGTTAAAATAATAAAATGTTTAATGTTTTTGCGCATTTTCTTTGGACATTCAGAAAACTCAAGCTATAAGTAATGATGATGTAATATATATATATATATATATATATATATATATATATATATATATATTTGAGGGGCCCCCAAAAATATCTTGTGGGGGGGGAGGGCAAAGCTGTAGCTAGGCCTCTTAACATATTATACTAATTATTACATTTTTTTAATGTAAACTCCCACCTGTGCTAGGTGGGAATAATAATATAATAATAACTTCATAACTTACACATAAATAATAATAATAATATATAACTTCATAATAATTATAAATATTTTTCCAGTGTTTGTAACGATAGGAACTCTACTAGATCTGGGAGTTTGGTATTATGTCAAAAACTTGCCTATATTTGATGATCCAGTAGCAGAAGAAATGAAAGAGATGAAGAAACCAACAGAGGAACCAAAAGAAACTGATAAACTGACTGAAGAAATCATAGAAACAAATATCAATAAAAATCATCATAATTTGAATGGAATATAGCTATAAAGGTGCATTGGTTTGTATATATATTTAAGGCTAAATACCGTTATAAATAAATAAAAATAAGCTTTATTTACGAAGTACATTCTCTTCAAATAATGAAACATACATAAAGTCATGAAGATTTAGGTCTTCCGGTGGTGACCGTGTCAATGTAGATGAAGAATTTGACGTTTTGCTTCCACTGTAGGAGGCATCTTCAGGAATGTAAAACATCATGGAATGTTCTACAAAGCTGAACTTGATGTTTTACATCCCTGAAGATGCCTCCCACAGTGGAAGGGAAATGTCGGATTCTTCATCTACATTGACGCGGTCACCACCGGAAGACCTAAATCTTTATGACAATAACCGCGGAAGCCTACACAGCTTATTATACATAAAGTCATTGAGCCCCATATAAACATCATGGAACAAAAATTTTGTACACACACACGCACACATATATATATATAATATATATATATATATATATATATATATATATATATATATATATTATATATATATATATATATATATATATATATATATATAAATATATATATATATATATATATATATATATATATATATTATACATAGTATACAACATTAGTAAACTTTGTAAACTAAAAAAGTATACACTTTCATTTTAACACGGCTAGTACATTCATTTTTGATCACTTTTGTGGTCGTTAGGTAGATGGGTAACCACTGGGTTTTAAACTGATCTTTCCTGTCAAGTCTAATGACAAGTATATCAGTCTGAAGTAATAATGAGGCTAGCATATTCGTTAAGGTAAGGAAAAATTCCAATGTACCTCATGCACATTTTTTTGTTTTTAGTTGTTTATAAAGTAAATTCTTAAAAAAAAAACAAGAACTTATGTATCATACTATATTAATTATTTAATTTGTTGAATTTTTTTAAATTTGTATTGGAATAATAATTTCACTTATAATTGTTATTAATATTAAATGTAATATAATTGTAAAATAGAATAAAAAATTAGATTAATGAATTACTAATTAATAATTGCAATAAAAATAGTAACATTAGGAAAATTTAAAATTGGAAAGAAAATCATAGAATTAAAAGGCAGAAATTTAGTAAGTACCTGAAAAAAAATTCAGTCTTTTTTAAAAAATGTGTGTTTCGCTAAATCAACTATTTTGGAAAGAATGAAAAGCAATTAATGAAATTAATTATATTTGATGTAATAATAGTCTAGGAGCCGGACCTGAAAAAAGTGACTTATTTTGTACTGCTTTAAACCAAACCTTTTTAAAAATCTACCTTAAATGATGAAAAAAAAATCTGCCTATCCAGAGTGGAGTCCTTTATATGATTGCGCACACTCAAAATTGTAGAAAATCTCATAAATTTTTGATTTTTTAAATAAGTTGTTACCCGTTGGTCGTCTACCAAACATTTTTAAAACTGATAAAATTTCTAATAAATCAAGTCTTTATTTGTCAAAATCGGATAACTAGAACCTAAAATGTAGGATTTGCAAAATGACCTGAAAAATGCACAAAATGTAGACTTTTTGTAAAAGAAATTTGCCGACTTTGGATAAATTAACAATTTTTTGGATGCTTTAGTGAATGCCAAAACACTTTAATGAATAAACACATTGGCATATAACCAACAGGGAACCACTTATTTCAAACAGTTTAATATTTGGGCGATTTTCAAAAATTTTAAGTGGTCGCAATCATATGAAGACACTTTGGATAGGCAGACCATATTTTTTTCATTATTTAAGATCTATTCTTTAAAAAAATGGTTTGAAGCAGTAAAAAATGAGTCACGTGTTTATAATATATAAAATTATCAGCAACCAAATAATTAATTAATGTTACAAGAGAGTAACATTAAAGGAAGAAGAATCTCTTTAACGCACTGCGTTATTATGTGTACTAAGCTCATAAGTTTCCCATTTTTGCCATGGAACAATAATTATTAATTTGGACAATAATTTTCTCAAACATTTGACAAAACCTTACTTTACAAGTAAGAATCATGGTAATATTCATTATGGTAAAATAGCTACTGATTTCTTTCATTCATATGAACTAGTTAATAAGGTGCTTTTGTACTTAAACATTAATTGTATTAAATAAAATGAAATTACAAATATGATTTTGTTTTTAATATTTATAACCAAATTGAAAAATTAACAATTTTAAAAACTACAGTTTATGGGGAAGAGTTAACAAGCTGAAATTATAAAATAAATTATATTATCTTAAAAATTATATTCCTTGCATCACTGTATACCTTCCTCTATGCCTTGCATAATATATTAGGATTATTTTCCCAGAGACAGAAAAAATAAATTTTATTGTATCAACAAATATCTTAGAATTTTAGTACATAAAATAGAACAGAATAAAAGAAAGGTCCAAATTGAATTCATTTTTATCCAAGCTGTAGTTTGGGAAATAAAACAGAGGAATTTTTGAGATCAAACTAAAGCTATGTAACGCCAATAAGTACACATCATGAAGTAAAACACACATCATGAAGTAAAACACACATCATGAAATAAAACACACATCATGAAGTAAAACACATATCATGAAGTAAAACACACATCATGAAGTAAAACACACATGATGAAGTAAAACATGATAAGACAATGAACTTATTGATACATGATCAATTTAAAATACCAATTTTAACCATTTTGCATTTGGTGGGAAGATTTTTTTCTTTTATTAGCAAATCCTTAAGACTATGCTGCCAAAGGTTTTATTGATTCTTAAAATAATTAATCCCAGGTCAATGAGTTACTATAGCATGTTTTTGGTTTAAAATAAAAGCATAGCACACAAAAATACCAAGTATATTAGAAAATGTAGTAGCAGTAATAGTAGTAATAGGGGGGAGGGAGGCAGAACCAGACAAATAGGTTCTATAGTTACCACTTTTTACCAGCCCTGATTCCTTAGCCTAAACCTCTTCTACTAAGAGTCATTTGGTAGGTTTGATATATTCGACTATATTTCTCCAACTAAGAAAAGAAAATTCCTTTTAGCGACCTTTCTTAAGCATTAAGATGATAATTAAACTGAGAGAGGTTGGCCTTTACACTTAATCAATTCTTCCTCAGCAAGGCATGGCTTTCTGAGGTTAATTAGAAAATTTTTATCTTTTATTGTAATATTATTAGTATTAGTCTCCAATCCAGTGTCTATCAATTACAATTACAATTTTATTTTTTAAATTAGTCCTGTTATGAACATTTTAACTTCAACCAGCAAAGGGATTTCAATATAGTTTTAGGATATTTACTAACCAAACCAGTCTATAAGGATGTCCTCGCATGTGTAACTGAGAGGGGAAGGACAGGATAAATAAATGGAGTTTCAGGACTGAGTCTAGTAATCATTTGTTCCAAGAAATACTTCAAGGACTTGAAAATTTTGATATTACCAGCTATTTTCATCCTAGCTGCTGCAACTGAGATCTATAAGCACCACGTGGATCTGGTTAGAAAAAGAAAAGACCACAAATACTCCACTAGAAGTGATTCAAAAATAAATTTCCCATTACATAGACTAAAAATGACGGCTTTGTCTAATAACTATATTGGAATTAAGACACTTAATAGTATAAGTGATGCAACCACTGCTTTTCCAACAAAGCATTTTTATGGCATTGGTCTACTTGGACCATATAATACTTGAGCCACATAATATATTCTTTATTTATACTTATTTAAAATTGTTGTCATAGTTATTTCTTCTTATAATTAATATGTTATATTTGTAATTTCCCTGTGTAAAGGTAACTTGTAGTAAGCCAAAGATTATGTAGTATACCTAAGTATTATTATTAGAATCAATATTAACACTGCTTAATTTTGTAACTTAATACAGAATGTATGCTATTTATGTTACAACATAAATAGCATTAACAAGCATTTCAGAAATTAACTGTAACAATATTGCTTTGATTTAGTGAAAAGTGTTAGTGAGTTTTTAGAAGAAGATCTAAAATAAGTTGTAAAATAAATTAATAAATTAAATTAAATTAAAATCTAAAAAAAAGTCTAAAATAAATTAATATAAAATAAGTTGTAATTATTATCTATCACATATATTCTTTAATAATCTGTGTTGTATAAAGTAATTTAATACAACTTCTCTGTAAAATAGGGTACCCCTAACTTGCAATATGGGTTGCAGAGGGGTGGAGAGTCTCTAATATCCCTCTGTAGAGACTCTAGTAGGAGTAAAAACCATTATGGCACCCACAGGAAACTGTCTCACTTCTAGACTCCTAATCACATCTTTTTACTTAAGTCCTCTCTCTAAGTACTAGTCTCTTTGCCTACTTAAGATTGTTAAGAAATATTTTAAGGTGCAATATGACAAGCACTTATGAATTACGAAATTTGTAATAAATCAACCATTTCCAAAATGAAAGCGCTACATTTACTTTTGTTCAATCCTGCTACCACTGGCACAATTTTGCTTGCCTCTTTTTGAAACAGAGTTATTAGAGAAATTTAGGTTATCCCACATTAATTTTTAATAAATGTTGATAAAAGTTATTAAAAATTGATAAAATAGAGTTAACAAAATTGTAATAAAATTTAGAACATTAATACAATAAAATAAATACACGACAAAAAATTGTAATAAGTATTAGTATTACTAAATTGTATAAGTATGTAGTGGTATGAAGCATATCAGAATGATTAGTTCCAATTATTAATTAAAATACCAAACAAGAACCATGTTATCTTGGGAGTTAAACAAATAATTATTTTCGTAAATGCATGTAATAATACCTCTTTTGGAAAATCTTAAAAGCCATTCATATAAAAGAATCTTCTTTCTTTTTTGGGGTAACTTCAAACAAAATATATCACAATCTCACCACTTAATCCTAGAAACAACAATTTATACATAAATTATTAGTTGGTACAATCATCCCAGGACTTAATCTAAAAAATATTAGTTCACAAAAGAAACAACTCTATTTGTTGGGTTTGGCAACAAAAGCAAATAATTATATTCCTTGGATTTGGCTAAAAAAGGAAACAATTTTATTTATTGGGGTTGTCAACAAAAGGAAATAATTATATTTATTGGGTTTGGCAGCAAAAGGAAATAATTATATTTATTGGGTTTGGCAGCAAAAGGAAATAATTATATTTATTAGGTTTGACTACAAAAGGAAACAATCTATTTGTTAGATTTGGGTGTAACAAATTAATAAGAAAATTTCTTTATGGACTGAAATAAAATTTGCAATACCACTTGTGATGTAGCTAATTGAATTCACTTTGGTGGATTCCATCTGATAGTTTAATGTGTTCTGTGGTGAAACAATTTGCTTTTTATCATGTAACACTTTTTTCGTTTATAATTTGTAAATTTTATTTTAGGTCCATGGAAGTTTTTAAGCATAGAAATACTAAACCTACTTAATAAGTAGTTATTAAAAATTAATTGGTTTAAAATAAAAATAAATTAAGAATACAATGAACTAAATGAAAATTTATTGATAAAGGAACATACATTAAAAAAGTAACATCAAATTTATATATTGTGACAAAATTAACGACTTAGATAAACACAATAAAAAAAAAAACAATCTGTACCATTTAATACCTAAAAATTAGTATTTAAACAGCAATCATAGTTTTTCAATTCAAATAGGAACTAAAAAAAAAAAGAAGAAATTATTTTTAAAAAAATAATAATCATACAACTTAAAATAATAAATTTGATTTTTTCTAATGAGTAAATAAATAAATTATGTTTAGGTAAGTTTATAGCTTTAATTATTATCTAATATCTTTTGAGCTTTATTTTCAAAAAAGAACTAAGCATGTGCAAGTAATTTAAATTTAATAATTTCCAGCAGTTATTATATTTGTTATTAACAAAATAACAATTTTTTGTAGGTCCTGTGTGAAATACAGTACTAAAAAGGGGGAAATCATTATTTACCATTAAATCAAAGATTACAATTATCTGTTCACACAATTTAATTTGTTAAATAAAACAAACTTTAAATTGTAATTAAAATCCAAAATCAAATTGAATATTTAAATTATAAAGGTACCAAATTTAAATACATTTTTTAATTTAGAATTTCCAGTTACAATATTTCTTCTTTGAAATTTTATAATATAATCAGTTCTTAACATTGATTATTACGTATAAATTTACAGTTAATAATAATTTCAATCAATTTCAATTTTACTTCAAATTCAGATATTTATGAGTATTTTATTAGTTATTAACTTATTCATGAGTAAGAAACATATGCATGAGTAATGAACATACGTATGGAAATTTGAGGCTTGTAATTTGTAAAACATTGGGGTAAGAATTTTCAAAAGAATTTAACTTATATAAAAATGTAAATAATTAAAGTTATAAACCAAAAAACCAAAAAAATTTGACAAAAAACTATAAAGATACTATGTTATACTTTAGAATTTTTGCAAATTCAAGAAGTTTTGAATCAAATTAAAAGAAAATAAGGAGAGGTAAGCCACAAAATTGTATTTTATAAGTAATGTGCTTATAAGCTAACAAACTGCATGCATAAACCAGATGATTCATGACCTTACAATTATTAATTTTAATACAGAATGTATTTCACCAGTAATCAAATACATGATTCAAAGATTCTATAGAGAAAATTTAATAAAAAACAATCAACCTCAAAAGCATAATTTCCAGTTGAAAATTTCCTAACCATTAATTTTGTGATGAAAAATTAATGTGTGGATTTGAGCTTATTGTTAATGAATTTGAATTAAATAAATAATTAAGTAATTAAAAAGCAAGGAAAAGTGCCACATAATAAATCAATTTTAATAAATAAATAAAGCAAAGAAATGAATTAAACATACATTTAATTTAGTTACAAAATTAATAAAATAACAATTGAATAATTAACGCTAATTTAGCATATACTAGTACTTAACACAAATAGTGACAACTAATAATGGTTACTAATAAAGTGACAACGAATACTATTTTCTAATGCAGCGACTGCAAATACATGCTTAGAGACTACTAACACTCACTACTTAAGTAGCAACTACTAACTCATTGCTAATGTAGTGACTACTAATTATCGCTACTAATGTAGTGACTACTAATTATCGCTACTAATGTAGTGACTACTTAAAACTTGCTACTAATGTAGTGACTACTAATAATCGCTGCTAGTGTATCGGCTACTAATACTAGCTACTAATGTATTGACTACAAATAATACTAACGCAGTAATTACTTATACTATAGTGACTAATTACTAATGTAGTAACTACTAATACTTGCTTCGAGACTACTAATATTTGCTACGGTTGTAGTGACTAGTAATACTGGCCAATGTATTAGCCACAATTAATGTAGTGACTTAGAAATTATGTTACTTTTGTAACTTCTTAAATAAACTTCACACAAAACTTCCAGTAAGTAGAATCAAAGCAGTTCAAATTCATTAATATTTTAGGGTAACTATTACCAAAATATGGTGATTTTGTTATCACATTTAGTAACTATGGATAAGTAAAATAAGAGCATTACTTTTTTGTTAGTATTATAAAATTTGGTAACTAATTTAAATTTTGAGAAATTTGATACCGATACGACCATGTTCCACTAATTTTTTACCATATTTTATAGATTTATGTTGAAGGCCACAAAAAATAAATATTTTTTTATAAAAATCTATGATATATGTCGAAAATTAGAAAATAATTACCAAATCACAATAATGTTCCACCCTGTATACAACTATAATTTTTAAACTTCTCTGTGGAAAGGCGGACATATTTTTCTTTATTATTTCAGGCATATTATAACTAGAGAGGTCCTACAGGTTAAATTTTGAAACATCAAAAAAGTAACCTGACCCCCTTCGTTTATAAAGTATTCAAATAATCAGCACAAAAATTACAATAACATATAGTAGAACGTTTAAAATACAAATCAAAACACAAACAATGTGCAAAAAGCCTATTTTAATTTAACAATTTTAAGGGGCAACACTTTATAGAGATGGAAGTTATGGGATGAAAAATAATATTTTTTTTTTTTATAGCAGAACGTGATTTAAAATAAATAACCAAGGAAAAAGTTAAGTTTAAGATAGTTTTTTTCCAAATAAACATTTTTAATCCATTTTATCTTATATGAAAATTTTTGTATAAAATGTTACTTTTTGTAAACCAAGTTTTTATTTCAAAGTTTTCAATTTGATACAAGTTATAATAACTTCACTGAGACAATGAAATTTCGTACAATAATATTTACACCAACCATGTTTTTCAACTAATTCTAAACTTTATTAAAGTACGACACACGGCTAAAAACCAGTTGACAGCGTGGGAAAATAGTGTTGAGGAACCAATAAAGTTGACCTGATTTGAAATTGAGGGCAAGATTTAACATCCAGCAATAACCTCATTGGCTCCCTCTAATTATTTTCCCCACACTGTCGACTGATTTTAGCCATGTGTCATACTATAAGCAAAGTCTTTTTAGCAAGATTAGAGAGATAAACTTATATAAACTATAATGTAAAGTATTATATTATATTAAAGTAAATTAGGATAATAGGATGTAGTAATATAAATATTAAGCCTCTAAAATGTAATATTATTATCTTATAATAAATGGTGATATGATATGATATGATGAAATTAGGATAAAGTAAATTAACTTATATTAGAATTAATGCTGACAGCCTGTAATATCCAACTTAAAAAGAGGAGGATTAGTGGAATGACATTGGTACATGTATTATTAATACAATTCCATTTCTTAACTAATAATGATATTAATGAAGTGGTACTTTTCCTTGTTTTTTGTTATTTCAACCTATAGGTAACTCTATTTTGGGGACACCCTGTATTAAATTCGTATACAACAAAATTTAACTTGTGAATAACTTAATTTTTGTCTATAAAAATTAACTATAAAATATACAATATACAAATGACTTAGTATTCTTTGGGCATCTTAGTGGTGAAATATTAAGTACAAACAATAAAAACGGTATAACATAATAATATTGTTCATGATAGGAACAAATTTTTAACTAATTGAATAAAAATAAAACTATGTTAAAATATGCTAGCAACCAAAATATTTAGGTACAATAGTTTAACTAACTGTCGAACCAACCTTCACCTAACTTCAAATTCACAAATTCTAAAAAGTTATTTTTAGCTTTAAAAAGATACATTTTATTTAAAATAAAAATTAAATTAAATTAAGATTAAAATAATAAGAATATAGAACACTAATCAAACAAGAGTATAAAATAAAAAGAAGTAACAAAATAAAATATTAAACTCAAAATAAAATTATTTTATTTGAATTAAAAATAGATTTTATTAAAAATTGATTCATGTTAATTGGTTCATATCCATAACATGATCAGGATTAAAAAAATGTATAAAATACAAATAAAATTAATAAAAAGTTTTAAATAATGGTCCATTAATATATTTAAATAATATAAAAATTATTTAAAAACAAAAAAATAAATTAAAAGACGACTTATTGATGATTCGTGTTATGAGATTTGGAAATTATTTATCTTATTAATAAATTAATAAGTAATAATACATACATTTTGATTTACATGCAAATTATGCAAACTAACAAACTAAATTATGTCTTCAATATAAATTTAC
The DNA here is from genome assembly GCA_018340805.1 of Microvelia longipes. Lineage (NCBI taxonomy): Eukaryota > Metazoa > Arthropoda > Insecta > Hemiptera > Veliidae > Microvelia > Microvelia longipes. Next base: position 30,623,238 of record JACMZG010001914.1, on the reverse strand, counting down.
AAATTACATAATAAAATTAAGACTATAAAAAAAATTAATAAGGCTAGACTATAAAAAAAAATTAATAATCAATAAGTCTGAAACTTAATTCTATGGATTATAAACTTTCAATGTATGAGTTTTTGAAAGCATGTGTTATCAAAGGGTATGTACTATACCTAGAGAAATTATTAGTTAATGTAATGGCACTAGTAGTGATTTGTCACTAGATTGCTTTTTAGGCAAAAAATAGAGTGAAAAGAATTAGAAATAGAGAACAATTTAAGTATAGAAAAGTAAAAAAATAAAGATGTTATATTTACAAGTTGAAGAAGCAAATGAAGAATTAGCGACCACAAAATGTGATGGATATGAACATCCTTAGAGTGGTTTCGGCTTCAAGCCATCATTAGCAGGAAACAACACTACAGTTGTTAGAGAACTAACTTCATTCATTATTTGCAAGCTCAAGTGTTGCCGCACCTGATAAAGTTAATGCAAAACTGTCCCAGGGATATTCAATAGCTATAAGTAGTGACAGTAGCTGATTCTTCATTTAACAAGAAACTATGAGATATAAATATACTTTCAAGTAAATGTATAGGAGTAGTTTTTCTTATAATTGCTATTTAAAAAAAATCAAAAGAATTTATTTCTAGGTATAGAAATACCCATGAGATAATCTGCATAGATCTTACTTATCTGTATTCTTATTTAATATTAGGCACAATGTAATTAATAATAAACGCTTCTGCTTCTTTTTCACTAGCTTCTTCCGGTGTGGAATAAAGGCGACCAGTTTTAGGAAATGACCAATTACCAGTGGTTAAATTTATGGTGATCTGAAACAAGAAACATTACAATTGAAAAAACTTTATTTGTAAAAAGGTTGAGTAACAAATATTCTTAAGGTATTTGTACATTTTAATCTATTATACACAAGATTTTTTACTTTTTAGATTTTTTAATCATAATAATAATTTGATTTTTCAAAATGATTTCTTTTCATAATTAATTTTAATATTATTAGATTAATTTTTGAAATTATATATAATTTAATAAATTTTATACTGCTATTTTTTATTATTAATTTTAAATTATTTTTTTAATTCAACCAACTTATTGATCTCAGATTGATTTATTTTAAAGATGTATGCATACGTTAGTAATTTAAGAAAAAAATCTATGTGGGTTTAGAGAAAATTATTCAACATACAAAACTCTAAGAGTGCTTTGTAGTGTGATGTATCCAAAGCTTTTGATAGCATAAACTTTCAAACTGTTAAAACAAAACTGATAAGTTGTGGTATTAGAGGACTTCCTCTTGAACTTATAATGTCTTACCTTACAAATAGATTTCAGCTGGTTTGATTAAACGGCAAATCATATAAAGCTAAATAATTAATCTATGGAGTACCACAAATTAAGGCAGAATGAACAAAAACAAGACAATAACAATCTTAGCAGTATTTATTATAATGTTATCTTAAAATATTAATTTTTCCTTTACCCTCCTGTTTTTGTAATTTCATTTTAAATGTCTGGCACAATTATATTGTGTATTTATTTACTTAGTTAGACACGTGAAATTAAAAAAAAATTCAACATTTTATTAATTTTCAAACTTTTTCATTTTTGTCAATTTCAAGAACTGATGAAGCTAAGGATCCAAGGGCAAAAGCTCTTCATCAATTTAATTTGTATTATAATTTATAACAATTCAAAAGCTCCAAAGTTATTAAAAAGTATATTGATTAACAGTATTTATTTTAAATAAAACCAACAGCTATAATGAAAATCAAACCCATCATTCTATTTTAAACTCTCAGTCGAAAAAATAAGAAAGATGTATTATTAACAAATAGTAAATAAAAATACATGACAAAAATTAGAATTAAAATCTGAAGACATATTTTACATAAAAAATAGCTTAAATTTACCTCCATATAATGTTATATTCTTCTTTTTTCAAGACAGGAATAGTTAAAGAAAAAAATATAATAATAATAACTAATTATAAATTAAATATAATTTGGTTGATAATTGACTTGATCATTAATTCTAATTAGTTACTCTGTTTTTACGTTTCCTTATGTATACTATAGGTAAATTATAAAGTATTGTGAGCTCAATAAAAATCAAAAACCGAGACTTTATTTAACTAGAATTATCCACTTTAATCTTTTCAAGAACTCCTAAGTGGTTTTTACAGTCATCCTTTTTTAAGATTCCATTGAATTTTCTTTACGAAAATCAATCTTTATGTCTAGATGTGCTGTTGGAAAATAATTTATCTACAATAAAATTAAACATCTTTAATGAAATGAAATGCCTGTTTAAGGGCCTTTCTGCCCATCAGAGAGTTCACCCTGCAGAACCACCTTGGGTGGGTTGCATCCACTATTCTTTAAGTATTAATTTAAGTTGGAGAAATCGTTTTACTACAAATATTATTCGCACAAACTTAAAAGCATAGCCCGGGTTGAAAATCTCTTTAATAACAAAACAAAAATTTTATAAATTCACAACACAAAACAAAAATTATTGGATCAATATAAAATTTGGCAAGCATGTAGTTTTACATACCAAGTAATGTGTTAAATTTTAACTTATAGTCGGCATTAGTTTAATTTTAATGAAATGACATTGAAGTGTTGATTTAACTTGATTTTAAATTGAGTGTTATGTCATTTAAGTGTTCACTTGTGATAACTAGTGTTATGTGTTCACTTGGGACAACCAGTGTTAAGTGTTCAATTGTGATTACTAGTGTAATCACAGTGTTTTAGGCATCCAAACATCTAGAAATCTGAACTTTTCTCACAGAGGACATGTGAAGGGGGTCCAGAGAGGTCAAAAAATCTCTGATACAATGATTCCAAAATTTTACTTCAAATTTATCTCTGAATGTTCTATGTAAAATAAAGAAATTTATGTATTATTTCATACTAAAATAAATAAAATCATTGCAATAAGATATATGTATTCACAACAGTTTTTTTTCTGATTTGACCAAACACCAATATAATGGTGTTGTTCACCATTAATTTTATTGTTTAATAATTTATATTCTTTTACTTATTTTGATAATTTTTAATGCTCCTCCACTCTCAGGCTTAGCCCTTGTGGTGATGTGCTCTATTGAATGTTAGTATAAAGAAAATTTATATATATATATAATATATATATATATATATATATATAATATAATATAATATATATATATATATATATATATATATATATATATGTATAGATAGCTAAAAAATGTACTTAAAAAATAAGTAAAAGGATTTTTGAATTTGAATTTGAATGTTAAATAAAATAAACCTCGAACAAGGAAAAAATATATCTAAATAAATGACATCTCATCCTTTACTTACTTGAGCATAGAACTGATGAGGAGTAACAAAGCTAGTTTTATATGTGTTAATAGATGCTGAGCCCCAGCCAAGTAATTGCACCAAGTAATAAACAGCCTGTTAAAAAATAAATTAATTAAATAATAAATTAAATACAGCCATGACTATTGACGATGACTCTGAGCCAAAGGTATGATTTTCAGGAATTTTAGACTAATAACACTAAATATGCACAACTACATATGATGACCAATGTCCAAGATAAAATATAACATAAATTCATATGAAATATATTACTGTCAAACAATAAATCCTTTGAAATAAGGAAAACTAAATGGTCCAAGAGCCTGGACCAGAAAAAATGTAACTCATTTTGTACTACTTTAAACCAAATTTTTGGCTTTTCCAAGGTACCAGAAAAAATTTTAATTTAAGGAAAGTCAGCAAATTTCCTTGAAAAAATATTGGCTTTTTGTCATTTTTTCGACCATTTAACAAATGCAATAATTTTAGTTTTAGTTATACGATTTTGACAAAAAACACATGTTTTTTAGGATATTTTTATCACTTTTAAAAAAAATTTTCTCTATGTTTTGCACATGTCCAAAAGGGAACCAGTTATTGCAAGAAAAATGGAATTCGTGCGATTTTCTAATATTTTGAGAGAGTGCATTCATATGAAGGGCTCCACTCTAGATAGCCAGACTATGCTTTTCCTTCATAATTTTTTCAGAAAGATTTGGTTTGAAGTAGTACGAAATGAGTCATTTTTTAGGCATGGCTCTTGAACTCTGAGCCAAAGACAAGATTTTCAGGAATTTTTACAGTAAATATGTACAGCTACATATGATGACCAACATCCAAGATGAAATATTACATAAATTCATGCAATATATTCCTGCCAAACAATAAATCCTTTAACTTCACTCACTCACCTCACTCAAGCCATACAGCATAAATTTCAGAAAGTTAAAAACTCTTGCTTAAGATTTGCTTTTAATATAAATTTTAAAGAACACATCACTCCCCACTTTGTAAAACACAATATCCTTAAAATGAAATATCGACAAATACTTCATGCTGCTTGCATAGCTCATCAAATACTTACCAACAATGAACCACCTTACCTCTCTGTACTTCTAAATTGGAGAAGAGAAAACTCAAATTTAAGGATTAAAAACCCAGCATACTTTCCACCATAGTACTAGTAAATTTGAATATTGTTTCAGTGGATTCATTCCTAAAATAATCAATTCTATTTCCCAAGAACTGTTATCTTTAAAGAAAGAAAGTTTTCAAATTAACTTAAAAAATAGTTATTTATGCCATAAGGCTGAGAAGTGTGTCTTTATGTCACGGCAATTAGATTTACCGACGAGCGAAGCGAGTCGGGAAAAATTGCCAAGACATAAAGACGTTCTCAGCCGGATGGCATACACTATTTTTTTAGGTAGGACTCATTAAATAAACTGCGCTATATAATTAATTGAAAAAAAACAAACGTCCAATTAACTCCATATTATCGTCGTCATTGAATTCATCCATAGCTTCACACTTTTACTCAAAAATGTAAAAGCTTTACAAATAAACACACAAAAATTGACAATTAGAACAACTTTTAAAAACGAAAAAAAAAAAAAATAGTCTACGAACAAAAACAGAAACAAAATGAACGTTTTTAAAGAAACCTCATAAAGCTTTTACACAGATTGTAATGTGAACACGCTACATTACAGTAATGGCGGCAATATATGAATTACTTTTACGTCCTAGGAGTTTTTTTAACATTCATTATTGTCCTCGGAGGTGAAAAGTACTAAATGACCTTCTATAACAATAATGATTGGCTTCTCATCCTAAAAACGGTCCAATAAAGTGCTCAATTACGTACAACCTCAAAAAAAATTATTTTATCTCGGCAAAGCGATGAATATTTTGTTTAATCTTAGCTCTGTACTTATAACCTTCTTAATTATTTTAATTTTTTTATATTTTCTGTTTTTTTATCCAATTTGTTTTAACTCTTTAACTCTAGTCTTTTCTATGTTATTCTTTTACTACCCTATGAAGGAGATGTGGAAGATCGGCCTGAGCCTAACATCTACCTTTTATTTTCTTTGTATATATATGCATATACTTTGTTCTTTCCCATTATGTTTAATTACTTATGTAAATTGTTTTTTTAATATTTTTTATGTATAATGTTCAAATGTATAATAATGTATACTAATAAATACAATAATAATGTATCATCATTTGAAAGTTATATACATTTTCATAATCTAAAATGTCTTTTTTGTATAGTATGTAAATTGTTTTTTAATAAACTTTTTATTGTATAATGAGCAATTTTATAATAATAATGTATAATCACTTTAAATTTATACTTATGTTCATAATGTATGTTTTTTTGTATATTATGTAAATTATTTGTAGTTCATTATTATTATTTATTTTTTTATTAATCTCTTATTCTTTGTAATTCTGTACATTCAAAAATATTTTTATACTTGTTAAAGAAAATAATAAACGTTTATTTATTTATTTATTTAAAATAAGGAAAACAAAAGGCCTTCAGCCTATAAGCCACGCCTTGGCACCTTGTGTCTCATCCGCTACACAATGTAAAATGTTTGCTGAGTCATTATTGAGGGTTAATGACGTCACACATATTTTATAAACATTAGGTTTCGGGACATTTACAAGGTCAATTTTTTGTACTAAGTTTCATTTAGACACGTGAAAGCATTTGAATGTTATCATGTACCACATTTGCAATCCACATTATAAACATTACCCTAATCCTAACATGCTTGTAAAAAATAATTTTTCTTGAGGGTTTTTAAAAATAAATATTAATACATTTTAAACAATAGATCAGATAGGCAGAAGAAAACAAGATTTGTCAAGAAATACATGCACGAGCTCATACACAAGTCTATATATGCCTGGCAAAACCCTTTTTTTTCGTGAAATTATTTTTCTGAAATGTTTTTGACGCAATCCCAGTGCACAGTATTTATGCACCCCCCCCCCCCTATAATTGATATAATACAAATAAATTTGCTAAAAACAAGTCAATATTACATTAATTGGAAAAATTAATGTGAAATAGCAAATACATCATGTTCTTTTTTATTCTTTCTTTACAAATTTGAATTTGCAAGGGTCAGTTTACAAGAGGGAAGAGAGCATATTTAACTATCTAGGACCATGTTTCCCTTTTTTGCAAGTTGGGATTTAAAAGTTAGGGCATCCCAAGTGTTCCATTCGGTATAAAACATTAAATTTACTAACACATATCATAATGATGTAAACATAATAGAATAGAATATTGATAAAACTAACAAAAATCAACCAAAAATAGAGAAAATACTTACAAAAAAACTACATATCACATAAAAGAAGGCATGAAAATAAATCAATTATAATTATATATCAATTACTGTTTTCATTCAAAAAATATAAGAATCTAACTTTCATATAACCTCAGTTAAACCACCTTGCTTCAATGGCAAAAATAATAATGGATATTTTTTTGCAAAAAAAATGTAGTTCCACTTATGTTGAATCTGGAATGAAATTTCTAACCAAACCAAACCTTTTGAGGCTGGGTTGTGTACATTATTTAGTTTAAAAATCTCTTAAGTCATTAGCATTTTGGGATGAACCTATCAGAAAAGCCGCTGCCAACCCATCACTTGAAAAAAGAAAAAATGCCTACCCCCTAAACCGCTGTAGGAAAATAACCTCCATCCCCGCAATCGTTCATTTCGTTTGTGGTTCTTCTTGTGTTTACATTGCTTTGAGAACTACTTTCTAATCAATCATGAAAATGAAATTATAAAATAAAACTACATAAAAGAAATTTAAAAAAACATCGCCAAGAAAACAAGGGTAAAATAACCTCATTTGTTTACAAAAATGTTTCCCGCTCCCTTCTTGTAGGGATTTTAGAAGGGTTTTTGACAGGTCAGTTTAGGGTGGTGTCTAAACTGACCTGTCAAGATTTATAAAGTAGTTGATAGACTGTAGAAATGCGAAGAATCTTTTTCTCAACAAAACATATCTAGAACAACTTGACCCAAGTTTTATAATGCTTATTTTAAACATTTTAATTTAAAATAGTAATTATTAAAAGATTAAAATTAATAACTCAATTATTAATAAAATAAAAATAATATTTTTTATTTCTATTTATTATTTTATTTAAGTATTATAACTAACAACTCAATATATATTATAATAAATTAAACTAAACAATTATTAATAAAGTCAATAAATATGTTCATTTAGAAACATTTTGTAGTTGTTTCGTGAAACTTATCAATAAAAAAAATCTGACGAAAAGATACTTTATTATCTAATTCTCTGGATTGCTCTTTACTTTTTATTTATTCATTTTTTATTTTTTTATTTGGAGTTTAATAATTAAATATTTATTGTTTGTAATTTTTTTTTGTTTTTCAAATTTGTAGTTTTTAATGTTTATTTTATATACACTATAAGATAAACTATATTCATAGTGAATTATAAAATATAATTTTTAAGATTCTCAATATCTCGATTTCTGTAAGGGGAAGAGAGTGGATAGGTTAGTCTTTTTAAACTTAGTTTTAATAATAATATAATGTAAATATCATTATATTTTAATAAATAAAAATAAATTGAATAATATAATGTAAATATAATTATATTACAATAAATAAAAGTAAATTACAAAATGTATTTTAATAAATAAAAATAATATAATGTATATGTAATAACCTTATATTACATAAAAATAATATAATGTAAATGTAATTATATTACAATAAATACAAATAAATTGAATAATATAATGTAAATATAATTATATTATAATAAATAATAGTGAATTAAACAATATAATGTACATGTAATCATCTTATAATGAATTAAAAATAAATTACATAATATAAATATAATATAATATAAAGCATTGCACTATAAAAGTTTTATCAGGTTAAACCAAGGTTGAATCCAAGTTAAACTCTGGTTTTATCTAAGGAATCTAAGATGAGAAAACACTTCAGGGTTAAAAATGAGATTAGGCCAACTCTGGGTTGAGCTAAGGTTCAACTCTGTTGTTTGCATGAAAACGTGATAGACGAGGAATAAGACAAAAATAGAGACTTAAAACAAATTAATGAAGAGTAAGTAAACAGGTAGTAAGGTGAGAGTAAACTATAAGGGTGTTGGATAATAAATGTAAAAAAATGAATGGGGTGATTCTATATCCTAAGGGCTACAAAAAACATGGTATTGACCAGGGGTCAATTCTCAACCATGGTCAATCATAATCATTTCTTTAGGGTTGCGTATGTTGGTTTGAAAAACATGCTTTGACTCCTAAAGAATAAATAATACAAATAGGTTATGAATTTTGTTGGAAACCAAGAAAATTCCCTAAAGAAAAAGTATACATTCATTTCATAAAATAATTAAATTGTTTAAAAAAACTAAACCGTTGAATTTTTCTGAAAAATTAAAAAAAAATTGTAGCTCAATAACTGTTTTAAAAACAATAGAAAATTTTGGAAAAACTTCTTTGTTTAACACAGATTTGATCAATATCAATATTATTACCCATGTACAGGACAAAATTACCAGTAATTGAAGTTATAAGGTGTTTTTTAAATAATTTTTATCATTACCAAACCATCATAATAAACAAACCTAGGTTTTTGCTTTGTTTACATTTTTCGTCTATTTATAAGTTATTTATAAAATGCAAAACATTATATAAACAATTTGAATTGGTACAACTTATGGAAGACTTAAATTATTTTAACATTATCACATAAAACGGGGTCAAGTAATATCTAAATATCCCTGACATTTTGCATAAAATGAGGGGGTGCTCAGTCATGTTGGAATACCATCCGTTGCCTTGTCTGTAATCTTCTAACAACCCAGGAAGATGATTTCTTAAGAAATAAAGGTAAGATATACCCATGCTTTGGGAAAGCCATAAACAAAATGCATGTCTGCATATTCGGTATTAGTGAATGCTGGCACTTGTTTTTAAAAAATACAACAAAGAGTATTAAATAAAAAACGGAGGTACAAAATCAGGTCCAAAAAATAAAACATACACAATTATTACAAAAAACAATTAACAATAATTATAATATAACACACGGCTAAAGTCAATTGACAGCCCGCCAAAATCTCAATGCTTTCAACCCTCTTTTTTTAACAAAAAAAAATCCCTTCTTTTAATTAACAAAAAAATTCCCTACTCTGGCAACACTGTAAGTCAGGTTATGTTTTGATTTTTATTATTTGTTTTCATTTGATATCGTATTTTTTTATCTTTTAAAAATTATTTATTAATGTTTTAAGTAGAAATATTGTTGTATTTTATAAATTTACCACCTAAGTGTTGCTGTAAATTTGTTCGGGAAGCATGAATTAAGTGAAGTGAAAGTTGTTAATTACGTTATGCAATGGATCATAATAGTTATATGATAAAAGTTTGACAATTTAAATAAATCGTCAGCAATAATCACTCTTTTCCAAAACAAACTCCTTTTTTGTGTCAATTTTGTATAATTAATGCGTATTGTTTCATATTTTAAAAATAATATCCAACATAATAATTGGATAAATTGAAGAGATTAGAATGAAACGAAACGAACTCAAACAGATTAATATGCACAATGAGGGAAATAAAAGCGACGCGAGGTTACAAATATTTACAACCAGTGTTGCATTTTTATGATTTTATTTACGAAATGATATTTTTTTATACCGAGGTTGGCATGAGGAGGAGGAGTCTGAACCAATAGAATTCTTTCCCTCACAGATTTTTGGTGCGCTGTCAATTGATTTTAGCCGTGTGTCATATTATAGACAAAAACAATTATTATAAATTCTTTTTTTTACAAAAGGTGGAAAATGTAAACAAAGCAAAAACCTAGGTTTGTTTATTATGATTGTTTGGTAATGATAAAAATTAATTAAAAACACCTTTTAACTTCAATTACTGGTAATTTTGTCCAAAACAAGAGTAATAATATTGGTATTGATCAAAACTATGTTAAACAAAGAAGTTTTTCCAAAGGTCCTATCAAATTTTCTATTGTTTTTAAAACAGTAATTGAGCTACAATTTGTTTTTTAATTTTTCAGAAAAATGCAACTGTTTTTATAAACAATTAAACTGTTTTATGAAATTTTATGAAATGAATGTGTACTTTTTCTTTAGGAAATTTTCCTGGTTTTCCAGCGATATTTATAACTTATTTGTATTATTTACACTTTGGGAGTTTAAGCATGTTTTTCAAACCAACATAAGCAACCCTAAAAAAATTATGAAAATTGACCTTGGTTGAGAATTGACCCCTGGTCAATACCATGATTTTTTAGTCCCTGGGCATAGAATCATCCCATTCATTTTTTAACATGTATCACTAAACACCCTGTATACTGTATTGTTTACTTTATTACTTTGTAATATATACTGTTTTACATATTTGCGGTAACAGTAATACCGTAAGAGATAACAGTTTTAGAGTTACAAGCAACCCCCAATCTTACATAAAATATTTTTGTGTGAATGCTCATTTGTAAAATATTCATACTAAACCTTCCAGACCCACATCACGATTCATATCTTACATTAATAATAATAAAAATTATTACTAAAACAAACCTGGGTGTGTGAGCAGTAATTTAAAATGCCCCTGAGCTGTGCCATACTGATCGGTAATAAATTTTGAGTACACGACCTAAAAATAAATAAATACAATACAGGCTATACAATGTAGTCTTAGAATAATACTAATATAGAAGGAGCATAGGACCGTAAACACAATGGAATTCTACTGATAACACCAAAGCCAGTTTACTGACTTTTACTTCAACAACAAAACATTATTCATAAATTTGTCATAAATGTCAATTAATTAAGAAATTTATGTAAGCAATGACCCCTGACATTGCTAGCATTGGTGTACTGTCATGATTAGCATTTAAGCACTGTACTGTTGTGTCTTTAAATCATAGACTTAATTGAGTGAGCAAGTGGTTCTTGGTTCTCATCATTCCTATAATCCTTACTACAAATCCTACTGGACTAGTTTGAAGCTGAGTATAAACTAAAACATTTATTATACTTACAGCTTAGTCTTTAATACTAAGACAAAACTCCTCTTAAAAATCATATTGATGTTCACAGATATAAATAAAAAATAATCCATTAAAAAAGTTAAGAGTTAATTTTTTTCAAGTTTAGGACTTCATACAAGTAAGAATTATCCTTAAACCAAAAAATCCCTCCCCCATCCTTACACCCTAAAAAATATACAAAATTTATACCTATAAGAAAGAATCACAAATCACCCCTAAAAAATTAATATAATATGATTATTTCAAAAATAATATTATAGAAATAATTTTGTATTACTTCCATCAATAAAGACTTCAATTAAAAAATTTAAGGAGATAAAACAATATAAAAAAACTTACACGTTGGTAACTGTTGGGCACAAGTTGTCAGAGTACTGGATTGCATTATCTGCAAGAAACAAACAAATTTCAAGACATGTAATTATTTCTAAAAATAATAATCATAATCAAAACAGAGATTTTAAGCACAAATCAGCTAAACATTTTTTAGCATTTTATGGATTTTTGAATGTTTTGCAGCTACATTATACTCCTTGCACTATATCTTTCTGCATGAAAAAAAAACAGCTATTTTAATAAAAGCAGCAGGCGCTCAACTTCGGAAAGAAAAAAATACCTTACAACATATTTGAAATTAGGCACATAACAAAAGAAGTCTTAAAGTCTATTTTTAAGGCTTATTTAGGTCTATTTTTAAGGCTTAAAATATAGGAAATTTTTCCTATATTTAAAAAAGGGTCTCCAGATATTGCTGAACATTACCGTGGTATATCTTTCCTAGATACTTGGTTAAAAGTGTTGTCAGGAATGGTCTTACAAAGGCTAGAGGACTGGGTAGATAGAAGGAATGCCTTACAAAATTTAACAGTAAAGAAATTTCTGACTAGGCAAGAACGCAGAGGTAAAATTAATTAATCATTAATTTCTTCCTCAAATAATATTGAAGTTTTTTTCTAAATTGGAATTACCTCCTTATTTATTTTATTTCTAATTTTGTTGTTGAGCGTTCTTGCAAGTAACGACACGGTAAAGAAATTTCTTTACTGTTAAATTTTGTAAGGCTTTTGAGCCCATACGTTGCGGATATTAAATAAACATCTATATCTCTCAAGATTTATGAAATTTATGGTCCATTTTTATGTCACATACAGATAATAAATCTTGATGCTAACCCAAGTCTTTTTTTCTATTCCGTGACTAGACATGTCGAATAATCTTTTTCTTACATTCAACGATTTAGAAGCTTATTTAGCTGTTCATAATCGTGTAATTTCCTTTTTGCATAGTTTCTTGCAATTTATAATATTATACTTTGCATTGGCATTTCTTTCAAACATGATAAATAGTATTTTTTTAAATATTAGATGACATATAGATAAAATTTAACAAATTTCAAGTGCCTGAAGTCAAAAGCAGGTACACCAGGGGTCAAACCCTGTAAAAAAACCAACATGTAAAATAATTCATGTTGCATCTGAAATAGTTATAACAATGGATACTTAATATTTGAAATCAACAATATGCTCTTAAATTTAAATTATTTAAATTTCTTAACATACTTGATAAAGATTTAAGAAAAATATATCACTTATATAATACAGTCATTATATTATTGTTAGACATATACTTTCATGTTACAATAAGTTATTGATGAAGTCGTTATAAACCACTAATTTTTCATATCAGAGGCAATATTCAGGTGATCAAATTAAAATATTGCAAATTTTACAATTTTCCCTTGCTTTATCAAACAAACCCTACCCTCATTTCAAGTTTCTACGATTATTAGAAGTGCCTTAGAATTATAATGAGTGAGTCAGTGAGTGAGTCAGTCAGTCAGTCAGTGTCGAAATTAGCCATTTTTAAAGCGAAATTTCTCGTGTTATATAAAAGATAAAGAATTGTAATTTTAAAAGTAATATTGTTCCGATATGATCTTTGCGTAAGCCAAATTGTAAGATTCTAGGATAACCAGGTCAAGAGATATAAGGGGGTAGAAATTGCTCCGAATTGCTTCGAGAAAAGGGTGTTTGTCAGTGCCAGCCTTGGATATGAAACTTGTACCTTATAATACTGGGGGCACTGCCGTGCCCCCAGATGTCTTTCATTTATTGTCGGTCAATAAATTTAGCCTTGGAACCAGTATGAAGGTGACTACTATGAAGATATATATATTTCGTTCACACACGGGATTTGGCAGGGGTTCAACCCCAACTGTTCACATGGTATTTTTCACCATGAAAAATGAGTTTAAGTGTTGATCCCAAGTTTAATCCCGTTCACATGACAACTGCCGAGAGGGTAGAACCCTCTAGGAGGTCTAACACAGGGTTAACCCCTGCCGAACCCCGCAGCAAAGTAAGCATAGTGTAAGATTAGCAAAAAATTGACATCAGACTTTCTCATCTGCCTCTACTTCAATACATTTATTGTTATATAATAATTATTATAGTTGTCATATATTTTCATGAATGTCATGAGTTGGTTTTTAAAATGAGAATTTAAAGTGTTGTTGATAGTTAATAATTATATTGCTATTAGTACTTGATCGTAATAATCCGTGTTGTTCTTATAGGCTACGCTACATAGTTTTTCTTTTACAAATTTAAAAAATTTATCATTTTTTTTACTTTAAACGGAGTCTTTTTTAATTTAGTTATTTCATAGCATTCTTGCATACACCATCTGAATTATATTATTATTTATTTAACTTCTACCCTGAAAAACTATAACTATATTTAATAATAATTATAACAATAACTGTAATGACAAAGAGGCAGGTAAAAAAGTCTGATATCAATTTTCCATTATCTCAGAATCTACATATTTAGTGTTTAGGCAGTCACCTTTATTCCAGCTTCAAAACCAAATTTATTAACAGACAGTAAATGAAAGTCATTTATCTATTTTAGTCATAATAAAAGCTAATTAAAAAAATAAAATTATAAAAAAGTAGGTCTTATTAACGGCATCTCAAATATAAGAATAAATTGTGAACATAATAAATAATAAAAAATAATAATTTTTCATTGTTAAAATCACAATAAAAATAATTAAAAATCATCATAATAAAAAAAATCATTGAACATAGCACAGCTATCCTAAACTTTTCCTTAATATTGAAATCATTTGTTACTGCTTTTATTTGAATGTCGTTTACATTGTTAGTTGGCATTAGAGAGGCAATGAGCCTGCTTTGCGGGAACGTTTAAGATGCTGAAAGCATTTTGTTTTTAACAATAAGATATATACACCCATGGCCAGTAGATATAAAGGATATCGTCTTGTTAAAAACAAAATGCTATCAGTATATTCATTAATTATTGCACTGATTTTTTTAATTTCTTAAATAGTAAGCATGAACTAACAGAAAGTAGCTGATCAGGTGTGCTTAGAGCACACCTGATCTATTAAAACAGTAGTTTTTTAAGTCAAAAGAAATAGCACGAGGAGTAAAAATGACACAAATTATAACCATAGATAGCTCTTCCCCTGTTCTAATTTGACAAAATTTTACTCACAAAAATTTGCTTTTAGTTTTACGAATTTAAAATTGAAAATATCATCCTCAACCACCAGGTCTGCCCTGCAGTTGTTTAATTGTAAACAATAATATAATTTAAAATTAAGCTTTGATATGAATCATATAAAATTCAGTATAATAGTTTTTACCTGTTTTAATGTAAAAGATTCTAAATAACTTATAAAACAACAAATCAGCTTCTGATAACACTAGAAGATTCATGCATGCACTAGAAGATCCCATGCTTATTCCTATGTTAAGATCCATTCCTACGTTATTCCTAGGATTCCCTTTTGTAACAATATGTATAAAATTAGATCTAAATAAATATGATCGCTTACCAGACCATTGGGAGCTGCCATTGGAGGACATCTGAGAAGTACCAGCTAGAGAGATCTGGGAACTGCCTGAGTCTTGTCTAAAATATGAAATCAAAATATAAATAAAAGAATGAAAAAGGTTAAAGACATTAAATACAATTTCAATACATCTTTACTTCCCTGGCAAAGAAACAACATTAGTTTCCTCAGCCATGCTTCAGGATATATAACTCTTTCATCTAGGCCTTAGAAGTTAGCATAGCAATGGGTTCTAAGGTATTCATCTTAATTACCAAAATATTAGGTACAATGACTTGGTTTCCTATCTTGGTAAGAAAATAACTCGTATCTATTCTTAGGTTACTATGTATTGTGTTTGCAGCTTCATCATTTAGCCCCATAAATGTAATGTAAAGAAGAAAAATACAGGTAAAACTTACTCTTAAATACAGACAAAAGTCGGAGTTTTATTTATATTGGTTAAATATAATATAATTGATTTATTTTATCAGTCTATTGATTACATTTAGTCCATTGGTACATGGATCCATTGTAGTCCATTGGTTCAATTTTTATCAAATGATTTGTGTATTTTCTTTTTTTTAAACAAAATTGTAAATAATCGGAAAATTATCCTATTGAGTTGAAATTTAGTAATAATATTTATTTACTAATAAATAAGTACACTGTTTTGTTTTAATAAAATCAGCATCCAGTGCAGTCAGTGCCTGGATGGGAGACCACTAGGAATATAACGAATGTATTTACTACCTGAAGTATAAATTTGGCGTTTTCATAACCTGAGGATGAGTAAAGTGAGTCTGAAGTAAGGAGATAGAGTGTAGCGAATCTAATATAATAAAGAGAAGTTATGGGGTCCCCCAAACCGGTTTTTTAAAGTCTAGGACCACGTTTTATCCATGTTAAGGGAATGCAACACACCGAGTAAACATTATTCTGACCTGTAATATGCTATAAAGCATAATAAGCTATCAGTGGCCTCACTTCAGAAGCAAGAAGGCATCAGAAGCATATCCACATCACACAATGTTTCCTAAGCTTCATGCTAAAGACCCTCCAACATCCATTCAAACGTTAGAGAACTAGCTCTACCCTCATTTTGAGGAGAAGGTAGCATCAGTAGGGCCACTATTTAGCATGAAGGAGTGGCCTAACTAACTAAGGAGTGGCTAAGTGGCCTAACAAGGATTTGAACCTGGGCTACCTTGAGACAAGAGGCAACTAGGGGTATCCCAAGGTGACTTCGTATAGGCCTGACGCTTTAACAAATTGAGCTATCAGTAAATCCTTAATATCTAAATAAATTGTGAGTTTTATCTTCTAAATCCACCTTAAGGCAAAGCTTAAGTATTAAAAGCATAACTTGCTTAATTTAAAAATAAGATGGATATAGTACCAGCCAATATTAACTGTAAAATAAGGTACCTGGTAAAATCTTAAAACCTTTCATTAACACTTTAGATGTGTATGAGCAAGTGAGTTAAAAAAAATTATTTGGTAGTAAGAATGCTGTATAACTTAAGTAAGTTCCTGTATAACCTAAGTGTAGTCAATTATATAACCTGTAATAATATCTTGACAAATATATTAAAGTATAGGAAAATAACAGTGGTATAAGATAAAATATTACCTTTTCTTTAAGTAGGCATTTTGTAACAGTCCAGTGGCCAGATTACCATTAATATCTAACATCTGAAAAATAAAATTTGTATTAATTACTAAATAAATATAGCTACTTCTTATTTCTTAAGCACTTTTTCTACTTTGGTAAATCTTAGGAGGCTGCCTATGGTCTAGCTGTGTTCCTTTAGAGGAACTCATAGAACTACCCCTAGAAAAACTGATAATGCTCTGTGAGTCAGTAGACTTGTTCAGGAGTAATAAGATCTAGAAGAAATTGTTTATCTTTTCTGGAGTTCACACTAAGAACATATTTAAGTGGTCTAACCATTTGGCTGAAACCCAAAGTCTTAAAAAAATACTATTAGAGCACAAATGTTTAACACTTTTACAGCTGATGTGACAGAGAGCCTGAAACACCATCTTATGTGCTGCTAAGCACATGTCCACATAACATTCTCTTGATTACTAGGTGACCATCAACATGTTAAACATGCAGTAGATGAGAAACTAAAGAACAAGCGATATGTCTACTAAGACAAAGAGTAGACATATGATATATATGAGTATGGCACAACTCAATACTCAGATGTAGTTGGCTTCTACCCTAACAACTTAACTGCCTTTATCATCGATCCAGGTGATCCTTTGTCACTGACTATGCTCGATGCTTTGTAACTTTTATAATCCAACAAAAATTATAGATGTACTTGTCATATTGAAATGAAACTTGGTGCACTCATTTATTAATTAAAGGTGTCCTCTTGTACCGAACTTCAACTTAATTGAATTATTTTCCGATCACATGCAAGTCAGTCGATAAAAAAATTAAACTAATTGGGATAATGAGATTAAACTTGGATAATTTTGGTGACATCCAGGTTTTGAATTTTTTCATACAAAATACTTTTCCTTCTATACCTACAGTATAAATGAAGAAAAGTACAAATTAAATTATTACTAATTAGCCATAAAAAAACTAACTTACTTTTGCATCTTCATTCTTAGGAGGTCTTGCCCAACAAGCTTCTATAACAGCACCGTTCAAAATAAAGCCTGTAAAATTTGGTGAAAAATTAAAATAAAAAACTTTTGTTAATTATTAAATATTAGAATCTTATAAAAACATAGATGTTTGATTAAATTATATGTGCCTCATAAAGAAATTGTTTAATTAACAAAAATATAATCAATAGTGTATGATGAAGAAAAAATTAAAACTTCAATTCTATTATGTTTTCTATAGAAAAATATATAGTCTCTGGTAAATACTTCACATTACATTCTTCGGAGTTAATTGAAGGTCAGAGTGAGTTCAGGCTCTGTCGGCGCCCTGATGATTTAGATGTAACGAAACAGAGTGGGACATGACATTATGTCGAGCCATGATGGAACAGTTCCCAGATGTAGCATTGCTTTTTGCTTGTTACATTTCCTAGGTGTCTCTCGCACAATTATATTGTGTTAGCAAAGGATCATCTGTAGGTGATGAAGGATAATCTTCAGGTGACTATAGATCTTCATGGATTTACACAAATTAATTCTTTGAAACTTATTAAAATTTAGTCTTACTTTTTCCATAACATTAGGAAATTAATGGCCCATGGCCAGACAGAACTTGCAGGGAGAGGAAAACTGATTCCAGTGGGACAATGATGTTTTACACACCTTTAAAGGACTTCGGCAAAAAATTTCTTCACCAGAGGGACATTTTGTTGGAGGATTAGCCCCCAAATATAAAAAAATTGTCTTTAATATTTTTAAATGTTCTAATTACAAATAATTAATAATATTTTTTAATTACATAATTAAATTTAAAAACAATGGGAGAGTCATACACAGTATCACCATCTATAGACCTATTTATTGAGTACCATTTTCTAGTCTTAGTCAAACTTAAGAAATACACTAGAAGAGGCCCTTTAAGTAAAACTATAGAAAATACCCTTTAAGTAATACTCTAGAATAGACCCTTTAAGTAATAATCTAGAATACTAGAATACAAACTCCATTGTGGGATCATTATTTCTTATGCTTTTTTCATACGTTAATTCCCTTCTATATAGTTCATATGTTAACAAAAAAATACAGGGATAAAATTATAGAAAAGTCAAAAGATTTAATACCCGGTGTGATTGTAATAAATATATTAGTGACTTTAACCATAGAGATATATAGAGGGAGCATAGCCTATCTCAATACATTAAGAGTCCTGAAACATCATTTTGGGGCTCTCAGGGGCTCTGTGTAACCTCAATGAAATCTCTTCTAAGAGTAAGTCAAGGTTATATAAAATCCATTTTTTCAGCTTCCTGCACATTGTTTGTGTTTTAGTTATATTTTCAGCGTTCTACTATATAATTCACTGTTTTTGTTCTGTTTATTTGATTATTGATAGTCAAAGGTGGTCAGGTTATTTTTTCGATGTTTCAAAATTAAACCAATAGGGCCTCTAGTAATATATCTCTATGACATTAACTATTATTGATTACTTACCATTCAATCTAAGTTTAGCTTCCTCAGCAGACTCTCTGTCAGTAAAATGAACAAAAGCAAAGTCATTGACTTTCCTCACTCTGGTTATCTTGCTTTCACCAACTAACTGACAGACAAGTCTGTAAACTGTCCTCTCATCTGTTTGCAACATCAGATTCCTTAGATATAGAGTGGTTACCTAAACCAACAAAATTCCACTCTTCTTAATTTAACTGTTATTGATCAATTTTCACATTGTAAATGTTAAATCAATTTTCACATTGTAAATGTTAAATCAATTTTTTAACACACTTAATATGGAGGCCTATCTAGATATTTTTTTTAATTATAAGAGATGAAGTGGCAAATTGCTCCTTGGCATAAAAACGAAGGATGTAAATTTTTATAAAACTTTGGAGTGGTAATTTTGTTTTGAAAATCTTTTCAAGTTAAGTATTTGGTAATAGATAATGCAACAAGTTCTTTAAAGAAAACTCTATTAAAAATTGTTTGTAAGGTGACGAAATCAAAGAGCAGAAGAGAATTTTAAACACTTCTTTTATTTTAAAATTGCTTGAAAATTTATTAACAAAAACCAAGCATGATAGATGATTAGTGACTATTTAAGATACCACCTAAATCTTGATAACTTGAGTTAAATTTATGTAAATATGGTAAGTTGAAGAAGGTTGAGTAATTAAACTTTGACTAATTCTTAAATGAAAGCATTTATTTTTTAACTTTTAATTTTGCTGCCCTTTTACATTTTTGTCTCTTTATGGGAAGCAAACTATTACTGACAGAGAAAATATATTTGATAAAGTATGTGATTTAAATTCGAGAAGTAAAATAAAAAAAAGACCAAGGAAAAGGAAAATCAAATCAAAGATAAGGAAAGCAAGTAAAATTAAATCAAAGAAAAGGAAAGCAAGGAAAATTAAATCAAAGACAAAGTTTCAAATACACCTATAGCTGCACAAGGGAATATGCAAATAAATAAAAAATTAATGTTTTTTTTAAATTAAAAATAAATAAAATTACTTCTTTCTTACCTTATTCATGACACCCTCTTCAACAGAGTCTTCAGGAATGGCCCAGTCAATTTTAAGGTCATTCCCAATATCCAATGAACAAGAAGGATCAATCAGAATCCTTCTAGCAAGTGCAGCATGGCGATGTGATTGAAAATCAATGAAACAAAACCCTCGATTTAAATTCTTGTTGGTCGGAGCTTTGTACATAATAACATCATTAACTCCTTCTACTACTTGACTAACTCTGTACAGTATCTCTTCTCGAGATAAATGTTTGTAAATTCTACCAAAGAATAAGCGCTGGTTATCGAAAGATAGACAAACTCTTAAATATTCATTTTTCCTTATGGGATATAAATCCAAATCCTTAACTGCCTTCTTAGCTACTTCTGGGTTACTGTACTGAAGAAACCCATAACCTCTGTTAGTTCCGGAAAAATCCATCATCAACCTATAAAAAACTTACAACTATAAAATATTCCTCAGAAATTGGAGGAGGATGTATTGATATGATATAAAATTTAATAAATTCATATAAAAGTGTCGAAGTTATAAAGTGTCGATACAAACGAATATTGAGACCAAGGAAAAGTGTTGACATTATTTAGTGTTGAGACTACGTGAGAATTCTGTTGTCACATTAAAAATATACAGTAAAAAAAATCTGAATAACAGTAATACTTAAAAAAACTGAATAAAAATCATATTTGAACATAATTTTTATAAATTAGATAGGTAAAGCTTAGTTTCATACTAGATAGTGTTTTTTTTTTAATTTTAATCTTAAGTTAAAATATCCAATTATTATATAGCTATTTTCATCGGTTAACACCTAAATGGTTTTGAGCTACATGTTATCAGAGGCAAAATATCACAATCCACCAATACACCCAATATTGGAATTCATCCAGTAAAGCAGGGTTACGTCAAGTGTGGTCAGCAAGTTACTAGGGAGGGATCCAGGAAAAGATTTTAAGAGATCCATGAGCTAATGAATAACATTAGAATTTTAGATTTTAACATTAAATGCTATTATAATTATAAATAATTATGATAACAGTTAACAGTTTTAATTTCCTTTTAAAGAGAATAAAGATGTTTATAACGGGCTGAGCCCAATTTACAAAAGAATATATAAAAGATTACACATAAAATTAAAAAAAAATGCACAAAAATAATTAAAAATATAAAAATTATTATGAAAAACAACAAAAAAAAAAAGTTTTTTTTAAAATTTAAATTAATAAATTCTTAAAGACATAATAATGATAAATAAAGACAGATATTTTAATAAAAAATAATAACTATTATTCAGACATTTATAGATATTATTGATTATATATATGTATTTATAGATAAAATTATAAAGATATATGTAAGGAAATAATAATTATTCATAAAGGTAAGTTTAATTAACTAATAAAATAATAAATATAACCTTAATAAAATAATCACTTAAGGATAAAGCTGATAAGTGAGATACTGATATTCAAGTAAAGAAAAATAATCATTTAAAAAGAAAATAAAATGTAATAAGTGCAAATTAATAAAAACAAAGAAAAATAAATAAAAAATTAGAATGAAATGAAAAATTATAATTACTGAACTTACAAAGGAAAAATAGGCTTATAAGATTTTTGTAAATACATGGCTGTTTTAAATAAGTCTATGAATGAAGAAATTATCAACTAATTTTTTATTGGTATAATGTTAACCATCTATTTTCTTCTGTAAGTAAGATTTCAAAAAAAAAGAAAGGGTGTTCAAATATTAATTACAAAGGTTCCATTTGTTATAAATATGATTTAGGACGTTTTCCCTTAATATTTTATTAAATTAAATTAAAAGAAGGTTATAATCAGATTGGTTATTGTGCAAGTGATCACACTTAATCATGGAAGTATAAAAATTATAAAAGTTTACTGTAAATGATTCCAATTTATTTTAACAATTTGTTTACTGTTAAATCTGATTAAGGTTGATGAAATACGATAATTTCATAGCTCTGTGTATAGAGCAGATTCACAAGCCTAAATTTATAACGTTTACAACAGAAAATTTAGGTTAAGCGATAGTATAAGTGGTATAATTTATTAGTTAGAGGAGAGGACGAGAGGGTCAGGGGCTCGCTTAGTACTATTTATCTGCAATTAGAGTCCCCAGGGCTTTGAAGTTTGCGTATCCCTCATAAAGTATGTCTTCACTATTTCAACTCTACTATCGGTGTAGACAAGAGGAGAAGAATAGCTATGAGGATTACATAGCAAATATGACCATCTAAAAAAGTTAAATAAGGGGTAAGGGGGACTTTTAAAATTGTAGTTCTTTAAATAACATTTAAGGGCCACCTGAGAAGGAATGACTACTCTACTCAACAGGTGACAGAATATCACTCAGTATAACTACACTAACCTAAATTTGTATATTTTCCCAATTCTCATAAAAACAGGTAATATTTCATTTTCCATCATTGTTCTAGGAATCTGCTTAATAAATATTTCACTGCCTCGTGGGGGCGGAGGTCCAGTCCAGTCCAATGGAGGGCCAAGTGATCTCTGACCATTTTCTTGAGAAATTGGGTAGTTGAGATCATTAAGAAAGACCATCAGACTGTCATGTTGGTCCATCCTGAAAGTAAAGAAACACAATAAGTTGAGAAAAGATAAATAATAAAATCGGTTACGGGTTACCCATGAATTTTTCTTTATCACATCCCAATCGCTACGCTTATCCCCAGAATACACAATTTGTCATATTTATACACCAAAACATCTTCGAACACGCTTCGCTCGTCCTTAGATAGTAAATAAATCCGTATCATTCCCAGCGGTCGCGGTCACCCATCCAGGCACTCACGATGATGCTTGACTTTTATGATCCAGTAAAACCATAGCTATACTTGTAGTATTAAAACGAAACTTAGTGTACTTATTTATTATGTAAAGGTATACACTTGTAGCAAATTCAGGCCCGTATTCAAAATCATTTTTTAAAAATCTCTCCTAGATTGTTCCTAGCCTTCTCCTAGGTATATACTTTCATCAAATTTAAACTCAATTAAGGTTATTTTCTGATTTTTTAAAAAAACTTACCCAAGTCATTTAATAAAAATTGAACAAAAGATGATAATGAGATAAAACTATTGTGGGTTAATGATGTCAGAAAAAAATCAGAATAGCACAATTGCAGCTATTGACTGGTTTTTGTACCAAGTTTGAACTTTCTAGCATACACAGGAAGCAACGATAATAACAGACAAACACATACAGACAGACAACTTAGTGAAATCCACTCAGAAGGTTTTAAAAACACCTAAAACTGATAATTCCGATGACATCCCGGTTTTTTTCAGATTTTTTTGCGAACACAATATTTTTCCAATATACCTACATTGTAATTGAGAAAAAATAAAAATGGATTCAAAATACGTCAGAATTTGTTCTCAAATTTTTGGATTCGCTTGTTCGTCCACACTACTTCAGATTTCCTTCGCTCATCCTGCAACGAGAATGATCAGGTTTAATACCAGCAGTTAACTATTCGCCTATTAATCACTGCTGTATAACTCTTTTGTCTATTAGACAAAAACTTGTTTATTCTATATAGGAATACACTCGTGTCAAATTCAATTTAATTGGACAGTTTTCATCAGTGTGTGTCAGTTGTCATCTTAGCTCCCGATGTATTTTACTAGAGAGTTGAAACTTTGTACAAAAATCTGTCTATAGCTGCAGTTGTGCTATTCAGAAAATGATTTTTTTTATGATGTCACTAACCCGCAATAATGACTTAGCAAAAATGTTGGATGTTCATAAAACGAGGAAAAATATTCCAATAAATTTGAGATTTAGGACGCATGTATAGCATATAAGACTAACTATGCCAAGTTCCATAGTTCGGTACAGTCTGATGGTCGAAGACATAATAATCTTATTGCAATTAAAAAATCAATCAAATAAAGTTAAACACAAAAATAAATAACTAAGTTATTAAAATTATGGATAAAAATAAACTATTACTTAAAATTAAACTTGAAATTAAACCAATTCAATACTTAAAATTGATGATTAAAATATTATTGGAATTTTTATTACACAAAAACAGTAGTTATAGAATTTTCTAAAAACTTAGATATTTTTTTAGATATATATTTTTTTATTTTTTTTTTAGATATTTTTTTTTATATTTTTATTTTCAAATTATAGTAGGTAGAAGTGTAGTGGAACAGCGCTACGCCGCACCGACAAAGGCTTCCGTCTTGTTTTCACATAATTCCTTGGTAAACATACTCCTTCATGGGCGTAGCCAGGGGGGGCCCGGCCCCCCCCCCTAGCCGAGAAGGGTTGTTGCAAAAATTATATAAAAACTATGGTTCAGGCAAGGAAAAACATTTTTTTATAAAATTAATTTAAATTTTAATTTTATAAAAATAATTAATTAATTTTATAATTTTTATTTATAATAATTTAGAGCTAAAAGGTAGCTTTTGTCTTAAAAATTAAATTTGTTTTTTTAGTTCGACATATTAACTTTGTGGTTTTATTATTATTAAATAAAAACCATATTCAGTTCAGTTCAGTTCAATAATAATTTGTATTTTGTTTTAGGGTAATGTTTTTTGTTTTTCATTGACTATTTAAAAAAAATTGTTTTGATTTGTCCTCTAAGAGCTTTGTTTTTTAGCGACTTTCCTTTGGGAATACAATTCGCTAATGGGATAGGCATCAGTTTTTTTGTAAAAACACTATCTTTCGAACGAATTAATATTTTTTAATCAAACTTGGTACAAGTTTGTACCAAAGTCCTTCGGGAGGACACGAACCCTATTGAAAACAAGGTTTTTGTAACATTATTAACCCAGTTTGCTGAGTCAGCAAAATTTTCAAAAAATCAGCAAAATTCAGGGTTAATATTTTTCGTCGCAAAAAAAGGTCAATGTATATGTTTTTTGAGACGCTGAATCAAATAAACCGGTCCGAAGTCGCTGCAACCACTCTAAATGACCAAAAAGTCGAAAAAACCATTGTAAATTACCGGAAACCAAAATTTAGGTTGATAAAAAATAAATAAATTTCGAGTAGGGTGTCGTTTTTTATGTATTTTTGGGCACTGAATCGAATGAAACAAGTCTGAAGTCAATACGACCACTCTAAATGACCAAAAAGTCGAAAAGCACAAAAAATAACTGAAAACCAAAATTACAATTGATAAACAAAAAATTTTGGGCGTCAAATCGAATAAATTCGGTCTGAAGTCGATACGGCCACTCTAAGTGACCAAAAAGTCAAAGAACGGTGGTTAATGCAGGAACACCTAAATGTTGGACCCTAAATAACATATTTCAAGTGGGGAGTCGTTTTCCATGTTTTTTGGGCCTGTGTGTTGAATAGCAGTGGTCCGGAGTCGATACAATTACTCAAACTCACTCCTGGGTTTAAATTCTGGTTGGGACCATATTTTATCGTTTTTTTGCATAAAATAAGTTTGTAACTACAAAATAATTCTGGCGTGGTGGTCCGTATATCGGAAGATTTCCTTTATGCATGCTTCCTCGATTAACAACAATCCTGGTAGGAACGTTAATTTTTATTCTTTACTACTAAATAATTCTGGTGCGGTGGTCCGCTGTCGGGCGAATTTCATTTAGAATTCGTGTTTCCGTGCTTAACAACCCATTTCTTGCTTAAGGTTCCGGTTCATACTCCGCAGATCCTAAGCAGTTACTCAATTGTCAAGCACTGCTCGTAACTCATTTTGTCTTTATTTTTCAAAGGAAATGCGCTAAAACCTTTGAAAGATAACTGACTAAGCTTAAAGATAAGTAACTAAGCTTTAAACTATTTCAAATAATAGTGCGTACTGCTAACTTTAGAGGCATAGTTTTGTATAACCAACTGGATAATTATGCGCATTTCCTTTGAAAAATAGAGACAAAATGAGTTACGAGCAGTGCTTGACAATTGAGTAACAGCTTAGGTTTTAAAGCATGAACCGGAACGTTAACCAAGAAATGGGGTTTTAAGCACAGAAACAAGCATTCTAAATGAAATTTGCCCGACAGCGGACCACCGCGCCGAAATTATTTATTCAGTAGTTGTAAACTTATATAATGTAAAAAACTATAAAAAATACTATTCCAACCAGGATTGTTGTTAAGCAAGAAAACACGCATCCAAAAGAAATTCGCCTAAAATGCGGACCGCCGCGCCAATTATTTTAAAAACCATAAACCTTACATACACACAGACACGATATATAAAATCTAATATATATATATATATATTTTATTATATATAATCTATATATATATATATATATATATATATATATATATATATATATATATATATTATATATATATATATATATATATATAATATATATATATATATTATATATATATATATATATATATATATATATATATATATATATATATTATATGATGCCCCCCCCCTAAAGGCAACCCTGGCTACGCCCATGTACTCCTTATCTATTATAGAACCAGAAAGCTTTATTTT
This sequence comes from Microvelia longipes, assembly GCA_018340805.1. Lineage (NCBI taxonomy): Eukaryota > Metazoa > Arthropoda > Insecta > Hemiptera > Veliidae > Microvelia > Microvelia longipes. The sequence continues at coordinate 30,596,230 of JACMZG010001914.1, read as the reverse complement.
TTACAATTTTGGTTGAAAGTTTAACTCAAAAACTGATACCAAAACTTATTGAATAATTATCATAACATTGAATATTTAAGATTTTAAATAATGCTGTTGTATTTATTAAATTTTATAATGTAACATCTATCGTATATAATTTAATAACTTTTATTTTGATTTATATATTTATATTTGATAGCTTCTTACGTATTTTGGCACCCCCCACCTCATTACAGCGCCCGGGGCTGTCCCCGGATGCCCCCCTTCGGTACGCCCCTGAGTATATCTTTGACTTTTATTGGATCTAAGTTAAGCAACATTGAGCGTGGTCAGTATTGTATGGGCGACAGCTGAGAATCATACGGATGCATTTACTAACTAAGGACAAGCGAAGCGAGTCCGAAGCAGGTAGGATGATCTTAGCGAATCTGATGTGATGAGGTTAAGTTCCGAGGAACCCAGTATCCGATTTTTATTAAATTGTAAAAAATAGAGAAAATGATCCAACTGAGTTAAAATTTAAAAAATATAAAATTAAAAATAATTTAATGTAATTTTATCATAAATCAAACTGTAAACTTATTTCGAATATAACATAAGAAGGGCTATCATTTTTACTTTTTCTCATTTATATAGAAAAAGTAAAAAATCCAAAACCGGGGTGTCACCGGAAATATCCGTTTCAGACGTCTTTTAGGCCTCTTGAAAGCTTTTCGCAAAATTGTCAGTCTGTATGTGTGCGTGTGTCTGCTATCATCGAAGCTCCCAGTGATATATGCTAGAGTTGAAAAGTTGTAAAAAAAAATCAGACTACCGCTGCTATGCTAGACTACTGCTATTCGAAAGTTATTTTTTATGACTTCATAATGACTCATCAAAAATTTGGAAAATTCATAAAACATGGAAAAATGGTGCTATCTTATTAAAATTAGGCACGCATGTAGCCATGTATAAGGCTAATATGTCAAATTTCATCCATTATCAGCATTCCAATTTGTAGCCAATTCAATTTTTATCAAATGACGAGTATACGGTTTTTAGATTTTGTAAAAAATCGAAAAACAATCCAACTAAGTTGAAAATTGGTTTAAGTATATAACTTTACATAATAAGTACATTAAATACATTACATAAGTTTTGTTTAAATACAACAAGTATATCCATGATATTTGGTGGATCATAAACGTTTAGCAGCATCGAGCGTGGTCAGCGCCTGGGTGGGTGAACACTGGGAATGAAAAGAATGTATTTATTATCTGTGTTGAAGTATAAATTTAACGATTAGTGTAATTTAATGACGAGCGAAGCGAGCCTGAACCGCAGAGAGTGAAACGGATGTTTTTATTCGTCCTTAGATAGTAATTTTATCGGATATTATTATAAATAAAATATTACCATAAAAAAACAGGTATGGGGTACCTCGGAACATTGGATTACTACAACATGCCTTTTGACTTGCTTCGCTCGTCTTCAGAAAGAAAATGCATCCGCATCATTTTCAGCGGTTACCCATACAGCACGGACCACGCTCAATGCTCCTCTATTTTTAAAATCCAACATAAATTATGGATATTCTTGTCGTATTAAAACGAAACTTAGTGTACTTATTTATTAGGTAATATACAATTTTAACTTAACTGAATCATTTTCTGATTTCATCTAATAAAAATTGAACTAATGAGATGAAACTTGGCACATATGTTAGTTTTAAACACAGTCACATGCGTGCCACATCTCAATCTGATAGCATCATTTATCCGCAATAGTCATATTCATAATATTTAATAATAAAGTAAGCATTTAAGAGATAATTAATGATATTTCACACAAAGATTTCATGGCCGTTAAATATTTTTGTATTTTTTTTTCAACTAATACAACAGACGAGCAAACAGCGAAACAGAGTCGGGACAGGGGGCGCTGTCCCGACTCTGTGTTAACGATAAAATGACGTTTAACATAGACATGTTTATCGTCAGTTTCTCGAGATTAAAAACTCTTATGGCTGAAAATTTGCTATTAATATATGTATAATACGTAAATACATATTTACATGGAACATTTATAAATTTCCTAGCTAATATATTTACAATATATAAATTATAGGATGTATATATCATAAAAATAATATCAAAATTTATAACACAATATTAATAATCATAAATCCTTAATAATTATTATTAAGAAACGACCTAAAAAACTGTAGCCAATAGTAGACTATTGGTGCCAGGGTACACCGCGGCCGCGGGGGCCCAAGGGTCCTCATGAGAAAGCTTTCATCTCAATCGAGATTTTTTGGAGGACGCTAACAAAAATTTATGAAATGGTAAACAATTTAATTAAATATTTTTTAATTTTAATCGAGTACATGGTTATGGTTATATGATATTCATGATTATGTATAGTATAAAATAAAATACATAAAAGAAATGATGTAAAAAGTATGTACATAATTTGTGATAAAAGTAGGAAGGAAGATTATGAGTTTTGAGTCTGAAATACCGACGCCGACAAACAGAGCGGTATCTGAACTAACCGCCAAAGGGCTTTGATTCAATACTTCTGCACTTCTCTTATCTTAAACTGACTTCTGCTTTTTGGTTCGATGTAGTATTATCAATATTTTTTGTCACATTATCAGTTATAAATTGTTGTTTTTAACTTTTATTGTGTTGGTTCATTTGAACTCATTTTTACTGACTCATCTGTGACTGGTGAAATTAATGCTATTTATGTTTATCCCACCCCTCCTACATCCCCTTTATTTTATTAGTTTAATTGAAAACTAACTCCTATACGTATAATAATATAATAATAAGTATAGTAATAATGTATAATATAAATAATAGTATATATAGTAGTATATATAAGTATGATATAAATAATAGTAGTATAGTAATAATAGTATAGTATTATAATAATAAGTATAGTATAGCATAGTAAAAATAATATAATAACTCGTATACTCGTATTTAAAAAACAAACGTGATGCTTTTATGACTGTATGATCATCGGGTCAATGCCAATAATATTAATAATAAAAAAAACTCATATACCTTAAAATCTGAACGGGAAAAAATCAGAGACCTCCACGCGGGGTGCACGTGCAAAGCACCCCGTAAAAGAATGGGGGTGCTATTCACAACAACCACCTGTGGCACAAGTCTATCAGGTCAACGTTCTTATAGTCCAAGAGCCAGACGCAAAAAAAGTGACCGTCTGCCCCAAAGGTTTAACCCACTCAAAGAGACTAAAACTATTAGAGGGAGTACAGAACCCCATTAACACAGTGATAAGGGGTCTGGAAGTGAGACCCCTTATTGAGAAAATTGGCATTTTCAGAATAATTTATTTTTTAATTTGTCAAGGTCACGGAGGCTCGGTCGAGGTTATACTTCAACTGGACCATTGTCGAGATAATAATATCACAATCTGGAGAGTCAGACTGAGACAATACTTTTTATGAATATTTTTACACTAAATTTTTGATTTTCTGCTACAGGATAATCTTCAATTTATCCTGAACAAAATCAACGAGTCAAAATCAGAACAAAATCATTTATCGAGAAAAATATTTCATGAGTTAGAATTAGCTTTTAAAATATATATATTACATTTAGGATTATATATACATATAGCGAGGTTCAGCTACAGTATTCACCTCTTATACAATATTTCAGGTTTGTCTTCTTATTTAAGGAACAAAAAAGAATTTCTGGCGCGGAGGTCAACAAGCCAAGCAAATATTTGATTAGACTGCTACCAACAAATCATTTTTAACTCAATTTTTAGGTTACGTCCCCGAAGGGAAAGCCGAAGAAAATGTTATGATTATAACTTTAGGGAAACTAAATTGACAAATGACTCACAAGACCCAAGAAAATTTTCTATTTTACAATTTACGTTAAACTTTTACCGGGCGAGGCGGGGGCAAAAATTGAATTTTCAGAATAATTTATTTTTTAATTTGTCAAGGTTACGGAGGCTCGGTCGAGGTTATACTTCAACTGGACCATTGTCGAGATAATAATATCACAATCTGAAGAGTCAGACTGAGACAATACTTTTCATGAATATTGTTACACAAAATTTTTGATTTTCTGCTAAATCTCCGCGGCACACAAATGTATGTAATGTTTCATGTTATCTTAAAAAAAACGAATTTCAAAAAAGCCATGAGAGCCCAACATAATTTTAGGCTTTTAACCGTAAGAGACAAGAGAATTGACACATGCAAAAACTTATGGGGGAAGAGGTCAATCACATTAAGGAATATGGCCCGGAATGCCACAAATAATGATACCCTTTTAACTTTAAGAGCACAAAAATGGGCAAAGCAGAGAAACCCAAAACTTTTAAGTATGATAGGGAAATGAGAACTGACACTAGGGTCGTAGGGCCAAAAAAACATTTTACGCTTTTAACTGTAAGAGAACTTAACTGGCTAAGATGTCTTAATAAAATTAACCATTTGAAAATGAGGGAAGTAACGTGTTACAAGGCCTGGAGGCCCATGAATTCTTCGTGCAAGTATAATATAGAATCACCTTTTTGTCATACATTTGAGGCGGGATATTGGTTATGTAAGAAATATGGTAACAAAAAGGTAGCTAGAAATATGGAAATAAAGGGTATTAAACTAAACAAGTTAGCGTTCATGAAGAAAGAAACAAGAAAAAGGCAGGAGTAAACAACCTGTTGTTTAAAGGGTATAAAACCTATCCTTTTTCTTTGATTTCCTCATCGATGATAATGTCTTATCTCGTTTTACTTTATCAACCATATGAACTGTCAAAATAAGACATTATCTAAATTTAAAAATCCATCGTCGGTTTTATCCTTTGTCGGTCTTTTAACATATAGACAGCTGTTTAATTGTGTCTCTGTACTTTTACCAAATGTTTTAATGTAATTTCTATCTTTATCAATTACTTGACAATAATTATTAACTAACATTGCTGACCAAGAACCCTTAAAGAAACTTACTTAAACTTAATTTAACTTAATTAAAGTTAATAAATGTCTTTGGTACATGGTACACAAACTGTATAGAATATAATTAATTATTATAATAATATATATTCAAATAAAAGAAAACAATGCTGAATTCTATGAATATCAGCAAATTTATAGAATATCCATATGGATATTCTATAAATTCTTTTTATGAATTCTATCATAAAAAGATTACACAATAAAAAAACCGGGTTTGGGGTACCTCGATTATTTTCCTCACAACATTGGACTCACTTAGATCGTCCTCAAAATGTCATTTTACAAATCTCACTTCGGTCTTACTTCACTCGACATCAAAATAAAATATTGATTTAGAATTTTGGGTGTTTATAAC